>JARCFY010000021.1:10300928-10900928 GCA_029233225.1 Lepidodactylus listeri
CCCCCACCCACACTTACACCGCCTCCCACTCCTCGACTAGGTTTTTTTAAAAATATAAATATTTTAAATGGAGTTGGGGAGGGAATAAGGATTTTTTTGGAGGGAGACGGAATTGTGTCTAAGACACAACACAGTTTTGATGAAAACACACACAATCACGCATACACACACACACACACACACAACAAGAGAAACATCACAAAGTGATTTTTTTTTTGTAATTTGAATGAAATTGGGTTCGACTTAGTTGTTCTGACTTGTTACGGAGTTCCTCTATCTGTTTGTATATTTGCAAGCCCTTTGTATGATAATACCTGTTGATATTTTCCCTTTTTTAAAGAAAAAAAAGAAAAAAAACCATCGAATTCAGCATGACAAAAAAAAAAAGAAAAAAAAAAACACCTACTGTTGGCACTTATAGATAACGTGTTTGATTCAGTATCTTAGAGTTTACGGTTTTTGTGTTTTAAAAAGGAAAAAAAAAGCTGAAGGGTTTTTTTTTTTAATTTTAAGTGCAACATTTCTGTATACTGTAAAAGTTATAATAACTGAAAAAAAAAACTGTTTGGTCCAGTCTTTGTGTGTTATATTCCAAGGAAAAAAATTGAAAGTATTCAGAAATTAAAATATTATTTGATATCTGAAAACTTGTATGGCTTTCCTAAATGGCTGGGTGGGGGTGGGGGAGGGGGAAAGACTCCAGCCCTCATTCTCTTGAAGAGTTTTTGGTCCTCAATTAAATAGATGCCGGATGGTCAGGGGGAGCTGGGGGTGGGGGGAGCTGCCGGGTCTTAAACCCCCCCTCCATGTGGTGGGCCGGTCAGTGCGTGGCCTAGCTGGTGGCGTTAGGAGTTTGCCAGCTTGATCCTAAGTCAGTTGACTCGGAAGTAAATGTGGAAGGTGCGCAGGACTGAAACCTGAGACA
This sequence comes from Lepidodactylus listeri, assembly GCA_029233225.1. Lineage (NCBI taxonomy): Eukaryota > Metazoa > Chordata > Lepidosauria > Squamata > Gekkonidae > Lepidodactylus > Lepidodactylus listeri. Next base: position 10,301,854 of record JARCFY010000021.1, read on the forward strand.
GCATCCCCTGGCCACCTCTCCTTAAATTCAAATAAATTGGCAACAGAGGGGGCGGGAGGGCAAAGAAGGTGCCCTGTTATTTCTCTTCTTTTTCTTCTGTCCCACTGAAGTGCCAGCCTAAGAGTTCGAGGCGGGTTCGAACCCACAGGGCGAGCGTGCATTAGAACATGTTAATGTGTATCTATATTTAAAAAAACCTGGAATCTGTTTCTGATGAAGTAAGCTGTTATCGGAACTGTAGGTGAGCGGCTGGTTAGGGACTCCTCTTTTCCGCGATGGGGGTGAGGCGGAGATGTACCCTGAAATGGGTCGCTGTGGATTGTTTTCGCGGTTGTTATCACGAGATCCCCACCCCCCCACCCCCCGCCCTGGCAAGTCGGGTTTTTGTTGGCGTCATTTGAGGTTGTGTGGATAAAGAGTTCCGGTATGGGCTGGGTGCTTGTGTCAAACGACCAGAGAGAGAAAGAGAGGCATTATAATAGTAAGCGCCCCCCCCCGCCCCCATTACTACTCTGGTGTAACTCCCATGGATTTCAATAGGACCTTTATTGTAAAAAAAAAAAATCGCTCAAGTGCAGTCTGTACAGACTGAGCAAAGGCCGGATTCCAAAAAACCTTCTGTAATCCCTGATACGACCCCCAAAGCAAAACACGTAACCCTCACCCCCCACTCCTCCAATGTGATCCGTTTTGGAAAGGCGTCTGTTGTCTGCTGGTTGTCCGGGCTGAGGAGGAAAGAGGGGAAACCGAGGTCTGGGAACGGGTGGGGTTCTGGCCCTCGCCTCCCGCCGATCACCCGGGCGGAATCCGGCCATTGGCGAGGCCCGGCCTGCGTTTGTGCGGGGCTTCAATGAGATGCAAATGGACCGGGAACTCGTTGTCGGCTGCTGTTGTAGACTTTTGTCTGGAATTGTAAGACGGTAGGCTTGGCTCGCGGAGACGGCCGACCGGAGGCTCTTGTGATCTGCACACGGACCCAGGGTTCGTTGTTGTGGCGACCCCGAGATGAAGTCTTACCCTTTTCCCACTGAAGCCCTCTGCGCTGGTGGGAAAGGGGTTGGAAGAAGCGAAGCAGACGCGTCTCCGTTCTCACTCCAGACGGCAGGGTTTGCTTTTTGTGGGGGGGGGGGGGATGGGGGGGACGGGGTTGGTGGCATCCCAAGAGCAGCGGGCACGTCCACATGAAAGGAGCATGCTTGCTCTTCGTCTACGGGGCGGCTGGCGCTTGATGAGTCGTGGGCTGTCGTCAAAGATACCTGTTCGTCTAGGCACCATGCGCATGTATTTTCCCCTTTCGGTTTTTGGAAGCCAGTCTGGGGCGAGGGGCGGAGAGGAACAGGGGCGGCCAGAAGGGTGCGGAGTCACGTCTCGCCTCCCCCCCTCCCCCTCCCCCTCCCCCCCCCTCCAGCCTCATCCCCAGGTCGGTATATTGAGAAAGAGGCCGAGGTGGGGTGGTTTAAAAGGAGGTGTAGGTTTATGGCATTTCAGGGAAGTTTTCCTTTGCATGCTAAGGTGGAACAAAGGAGCTCCGCCGAGCAGTTGATCCGGACCAAGGAAGTGGGCTGGAACGCGGGGGGGGGGGGGGTGTTTTCCACGTGAAATTGACGAGCCCCCCCCCCCCTTTGAAATTGACCAGAACCCCTTTTTAAAAAAAATTGACGAACTCCGCCCCCCCTTAAAGGCTACCGAAGATGAGGTTACCCTTTTCCTCGAACTGTCCCTGAATCTTCTTCCTTTCTTGTCCTTTTTCTAAAAAAACCCAAACTTGCTCCCCCCCCCCCCCCCCCCGCACTGAGATATCAGCTGAATCGCCGAAGGGCGGGCGGGTGGGAACCGCTGTCGAGGAAACAGCATTTCGAAACTCGATTTTGATTCTGGTTCTTGCTGAAGTGGTTTCTCCGAGCAAGCGTCCTCCCCCCCCCCCCTTCACTCACTCTTCGCTTCATTTCCTACCCCTGTAGCATTTAACTTTGCTACCTGGGACAAGCCGGGGAAGGGGCAGTCCGATTGCTAAAGTGGAAACAGGGGGGAGGGTGTGGGGGGGAGGGATTGAGAGACACCAGGTTTGTGGAGGAAACACTGCGAGGATCCTGCCCACCCGAGGCCCGATCCCCCTCTTTCCCCTTTTCAAGTTGGAAAGGCAAAATCGCGTGGACCCCCCTTCTGTGAGGCTGGGCGCCCGGACCCTCCCGCCCCCCCCCCCAACGGAGGTAGCGGCTTGTCTCCCCGCAGCATAGATGCATGCGCTAAGTGGCATTGGGGGGGGGGGGAGAGACAGACAGACAGAGAGAGAGAGATGAAGCGTGTGAAAGTATCGCCTTGAAGCCGGGCTTGTCCGATTAATTCATCCAATATGGCGTCTCCCAGAAGGGCACTGCAGACAGAGAGAGGGGGAGAGAGAGAAAGGAAATAACTGTTGTATTGGGGAATGGACTCTTTTCTACTCATCTTCAGGGGAGACAGAAAGGCCGGATAATAATAATAATAATAATAATAATAATAATAATAATAATAATAATAATAATAATAATAATAATAATAATAATAATAATAATAATAATACAGCGGCCTCCAAGGCAGAGTTTTCAGGCTCTCCCAAACTGCCTCCCTCAGTCGTCGAGTCCGGACACGTCCAACCTTCGCTTGCCCATTTAAACAAGCAAGGATCTTTGGTGGGGTGGGGTGGGGAGACCAATTTCACGAGACCATTTCACGATTTTGGGATCTCAATCAACTTCGAATAACTCTTCTCCATACATACATACATACATACATACATACATACATACTTACATGTATATGTATATATGTATATGTATGTATATGTATATATATGTATATGTATACACACACACACACACACACACATATATATGGCAGATTTAAAAGTCGGACGGAGGAATCGGTAGCAGTGAAGGTCCACCCGCTGGGGTTAAAGTCCTGTTCAGGCCCCGGGTTTTTCCGAGCCATGCCTCGGTCTGCCGCGAACGTTTTTGCAGGATGAGGGGAGAAATCTGGAGGCTGGAGCGGTGGAAGGGGGGGGGGAGATAGGTTTGTGGAGAAAGCCCCCTCTCAAAAAATAAACCTTGTGCCTCGGAGCCCGTGGGGGGGGGGGGGGGGGCGAGACGCCCTGGCGTGCCTGCGGGCTGTTTGGCTTCCCTGCAGGCCGCCCTCGCTCCCATTTGGCGGAAGGGACTTGAAAGAGATTTTCTCGTAAGATGAGTCGCACCGAGGCAGGAGGTGTTTGCGGAGGGGCGGACAGGAGTGAGTAAAGACAGGCCGTGCAGAGCAGAGAAGGGGGGAAGGGGGGGGGAAGGGGGAGAGAGGTTGGAGAGGTCCTCTTCTTTCAGCTTAGACCGACTTCCGAATCTAAATTACTTGGGCTTGCGGGGGGGGGGGGACGGACCCCCAAAACAAAAACAAATCCCTCGTAAAAGCTCCGTGGCCGGGAAATGAAAGGGAATAGGGGGGTATTTAGCCAAAGCTTTATGCCACAATTTTGCAAAAAAACACAAAACTTAGTGTGCGGGAAGGGAGGGGGGGACGTGTCTCAAGAAAAAGTACTCATTAAAGGGACGTCATCAGCACGAGGAATTAGAACCCCTCCTCCCCCCCCCAAAAAAAACCCAACAGAGATTTTTTAAAAATATATTATTAAAATGACACTGAAAACTTTAATCGGCGCTGCGCTTGTGGTCTCCTCTTTGTAAAGGGGGGGGGGAATGGCCAAGATGTAGGCCTTCCAGGGTGCATTGAAATTGGGGTTTTTTTTTGGGGGGGGGTCGTTACAAAGAAGTGCCGGTGATTCTTCTTTTCCACCCCCGTCCCCCTTGATTTTCTCTTTTATCTATCAGCCTCCCCGCCGCGCGGCTGTCTAGTTAATGGTAAATTTTCACCTCAATCTAATGATGCAGTCATTTTAAAGCGATTAGTCCTGGGAGCCGGTTTGTAACAGACGACTACCTAATTTTTCCCCCCCTCCTTGCCAAAGTTGGAGGCTTCCTTTTGGACTGGGGGGGGGGGGGGGGAGAAGAGGCTGCGATCCCCGAGGCACCTTTGAGCCAAGAGGCTCGGGGGCTGGCTTACTCGCGAGTAGGCTGCGGGGCCCTTTGAGCTCCCCTTCCGGGTTGCCTGTTGAGAGAGAGAGAGAGGAAAGAAAGAAAAGAAAGAAAGAAAGAAAGAAAGAAAGAAAGAAAGAAAGAAAGAAAGAAAGAAAGAAAGAAAGAAAGAAAGAAAGAGGGGGAAGGAAGGAAGGAAGGAAGGAAGGAAGGAAGGAAGGAAGGAAGGAAGGAAGGAAGGAAGGAAGGAAAGAAAGAAAGAAAGAAAGAAAGAAAGAAAGAAAGAAAGAAAGAAAGAAAGAAAGAAAGAAAGAAAGATAAAAAGGATGCCACAGCGCATGGATCTGTGCTGCGGGGACAGAAGCCTGCATATCAAAAGAATAACATGCATGTGGTGTGTGTGTGTGTGTGTATTTCACCGTCCTCGTCCGAAAGTAACCGTGGAAAGGGGGGTTAAATCGAAGAGGTGAACTGAGGTCTCTTGAATAAACCGCCTGCGCCGGTGGTGTAAATAACTCCCTACTTAATAAGGTGGCAGGCGCGGGAGGGGGGGGCAATGGGGGGCAGAAAGGACTTCTGGAAAGTCTGGGGAGGGGGGGGGGCAGTCCGTTCCCTTCCACGGGGCTCTTCAGCCTTCCCCCTTCCCCCCCCCCCCAGCCCTGAAGAAGGCCCAGGTCTCCGCGCAGTCTCTCAGCGCTTCCCTCTAACGCAAACCAGATCTCTCCCATTGTTCGATACCGGAGCCCGTGCCCAAAAAAGTTATAAATCGTATTGCCCTTTTGATAACGCGGGTGTAATCAGTTAGCGTGTCGGCCGGGCTCAGTTGTAAAACTGCCTAATGTAATATGTCAGCGGAGCCATTAAAACTTATATGTATATATTTAAAAATCTTTCCTCTACCCTCTCCCGGAGTCCGCTCCCGCCCCTTTGCCTTGGATTAATACGGGGTTTTGTTTTTAGGGGTCGTGTCTTCAGCTGGGGAGCGGGCCGGAGCTTTGCGGGGAGGGATGCCTGGGTCGTCTCTAGCCTCAATAATCACGGTTAATAAGCTTGTTAATAGCCATGCAGCTGGAAGGGAACCGAGGCTCTCCCACGAAGCCTGGGGATATCGCCCTCGCTTCCCCGGGAGCCCCCTCAGCCCCCGGCCGAACTGACCTCCGCGGGGTTTGCCCCGGCGTAAATGCAAGGCGGCTCCGGCTCAAAAGCCAGGGCGGGGAGCAGATCGAACCGGCCTCGGGAAAGGGGATTCTCGCTCCGGGTTTTCTCGGAAGGAGACAGACCGACCGACCGACCGACAGAGAGCTTGTCTTGTGACTGAACCAACGCATCTGCTTTTCGACTCGGGGTGCAGTGAATTGCGCCCGCGGAGCCGCCGCCTCCCCCGTTTTAAATTAAGTTTGTTTGTTTTTTAGGGGAGGACAAGTGATTTTAAGATTTCAAGTTCGGAGCTTGAGGGAAAGAGCCCTGGGGTTTGCAGTCGGGGTCTGTTTGCTAAGAAATCCCACCCCACCCATGGACTACTCAAACCTCCCTCCGGTGCCTGTGCAAAAACGCCCGGGCCTTCTTGGGATTGCTCCCCCCCCCTTTAAAACTGAAGGCCTCGCTCTGCCCCCCCATGTGAAAAGGGAACCACACACACACACAAACACACACACACACACCCCTTCCGAACCGAGACGTTGTGTTTTCTCTTCTCCTGGGCCAGGGGGTTGGGAGCCCGGGGTCCAGTGGTGGACCAGGTTAGCTCCAATTTGACTCGAGCGCTGCCGGCTGGGGTTTGATTTTGGTTGACAGACCGCAGTGGGTGGAGGCGGAATTCCCATAATATGCACTTCTGGTCTTTTATTAGGCTTGGAGATGGAACTAATGAACCTCCCTCCTGGACCGACGGCCTCTCGTCTTTATTTTATTTTATTTCCCCTCCGACGGGAAGGTTGGAGAGATGAGAACTCTCAGGTTGGGGCGGCTGACCTGGAGGGAAGCACGGGGGAAATAGGGTTTTTTGTTGTTGCTGCTGCTGCTTTCTTCCCTGACTGTTGGGTGGTGAAGGCGGTGGGGACGCGATCCAGCCGGGCTTCAGCACCAGGGAGGCCCACTGATCTGAAAGCATCTGACCAAGGAAGCCCACCTTGATGAGGTTTGGTCTTTCGAGATGCCTCAAGATCCTGGGGGGGGGGGGGGGAGTGTCTTGCTCTCCTCAAAGAGCACCATCTCCTTTGAAGCCGAGGGACCGGCGACCAGGCCCGGAAGGTGTTGAATGTAAGCCCCACAAGTGAATGGAGCTTAGGGCAGGAGACCCAAAACACAAGCTGTTGAGCCCGTTGAAGCTCGCGGGCCTAACGCTCTCCGGGGGGGGGGGGGGGGCGCTTCCTCTGGGTCCCGGCTTAGCCCAGCGCGTTCTCAAAAGCCAGCTGTAGAGTTCAGACTGGGACGGGATTGTCCCTCCTCCCCAGCCGTTAGAACCCTCTCAGATTGGTTTCTCTGAGACCCTCCCTCAGACTCCGATCTACCCGGGTCAAACCTTTGGAGAGTGGGCTACGAACCCAAGGAAAGGGAAGAAGCAGAGAGAAATGGATCTCTCCATCTCGGGGAGTTTTGTAGCTTAATGGAGAGCTAGCAAGCAGTCTAGAAAGTGAAGCACTTTAGGCCAAAAAAACAAAATTGGAAACGGAATAAAAACCACAGGTTTATAAGGGTGAGGAAGACCCTCCCCCCTCCCAACAAGAAACAAACCGGCTCACCAATTTCTGTGAATCGTGACCGATTTTTTTTGTTTTAAACCACCCCCTTTCCTTCGGAGGTTCCTCGGGGTTGCCTTTGAAGCCCGGCCTTTTATTAAGGGACAGGGCAGAGGGCACAGAGGGAGGGAGTCCCTGGCAAACCACGCTCTTGAAGCAGGCCTTGTTTCTCTGTTTTATGCAAGCCTGCTTCGATCCCGCGAGGATCCTTCACTTGGAGAAGGCCGAAGCTAAGAGTTCAAGGCTTTTACAAAAGGGGGGGGGGGGTGGAGAGAGAGAGAGAGAGAGAGAGTTCTGGATCGAATGTAAACCGGGCGTCGGGGCCCCTGTCATAGGGAAAGGAATATAACAACACGGATAGCGGCAATCTAATATTCGAATATGTATATAAATAATAGACCTGGGTTTGTTTGTCTGGAATGGGGCACCGTATTAGAGGAAATAAGGCTCGGCGTCCCAGATTGGCGTGCGCGCGGGGAACAGAATGCAGTACGGTAGCTGTCAGGTTTTCCTCCCAAACTTTGGTACCTTTCGTGTCTCCTGGAACCCTTCCGTCTCTCTCTCTCTCTCCCTCTTCTGTCGCCTCCTCTGGCAAATCGATGTGAACGGGTGTCTTAGACGCCGCGTGTAATCAGATGCTCTCCCCCCCCCCCCCAGCATTTAATAAACGTCTATTAAGCGCTCCAAACGCAAGGTGAATTTACTGCCTCCTCGTTTCCAACGCGGTATTAATGATAGATTTATCAACAGAGGCTGGCTTCCAGCGCTGTAAAGCAAGAGGGAGTCGGACCCAAAAAAAGCATTCAATACGGATTCCATTATTTATAGGGCGCGCACACAAAACAGAGAGCGAGAGAGAGAGAGAGAGAGAGAGAGGAATATTTCTTCGACAAGGCGTAACCGGAATTAAAATCGCCCGATGTCTTCCCGCGCCCAGAGAGATGGGATCCGAGACGGCTCCTCGGGCCAAAGTTGTCTTTGAGAAGGGATGAAGAGCTGGTTGCGGGGAGTTCCGTCCCCCCTCCCCGTTCCTTCCCTTTCTGTTTTCCTTTGACTTTCCAGGTGGTGGGTTCAGTTACACCAGTCTTGACGCTGAGGGCTAAAAAGGGCGAAGTCAGAGACTTCAGATTGCGGGGCTTGGCTGGAAAGGAGGCGGTGGACAACCGGTTCGAATCCCGACTGGGTTTCCTTATGGTTCTTCGGGTTCTTCCTTCGGGTTCTCCTTATGGTTCTCCGGGTTTCCAAGTCTTCCATTCCTGGAAAGGTTAAGCAAAGAAGGGGGGGGGTCAATCAGGTGGGAGAGGGGGACCCTTGGAAAGACCCAGCTGGGCAGAAGTTTAACTGGGACCAAGTATCCTAGAACCCAAAGAACCGCGATCCCACACATGTTGATAAGGAACAGCGCAATCCCTTTTTTTTTTTTAAAGGTGACCCCTTTCTAAATACATTGACTCCAGCAGCGATGGACTTCTATTACTTTCGTGGACGTAGCTAGGAGTCACGGTTTAGGACTGCCCAGAGCATGAAGTACTTGCCAGTTAAACGTGCCTAGGGTCGAATTGCTTGCCGGCTCACGAGAAATACCTGCCTCCCATCCTAGTTGGGCCTTCTTCTAAGTAGACACCTTGAGCAGGCAGGTAGGCACTGAATCTGCGCCATAAGCTATTTATCCCGCAGGAAGACCCAACCGAATTCGGAATCACTCCGCGTTAAACGCATGGAGGAACGCAAGCGGAGTCAGCCTTCACCGGAGCTGGACTGGGCTCAGTACTGTCTGTGTGTTTGGGGGGTGGGGGTGGGGGGGGGAGGCACCTCGAGGAAAGGTGCTCTTCTTTCCTGCAACATGGAAAACTGGACATGGCGCATTAACACATTTTTACAGTGGCTTCTCCAAAGGGCATCGCTTATGGTTTTCTTCTCCTAAACTGGACTTTTATTTACAGGTTCGCCCAGGGGGAATGGATTTCTTGGGTATTTAGAGGTTTTCATAGCGTTCAACAGACCTATTCTTATTTTTGGGAACTATCGGCTTTCCTCCGAAGACGTCCAGATTTTGCTTTCCAGCCTGCCCTTTCCCGATGAACCATGTCTGGATTTTTATTTTATTTTTAACGGAGGGGGTCTGTACCTATTTGCACTGTGCATCATGTATATGACTTTGTATTTTCTCCCGCCTTCATCCGTAGGGATTAAAAAAAAAGAGGGGTGGGGATCTCCGGCCATTGCATTGAGATGTCTGCTGTACTGTGGTGTCAGTGAGCTTTGTTTCTTCGAAATAAAGGGTTTTTAAATGGACTTCTGGCTCCCGGCTTGGGCTCCTCTTTCGAAACGTTAGAAAATTGTGCCATCTACCCGCTATTCGAAGTACTGTCACTCGCCGAGACCTCCGAAGACCTGCGAGAGCCCCCGCCCCAGCCTCCATGCACCCGTGTCAAGGGGGGGGAGTTGGGCGGAGAGGGGGGGGGGAGAAAGGGAAGAGAAAGACAGTCCCGGTTTTTTTATTTATTTGCGTGGCTTTTTACAGACTCCCTCTCTCGAGAAAGAGCGAAAACAGGAGCGTAATAAGAAAGCGACAGAGAGCGGAAGTCTTGGGATCGCTTTCTCGGAGGTCGCTGCTTCTGCTTCGACGCCCCCCCCCTCCTCACTCCGAGTTCCCAACTCACCCCAAAGACCAGGCTTTTCACCATTTTGAACCCGAGGTTTCAGGGGGAAGTTGAGTGGACAGAGAAAGATTTAATCTGGCTCTTTTGACTACGCAAGAAAGGTACCCTGGATTCGGATGGAGTGCACCCATACTAAGAGGGTTTTTTTGGGGGGGTGGGGGGTGTTCTTATATTATCCTGAACAGAGGGACAGCATGACCCTATTTCCCATAGGCATGTTCTAGTGACACCGCCCCACAGATGCCTCTTTACCAGCTCCATGGTGTTGAACCCGGCCAGCACCGCATTCTAGGAACTCGAAGGGGGACCCGAGTTTTGCGGGCAGCGCCGGAAGGCCTTTTCAGACACAGGGCCGCTGGGGTCCTGATTGGGCCGGCCCAGGCTTTGGTTGGGTTTGGAGTTGAGGTTTCCACAGGCAACTGGACAAATACACCCCTCCGCATTCTCCCAATTAAAAAAAAAAATTGCGTGTGTGTATTTGCTGTGGTTGGGGTTGTTGTCAAGGCGACTGGCCGGGCAGTGAGGGTAATGGAGGGCACCCTTTCGGCCCCATCCAACCTTCTTCGCGGAGGAGGAGAGACCTGCACGATCCGACGCTGATGTTTCCATTTGGAGTCTATTTCGGCGGCATCCACACCAAAGCGTTGTGTTCTTGGGTCCGGCCGTCTTGCGCAGGTTCGCACACGTATATGTCTTTGTGCAGGTGTACATGTGCACATGTGTCTTCCAGCGCTGAAATGCTTTGCTTTAATTTTGGGTGAGTGGAGGGCGCGATCCAGACAGAGGACGCCGAAGGGTTCTCTTTCTCCTGAATTGCTGCTGGTCTGACGAAATGCCTCCCGTGGAAACCACACTTTACCTGGGAGTAAGACCCATTCATTTCCCGAGTAGACAAGCGTAGGCTTGGGATGAGAACACCCGCCAGAAGATAAGCCTTCCGCCTCTTCATACAATCCCTTTAACTTTCATAGGTTATAGGGATGGATTTTTTTTTTTTACACACCCCCCCTTTAGGTCTTTTTGGGAACTCTCTGACACCTGGGGATCAGGTCCCACCTGGGAACTGTCTGGCATCCTGGGAAATCCAGGGCCGAGAAAAGAGGGGATGTCTTTTTTTTTCCTAATGAGTGAGTCTATGAGTGAGTGAGTCTATGAAAAAAGAATTGGACAACTCCTTAGAAACTCCAGAATCGAGCAAGCAAAGACGTGGTAACAGCTGTTTGCCAGGGCACATTCGGTCTGCGTTCAGGAGCACAGAAAAACCCCTCTTGCTAATCTCCGCTCGGAAACGGCGGTATTTCCAAGGTCCTGGCTTTGCAGGACTCTGCTGCCACGTGGGCCCCTGAGTTCTACAGTCATTCCAGCTCGCCTCCGGCTGCCTTGATTTTTCACGCACAGAGGTGTTCCGTAGACTCCCTGGCCGCAAGTTCTTTCTTCATGGAGTTGCAAGGGGCCTCAGAGGCTTAAAAACAAAAACAACCCCCCCCTCCCGAAAACTTCCCCAACACTTGGGGGGAAGGAAAGCTTCTCCCCCCCCCCCATCTCTCAAAACATCTACACTACCCAAGAGTTCCCTTTCTCCAACAGACCCTAGCTCAGTAATATTTCGCACATGTATCTCCTTTTCAAGACTGAATGGACCTGCTTTCGTCTGGATTTGAGGGTGTTTACACACACACACACACACACACACACACACAGAACTTTATTTCCCCGAAGGATTTTTCTGTTCTTTTTTCCTTGCCTTGCCTTTCCTTGCCTTTCCTTGCCTTGCCTTTTCCTTTCCTTGCCTTTCCTTGCCTTTCCTTTCCTTTCTTGTTTCTTTTTCTTTTTAAAAAAACTCTCCGTCCCCCGGTCCAGAGCTAAGGGGTCCTAAACGTGTTTCTCGCGAGGAAATGGGACTGAGGCGCACTAATGCTTTAATACCACTTCAGCCGAGAGGCCACAAGTTCGCCGCGAAAAGCAGTCCGAAGAATGGGGCAGGGCTCCCCCCCCCCCTTGTTTGTCGGGAAATCTTAACCTCCCGGCTCCCCCGCTCCCCCCCCCCCAACACGCACAACAAAAGCTCGGGGGGTTGTATCATTTTTGCGAAGACGTAGCCCTCAGCTGTCGAGGGAAACGCTCGCCCCGCCCCGCCTCGAGACCCAAGGAAACCGAGGTAAATCCCATCCGGCGGGTTAGATCTCTGCCCGGCCTGGCGGCTGGAAGTCTGTCGAGCGCAACTGACATGAAATTGACCAGCCCTCCTGTTCCGCTCGCTGGTCGCGGCCGCGAGAGGCGGACGCCCTCGGCAGGAGAGCCGAGGGCGGCATCGCCCCTTCTCCAGCTATTGAGTCTCGAATTCACCTCTCGCCTCTCTCTTTTTTTTTATGGCTAGGAAAGCCCTCATTACCATCTGCGGCTGGCTGGTGGTAAACACTTTCTCTCTCCGCCCCCCCTCCCCCCCCTCCCCACCTACACGCAACCCAGACGCCTCCTCCCGTCTCCCCACCGAAACCCTCCTGCGTTTCATGTCCCGGCACTGTTGCTAATAGGGTGCCCCCCACGACGATGTGAGCAAGAGGCGATCCACAGATTTCCCCCAGCGGAGAACTCTGCAGCCGGGCCTTTCAAAAAAATAAAAATCAACCGAGTTCAGTCGACAGTTGAAGGCGCAATCCCACCCACCCCCCCCCCCCCCACTTTTGGGAGAACTGGGCTAAGGGGTCCATTCGCCATGGCTTCTGTGGAGAAGTGGGGGACACCTCTACGACCCCGTTTTCAGATGCGGTTTTCTCTCCCCCCCCCCCCAAATCCCCAAATTCATAAAGGAATTAACAGCAGGGCTTTGGCTGCTAGATCCAGGCGCACGTCCTTCCGATGGAGATCTGCCAGGACCCGGTCCTTTGGGGGCGCATAATTCTGATCGCCTTGGGCTCACAAAAAAGACCCAACAAACCCCCAAAGTAAGTTCCGGACAACGCGAGCGCCCTTGAGAAAGCGGAGGACAGAGGAGGCCTGCGGGGGTTCGCACCTTGTGGTCTAGGTTCGGGGCCGGAGAGAAGAAAAGAGACACATTGTTTAATTTCAAAGGACACGATCTCTCTTTCTAGTTCCCCCCCTCCCCCCTGCTCGAATGAAAAAGGGGGTGAGGGGTGAGATGGGGGGGGGATGTGTGGAGGAAAGGGGGTCGCCCGCGGCGCTGCCAGCCGAGGCCTTCTTAATTCGCAGACGTCGTCGATTTCGAGGCCTTCCTTGGAAAACAGAGGGACACCCCCCCCCCAGATCCCCTGATATTTTCTCTCCCTGTTTCCCCAACTGCAGCGCTTTCCCGGGATCTCCCCCCCCCCCCCGTCAGCTTTGCCCACCGCCTCTGGGTCAGTTAGCAATGTAAGAAAACACCGGGTTAATTTTCTCTCATTAGCATTTCCATAGGAGACTCCAGGCACACGGATTCGGCCCATCTCTCTCTCTCTCTCTCTCACACACACACACACAAACACAACACACCATGTATACTCTAACCGGGCCAATAACCCGCACCTTCCCATCCCAACATTTTAATCGTCCTCTGATGCTTTCATCTAAAATAAGTCTGGTTTTGGGGGCTGTCTTTCCACTAGACATCTCTCTCCCCGCCACACACACACACCCCCTCTTTCGCTCTCATTTATTTTCCCTTCTCCCCTATCATTTCTGCATCTTTTCTCCTTTCTTTCTTTTTTAATTCATTGATTCATCTTTTCAGTCTTTTCATTCCCGGATTGTAAAAAAGAGAGAGAGAGAGGAGGGAGGGGGTGGGGGTGGCCTGGTCAACACCAAAATGGCAAAGTTCAGCTTTGGGTTGGGGGGGGGGGGTGAGAGAGCCGCCAACTACCTACAAAGAGGCTGGGGGGGGCTTTGTAATCGCAGAAAGAAACAAGGCTGAAAAGAAAGCTGCGACGGAGGCTCAAGTTTGAGAGTGTGTTTGTGTGTTTGTATCCCTCTTTCTCTGGCTTGCTCGCTCGGGGGGGGTGTGTGTGTCTCTGTGTGTGTGCGTCTTAAAAGCCCCTTTAACTGCCTTTGTGCTGAGTAGGCGAAAAACTCTTTGCGAATGCCAGTCACGGTTTAAGGAACTTTGAGTTAACCTCTTATATCAAATGAATCTTTTCATTTGGAAACCAATAAATCTCAATCTAAACGGGGCTACCTTTTGTATAGCCAAGCTGGGCTTTAGCGGGGACGGAGCTGGCACTCGATATGAAAGGGGAGATGAAGTTTGCCTCTCTCCCCGCCCCCCACCCGCCCCCCACCCAGTGGCGTTTTTTTTTTTAACAAAAAAAAAATACCCCTCCCCACTTGTAAATTAAAAAGTGGGAGGCGGTAATGTGTGTGCGTGTGTGTGCGCGCGTGTGTGTGCCTCCCGTGTTGTTATTTTGGAAGTTTGGAAGCAGTTGGGGACGGATCGGGTGGAGCTGGACCTTTCATCACAGTAAGCCAATTTATTTCAACTCCGCTGTTCGGGGAGGGGGGGGGCTTTGAGAACTCGGGGGGTGATTTATGGATTCGCGACAGCGCTGGGGGCTGGAGGCTGGAGGGGTGGGGTTTACAGGAACCGGTGTGTGTGTGTGTGTGTGTGTGTGTGTGTTTGTGTGCTTGGATCATGTGTCTGTGAAAGAAAGCCAGAGATATGAAAGTTCACGTGGAGCAAACTCTGGGCGCTCGGAAGCCAGGGGCTTTCCTGCAGTTCGGAAGAGAAGCGTGGGAAATGGCCCGGGCGTTTTTAAGAGCCAGGGAGCGGCTGGATTGGAAGCGACTGGATTGGAAATCGACTTTTGACCGACGATTCTTTCCCCCTCCCTTGAGTTATATCATCTTCGCTGAGCAGAGTTCGTGATTCTGAAAATGAATGGCGGGTGATCGACGGTAGACCGGGGAGGGGTGTGTGTGTGTGTCTAGGCCTAGATAAGGAGATGTACTGCAGATGCGTGACCGGATATATACAGAGGCCAACACGCGTGTGGGTGCATGTACGTGTGGACGGGTAAGCAGGTACGGTACACACGTACATACATAGAAATCCACAACTGGGCCTCACGCTAAGCCACACGTGTACCGTCATTTACTGTTTACTCTTTAAAAAAAACCCAAACCCAACTTTTAAAGGTTTTCTTCACCTGCTCACGTCTTTCTCTCTCTCTCTCCCCCCCCCTTTCTCGTCTTCTCTTCCCTTTAAGGAGCCCGTCTCCCTTCCCGCCTCCCGCGCCTCCCTCTTGAAAGAGAATTATTAATTACTCTTACAAGACCGGCGATTCTTAACTAATAACAAAGTTGTAAATTGCTACCTTCTCGCCAATATTTCCCATTTGTCAACCGTGATTGATTTGATTAATATTCCAGCGAGCCGGAGATCATTTTGAAGCCTGGACCACATAATCAAGGCGCCTCGGAAAGCCGGAGAGGGGGATTTCGGGGGGGGGGGGGGGGCTGGTGGATAACCGGGGAAGGCGTGTTGGGGGGGGGTCTCTCTCTCTTTCCTACAGATTTCATATTGAAGGGGGGATTCGGCTTGCGAAGGAAGGGAAGGCGAGGGATGGTTGAGGGTGGGGGGATTTATAACCCAAGGGAGGGGGGAAGGAAAAAGGCAAACAAACCGCATTGCTCGAAGGAGAATGAGCCAGGCGCGCCCCTTATGGGGAGATTCACAGAGATAACCCAACGCTTGCAGGGCCTCTCCAGAGCCAGGGTGGGTTTTCTTTTGGAAGGAAGGAAGGAAAAGACCCACGTGACGGATACCCCTCCCTTTTGTGTCAGCCCGGAACACATCAGTAACGTACTGGCTCTTGAGCCGATTTCAGGCCGCCTCGAGGTGGCCTGTTGGGTTAAATCGGTTTCAGACCTAAGCCCCGGGCTCGGGCTTCGGTTGGCCGTGGAACTGGGGGTTCGAGGGACGGTGTCAGCTTGGATGCCGGCCCTAATGGAAACCTCCCACCCACAAAACACGACTCTCTCTCCCCCCCCCCCCCCCCCCGACACTGAAGCGTTGATCCCCCAAGGCGCCTCGATCAAGCCGGGCAGGCAACCGGCTCGGCGGATAGTGACCAGAGACACGCCTCTCTGCCTCTTCGGGTCGCCTCGGCCGAGCAGAGCTGGCTGGCGCACCCGGGCGCATCTGCCGTCCCCGAGCTGCGCGCTCGCCCCTCGCCTGGCGTCGCCAGCATCCCGCCCGGAGGGGCCCTCCGGCCTGCTTATTTATGTCCAGGGCCGCATCTGAAAACGCGCTCCACTGACGCGGCGGCGGCGGCGCCGGGATCTCTCCCTCTCCCTCTCCCCCACCCTCGCCGCATGTTCTCCCTTGCAATCCATTAATATCTGTTTCCTTCCAACGCCACTTGAGTTTTTCCATCTTAATTATATTAAGTGGAGCAGCAGGAGCTGTGAGGACTGAACATGACGTATGGCGACCGTCGCCTCTCTAGGCTTCGATTGTTCATATCTCTCCCATCGCCTCTATCAGTGGTCTACGGATATGCCTGGCGAAAGGATTTCTTTCTTTCTTTCTTTCTTTCTTTCTTTCTTTCTTTCTTTCTTTCTTTCTTTCTTTCTTTCTTTCTTTCTTTCTTTCTTTCTTTCTTTCTTTCTTTCTTTCCTTCCTTCCTTCCTTCCTTCCTTCCTTCCTTCCTTCCTTCCTTCCTTCCTTCCTTCCTTCCTTCCTTCCTTCTTTACTTCCTTCTTTACTTCCTTCTTTTCTCTCTTTCTCTTTCTCTCTTTCATCTTTTATTCTCTCCTCCCCTTCTCTCCCCTTCCTCCCTCCCTCCCTCCCTCCCTTCCTTCCCTCCTTCCCTCCCTTTCCTTTCCTCCCTCCCTTCCTCCCTCCCTCCCTTTCCTTTCCTCCCTCCCTCCCTCTCCCTCTCTCCCTTCCTCCCTCCCTCCCTCCCTTCCCTCCTTTCCCTCCCTTCCCTCCCTCCCTCCCTTTCCTTCCTTCCTTCCTTTCTTCCTCCTTCCCTCCTTTCCTTTCCTTTCCTTTCCTTTCCTTTCCTTTCCTTTCCTTTCCTTTCCTTTCCTTTCCTTCCCTTCCCTTCCCTTCCCTTCCTCTCTCCCTTCCTCCCTCCTTTCCTTTCCTTTCCTTTCCTTTCCTTTCCTTTCCTCCCTTCCCTTCCTCCCTCCCTCCCTCCCTCCCTCCCTTCCCTCCTTCCTTCCCTATACACCCCAGCGCATTTTTACAGATCAGCCTGTTTAAAAAACGTGTTCTGAAGTTGATCAGGAAGAAGATGCAGACAGAGAGGGGCTGACAAACAGACGTTCACTTTCAGGAGGGGAACCGTGCTGGTCTTTGGTAGAACAGCTAGATTCGAGTCCAGTAGCGCCTTGGAGACGAACAAGATTTCGAATGGTAAACAAGGTTTTAGGGAGCTTTGGAAAGCCAGAGGTCTCTTGTCTGACGAAGGGAGCTCTGCCTATTGGCCTCGTAGGTGCTACTGGGTTCGAGTCTAGCTATTCAGGCACGTCATCTCTGTCGCCGGCTGTTTATCTCTAACCACCATTCAGAGAAAGTGGGAAGAAGTTTATACCCGCGATAAATGCTCCCTCAAAGGACTTTCCTGGGGCTTGACTCGTGGATGGCTGAAGGCAGCGAGTAAATACGGGCAGCGATGATCACAAACGGCGCAAGGGGGCACATCTTCCTATTCCCTCCCCTCCCCCACCCAACTTTGGGTGAAGAGGAATCGAATCACAGTTTTTGAAATCCGCTGTCTGCAAACCAGCATCCATTGGGCACGTGTATTTCACTGCTGTTCTGTTTTAGTCGAATCCAAGCGCTCTTTTAGGATTCCCGGTTGACCAATATGGCTAGAAAACGCTCTCGCCCCCCTCCCCCCCAACAGCTTCCTGGAGGGTTGATTGACAGAGGTAGTTTCTCTTGACAGGAGAGAGGTGGGAATCTAGTCCTCATGGAGGAGCCTGAGTCGGGAACCAGAGACGGGAGGGAGACATAATAAACAGCGGTAGAGTCTAGCGAGTCGGGTACTAATACGATCATTACAATAAAATCAAAGAATCACAGCTGTCTGTGATTTAGGACGGGGTGGGGGGAGATTGGCCTCCCTCTGTTTTTAACAGGGAAAAATTCAGGCTGCGTTTGCATCCTCGGGCCTTGGAATATGAAGGGAGTACAGGAAGAACTGGGGGGGGGGGGAAGGCAAGGGTTCAAGTCCCTGTGAACATCAACTTGATAGCCACTGGCAGTCCAGGGGAGAAAGAGGTCCCTGAAATCGACAAGGCAAGTGCTCCAGCGGAATCGGAGAAAGCGAAGGCTACTGAAATGTGAGTGTCAGACATTAATGTGCATCCACCTCCTTCCCAACTCTTAGGGTACCAGAGGTTGAGGAATTGCCCCCCCCCCCATCCTGGTGACCCATCTCCCCCCCTTCCGTGTCTCCATGGGGAGGGGTCAGGGGGATAAACTGACCCATTTTAAGGGCCCCTGATCGCTAACTCCTCCGGTCTGACGCTGGGTTCTCTCCCACCCGCCCCTCCCTACGCGTTGCGGGCGACACCTGCCTCTCCAGACCGGAGCGCGTCAAACGCGCGTCTGAAATGGCTGACGTCAGCGCCGAGCGGGTCTGGAGGCATCGCGCGTCTTGTGCGTGGGAGGGGAAGGATCGGATGCGAGTTCTCCCCCCCCCCTCCGCCCCCATCCCCGCTTCTCGGCGGCTGGGAGCCAGGCGCCGGTCTCTGGAAAGGAAGAGAAATGTGAACGTTCAGATGGTCGGAACGGTGGAACTCCCCCCCACCCCATCCCCGCGCTCCCGGTCTGTGTGTCTCTGCCGCGCACAATGTCTTCGCACATCAGACACCATTCAAGTCCCCGCAGTTCAGCCAAACAGCCCTGCTAGATATCAGGAGAAGTCACGGCTGCGGAGACCCCCCCCCCCCAAAATCTCTCCGTTCCCCGACTCTAAAGTCTAAATCAATCCCCTCCCCCCGAAGACATAGAGGAACAACAAAGGCCAGGGGCCCCTTCCATAGATGGCCAACAGGATGCGCCCCTGTAAAGCCACAAACACTCTACTTCTTCTAGTGTTTTTGGTACCCGAACATATCCCCAGCCCAGCCCCAGGTTCCAAACGTGCATGGCAGAATTAACCCTGCTGCAGAGAGATGGAGATGTCATCATCACCATCTTCTTCTTCTTCTTTTTCTTCTTCATATCATCAGCAGCAGCCCGTCAATCTCTTTTAGCTCCCTCTGCCCTCCCATTATTTGGGAATAATAATGGCACCTGTTCCAACTTGCAGGGCTGTTGTGAAGGTTAGTGAGATATAAGAGCCCTACTTCACTCTGATTATTAGATTTGCTTTTTGTTAGCTGGGGGGAGCGGGGCCTGAAAAGCAAACGCCAAGAAGGGAGCCACAGGGCCTGAAGAGAAGGGGCCTATGGCTGCAAGCACAGGCACACTAAATAATCCACTTCCAATCCACTTTCCAACTGGATTTTTACTGTGTGAACTGGCACAATCCAGTTCAGAAGTTGATTGAAAGTGGATTGTTCAGGGAGGAGGACGTTGGGGGGGGGGGTGCGCGAGGAACGGTCAAGAGAAATGAGCGCTGAGGCCAGACCCTGTGGAGTGAATGGGGGAACAGGTTCAGGGAAACTCTGCTGCACACAGCCGTTAAGTAACGCCTTGAGCAGGCTATAATGAGTCGTAGCGAGTGCTGCGGTCTTAGATGGGTTTAGGAAACCGTGGAACAAACATCGGGCACCTGCTCTTTGAAAGGCAGTTTTCTCCTGTCCGGAACCGCGCAGGGAAAGCTCCGGCCAGGCCTGGGTCTGTTTCAGCGGGAACACGCTGATATAATAAGGCGGAGGGGCCACGGAACGGGAAGAGAAATGGTATTCAATAAGGCGCTCTTCCCTATTTCATTAGAAACAACCCCCCCCCCCAATAAACACGCATTGATTGATTTACCTGGATTCCTCTGGAGGAACCCGTTGCCTCGCAGGGATAAATGGGAGGGGGGTTGGAAGGAGGGGGGGCGCTCGGCTGAGAAGGAACGCAAACCACAGACGCACGGCGGCGGCCAGTCCTTAAACCGAAATCAGACCAGTTTCTCCCCTCTCTAAGCACTGCGGCCGGCTTTGCCGCCTCCAAACGACTTTCGAAGCTTCCGGGAAGTCGGTTTGGCCGCCACCTTCGTCTAAACAGTCCTCTGTCCCCTCTAAGCTGAGCTCGTGTGAGCTAGCTCACAGTTTTTTTAGCCTCCAGCTCACCCATTTTTTTTGTCTCAGACCAGGAACCATGGCTCCAGAGCAAACCAGTGTATGCAGCAGCCAAATCTCTCGCTGAGGTGCCAGTAGCTCACAAAGTAGAATTTTTGCTCACAAGGCCCCACAGCTGAAAGGGAGCACCTCTGCTTTATTTGCCACTGATGGATTAAGTACCCCTGAAATTAAGGGACGGGCTTTTTCCCGTGTGTGTGGCGGATTTATTGTGGGTCCATCAGAATTGAAGGAAAGGAGCCGGAGACAGGAATGAGGGGCGAATGAGGATCCATGCATTGAATGCGATGTATTGATTCAAGAAAGTCTCTCACTCCTAGGGAGGGCAAGCTGGAGAAAGGGCTGGCTCGGCCCTCTCTCGCGTACACACAGGCACTCCGTTTCAATGAAGAGCCAACCGTCCCCCCCCCCCCCCGCCCCCAGTTATAAGCAACCTCAAAGGGGGGTGATAATTTCTTCTCCTGAGACCTCCATGGTGACTTCTGGTCAGGCATTCGAGACATGATGATGGTGTTGATACCCATCCCTCAACTGCTACATGAAATCCCCACTTTTCAGACTGCTTTATCAGGTTTCTCCGGTGAACTGGGCCTGGCGATGTGGGAACTTCAGTTTCTCGGGATTTCTTCTGGGGGAGGATACACAGGGATGAGAACGTGTTGTATTACCTCGGCACACGTGGGATTCAGGACTGAGGAACCCTAACTCCCACCCACCCAGATTCCCTTCCCAAACATCCGGGGTAAGAGCCACACGGATCGCGGGCATCTCTTCAGGCTCAGGGTCAGCCGAAGCATCCCCGAATCCGGATCTAGACTCTGAGCCCCCAATCCTTCCGAGGGACCCATGCCTCCCATGCCTCCCCAGTTTCCCCGGCACTTGCTCAGGAAGTCGTCCAATATGGTGGGATTTGGAAGGACCATCTCAGGCTGCGGTCACACAGACTAAATAATCCACTTTCCAACTGGATTTTGCCAGTTCACACTGTAAAACTCCAGTCCGAAAGTGAATTGAAAGTGGATTATTTAGTATGTGTGCCTGCAGCCTCGGAAGCGCATCCATGTCGCCTGTGCGTCCTTCCCCCACAATCCCGCGGCCCAACGCTTGGCTGTTCCCTTCACTCAATGGGCCTCAAGGGAATTTTTCTTCTTCTTCAGTGAAGGTTCATTGCACGCCCCCCCCCCCAGTTAAACAAATGCACACGCAATCACACACACACAGAGAGAGAGAGAGAGAGAGAGAGAGAGCGAGCGAGCAGAAATTTTGGTTCTTTCTCTGTGAGTGTGATGCAAGTGATAGATACCCCGCCCCCCCCCCCCTTCTGCGGTGTGTGGGATGGTGTCATATATTCCGGCGCCTGGGATTAATGGTTAAATTTCAACCTGCCTTTTTGATGAAACCCGTTTCCCTTCCCTCTCACACAACCCCCCCCCCCTTTCCCTCCCTTCACTTCGTCTCCTCTCTCTAATCCAGGAATCATTAGCAACAGCCTCTGGCTACATGTTTTCCACCGCTGAAACATTATGATAGGGTTGTAATACAAATTCCACAGACTTACTTTGCATCTTTCTTTCTTCTTTTTTTTTGCAGCGGGAGGAACCCCACAGCAATAATATATTTTATTTTTTAAACCCACGGCCTTTTCCTTTCCCCCTCCCCCTCTCCACCCCCCACCTTGGGGGAAGAAAACAGAACCTCTCCCTACGATTTAGACGGCGTTTATATGAAGTTTCGTGTTATTCCCGAATTTCTCGTGTGTGTTTTTTTAATCACCTCCTTTTATGTGTACGTGATCAAAGCGTCGCTCTGTCATCCAGCCTGGCTTTTGAATCCTTTGTTATTAAGGGGGGGGGGGCAAACTAGGCACTCTGCGCATTATCTCCCCTGTAATATTCAAAATTGTAAGACAGAAGTCTGGCTCAGTTATCAGGAGGTCCCACCTGTCGCAGCTGTTGGGTCGTATTGTTCTAAGGGTAGATTCCGTTTGGGCTCATTTTCTCCCCACCCCCCCTTTCTGAGAAAACCCTCTCCACGTATTAATGATGGGTGGGAATTAGAAAGGGGGGGGGGGGGTAAGGCAGTTTTTTTTTTTTAAAAAAGTAACACACATCAAGGAGAAGTGAAACCCAGCATCTAAAAGACAGACATTGTTTTCTTGCTTTTGAATGGCTTTAAAGTTCTCGAAAAGGACTCGGGTTCCGAGAATCAAAACCCTAAGACGTTCCATTCGGGACCACGCCAAGGCCCTCCCGATTCACTTCTGGGGCGGGGGGCGGGGGCGGGGGAGGCACATAAAAGGAAAGAAGCTAGAGTTTACTGATCAGTGCCTCGATGGGGGTTTTTTTTTTGGTTGCACCCCCTCCAGGAAGAAAAAAAAAATAGCACGCTGGTAAAAGGCTTGTGATAACTGCAAAACACGTAGGGCTTTGAAAATACCCATATACAATTCATGCCTTTGATAGAGGCATCGCTTTCATCATTCCCCATGTCATATTTTTCTGTATTTTCTGCAGTTCTTCTTTTTTTTTAAAAAAAAAAATGAAGACGGAGAACCAACCAGATGAGGTTTTTGCATACGCGACTTCGCTAGTGCTAAAGTACACCTTTTAAATAGACATTTTCGAACCGCAAAAGGAGCGTTTTTTTAAAAAAAAAAATATACAAGGAAACAAGGCCAAATCGGTTTGTTAAATTTAATCACCGGCTTCTGAGAGAGAGTCGCATGCTTCTAGACCTAAGACTGTATTTATCTGTTTTGCTTGGCTGGGCTTCAAGAGCGGGACGCGTCCTGCACTGGGGCTGTGAACTGGACTTTCTGTGTGTGTGTGTCCCCCCCCCCCCGGCTGTCAAAACAGGAATATAATCCCCCCACCCAATGGATTCTCGGAGCTCGTGTGATTTTCGTGGGTGCATCTTCGCCGGCGTCACTCGATAGCTTTTTTCTTTCCATGGACTCCTCGGGGTCAGTTTTAATTAACTACCAACTCCCCCCCCCTCCCTCCCCCCTTAAATACCCCACATCCACAACGAGGCTTTAGTTTATAAACTAGGCGTGAAAAGCTATCTTGTTATTGTATCGCTGGATTTCAAACATCGGGGCTTGAGTTACAACTTGCGAGTCCGGGAGGAATCGTACACCCGGGTCGGTTTCGCGTTTCTCCCCTCCTCCCCCTCTTTCCCACGTCTCCCTCTTCACACATTACACCCCCCCCCCCCACACACACACACATTCTGATGCTACGGGAGGTAGGCACGGAAGATACATTGTGTCTCCGACTCTCTGCAAATAGGCCACTTTCGAGTGTCCGATTCTATTAGCTCCCTTTGATTATGAAAACACTGAGCGCGCCGTTAAATAGCTCTTCGGCGCCTGCAGTTCGCCTTTCCGCGGCAAGGTGGCGCTCCAAGGTGAGAGCTGTAGGCGAGATCCCCTTATTAGGACGGTGGGCTTTTTTTATTTTTATTTTTATTTTTATTTTTTTTTCCCCTGCCGCGGAGATTAGGAGAAGGATAGAATTCCTCTGGGCTGCTCGGCGGAAAAAGAGGAGATAGCGCAAACAAACCTTCAAACAGTTGATTCCTGAAGGAGGGGAGAGAACTAAAGGCGGGGGTGGGGGGGGAGGAGAGGAGAGGCGGGGGGGGGGGGAGCCAGCAGGTAGAAATGGGACTTCTTCGAAGCCAAGTGCAACGCAGGGGAGGGTTGAAAGAGCGGGCAGTCGCCGAGACCTGTATCCGTAGCAGACCCGATTGCAAAACAGGCGGGGGTGGGGGGGGAGAGAGAGCGGGATGTTGCGACGAGAGAAATACAGTTCTGATTTATGAATCCACAACCTCGCTGTGCTACTGACTGCAGTTAAAGGCTGGTCTGTGGAGGAGGAAGGAAGAAGGACGGGGAAATGAAGTGTGGGTTCAAGGGATCCCCCCCCCCCCTAAAGTTTGCACGTTTGGGAAAGCAATTCTGCCGGGTGGGAGACAGGGCGGGGAGACGCGGAAACTAGGAGGCCCGGGAGGAGCGCCGAGAAAGCGCTCCCTGCCCTGTTTATTTCTTTCCTTGGGAGCCAAATGGGTTTTTTTCCCGCCTCCCTTTCTGCTCTACCCAATGCCGAGGGCCTTTTCTGTCTGCTCCCAGAAATGGAGACAGAAACCTGTCATCCCAAACAACGTTTTCTTAGTCAGCGGGAATAAACTGAATAACACATCCATCCCTCTCTTGACGCACGATTCACAATTCCTTCCTTCCTTCCTTCCTTCCTTCCTTCCTTCCTTCCTTCCTTCCTTCCTTCCTTCCTTCCTTCCTTCCTTCCTTCCCTCTTTCCTTCCTTCCTTCCTTCCTTCCTTCCTTCCTTCCTTCCTTCCTTCCTTCCTTTCTTCCTTCCTTTCTTTCTTTCTTTCTTTCTTTCTCGTTCTTTTCCAGGATTTAAAACCACCCCCATTCTTGCTGTTTTGCTCGTGCAAAGATACCAAAAGGAGGGAAACAAGTTAGGAGAGGTTTCAAGGCGATGAGAGTCTCTCTTCCTCCTATCCCTCAACCATCGGTTAGACTGAACTCTAAGGGGAAGACTGAGGACAATTTTTCTCTTCCCCGTTTCCCTCCAAGGATTTTATTATTAAAAATCGAGGAGAAACCCCCCCATCTCTAATTAACCCTCCACCCGTGACAAATCTCCTTTGTGTATAGGTGTGATTTGCGGGCCTTAATAGTACATTTCCTACGGTATTGAAATGACCCGAAAGGTAGTTTCGAGAGATTTGGGCCGTGTCTAGTGTTTCTTTTTCGCCTCACTGATGGCTGGCCTGTCCCCCCCCCCCCCTTTCCCCTTCCCCAACTTCCGCCTCCTGAGCACAAATTACGGATCTGTGTTTTGTGTTGCTCTTAAATACCTTGCCTGTTGATCGCTCTGAGCCGGCGGGGTCAGGCCTCGGCGAATGTGAAATCTCTCTTTCACCATTCATTCCCCCCAAGTCTTTGGCTTGCCCCGCCTGATGAAAAGTGACACTCGCCAAACGGTTTTCTGCGAGTAATGAAGTCAGATGTGGCTTTAACCTACCGGTTGCTCCACATAAACGTGGAAGTGAATTAAGAGCCTCGCTACTGTGCTACGAGCCAGTCCAGCGGAGATTCCTCCACCACCGCCACCCGCCACACACGCACACCACTGGCTTTCCGATTCCCCCTTGTCCCACCCGAAAGGGTTTCTTTGCCGACGCTTGGGCGGCTGGCCTCTTTGCTGCGATCCCTAGGAAGTTTGATAAATACATGTTTTATCGGCGGGGTGGCTCCCTTTTGCAGTTCTGCAAAGAATGCCATCGGCCTAGTCCTCGCCAGCTTCTTGAACCGGATCGCCGCGCACTGGAATGGTTTCAGTTCCGAAACCCACCGGATTCTGCAAAGGGTGGGCGGGTGTGTACGTATTTCCCCTCCTAGGAGCTTCAAACGCGTTGCAACAAGACGCCTCTTCTTCGTCTTCTTTTAAAAAAAGGCTTACATCTTGTTGCACTTGGAGAGGAAGCCGTCTTCCCCTCCCCCAAAACCGTGTACATCGACGAGGAAGCGGATCCTTCGCGCCGACCTAGCCAGAGATCTGTCTTCGCCAAAGGATCGCGTTCCAGCTTCCCTCTCTCTCCCGCTTTCTTTTCGACTTGCAACCGGCGAAGTCTGCCGCAAATCAGATTTATTATTTCGGGGCGTCCTAAATTGGGACTCTTCTCCAGTTGCGAAAGTCAGGGGAATAAACCCGGCGGTTTTAAAACGCGGCTGTGCCGCTTGGGGACAGAAAACCCCTTTAAAGGACACTCGGGCACGAACTACAGAGACAGAGAGACTCTCGTAGCCTTTCCCCCGTCTCCCTGCCTGTCTATCTACCATCTATCCGCTCTCCCCTTCTCTCTTCAGTTCACTGTATGGTAATCAAGTGGTGGTTGTTTGAAGATGGCCATCAAAGGCCCCTGGTCATAAGAAATGTGTTTTTTTCACACTGTCGGGTAAGATCACAGCCCGACCGCAAAGAGAACCTGGTTTGAACCCTCCCTCCCCCGCCCCCGTTCATGGACCCCAGCAGTTTCCTATTTCGTGGACATGGGTGGTTTTTTTTTTTTTGCCCTTTCCCCAAACTGTAGCTCTTCGGAAGCCTTTGCTGATGAAGACCTGCGCTGCGACCCCCTGATTCCTCCTGCCCCCGCTAAGACATCCCTAGAACTGACTCCGAAGCCCTGCGTCCTAAGTGGAACCCTTCTGAAGTTAAGGAGCTCGGCCAGCCAGACTGGAGTCCGGCCGCCGGTCCCGGTGGACTTTCCCTTCTTCCAGCGGCTCCCCCAGGCTGTTGTGACCGGGCGAGGGGCGTACCAAGACGCAGGAGGACACTCGGGTGGGGGGAGAGACTCTATCAATGCTGGATACGAGCCTACCAGAAGCTTCGTGGGAGAACTTCTTCAATAACCTTCGAGTTATTTTTTTGTTTTGTTTTGTTCGTTTGTTTGGGGCGCCGGGGGGGAGCGGGGGCGCGGAGAGAAACTGGAAATCCTTGCAAATCCCAACCACTGCTTCCTTTCGCTCCACATCGGGACCACAGGACCCCCTGTTCACTGTTCCCCCGTTTCAAGAGCTGGGACCTGAGCGAGGCTTTGGGTCCAAGTCGTCCCTGGGTGACACTGGGCTATATTAGATTCCCATGGAGGTCTCCTAACACGGGTCTTTGGGGAGCTCCTGAAGGTGACCTGGGAGAGGCTGCGACGGAATAAACCAGGCCTCATAGCCTCGAGGAGTGTGTCTATCATCTCTCTTGGTCTCCATTACCTATCTCCTCCCATCTCTGTCTGTATCTGCCATATCTTTCTGCCTGTCAATGTCTGTCTGTCTGTCATATCAATCATCATCATCATCGCTCCCTCTATCTAAGCTTGTGAGCAAAAGTTCTACTTTGCAGAGCTGCTGTCTGGTGGAACGAGCTCCGGAAGAGATCAGGGCCCTGCGGGGGGCCTTATGCAGTTCCACAGGGCCTGCAAGACGGAGCTCTTCCACCAGGCCTTTGATTAGGAGCCCCCGCCCCGTTAGCATCATCTCCCTTCGGGAGTGACACCTGCGATGAGGGTTGGCCCTGAACGCAGTATCTCCCTACGGTCATGAGGGGCCCAGACTCCAACCCTGCTAGGAAGCCACCAGAACAATTGATTACTACTATGACTGGGAGCACTTTATTTGCAATTGTTTTATTATTGTTACTGCATTTTAAATGTTTTATGCTGTGTTGGGTTTGGCACCGTGTGCCCTTGTGAGCCGCCCTGAGCCCGCTTGCAGAGGAGGGCGGGGTATACATTTGGAATAAATAAATAAATAAATAAATAAGTAAATGAATGAATGAATGAATGAATACTGGAATGAAAGCTGTGAGCGAGCGATTTGGCTGCTGCAGCCATTAGTTTGCTCTGGAGCCATCCTCCCTGGGCTAAGGCAAAAATGTGTGAGCTGAGGCTAAAAAAACTGTGAGCCAGCTCACACTGACTCAGCTTAGAGGGAACACTGAGTCTTCATCATCAGCTATGGTTTTTCATACCCTACCAGGAGAAGGCACACGACCCAAAATATCCTCCAGGAAAAAAATGTATTATGTATTATCAGCGATCCTCACAAATGAAACAAGGAGGAACTGTTGATGATTTAGCCTGCCCCGCCCTAGACATGGGTACCCGGGCAGCTGTGATTTTTCGCTCGTGTCGACCTGCCACAGCGTCCGACTGTCCTCCGCGGAGTAACGTTTGCCTCTCTAGGCTAACCAGATGCCCTTTAACCTGCAGACGCTGCGGCCGACTTTATTCATATTGGAAGGCGTTTAATGGAGGGGTAATGCAAATAGTTTGGCTTGCGAGCGCCGTGGATCGGGCCTGTTGAAGCAATCTGGTGCTATGACCCGCCTCTTCCCTACTGAAAACCGATGTAATCGGGGGACCCCTTGGACGTTGGTTAGGAATGGTCAGTTTCAGACGTGACTTGAGAGGAGCCGTGTGTGAAAACAAAAACGCCTGCCAGAGAAATAAGGACAGGGGATAAGGAGAGAAAAGAGTTCCTGGCGAGTTCCCCAAGAGCAGGCAGGCTACTTACAAAAGGACCGGCGCATTGATGGAAGATCGCTCTGGATCAACCGCTTTGATGAATAGCGGGACAGCGGAGCCTCCATGTGCAGAGGCAGTCTACGAAAACCGGCGACAGGAAACAAACAAGGGGAGATATGCCGCCTGAATCTTAGGCAGTTTTTGAGCGCCCCCAAGCTGAAACGGACCCCATGCAGCTGAAGCCTTTTCTGGGGTACTTAGAGGGTGCGATCCAGTAGTAATTCGGGAGGAACCCACCCCACCCCCTCTGCCCCGTTCTCCCATCCCGGCTCTGGGCTCCTTCTGAATTCTTATTTACCTCTTGGGTCCCCACCCCCACCCCCACCCCACCCCATCGGCTGATTGGCAAAACTTTCCAGAAGTCAGCGATCGATTCTCTTCTTTTCTTCCCTCCGCCCCCCCCCCCTTCCATCCGCCGACTTGTTTGAAAAAGCTGTCAAACCCCATTAGAAGACAGAGCTCTGAGTGGCAGACCCCAAATGCTTTGAAAAGCTCAAAGGGGGAGGGGAGGGGGCGAGCGAGAGAGGGGGGGGGGGTGTCTCGCCTATCGAAGGAGAAAAGTGATATTCCTTCCCCGCCCTTTCAAAAGCTGCAGATAATCTAGAACAGGTTGAGCCTCTGAAGCCAGCGACGAACTGCCAGAAACTTCGTCCAGGATTTTTGGGGAGTGTTTTCTTAAAAAAAAAAAAAAAATTATTAAAATCTCCCAGGGAAGTTCGAGTTGACAGCCCCAGACACTTGATTTGATCCCCCCCCCCACCCACCCACCCTTACGTTATTTTTGAATCGGGTGACTAAGTGATTGCGTCCGCGTTGTGTGTTAGCAAAATCGCATCGAGGGCTTTACGAGGACGGAGGGGAGGGGTCTCCAATGACCGTGAAATAATATCATAAATAAGAATTCACTGACGAAAGGCAGTGATAGCTGCCACGGGGGGTGGGTGGGGTGGGTTTGGAATTGAGATGCTAAATTGGATTCTTTCTATGCTCAGCTGTACTCTGATGCAGAATGACTGGATAGATAGATAGGTAGATAGATAGATAGATAGATAGATAGACAGATAGATAGACAGATAGATAGACAGACAGACAGATAGATAGATAGACAGGTAGATAGATAGACAGATAGATAGATAGACCAGACAGATAGATAGATAGATAGATAGATAGATAGATAGATAGATAGACAGACCATTTTCTGTCCAAATTCCTTGCCACTAGCCTGTTTTATTTATTGACTCTCTACTGTGTTTTATTACTGGTTTTAACTTAACCAGATTATTTATTGTTCCATTCTGTTGTAAACTGCCCTGAGCCTAACATTCAGATAGATAGAGAGATAGATAGATAGACAGACAGACAGACAGACAGACAGAGGCTAGCGAGGCACAGCAAGTACTCTGACGCTTTGAGGTCTCCGGTTCCCCCTCAACTCCCCCCCCTCCCCCCAGGAGGCTATGGGAGGTTGCAATTTTCTGTCCAAATTCCTTGCCACTAGCCTGTTTTATTTATTGACTCTCTACTGTGTTTTATTACTGGTTTTAACTTAACCAGATTATTTATTGTTCCATTCTGTTGTAAACTGCCCTGAGCCTAACATTCAGATAGATAGATAGATAGATAGATAGATAGATAGATAGATAGATAGATAGATAGATAGATAGATAGACAGACAGATAGATAGACAGATAGATAGACAGATAGACAGACAGACAGACAGACAGACAGACAGAGGAGACTGAGGCTAGCGAGGGCACAGCAAGTACTCTGACGCTTTGAGGTCTCCGGTTCCCCCTCAAACTCCCCGCCCCCCCCAGGAGGCTATGGGAGGTTGCAATTTTCTGTCCAAATTCCTTGCCACTAGCCTGTTTTATTTATTGACTCTCTACTGTGTTTTATTACTGGTTTTAACTTAACCAGATTATTTATTGTTCCATTCTGTTGTAAACTGCCCTGAGCCTAACATTCAGATAGATAGATAGATAGATAGATAGATAGATAGATAGATAGATAGATAGATAGATAGATAGACAGACAGATAGATAGACAGATAGATAGACAGATAGACAGACAGACAGACAGACAGACAGACAGAGAGACTGAGGCTAGCGAGGGGCACAGCAAGTACTCTGACGCTTTGAGGTCTCCGGTTCCCCCTCAACTCCCGCCCCCCCCAGGAGGCTATGGGAGGTTGCAATTTTCTGTCCAAATTCCTTGCCACTAGCCTGTTTTATTTATTGACTCTCTACTGTGTTTTATTACTGGTTTTAACTTAACCAGATTATTTATTGTTCCATTCTGTTGTAAACTGCCCTGAGCCTAACATTCAGATAGATAGATAGATAGAGAGATAGAGAGATAGAGAGAGGAATTTAAGGTCGCCAGGTCTTCATCTCCAACATAACTGGGCACGATCCAAGTAACACGAAGTCCTTGCAAGGCTGCAGTACTAAATATGCTTGCCAGGGAGTAGTTCACACAAACCACATCGCCAGGTCTGAGCAGCTGCGCGCTTAGGATGCCACTTTCAAGACGCAGGCGATTAACAAAGGGCCTAGTTTGACTGGAGATGATGCTGGCGCTTAGGATCTCTCATCATCGTCTCTGCCACTAACACACTGCTAACTGCTAGTACTACCCCCATCACAGACACTGCTAATAACAATCGTGATCCAGGCAAAGTTAAGCATCCCGGGGTTTAACGCTTCAGCCACCGCCGGACTGGAACCCATGACACTAAGCGCTCCCACGCGGAGAGTTCAGACCCAAAAGCCAGCAGCTCTCCTTAGGTGACTGGAGCAAGCAAGCAACCCCCGTGGGCGTTAAGCCTCTCCGTTCCATTTGGGTCCCAGGCAAATGGGAATGGGATTTAGAGCGCCCGGGTTCTGGCTGGATCGCTCCCTCCTTCCTTATTCAACTGGGAGGTGTCACCTGGAAAGGGGGGGGGGGATAGATCGAAAAGGAGGGTTACCATATTTTGAAAAGCAAAAAGAAAAAAGAGGACGTATTTCCAGACTGACTACTTCAGACAAGAGATCACTGCGGACAAAGCTCAAAATTTGTACCCCGACTATTGAAGCGGGTGACGATCGCTATTAAGGAGGGATATTCCTAACCTCGGCCAATGTTCCCTGTAAACTGAGTTAGTGTGAGCTAGCTCACCATTTTTTAGCCTCCAGCTCACACATTTTGGTCTTCGCTCAGGGAGGACGGCTCCAGAGCAAACTGATTTGGGCAGCAGCCAAATCACTTGCTCACACTTTTAATGCCAGTAGCTCACAAAGTAGAAATTTTGCTCACGAGACTCCACAGCTTAGAGGGAACACTGCTCCTAAACCCAAAAAGAGCCCCAAAGGGGACGGACGCACACAAAAAGACGACATGTCCTCATCTGTGCTAACCGTATCTAAAGCCGAATCGAGATCGATTCCGGAGCTTCTTGGGCGCCTCAAGTGCGCGCCCCGCGTTCTGTCTGCGGAGCCGGGTCCAGTTCCCGGTGGCTGGGGGCAGAGGGAGCGCGGAAGGTGCCCGGAGAGGCAGCCAAGCGCCTGGGCACGCGGGCGCGCGGCAGCCCCTTCAGCAGTTGCCCTGCCATCCTCCCTTGCCGTCACTTGGAGGAGAACAACCGGCCCTGGCGAATGGCAGCCGCTACTGAGTGGCCCGCGGGAAGCCGAGGAAGGGATGCTTGGTCAGGAGCCGCCGTTAAGCAGGGGGAACTTATTGTGAAAGGGGAGTCATTGCTGGTTCTTTTACAACTGCTCTCCCCTGCACGTCTGCTTGGAAACCTACCAGGGGGTTGGCTGGCCGAGAAAACCAAGAGAAGAGCAAAGAGCGACCGTTCCCCGCGCCCTCTGCCCTCCTCCCCGCTGGGGGCCTCGGCCCTCCTCTCAATGCATTTTATTTTCCTCCAGCGACAGAAAATCAAGCAGATCGCTGGAGATAACAGAGGCTCCGGCTACCTCCGGTTGCCTGGAAGGAGTCCCGAGCGGTGTTCCCTCTAAGCTGAGTCAGTGTGAGCTAGCTCACAGGTTTGTAGCCTGCGGCTCACCCATTTGTGCCTCCGCTCAGGGAGGGCGGCTCCCCAGCAAACTAATCTATGCAGCAGCCCGATGGCTCGCTCGCCACTTGAATGCCAGCGGCTCCCGAAGTAGGATTTTTGCTCACAAGGCTCCGCAGCTTAGAGGGAGCATTGGTCCCGAGGTCTCAAAAAATGGAACACCTCCCCCCCCCCCCCCCCGGCCGCGCGCGCACCAATACAGCCGAGGGTTTGAAGAAAGCGACATGATGACGTCAGGGGGAATTAGGACACATTTTCGTTACTAATGATTAACCCGGTTGAATTCAAAGGAGGGGCGGAGCGTGCTTCCTTCAACGTGGAGAAAGCTCCACCGGCCTTCGGTTGGGTGAAGTACACCTAGGATCACCCTGGGACCTCCCATACCTAAGCTGGCGCTGGTATGCTCGGAAGGAAGCAAGCGCGGGGGCCGCCACTGAAAAGGCCCTCTCTCGTGTATCCACCAGTTTCTTTGGCTGGTGAGACAGTCAGGAGACCTGATCTGAATTCCCCGGGCAGGGAAATATGGGAGAAGAGTGTCCTCCAGATACCCCTGTACCAAGCCATGTAGGATTTTAAATCGTCCTTATAACAGTATAACATCATGTAACAGTATAACAGTATAAGAGTAGTGGTAAACTGTGGCGTCAGCGGCGTTTCACAGAGTAAAGTGAGCAGATTTGCCCTTCTCCCCACGGATTTACAATCTGGCTCTTAGATGGAGGACAGTTGCCCTAAACTCAGACGGCTTCCGACCTCCAGGTCCTTGGTCCTAAGCAGAGCTGGAAAATCTGCTTTCCATGTTTTCCGGATAAATTAGTTCTGTTTCGGCCCAGGACACCGGTCACTGGTCAAGGCAGGGTCTGTGGCTCAGTCGAAGAGCCCCTGCTCGCCATGCAGAAGGTTCCAGGTTCAATCCCGGGCACCTCCAGTTGAAAGGACCACGCGGTAGTAGGTGATGGGCAAGACCTCTGCCTGAGACCCTGGCGAGCCGCTGCCTGTCCGAGCAGGCAATGCTCACCTTGATAGGCCGACGGTCTGACTCAGTACAAGGCAGCTTCGTGTGTGCGTGTTGTGTGTGTTCTCTCTCTCTCTCTCTCTCTCTCTCTGAGCCACCGAGAGGTCCCCCACCCGCCCCGCAAGTAGATGCCTCCACAGAGACTTTTAAAGGAGATAATTAGATGATAAAGAACATTAAAGTTGTTTTATTGATTCCCGAGGAATTCTCCGAGAGGGTGGGAACGGAGCGCGGCGGGGGAGGGGGCTTTCATCTCGGCGAGGAAAAGAAAGAAGCCACCGGCTCCCGCCTCTCCTCCGCGCGCAGACTGGACGCAGCGCTCCCTCCGAGCAGACCCGCGTCTCGTGTGGTCGCAGTGTCACGCGTCAGCGGATAAACGCTTTCTCCCCGCCCTTCTTGTTCTAGGGGAATGGCGGCGGTGTATGTGGTGGGGGGGGAGTTGGGGGGAGAATCGTAGTCACAGACTCCTGCAGCGAAGTCAGGGGAGTTGACTCCTCCTCAACCCGGAAATCAATTCCCTCCCTCCCTCCCTCCCCCCCCCCCGCAACAAGAGGCAAAGCGGTGAAGTGCTTAGAGTGTCCTGCTAGGAGCTGGGGGACCCATATCCCAATCGCCCCCCACTCTGCCAGTCATACATTCTCTGCCTAACCTACCTCACAGGGTTGTTGTGCGGGTCAACTGGGCACAGGAGAAGGCCATTAGTAGCTTCTAGTCCCCATTTGGGAGAAGTGAGGGGCATAGATGGAATGAATAAATCAGTCTGCAGTCACAGACCCCAAATCATCCACTTTCAATGCACTTCCCAACCGGATTGTATTGAGTGTGAACTGGCAAAATTCAGTTGGAGAGTGCACTGAAAGTGGGTTATTTGGGGGGGGGGGGGTGACCACAGCCCAATAGGCCTTTCAGATCTGGGACTCTCCCGGTGTTCCCACAAACTCTGTTTGCACATAGCAAAAGGAAGGAAGGAAGGAAGGAAGGAAGGAAGGAAGGAAGGAAGGAAGGAAGGAGAGAAATGGGGAGGGAGTGAGGGAGGAAGGAAGAGAGAGAGTGGAAGGAAGGAAGGAAGGAAGGAGAGAGAGAGAAAAATGGGGAGGGAGGGAGGAAGGAAGAGAGAGGAAGGAAGGAAGGAAGGAAGGAGAGAGAGAGAGAGAAATGGGGAGGGAGGGAGGAAGAGAGAGAGAGAGGAAGGAAGGAGAGGGAGGGAGGGAAGGAAGGAAGGAAGGAAGGAAGGAAGGAGAGAGAGAAATGGGGAGGGAGGGAGAGAGAGAGAGGAAGGAAGGAGAGGGAGGGAGGGAAGGAAGGAAGGAAGGAAGGAGAGAGAGAGAAATGGGGAGGGAGGGAGAGAGAGAGAGGAAGGAAGGAGAGGGAGGGAGGGAAGGAAGGAAGGAAGGAAGGAAGGAGAGAGAAATGGGGAGGGAGGGAGGAAGAGAGAGGGAGGGAGGAAGGAAGGAAGGAAGAGATGGGAAGGCAGGCAGGAAGGACGGACTTTTGGTTCCATCCAGGAGAGCAGCGGAGATTACTGTTATTGTTACTGTTATTCAGACTTGCTTAAACTCCATCCATTGCTCACCTGAACACTACAGCTCAGACGCCACTTGGCAGACATTGTCCTGTCCGTCTTTTGCCTGGGACCCTCTCCTGAGAGCTTGGATCCGGTGCTGGTTTCCCCCTCCATAACATGGGCCAGCGCAGACAGGAGCCCGGCTTTAGGACCACAGAGAAGGGGCTCCAGGGAGTGATAATTCAGGCGATAATTGCTAGTATGCCACAAATGTGGCCAGGCCGGGCTTCATCTAGTGCTGGCGTCAAGGGCCTGGTGAATGGGCAATTGGTCCAGATCACTTACAGCTCATGCCCAGCTTTCCATATTATTATTATTATTGTTATTATTGTTGTTGCTGTTGTTGTTTTTGTTGTTGTTGTTGCTGTTGTTGTTGCTGCTGTTTTTGTTTTTTTTGTTATCATTATTAGTAGTGGTAATAATAGTTCAAGATGGGTCACCCTGTTAGTCTGTCTGTGGCTGTAGAAAAGAGCGAGAACCAGCAGCACCTTAAAGACTACCAAAATCTGTGGCAGGGGAGGAGCTTTCCTGACTCACTCCTCCCTTCTTCAGTAGTAGTGAGTATTAAGTTGTTGTTACGTGGCATTAGCGGTAGTATTAATAGTATTAGTAATATTAAGTGTGTCAGTATTCACATAACCCTTCTGCCGAGGAGGCCGCTTGTCAGTCCTGAGTTCAAGTCCCATCTTCGCCCTGGATCCCAGGTCTCAGCTTCCCAGCTGCAGTGTCTTCTTCGCAAACGGAGAAGGGAATTTATTTATTCGTTGTATTTTCAACCTTCTTCCAAGGAATTCTCCTCCCCCCCCCCCCAATATCCTCACAACAAACCAATGAGATAAGATTGACAGCAGGGACCATCTCTTGGTCACCAGGGGGACTTCATGGGGGATCTGGATTCTAATCCTCCCCTCTCCCAACCAAGCACTAACCAGTACACCACATTGTCTTTCTGCAAGGGCCTTGCAACACACAGGGGCTTAAATGAAAACCACTAATGATAGTAAGGGCTACCCAAATTTCCTCTAAAAACCAGGAAGAAGCACTTCACTCTGTATGATCCAAATTGGAATTCACCAGAACTTTCCCCTAGACCGGATGTTACCAACATTTACAAGAGAGAAAGGCAGAAAGCACCCTTTTTCTACGTCAGAACCCCCCCCCCCCCGCGGGTGTCTGTCTTTTAAAAATGCTGTAAACATCTGGCCGGACGAAAGCTTGAGGAATGTTTGGGGTCGGCTGGTTCTGTCCCGAGAACAGGCATCACAGGGACTTTGGTTTGGGGGATTTCTTGCGGACCATGAAGGCTGCACAACATTTGGGGGGGGGGGTTCATACAGCGACTCCGTGTTGGAGGTAACAGAGGGGAGGGGTTTGAATAGCAGGCAGAGTTGATTACTAGTAGAAGCGATGAGAAGGATCTCTCCGTCCTAACGACGGATACTGTTGTAGCTCGGGGGCTATAGCGCAGTTGCTACCTTCCTTCAGAGACGTCCTAATTTCCCCTCCTCTCGGAGTCTGTGTGTGTTGGGTTTTTTTTTTAAAAAAAATTTAAATAGAGGGATTATGTCTCCCTCTCTCCCTCTGGACGGGTGTGCGGCGCGGGAGAGGTTGTCCTCAATTGGCCAAGGCTAGTGTGACAACTGTCAAAAGTTTGACATCAAAGGCTGCTTATATGATTCAGTTACGAGGGGACCTGTCTTTCCAAAGAGGAAGATCTTAATTACTGACGGGCGAGGCTGGAAAAAAAAAGGGGGGGGACAGATTTGGAGAAAAGGGGGAAAGGGAGGGAATGTGAGGGTTGGGGGGGCGGAGGGAGTAATGCATGTGTGTATTAGGGGAAGGGGCGAAAGGGGGGGCGCGGCGCTTTCAACCTCGTCCTTTTCGATGGGGGGCCCCCTCTGCGCGTCTTAAAGAGGCGTTCGCGAGGGCGGCTTTACTCTGCGCCCCCCCCCCCCGCCGCCCACACCACTTCTCTGAACTTTATAACTATATGTAAACACGGTGTCAGTTGGCCGGTAATCTCTTCTGGGGTTCCTTATTAGAAGGAAAATTCATTCTCCTCGAGTTCTAGACCAAGCAGAATGGTTTGCTCGATCGCTGAATGGACTGGCGTTTCTCGGAATATAATGTGTCAATTGTCGATGGGTTGTGACCCATAAAATGTGAGGGTGGCTATGCTGGCTTTGGTATGTAATTATGCAAAACACTTTCTATAAAGCTATGCCATCCGATCTAATTACAATGCCTGAGGTCCATTGCTCGGGGGAGGAAAAAAAATCGTATGTATATATATACAGGCTCCGGGGAGAAAGGGGAGAGAGGGGAAAGTAACATTTTTTGTGGGGTTTTTTTAAAATGGAATTTGTTTATGAGACTTCTTTTAAAAAAATGAAAGCAACTGGAGAAATTTAGGAGGACTGGCTAAGACAGAGAAAGAAAGAAAGAAAGAAAGAAAGAAAGAAAGAAAGAAAGAAAGAAAGAAAGAAAGAGAGAGAGAGAGAGAGAGAAAGAAAGAAAGAAAGAAAGAAAGAAAGAAAGAAAGAAAGAGAGAGAGAAAGAGAGAAAGAGAGAAAGAGAGAGAGAGAGAGAGAGAGAGAGAGAAACTGTACAGGAGAGACCTCCCTGACAATTAATTTATGTCCTGCCTTTCTCAAGACTTTTGCAAATAAATAAATAAATAAAAAGTGGATCCCAAAGCGTCAGAGGAATGGAGAGGGATAGATTTTTGATTGCAAACAGTCCAGCTACCTGGAGGAAAGGTTTGGGCACTCCTAAGGCAGTGAGAAGCACGTGATCACCCCGCGCTTCTCTGAGACACGCCTCTTTTCTTCCCCGACGTGGCATCCGTCGCGAGCGCGCGATCCGAGCATTTTAATGCCAGGACGCCTGTCGCGATAGGATCCTCGCCTTTTGCCAAAACCCGTCTAAATTGGGGACCCGGGTGGATGGGTGGGTGGGTGGGAACTGGAAGGAATCGCTTCATGGATCTTGAAGCAGGTAGAGGAGTCTGCTAAGGGTTCTGAATAGTCAGAAAAGCGGGGGGGGGGGGGAGGGGGGGAGGGTGTCGAGAGAAAAAGCCAAGGGATGAACTTTTGTGGTGTGTGTGTGTGTGTTGTGGGGGAGATTATGACAACTGGGAATCAGTTGCGTCAGCAACCTGCATGTAAACATTGGGGGGGGGGGAGAGAGAGAGAGAGAGAAAGAGGGAGAGGGAGGAATACGA
This sequence comes from Lepidodactylus listeri, assembly GCA_029233225.1. Taxonomy (NCBI): domain Eukaryota; kingdom Metazoa; phylum Chordata; class Lepidosauria; order Squamata; family Gekkonidae; genus Lepidodactylus; species Lepidodactylus listeri. The sequence goes on from JARCFY010000021.1 coordinate 10,339,517, forward strand.
CCCAAAGCAAACAGACCAGTAAAGATTAAAGGGAGAGAAAATGCCATGTGCGCTGATAGAAGCTACTGCGGGTGATTATGCTAAAGAGATAGTAAAACTCGCGTCGGTTTCCATTGAACTTTCCGAATGGCATCCCTCATTCATAGGGGGACGCTTTTCAGCCAGACAGGCTCAGTTCGGGACGACACGCATAAATCCCCCCCCCCGCCCTGCCCTCGAGTCAGGAGAGCCCCCTCCCCCCCCTTCCCGAAACCTTGATGAAAAGGCAGAATAAATAAAATATCAACGTGACAGAAAGCAAGCGAGCCGGGATCATTAGAAATGCCCGCCCCCTCCCCCTTTCGCTTATAGCACAGGTAATTGCGAATTGGAAATGTGTCCTTTTTTGGGGGGGGGGGGAGGTTTTGAAGATTTGGGATGCGTCCCCACTAACCCCCCCCCCCCCCCGGGATTATCATGCGGCCAGTGTTCCCCGGGAAGAATATTTTCTCTTGCCCTCTCCCCGCCCGGGGTGGCGGCTGGGGGGATTTGAAGTCCTGGCGGGGAGGGAGAGAGAGAGTCCCTGGCTAGCAAAGTCCGCTTGCCCACATTGCTTGGGCGGGGGAGGAGGGTGGGGGAGGAGGTGCAACTCATAGGACTGGACGTTTCGGAAAGTCCTCCTGGGTGTGCGTTGCGAACCCAGATCGTCAGAGGGATAACCATCACACACAACACACACAACGCACTCGCCCTCTGAGGGCTGGCAAACGTGGATGCAAAACAGCCCGAGGTTTCCAGGCAGGATCCTCCGCTCTCTCTTTCAGGCGCCCCCCCCCCCCTCCCTTGACATCTCTATGATCCCTGGGATGACAGAGTTGTCAGGGGGAAAAGAGAATATCGAATCTCGTCCTTCAAAAGGGATTCGGGGATCCTCTTTCTAAGGAAAAAGGAGGGGGGAGGGAGGAAGGGGGGGAAGAGGACTTTTTAGAATCCTGCGAAGCCGGGGTGGGGTGGGGGGTGGAAGAGAAGAATCTGATGTTCTCGAATGAAAGCATCACACCTTAAAACTTCTGGGTTTCTTCCCAATTCGCTGCCCCCGTGGTCCACCCCTTCGTCGGCCTCCTTCCCAGATCCTTTTTTTCCCCAAACGGTCCTGGGGGGAAGAGCTTACTTGAGGTTCTGTGCGCAAATATCCGACATGGATTTTTTCCCCATTCAATCTTTTTGATTGAACAAACGATCGATTGTTTGTTTATTGCCCAAAAACATCCGGCTAGTTTATTGCTCTTCGAGGAGTGTGTGCGTGTGTATCATTTTCGGTGCAAATGTGATCTAGATCCACTGTTCCTTAAACCTGACCCCTTTCCCGAAAACAACAGCAGAACCCCCACCACAAAGGATTCTAGATGTTTGCCTATCAGATGAAGGTCTTTTTGAAATGAAACTCTTCTCACCTTCAAAATAAAGACGCAGCAGAGAGAAAGCGACTTGGGTTACACATGTCAGCCAGAGTCCCGAATATAATGCAATAGATTCTCCGGGTATTGGGCGAAATCAGGTGCAACATTAAGCTTGATTAGGATCTTAATTATGTTTTAATACACTCGCATTGGTTTGCTGAACATCACAAGTCGCTGCTAAATGCGTTGATTGAAAATTCCTGCACTCTGGATAAAGAACATAATTGGAGGCCAGCGATTTTAGCGAATGAGCAAGGTGTTTTGGAGGAAAATATATTATTATTATTATTATTATTATTATTATTATTATTATTATTATTATTATTATTCCCAATCAAGGCAGAGGTTGCTTTCCTTATTGAGTTTGTGCCCCCAAACGACTCACGCAAGAGAGGGAAGACAGGTGGGCGCTCCCAGGTTTTCACCGGCGTTGGTACTTCTGGGCAAGTAGGGTTAGGAGAACAGTTAGTGGACAAGGGGAGGGGGGGCAAAAGGCAAAGATATGTGGAAGGGGAGGGAGAACCCAACAAAGTTTTAGGAGACAGCCGGATCTTAGGTAACAAAACACAAAGGGCCCGAACCTGCGGGGAGTTCTTCTGAGGCAGTCAGGAAATGAATGGCATCTCCGAATCCTGCCCAAATGAGGCGTTATACATCAATGTGCGTCAAATGTGAAGAAAGACTGTTTCCATATCAGAGGTAAAAGATCGGGTAATGTCCCCCTCCCTTTTTTTTTTTTTTTTACAATCCACTCATATTCAGCCTGTCCAATGGGCATTACATCTATTTGCTTTCATTTATTTCTCTTTCACCCTTCAAGTTTGAACCCATGCCGGAGATACACGCGTATCTAACTGTAGGAATAATCAAGGAGCAACCGGATTGACATTTTGTGTGTGTCTGTGTGTGTCTGTGTGTCCCCTCTACACTCCCACCTCCCCTACTCTAAGCTGGTTTCCAAAATGCCCCGTGCAGTCAGAGGAAAACTCAGCGCCTCCCTGGGCGCGCACGGATCTAGCCCAGCGGCTGCCTGACTCCTCAGCTCCGCCGTGCGTACCCAACCTACCGGCCCCAATCCAGTTCCATTGGATCGCACTCCAGTTCCTTTGATCGCTGCGCGAACGCTTCGGTTTGTCCCAGCCGAACTCTGCTGTGACAGGACCGTTCCCCCTGACCGTCGTGTGTGTGCCCAGACACGTGTGCGCCTCTACCCGGATCTGGAAAGCTCCCCGGGGGTCCCCAAAACCGCCTCGGACAATATTTCCAGAGGGGTCTTTTCAAAGACCTCCATTCTCTTCTTTCCCTCCCCCCACCTTGCTTGCCCCCCCCCTCCCCGTTTCCACCACCCACGACCAGGCTACCTTGAGCAGAATGACATATTTTGTAATTAGCACCGAAGAAAACGTGTTGTGTCCCCCCCCCCCCTCCCTCGCTCCGCCATCAAAAGTAACCAGATAATTAGCAAATAACCCACAATTAAATCAGGCTCCCACCTTGGAGAAATGAGGATTGACGTTTTAACGGGAAGGTCCGCAAGAGACGCAAAAAGTACACCAGCGGGGGAGGGGGAGGGGGAGGGGGCGGCAGAAAGGGACTGAACAGAGGACTAGAAAACTTTCTTGAAATGATTCTTGTTGCGAATGTTAAGACACGGCCCGAAAGCAGAGCAAGGCGAGGTGACCACCCGAAGGCGTTTATTTGGGAAGCAAGCCCCTTCCAACCAGCCGGGCTTACTCTCGAGGAAACGCAGTTAGGCGATACGGCGGGGGTGGGCTTCGGTCTGCTCCGGACGCAGGTGTCTGTAACTTTTGGGTCTCGCTGACCTCAGTCGGGGGGGGGGGGCGTCCCCCCAGCAGCTAGCAAACTTCCGACCGCTTGAAGAGGGGTGCGGTTGTCAAACTCTGATGCCTGTCTAAAGTGAAAGAGAAAAGAAAAGAAAAGATGTCAGATTTCTGAACTACTCTCAAGATTCATGAAACCAGGCACAAAAAGCTTCTATAGATCTGGATATAATCTCAAAGGGCCCGATTCTGCGTTCTTTCATTTCGGGCTGGAAGAGTACTGGCAGGTGGTTTGGGTCCTTGAAAGGTACTTAGATCGAGCAGGGGTGTGAATTCGGTCTTTTGGAATCCGACGGACCCGGGGCGCCTTTGAAAGAATCAAAAGGCGAAATGAAGAGAAAACGAAACAGCCACAGCAACAAAACCCTCCCTGGTTTTATTCAGAAGATTATTCAGGAACCAGATCCAGGTGGGCGGCCATGTTGGTCTGAAGCAGCCGCCCAGGGGCACCTTTAAGACCAACACCGTTTTATTCGGGGTATAAGCTTTCCTGTGCACCCACACTTCCTCAGATACAACGAGGTGGAAGTTACCAGTCCATACATATAGGCAGAGCCTGAGCAGTAAATTAGCCTTACAGCATAATGAAGATGTTTAACAGATTCAAGGACCAAACAGGAATAGCAAGCTTAGTTTACATGGTTACTCTTTGTTTAAGTCTAATTCTGGGGGGAAATATAGTGAAGGAAATAAATATGTCAGAGTCGGAGACGGATGGGCGGATGTATCCTTAATTGCGGAATGCTGAGAGTAATTAACTGAGACCCTGCCATCACTCTCCATCCGCCTCCTTTCAAGCATGGAGGTGAGGCGACCTCACAACATCTTCTTCTCTGCAGTGGTGAAATTGGCAGAGTAGAGTTACCTTCCCTGTCCCCAGATCAGAGAAATACATTCCAATCTCCCATTCCAAATTACCTTACATTCTACTATACATTATATTACAACCTATGATTCTAATCTATGATTCCAAATAAGGAATGAAATCAAATAAAGAGGATGTATGTCTCTTCTGATGGATTGGTGAGAGAACAGACGTAAAGGCTGAATGAGGTTAGCCTATGTAGTGAGACAAGAAACCAATATCCCTGTTAAGTCCTGGGAATGCCATTGTTCTGAGGGTTGCAATAGCTTGCAACTCAGCAATTTCCCTTTCTTGTCTATTCTTGACGTTCCTTTGTAATAGAGCCTGCGAACGCGGGGAGAGCGGCTTAGAAATAAAATAAATAAATAAATAAATAAATAAAACAGCTACTTTGAAGTCGCTCATTGAATGTCCTGGAAGGCTGAAGTGTTCTACAGGTTTCTCAGTCTTGTGATTATTAATGTCAGGTGTGTGTCCATTTATCCTTTGGCGTAGGGTTTGCCCTGTTTGCCCTATGCAGAGAACCGAAGGGCGTTGTTGGCATTTAATGGCATATACAATGTTAGAAGGTGAGCAAGTGAATGTGTCTGAGATGGTGTGGTTGATGTTGTTAGAACCAGTGATCTGTTGTCTGGGTGTCTGTGGCAGCAGAGTTGGCCTAAGGGTTTCTCGCAAGCGCTGATCCCATGTTCAAATTAGATGTTGTATTATTGTGGGTGAGAAGTTGTTTGAGATTGGAGGGGGGGCTGTTTGAGCACAAGAAAAGGTGTCCCCCCCCCAGTATTTGTGAAAGAGAACTGTCGTTAGCCAATAGAGGTTGTTAGTCACCGATGATGTGAGCTGAGAACTGTAGGTGACCACTAGCGGTGTTCTATTGTTTTCTCTTTGGGGCCTGTCTTGCAACAGGTTTTCTCTGTACCATTCCGGCTTTGTTCATCTGTTTCTTGACTTCACCAAGGGGATACTTTAGTTCCAAAAAGGTTTGTTGTAGATCCCTCTCTGTAGGATTGGAGCAGATATGGCTGTAGCATAGCACGTGGCTATATACAATGGATCATTTGGTATGTCTGGGATGGTAAGCAGGAGGCATGTAGGGCTTGATTGTCGGTCAGTAGGTTTCCAGGATAAGATGGTGGTGTCTATGTGCCTATTGTGTACTTTCACAGTGGTTCTCCAGAAAATTTATTTCTCGCGTAGACTGGTTCCTCGTCAAGTTGATGGCGGGGTGAAAGTCACTGAATGTCCAGGGCTTTTTCTGTGGCGGCCCCGTACTGGTGGAATGAGCTCCCGGATGACATCAGGGCCCCGCGGGACTATTTGCAATTCCGCAGGGCCTGCAAGACGGAGCTCTTCCACCAGGCTTTCAAGTAGGGGCCGCGTGATAATATCTACACCTTGGCCCTGGTCCGATTTTATCCGCCAGTTCTGTGGCCGTTTCAATGGTCACACCTGGATGCTGCACTGAGTGTCTAAATTGAAGATACGCCATCGCTCTGATAACTTGTTGTTTTATATGTTTTAAATATGTATGTATTATCCTTTGATGTGTTGTTAGCCGCCCTGGGCCCACCGTAGGGCGGGGAGGGCGGGATATAAATCTCATGAAAGAAATAAATGAATGAATAAATGAATGAATAAATAAATATGTCCAGGGCTTGTTTGCCATGTGCCGCGGCAATAAAAATGTCATCAGTGTATTGCAGATATAAGAGAGGGGGGAGTGGGTGGAAGTTTCGGAAGCGTTGCTCCAAGTCAGCCAGGAAGACGCTGGCCTACTGTGGGGGTCCTGCTCGCGCCTGTGGCTGTGCCACGGATCTGAAGGAACAAGTTGTCGCCAGCTCTGAAGCGGCCACGGGTGAGAGCACACTGGTGGCAAAGTCAGCTCTGGCGTTGTCAGAAATCATATTCCTCGTGGCTTGCAATCCATCTTCGTGCGGGAGGTTGATCAGGAACCAGTGTATCTATTGGGGGAAAGGATGAAAAACAACAATAAAAGTTCAGAGCCGAGGAGGTCGCGCGTGACTTTGGCTTGAGCAATCCAGAGGGCATTTGGGCATTAAAACAAGGACAGCGGCAGACGCACGATTCAGATCGCGAGATCGCGAGGTAGATATCAACACCCCGGGCTCCAAAGACGAATCCCGGCCTCCAAACCAGATCCCTGTCCGGAACAGCTTACAGTCCCAATGTTCATACCACGGCCAATGTTCCCTCTAAGCTGTGGGCAACAATTCTACTTTGTGACCTACTGGCATTAAAGTCTGTGAGCCAGCAATTTGGCTGCTGCATCAGTTAGTTTGCTCTGGAGCCCTCCTTCCCGAGCTGAGACAAACACGTGTGAGCTGGAGGCTAAAAAAATCTGAGCTAGCTCACACTAGCTCAGCTTAGGGGGAACACTGACCACGGCATACAAAAGGGCCGAGAAAGGCCGGGGAAAACAGACGCTAGAAGGGAAGCAGGGGAGAAATCGCGCCTGAAAGAATCCAGTGTAAATCGAATCGGAGGGAGTAGGACCCAACTCCGCATCAGTCCGAGACTCCGTTACTTGGAAGTAAATGTCACGGAGATTAACAAGAGTTACTTCCAGGGAAGGCTCTTCTAGCCTAGGGGTCAGAGTCAATGGAGGACAGACCGGGGACCCGGCTGGAAAACAAAGCGGGTCCAGCAACCCCGCAAGTCCAAAGCGGCGAAATCCCGTCCCTGAAACTTCTACGATCTCCGCGACGGAGTTTCAGCTAACTTTTTTTTTTTGTTTTAAAGGCCCTTCGATTTGATTCTCTCGACCCTTGAGGAATCTCTCCCGCCGCCTCTCTTCCGCCCGAACCCAAACCGATTCGGTGACGTCTCGTTTGCAAAAAAAACAGGACTCCAGACGCTTCCTCCCCAAACTTTTTTTTTCTGGTTCGCAACTTGCGCAAAGGTCGACCTCGACCTCATCCCTCCCCCCCCCTTCAGACGGAACGCGATCCCCCCCCCCTTGTCAAAATGACATTTTTAATCAACAAAACCTGTTAATTAGAAGAATAATTGGAAAATGCAGGGATTCAAATCGCTGGCCGATTCCCAAAGAAGCGAATTCCTGCTCTCTCTTTAAAGATATGGGAAGGGGGGGGGGGGGATGATAGCGTAGTATTTCTGTATCCCGACAGATCTGTCCCCCCCCCCCCCCCAAAAAAAAAAAACTCGTGGTTTCAAGGCTGTTACTTCTACTTCTCGAAAGTCTGGATGGCTGGTGCCGGTACCAGAATCAACATCTCTCGAAAAGTCCCTTACATGGTTTAAATAGAGAATGAACATCAAAGGTGGTTACATACACTGTCTCCACGATCAGCTGTCTCCAAAGTTCCTTCTTTCTCCTTCCTTCGCTTTAACCTATCCCAGGACTTCTCAAACCGCGATCATCATTAATACACCCTAAACCCACCCCTCTCCTTTGCTTTCTACATTTCTACAAGTGTATTTTCACCCAAACGTGGAACTCCTAATGAAAGGAGGACATTCTATTTGTACAGAGGAAGATTCCCTAAGAAAAGCTGGTAAAACAGATAGCATCACCGTGCAATTAAAAAAAAAAGACTTTCTGGAAGGGGCGGGTATAAGCCCCATTTAATAGGCCTGAGTGAGATTCTTAGTAGACCTACTTTTAAAAAGTAGCATGTTAGATTCAATAAATTTGGGGGCTCACGGGCGAAGTTGAGCGCCGCAGGCGAAGGAAAATGTCAGAAAGAGCTCTGGGATTCTCAAGGAGTTGAGCAGATTAATTTATTTCTCTCCCCCCCCCCCCCACCCCCCAATTTCCCTTTAACAGACGCTCAGATGCTCTTAACATTCCTTCCCTTGTGGGGGCATATTTAGTCCTCATCAAACCTTTTTTTTTTTTTAAAGTTTTGATTAATTTACGAAGGTTCCCCTCCCCCCCCCCGCAGACCTGGGAGACAGAAATCCCCCCCCCCACTTTGTTTTTTTTAGCAATTGGCACAGAGGTCATTTTAACTATTCAGAGCAACGAGGACTGATACACCGAGTGCAGACCCGAACGTGTCTGAGCGTAGGCAGGCCGAGCTGCGCTTCTGCACAGAAATACTTCCGCCTTTCCCCACGCTAAGGCGGAGAGGGTGGCGCCCAGGGGGTGTCTTCAGTTGCCCCACACAAAACTTTCGCTTTGCATTTCCTGATTCACTCAGACCTCGTTAAGTTTGCATTTAACAAAAATCTTAAGTTTTAATCCACTTAGTTCTTACCTTAGCTCGGGGAAAAAAATATATTTGGACAGTTAAGGATGGGTACCTAAAATCAAACCAATGAATCACTGACCAGGATCTCTCCCCCCCCCCCATGCTCCCTCTAAGCTGTGGAGTCCTGTGAGCAAAAAATCTACTTTGTGAGCTACTGGCCTTAAAGTTGTGAGCGAGCGATCTGGCGACTGCATCCATCAATTTGCCCTGGAGCCCTCCTTCCTGAGCGAAGGCAAAAATCTGTGAGCCGGAGGCTTAAAAACGGTGAGCTAGCTCACACTAACTCAGCTTAGAGGGAACACTGCCAATTTGTATTTAGGCCCTGAGAAAAATGGGGGGGGGGGTGTACATAGAAAAGATATTCCAGGAAACGCTTTATCGCACAGCCCCGAAGAAATTGACGTCTGGATGGCCTAGAAGAGTCTTCGGGATGAGAAAGGCGCTGGAGCCTTAAGGGATTTTCCTTGGGGTTTGGCTGGGCCAGGGGGTGGGAAGGGAGGGGGAAATCTGGCTCTAAGTGGCTATCACTGTTCCAGGCAGACAGGGCTGAAATGATCCCCCCCCCCCTCCAATATTTCTCACTAAAACGCGAGCGCGGTTGAAGTCGCCCGTGATCAGTTAATAACCGTATAAATGAAGCATTGTGTTAAGTGTTCTTGCCGGCGAAGGAAGGAAGGAAGGAAGGAAGGAAGGACGGACGGAAGGGCTCGGCCCACCGAGAGTTACTAAACCAGGTCTACTTTATCGGTTGTTAGGCTGTGTATATTCGGGGGCGGGGGGAGATCAGTCTTATTTATTTCTTATCCCGTTTCACAGTCATTTAGTCCATAACTCTGTAAGATCCGTAGGATAACATCTGCCCCCCTCTCTTTCCCCCCTCCGCACTGAATGCTGGCCTTCGCCTCCCGTTCCCGCACAGACACCCACCCGGTTGCTTTGATTCAGACACACGCGTGCACAGCCCCACCTTGGCAGATGACAGTGCAGGGTTAGCCCCAGTTCGAAACCCACTGAAACCCACGGGCTTGGGTCGGAGCGCACCTGGATAGGATCGCGCTACGAAGCGGCTGCAACAGTACAGGGCTCTTGAACACCAACAAACAACGAATCAACCACAAAAGGCCTGCAACAGCAGGCAGGTGGAACTGTCCACTGGAACCCCACGCAGTTTCTCCCGTTCACACATTCCTCGGTAGTGTGACTCCAGTCTAAACCCAATGCTCCCTCTAAGCTGTGGAGTCCTGTGAGCAACAATTCTGCTTTGCGAGCTACTGGCGTTAAAGTTGCGAGCGAGCGATCTGGCGACTGCATCAATGAATTTGTTCGGGAGGCATCCTTCCTGAGCTAAGACAAAAAGGTGTGATCCGGAGGCTAAAAAACTGTGAGCTAGCTCACACTAACTCAGCTTAGAGGGAACACTGCACTGGAGCAATGTTCCCTCTAAGCTGTGGAGTCTTGGGAGCAAAAATTCTGCTTTGTGGGCTGCTGGCATTAAAGCTGTGAGCCAGCGATTTGGCTCCTGCGTACATTAGTTAGCTCTGGAGCTATCCTTCCTGAGCGAAGACAAAAAGGCGCGAGGCAGAGGCTAAAAAACTGTGAGCTAGCTCACACTAATTCAGCTTAGAGGGAACACTGCTCTGGAGCCCTCCTTCCTGAGCTAAGACAAAAAGGCGTGAGTCAGAGGCGAAAAAACTGTGAGCTAGCTCACACTAACTCAGCTTAGAGGGAACACTGCTCCGGAGCCATCCTTCCTGAGCTAAGACAAAAAGGCGTGAGACAGAGGCTAAAAAACTGTGAGCTAGCTCACATCAACTCAGCTTAGAGGGAACACTGCTCTGGAGCCCTCCTTCCTGAGCTAAGACAAAAAGACGCGAGTCAGAGGCGAAAAAACTGTGAGCTAGCTCACACTAACTCAGTTTAGAGGGAACACTGCTCCGGAGCCATCCTTCCTGAGCTAAGACAAAAAGGCGTGAGACAGAGGCTAAGAAACTGTGGGCTAGCTCACATCAACTCAGCTTAGAGGGAACACTGGACTTCAGACTGGAGTCACGCTACATAGGATTGCCCCTAAAGATTTCTGCCGGGGTTTGCGTGCACATGTGAGTTAACACGAGTGGTTCCTAACAATTTTACTTTTTTGGGGGGGGGGGGGTTCGCAGGGGAAAGGAGGGAAAGGGAAACCGAAAGCGCAGGTATGGGAGAGACCCCCTCGATATGCGACTCCCGGGGGCCGCGCGCGACTGCCTCGATTTCAGATGATCTTTGTAATTTCCCCCGTTGGAGCTTTGTCTAATTTCTCGCCAGCATCTCAGTATGTTTCTGTTTAGATATCCTAAGCTTCTTGAAACTCATTAACCTGTGGCCGACGACAAAAAAAGAGGGCGCGCCAGAGAGGGTAATGCCGGCTATAAAGCGAGATCCCCTTTCAAGGTTTGGTCACAGTTAGTCGCCGGATTTTCCAGCTGCGCCTATGATGTACACTATTTACCCTAATTGAATTGCTGTTGTGACACCTTTCAAGGAAAAGATGGATGCATTACCCCAGGAAGAAAAGCCGAAACCGAGGAGTTCAACGCGGCAATGCCTTGCGGGGGGGGGGGGGGAGGGGGGGGTTTCCTGGAGCTGGCAGCTCCGCCCCTCCACGGCTAACCACGCCCATGTAGCCCCGCCCCCTCTCAAACAGGACACCCTCTTCTGGCCAAATCCCCTGGGACTGGCAGCTCCGCCCCTTCCACATCTAACCACGCCCATTTCACATCACCTCTCTCTCAAGTAGGAGAAACTCATCTTTGGAGAAAGGAGTTCCAGTGTAGGCCCTCAGCCAAAATCACCTTGAACCGTTCTTTCCTCTGCAACTGTGCCGGATCAAGAACGAACTTTGAGTCCAGTGGCTCCTTTAAGACCAAAAAGTTTCGTTCCAGGTATAAGCTTTCGTGTACCCAGGTCTAAAAGGTACCGCTGGACTCAAAGCTTGTTCTGCTACCTCAGACCAATACGGCTAGGCACCTGAATTTGTTTTATCTGTTAGATTTATTTATTAGAATCTATCTATAGGATTAAGAAGAGCTTCTTTCTTTTCAGGGCTGAATTTACCTCATCAACACCTTTCTTTAGAAAGATGGGAATATAATTGGGGGAAAGTATATTTCCTTTAGGGGCTGAGGTGACTCAGAGGTTAAGACGCTGAGCTGTAGACCGGAAAGTCTGTAGTTCGGCAGTTCAAGACCTGAGGCCCCGTCCCTGCCAACCTAGCAGTTTAAAAGCAAGAAATTGCAAGTAGATAAATAGGTACCACTTAGGTGGGAAGGTAACAGCGTTCCATGTGCCTCCGTGTTTAGTCATGCCAGCCACATGACCATAGAAAAGTCTTTGGACAGCGCTGGCTCTTTGGCTTGGAAACGGAGATGAGCACCACCCCCTAGAGTTGGATTCAACTGGCTTCTGAGCAAATACCTTTATATTTCCTTTGTTTTCAGGTGAGCATACACTTAACAACACCCTAATCACCTTAGAAGAGGCATTCCAGCTTTTCTCTCTCACACAGGGGGAATGCCTTTTCTAAGAAGAAGGTTTTTGACTGGCATTTTTAAAAACCCTGAACTCCTGACAGTCAAAAGATTTTTGTTTTAAAAAATAATAATAAAAATCTGCATTATTAGGTGAGAAGGACTGCTTATTAGTCAACCAAAATGGTTTCAACTAATTTCTCTCAACTAAATCTTGTGTCCCACATGCACATGTGTTTGCCCCCCTCCTTTCTCCCTTTCCCTTTTATTTGTTTGCCCCACAATCCAGGTTGCAGCGGGTACACATACGAAGCAACAGTCTTGCTGAATTTCAGCCAGGGAGGTCTGCATCCCACCAGCACCTCCAAGGGAGACATTCTACAAACCCATACCTGTGGTCCCTCAAGTTGCCAGATAGAAGAAAGAAGAGGAATAGTGTCTACATTGTGAACTCCTTATGGCCAAGATCTGTCTTTTTAGCTTATATTATCAGGGCTCATTTCATAGCAGGAGCTCCTTTGCATATTAGGCCACACACCCCTAATGTAGCCAATCCTCCAAGAGCTCACAGAGCTCTTCTTACAGGGGCTACTGTAAGCTCTTGGAGGATTGGCCACATCAGGGGTGTGTGGCCTAATATGCAAAGGAGCTCCTGCTCCGAAATGAGCCCTGTATATTACTCTATGCCAGGGGTGGCCAAACTGTGGTTCGGGAGCCACATGAAGCTCTTTCACACATATTATGCGGCTCCTGGGAGGTTCCCCATCTATTTGCTCTCTCTCTCTCTTCATCCCTCCCCATCTACTTGCATTCTTTCTTTCCACCTCTCTCTCTCTCTCTCTTAGACACAGAAATATCATTAGCGAACAAATAAATACCATAGGACAAATAAATCTCATTATCAAAGTCTGTTTTTTCCCCCTTTTGTTTTTATTTTTGGCAGCCTCCTTTAACGTAATATTTGCTCATGTCTTGTGGCTCTCAAACATCTGACGTTTAGTCTGTGTGGCTCTTACGTTAAGCAAGTTTGGCCACCCCTGGTCTACGCAGTACCATGGTAGCATTATTTCATAAATAACAGCTACGAAGACATACATTTTCTCATATATGAATGAGGAAGATAAAACGGCTCTGATGAGAGGATCTGGAGATAGCGAGAACATTCTTTTCCCCGTCACAGGAAGAGAGAAAGATAATTTACGGCCCCCCCCCACCAAGGAGATGATGCTTTGTTTACATCCAGGTGGACTTCACAAACCATTCATTTTGCCCACCGCCCCTCGGCTTTCTCCCACTGCCCCCAAAATGATTGCCAAGGCACGTTGCTGAAAAGTCTAATCAGAAAGCAAAATAAATTACATGTGTACCGGGATTAGAGTGACATTTCTTCGGAACATTTGAATGCCACTGCCAAACTCGGCCGCCTCGAAATGCCTGGACAGGTTCCTTTCCACCCCCACCCCCTCTGAAAGATCAGGCCTCCGCCCTTTCCCGCTCATTTCCATTCCAGGCCTTGTATGGAAAGAAAGCAAAGGACCCATGAACCACCCCTGGGCTTCTAGGCCTTCTCCGTGTCCCCGGCCAGTTGCCTCTCTCTCTCCCGCCAGCCTCGGCCTGGGTGCAGATGAGGTGTTCAAAGCCATCTCCAGACAGACTTCAGAAGGTGGGGGGGGGAGGGGCTTCTCATGCTCACCTGCCCTCCCGTTGGTTGAGGATGAGAACTTTTCTGATGTGCCGCTTGTGTTTATCCACAGGGAGGATTTGTTTTCCATGTGGGGCCATGCAAAAACAGGTGCCGATATGGCCTGGCCTGGCCTGGTACAGTCCTCTTTAGTGCCCCAGAATTCTACCACCTCATTCTACCCTATGTGTGAACGAGGCCTGAGACCACTTTGAGAGCCAGTTTGGTGTAGTGGTTAAGTGCGCGGACTCTAATCTGGGAGAACCGGGTTTGATTCCCCACTCCTCCACTTGCACCTGGCTGGATGACTTTGGGCAAGCCATAGCTCTGTACCGGCTGTTCCCTCAAGGACAGCTTGGGAAAGAGCTCTCTCAGCCCCACCTATCTCCCAGGGTGTCTGTTGTGGGGAGGGGAAGGGAAAAGGAGTTTGTAAGCCGCTCTGAGACTCCCTTGGGGAGTGGAGGGCGGGGTATAAACCCAATCTCTTCTTCTTCACTGTCCAGACAACCAATGCACATGCAGGAGAATGGTAGCTCTCTACAGCCTTGCATTTCCCTTCCCTTGGAAGGCTGCCAGAATCCAAGAAAGTGCATCTTCCTTGCGGGGTGGGGGTGGTACAGGCCCTTTTAATTTAATGTTAAGCTAGTTTTGCATGATCAGAGGTAGGGAGAAATACAGTATTAACGAATTAACTCCATTCATTCTCCACCTTCCTGCCCAGTGGGGACCTAAACATTGTTCTCCTTCCCCCTGTTTTATCCTCACAACGACCCCGTGAGGTGGGCTAGAAGGAGAAGACTAGAATCATAAAGTTGGAAGGGATCTCCAGGGTCATCTAGTCCAACCCCCTGCACAGTGCAGGGAATTCACGAATACCGCCCCTCGACCCTCAGTTTTGTGTAGTGGTTGACGTGTGCGGACTCTAATTTGGGAGAACCGGGTTTGATTCCCCACTCTTCCACTTGCAGCTGCTGGATGACCTTGGGCAAACCATAGTACTTGAAAGAGCGCTTTCATCCCCCACCTACCTCACATGGTGTCTATTGTGGGAAGGGAAAGGATTTTGTAAGCTGCTCTGAGACTCTGAGTGAAGGGCAGGGTATAAATCCAATCCAATCTCTTCTCTTTTCTTCTCTTCTCTTCTGTGACCCCTGCTCTATGCCCAGGAAGGGGGGGGGGTAACCCTCCAGAAGAAGAGGAGGAAGAGATTGGATTTATATTCTGCCTTTCACGGCCTGAATGAGCCTCAGAGTGGTTTACAATCTCTTTCCCTTCCCCTCCCCCACAACAGACACCCTGTGAGGTAGGTGGGGCTGAGAGAGCTTTGACAGAAACTGTCCTTGAGAGAACAGCTCTGAGAGAACTTGTAACTGACCCAAGGCCACACCAGCAGCTGCATGAGGAGGAGTGGGGAATCAAACCCGGTTCTCCCAGATTAGAGTCTGCGCTCCTGACCACTAGTCTGAGAATATGTGACTGGCCCAAGGCCACCCGGCAAGCTTCTATAGCAAAGTGCAGATTTGAGCCCGAGCCTCTCAGACCTTTGTCCAGCCCTCCAACCACTGTACTGTGCAGGTGGAACATATTTCTGTCCGCTCCAAACACTTAGAGTCGCCGGGGGGTTAGATTAATTAATAAAACCAGTTAAGTTTTTTTTTTTTAAAAAAAAAAGAGAAAAAAAATTTCTTGATGGCTCATTTGGCTCTATCTCACTGTGTGCGCGAAGAAAGGAGATTTCAGCCCTCGACAAACAGAAGATTTCATTAACGGAAACACGTCTTTGGCGAGGAGCGTCTCTGCAATATTGTGGAGAGATTCAACCGGGGGGGGGGGGGAGGGGGGCGACGGCGGAAGGTTGAAACAAGACTTTTGATTGATGTGGAGTATCTCTTTCTTTTCGGTTAATAATATTCCTCTAGTCAATTATGATTTTTTAGGGGAGAAAAACAACTCAAACAATACTTATGACGGAAGGAACAGATGGGAACAGGCCGCCCTTGTGACTTCGGGGAGGCTAAACCAAGATTTGGCTGATCAGCAACAAGAAGGGAGCGGCAGATTTGCAAGGATCAGGCTAATTACGCTGACACGCGCTGTTCCTGCGGGCATCCTGCAGGCTTGGCAGCCTCGTGAGCATGAGTGTGCAGAGAGAGGCTATGCGCGTGTTGAGCTAGACCAAGGAAGACCCATGTTTAGACCCCCTGCTCTGCCACAGAAGCTCACGGGACGACCTTGGCCAAGTCACTCTCTTGCAGCCTCGCCTACCTCACAGGGCTGTTGTAATGGCTAAAGGGAGCAGGGGAGAGCGATGCATGCTGTCCTGAGCTCCTTGGGGAAAGGGAAGAATAAAAATCATATGACAAGAAGGAGGAGGAGGAGGAGATGGGATTTATACCCCTCCTTTCACAACTCCAGGGAGTCTCGGAGCGGCTTGCAAATTCCTTTCCCTTCCCCTCCCCACAGCAGACACCCTGTGAGGTAGGTGGGGCTGAGAGGGCTCTGACAGAAACTGCTCCTTTTTCAAGAACCGCTCCGACATGACTATGGCTGCAGCCACACACACAAAATAATCCTCTTTCAATCCACTTTCAGTGTGCTTTCCAACTGGATTTTTTGCTGTGTGAACTGGCAAGATCCAGTTGGAAAGTGCATTGAGAGTGGATTGAAAGGGGATTAATTTTTGTGCGTGACTGCAGCCTATGGCTTGCCCAAGGTCATCCAGCAGCTGCAAGTGGAGGAGTGGGGAATCAAACCCGGTTCTCCCAGACTGCAGTCTGTGCACTTAACCACGACACCAAAAAGAAGAAGAAGAAGAAAAAGAAGTAGAAGAAGTAGTCAGGGCTATTTTGGGGCAGGAACGCACAGGAACAGAGTTTCGGCGGGCTTCCGAGTTGGCCACGCCTACAGCCTCCCCCCCCCCCCCCCGGTTTTCCCAGGCACCTCGCAAGCCATGGGGCACCTGGGAAAGCCGATCCTGGGAGGGGGCTGCACTGTCAGGGGTGTGGCCTAATATGCTAATGAGTGTCTGCTGTTGGGTGTGACCTAATATGCTAATGAGTTTTTGCTGGTAGTAGTAGTAGTAGTAGTAAGCCTGACTCTCACCTAACTCTCCAAGGACATAGATCAAGATGGGTAGCCTTGTTCGTCTGCCTGTAGCAGTAGAAAAGAGTCCAGGAGCACCATAGAGACTAAAAAAAATTTGTAGCAGGGTGTGAGCTTGCGTGAATCACTGCTCACTTTTCCAGATCCCTGAGTAAGTATCTGAAGAAGTGAGCAGTGACTCATGGCAGCTCCTCCCTGCCACAAATTTTGCTCGTCTTTAAGCTGCTCCTGGGTTCTTAACTCTTTTCTTCAAGGACAGTTGGATTTGGGTTTGGTAGCACCTAGAGACCAACTGGGTATGAGTTTTCGAGAGAGAAAAAGCTCCTTTCATCAGAGCTTTGACTCTCAAAAGATCATACCTCCCCAAATCTTTTTGGTCTCCAAGGTGCTACTGGACTCGGATCTAGGATTTCTCCTGTTCATGCCAACATGGCTGCCTCCTGAAATGATCCAAGGACTATGTTATCCCATTGAAGGTAGTGTTCTACCTTCCATCCTGTTCACCAGGTCTTCTACCAGCAGAAGAAGAAGAAGAAGAAGAAGAAGAAGAGATTGGATTTATACCCCGCCCTTCACTCACTTGGAGTCTCAGAGCGGCTTACCAACTCCTTTCCCTTCCCCTCCCCACAACAGACACCCTGGGAGGTGGTTGGGGCTGAGAGAGCTCTGAGACAACTGTCCTTGAGGGAACAGCTGGTACAGAGCTACGGCTTGCCCAAGGCCATCCAGCCAGGTGCAAGTGGAGGAGTGGGGAATCAAACCCGGTTCTCCCAGATTAGAGTCCGCGCACTTAACCACTACACCAAACTGGCTCCCATCCTCGCATCCCTTCCATGTTATTTGCTTTCATTAAGAGATCAAGGGGCAGAACTAGACATTAGAAAATATCTTTTTGATACTCTGGCCTTGTGATATCTTTTGGTGGGACGACGTGTACCAAAACGATATGCTGGGAGCTGAAGTTTTGTTCAAAGGGAGTGCAGCCACTGTGAGACACCATGCATTTGCTTGTTGGAGGCCTGGACTTCAGGTAGTTCATCGGAACACTTCATTGCTCCCAAAGATGAAGCAGCAAATAACAGCAGAGAAGTCTGGAACGTTACGGGAACAGTAAGATGAGCTGGTTCCCATAGCATAAGTAAATTGTATCAACAGCATGTTCCCATGACATAGCTTGGGAAGAAATGCATTTTTTTTTCTTTGGAGGTTTGAAATGAGCAAAACTTTCACTCTGACTTTTGGGCAGAGAACAGGTTGGAAGGGAGGAAGTCAGTCCAATTGCTTCCCAGCTTACCTTCCTACAAATGCTGATAGATCTAGCCGGAGAGATAATGGGTGGGTTAAGTTCTCCCCTTTCTCCAAGCAGGGAACAGAGTTTTGGAGGACTTTAGACTAGAAAGGCTCCAGGAATAGTTTCCCAGAAGAATCTTTAGGGGGAAAAAAATTCTCTGACCTGGCCTGACCTGGTCAGTGGGTGGAGAAACAGATATGATATAAAAGCCTTGCAGCAAGGAAGAAGTCTCTTTTGTGCTTAGTCCCTAAGAGCAGCCAGAACTCTTAACTGAGGTCTAGAGGCGGCGGCCATTAGCCATGCAGTTGCCTGGTCAACTGAAGGAAGTGTCAAGGTAATGGTAACTCTGTAGAGATCTGTAACTTCCAAAAGCTAAGGAGTCTGTTACAGATCTCTACAGAGTTACCAGTACCCTGACACTTCCTTCAGTTGACCAGGCAACTGCATGGCTAATGGCCGCCACCTCCAGACCTCAGTTAACAGTTCTAACAACTGACCGGGCATGTATAAAGAGATGGACAGAGGATTTGCATTTTACCGATTTCTTTTGATGTTGTTATTGTTGATGAAGTTATTGTATGATCAGTAGCAGTATTCCTTATCTTTAGACTGAAATATTACTGATGATGCAGGGAGGGCGGGATATAAATTGAAATAATAATAATAATAATAGTAATAGTAATAATGATGATGATGAAGAAGAAGATGAAGAAGAAGAAGAAGAAATGGGTGTAGAGCTGGAAACCCATCCTTCTTTTCATTTAGAAAGAGCTACCTTTCCTCTGGGAAAAGATCTATTCTTTCAGAAGAATGCTTTTCATCTGGAACGAGCTACATTTCCTCTGGAATAAAGATAATTCTTTTTGAAGAGGGAGACTGTTTCATCTTATCCAGAAAAGGTTCATCTTATTTATACATGGGAAAATGAATGGGATTTATACTTCAAGTATTCCCTCAGAAATACTGTAAATGGACGTATGAGATTCTTAATGGTTTTCTTGGACAGGTTGTAATACACCGCTGTTCTTGATATATCATTTTAATTCAAGAGACCTTTGAGAGTCTGGTGAATGCATGAGTTAAGTTTATTCTATAAACAGTGCTTTTGATACCCTACAGATCACTGTGCTTATTATAATTGTACCTTCCAGCCACTCAGTTTGTGCTCCTTTGTGCATTTACCTGTGGTTGTGCGACTGTTTTTTCCTGTTTCACCTAGCAGGACATTTGAAGCCAGCCTGGAAGCCAAACAACAGAGAAGATCCTATAAAACCAGAGAAAATTTCTCAAGAGGGTCCCACGCGCCATCGAGGTTGACATGAGATTTTGGCTACAGCAACGTGTGATGTCAGTCTGAAGATTCCTCCACAGGAGAAATGTCAGAGCAATGACCAAACACACATGGAGCTGCCTTATCCTGAATCAGACCATCAGTCCATCTTCGTCTACTCAGACTGGCAGTGGATCTCCAGGGTCTCAGGCAGAGAAAGGTCCTTCTTATCACCTACTGCCCAATCCTTTAACAGGAGATGCTATGGACGGAACCGGGGACCTTCTGCATGCCAAGCAGAGTCTCTTTCACTGAGCCACAACTGTTCCCCATTTCAAAAAGACTGGCAAATCATTTGAGTCGGGATGGCTGCACGGCCATTGTTCAGACATTAGTTCTTTCTGTATTTTTAAGCCGTCCAAATGCTTATGTGAACAGTCAGATCCAGCTGTATTTTCTCACCCCGAGGGTGCTTTCACACACACTAAAGAATGCACTTCCAATCCACTTTCATTGCACTGGATTTTACTGTGGGGAATGGCAAAAATCCACTTGCAAATGGCCGCTGAAGTGGACTGAAACTGTGTTATTTAGCATGGGTGAAAACACCAGTTCATCTCACCCAATTCTTCTTTCTGTAGCCCCGGTTTCATGGGGCTTTTGTCCGATGATCCCCAGAATAGCCTTTTGGGATGGTCAAAACAGACTCCCACCTTCCTTGGAAAAGCAGATTGGATCACAATCATGGTGTTCCCTCTAAGCTGAGTTAGTGTGAGTTAGCTCACAGTTTTTTACCCTCCGGCTCACACATCTTTGTCTTAGATCAGGAAGGATGGCTCCGTCCCAGAGCAAACTAATTTATGCAGCAGCCAAATCACCTGCCTGCTCACAACTTTAAGGCTGGCGGCTCACAGAGAAGAAATTTTGCTCACAGCACTCCACAGCTTGGAGGGAGCATGTCGCACAATCTGAAGAAGAGGAGACTGGATTTATACCCCGCCCTTCACTCGGAGTCTCAGAGCGGCTTACAAACTCCTTCCCCAGCCCTACAACAGACACCCTGTGAGGTAGGTGGGGCTGAGAGAGCTCTGACAGAAACTGCTCTTTTCAGGGACAGCTCTGACAGAACTCTGGCTGGCCTAAGGTCATCCAGCAGCTGCCAGTGGAGGGGTGGGGAATCAAACCTGGTTCTCCCAGATTAGAGTCCGCACACTTAACCACTACACCAAATCTGTGGCTACCTATCACTGCTGTTCGTGTTGTTGATAGGAGCATGGCAGGAAAACTGACCTTTCTGCATACCCAGCCGGCGGATGTGTATATTTGCCCGTAGGCCACACAACTGCAATCAGCAGCGTTCATACGATTCAGTACGGGGGTGTGAGTAGTAAGTATTGATGGCTGCAGAGCCAACTCATGAAGAAGAAGGAAAGCACCCACCCTGCCACCCGAAGCGGCTCTCAGTCGAGGGGTCCTTGAAACCTGCCCCGGTACCCAGTCTTAAAAGCGACTTTCCCACCTGCCCGACTCTTCCTTTCCCATGTTCAAAGCAAAGAAAAGCACTCATGAATAGGGACCACCTTGCCAGTTCCCGAAGCAGTTCCAATTCAGTTGGGTTGAATAACACTTCACATGGATGTGGCGCATTTCCTCTTCAAAGAGGCCCCGCTCTGGATCAACACCGATTAACGGTCCCCGCACTCCGTCTGTGGCAAAGGGGACCTGCTGGCAGGATGGCGAGGGGGCACTTCACCACAGTGTCCAAGGACGGAGAAGCAGCGGGGCTGACGCTTGCTCGAGTTCTCATAGCGTGGCCCCCGGTCTGCCCACCAGCTACAGATAAGCCATTCTAGTTACACTGCAAGAAGCCGCCTACGGACATCACAGGACCACATCTCGAGTTGCCAGCCCTTTGACGGATAAAGGGTAAGCACATTCTTAATTTTGTGGGGGCAGAAGGCGAACATGCGAAGGGCTGAGCAGGGGGGAAGCGCTGGATGCCCTGGGAGATAGACATGCGGTTCTGGTGGGGTCAGAGTCAAATGGGAATTCGGGAATATGAGTGAATTGAGCCCATTGTCATTGCAGGGCCAGTGGGAAGACAGTGTGGGTATATGCGCACCATGAAGCTTGTGGACCTCCGGGACAGAAATGTGTTTTCATTTAATTGAAGCTGTGGCCCATCCTGAGACCTCAAGACAGGGCGGGACATATATGCAGACCATCTCCCCATTAAAGACACATGTTTTCCTTTATTTCTTCCTTTCTTTTTTTTAAAAAAGGTAGAAATAACATCTGGACTTAAAAAGGATCAACAAACTGTTTGCGGCAGAAGAGAAGGCTCTTGTAAGAGAAAGAAACGGCACGAAAGACGAACCCGCGTGAAGATTCATCCCTCTTATACACCTCTTAGATCTCTTGACCAGCAGCGCCTGCATTCACAAAGGCATATTGTAGACTATTTCATCTCAAAGTCAAAGCACGTATAAAGTAAAGAAACAGAAAGAGTACTGATGATCTACCTCAAATAAAACTTGGGATATGAACAAGCTTCAGTGTCAGTGTATGAATTTTTCCAGCATTTCTCAGGTAAACATAAATGTCTAAAAGCACACTGTATTTCTTAGCTTCTCAAACGATCCTTCCTTCCTTCCTTCCTTCCTTCCTTCCTTCCTTCCTTCCTTCCTTCCTTCCTTCCTTCCTTCCTTCCAGTGGCAGATTCTAACCTGGACAACCGGATTTGATTCCCCACTCCTCTACATGCAGCCAGGTGGGTGACCTTGGGCCAGTCACAGTTCTCTCAGAGCTGTTCTCTCAAGAGCAGTTCTCAAAGAGCTCTCTCAGCCCCGACTACCTCACAGGGTGTCTGTTGTGGGGAGAGGAAAAGAAGGAGATTGTAAGCTCCTCTGAGACTCAGAATGAAGGGCGGGGTATAAATCCATTCTCTCCCCCCCCCTTTCTCTTTCTTGTTAAGAGTGGTGGACTTTAACCTGGAGAACTGGGTCTGATTCCACACTCCTCCACGTGCAGCCAGCTGGGTGACCTTGGGTCAGTCACAGTTCTCTCAGAGGATTCTTGTGAGGCTATAATGGAGGTGAGAAGAAGGATGTCATTGGGGAGAAAGCTAGGATATAAATGAAGTAAATAAATAACACAATTTTGGATTCTTGCAAGGAATATTTCATGTAAACTGTCATTCCCATTGTAAATAACACAGGGAAGTTCTGGAAATCATCTGGGCCAGGTTGTTCAGCTCCTGCGGAGGCCCAGAGTGGCTCGCAAGATCCTCCTCTTCTGCATTTTACCTTCACAACAGTCCTGTGAGGTAGGTTTGGCGGAGACCATATTACTGACCCAAGGTCACCCGGCAAGCTTTCATGGCAGAAGAAGGGGGGGTTGACACTTGGATCTCCCTGATTTCAGTTCTACATTCTTCACTACTCTAGCTGCCACTACATCACACTGGGGCACAGGTGTAGATGTGTTGGCTAGAAGGAGAGGAGGGGCTAAACTCTTCAAGGGGCTAAACCAAAAACCTCTGGTGGAGGTGGAGAAACCTCTTTCCTGTGGCTGCTTCTCAACAGGGACATTCTGTCACCCCTCTGCTCAGATCTCAGTTGGACTGTGAACTGCGAGCAGGAATTGGTGAACCTCAAAAAAGAAAAGAAAATGAAAAAAAGATTGAAGTTAGAACATCAGAAATGGTGCCTAAAGACTGTCAGATTGATTAAAGCATAAACTTTTGTGGGTCGGGGGTCTGCCTTGTCAGATTCATGCATGCAATCTCGCCGCTCGGGCCTTGTTCCATGTAACCTTAAAGACCACAAAAGTTTATCAGGGGATTCCCATTAAGAAACTCAATAATGCCTTCCATGGAAGTCGTAATAACAATTATCAAGTGGCGTCAAGTTGCAATCCGCTTACAAAGATCCCTGCAAGGGTTTTCAAAGGAAGGAGATGCGCGGAGGAGGTTTGCCATTGCCTTCTTCCGCATAGCAATCCCAGTCTTCCTGGGTGGTCTGCCATACCATGTACAAACCATGGTCAGCCGTGATTAGCTTCTGAGCTCTGATGAGCTCAGCCTAGCCTGCTAACCAGGGGTCTGTTGGAGCAGGAGCGCAGCTCTGGGAGTGAGGAGCCCAGGGGGCGGGCACATGACCAAGCCCCACCCCCTCCTCGGCTTCCCCGAGCAGTGCAGAGGCGCAGCGCCCCGGGGAAAGCCCTGCTAGGGTCTTTATTGTTTTTAATGTTTTGTTTTAATATTGATAATTTCATCATTGTTCCTTTTATGACTGTGTGCTGCTTTTCCAGAGACTTGCTCAAGGTGGCATATAAATTTTCTAAGTATACCATTTTTTATCTGGGCACATGGCACATAAGTACTGGAGAAATTTCACCAACCCTTCAGCAGCTTCCACCCCATCAGTTTGGTGTAGTGGTCAGGAGTTGGACTCTAATCTGGGAGAAGCGGGTTTGATTCCCCACTCCTCCACGTGCAGCTGCTGGTGTGACCTTGGGCCAGTCACAAGTTCTCTCAGAGCTGTTCTCTCATGAGCAGTTCTCAAAAGACCTCTCTCAGCCCCACCTACCTCCCAGGGTGTCTTGTTGTGGGGAGGGGAAGGGAAGGGAAAGGAATGGGTGGTGCACATGTCCTGGGTATCTCAAGTCTACTTGAAACCTGGTGGTTTCAAGGGATCAGGAAGAGAATGAGGGTGTGTTCTTGACGCTTATTTTTATTGCACCAAGTATTGGATGGGGAAGGGAATGGAGGAAGAGCAGGTCAGTTTCACTCCCCTGTGGAGTGGAGCCTGAGGGGTGGGTGTTGCCTTCTGACACACTTCCGGTATGTTAGGGGGTGTGGCATATGCAAATGAGTTATGCTAATGAGCTCCCGCACCTCTTTTTCTATGAAATGACCCCTGCTGCTAACCACTAAACCACTCGGCTACAGGTAGAAATGTCTCTGTTTGACGAACTCTGCTCTCAATGAAGAAATAAATGCATGGAATGAGAGGGACGGATTTTCAAGTAAATGAGTCCAGAATCTAGGCATAATGCATACATCTCACCTATATATTTTATTTACCTGCAGATGGGGAGATCGAGGAAACGTCCATCTCACATCTGTCTGTCCCTTGGAGTCCAATCCATCCATCAATTCACAACCAATTAGGCTGCTTTGTTATTAACACTGCCTTCCCTTTGAAGTGATGAGCAAATGCCACCCGGCGGCTAATTTCACACAAGCTGCCAAAGAGCTGTCATCCATAAGCCGTCACATTCCGCTTTCCAAGCTGGGGCAGCGTTTAACATGTCCAAAGGTGAAGGAAATCTTCCCGACGCAACTTTTCTCCTGAACTGAGAAGACAATTGAGACTTGCTCTAGGAACTCGGGTTCTCTTCCCGCAGAGTGCAGC
Organism: Lepidodactylus listeri; assembly: GCA_029233225.1. NCBI lineage: Eukaryota > Metazoa > Chordata > Lepidosauria > Squamata > Gekkonidae > Lepidodactylus > Lepidodactylus listeri. The sequence goes on from JARCFY010000021.1 coordinate 10,364,164, forward strand.
CAGCAACAATTCCCCTTGCAACACGGTCTCAAGATCCTAACTCTGTGATCGGCCCAAGGTCAACCAGCAAGCCTCCATGGCAGAGTGGGAATTGAATCCTGGGCCTCCCCAGTCCTAGTCCAATACTAACTGCTATTCCACACTGATTTCCCCTCTAATTAAGACAAGCTATTCTGTTTTCAGGATGTGGAACCGGGTCTCATGAGGTCTTGGAAGCTAAGCAGGGTTGCTAGCCAATGCTCCGTCTAAGCTGTGGAGTCTTGCGAGCAAAAATTCGACGTTGTGAATTCTACGTTGTGACATTAAAGGTGTGAGCAAGCGATTTGGCTACTGCATAAACTAGTTTGCTCCAGAGCCATCCTTCCTGAGCTAAGGCAAAAATGTGTGAGCCGGAGGCTAAAAAAACTGTGAGCTTGCTCACACTAACTCTGCTTAGAGGGAACACTGTTGCTAGCCGGATGGGGGACCACCAAGGAAGACTCTGCAGAGGAAGGCAATGGCCAACCACCTCTGCTTCTCCCTTGCCTTGAGAACCCCTTAGCTGGGGCTGCCATATGCTAGAAGCTAAGCAGGTTCCGTACTTGGATGGGAGACCACCAAGGAAGACTCTGTAGAGGAAGGCAATGGCCAACCGCCTCTGCTTCTCCCTTGCCTTGGAAGCCCCTTGCTGGGGCTGCCAGAAGCCAGAAGCTAAGCAGGTTCCATACTTGGATGGGAGACCACCAAGGAAGGCTCTGCAGAGGAAGGCCATGGCAAACCACCTTGGCTTCTCCCTTGCCTTGAAAGCCCCTCTCTGGGGTTGCCATAAGCTAGAAGCTAAGCAGGTTCCGTACTTGGATGGGAGACCACCAAGGAAGGCTCTGCAGAGGAAGGCCATGGCAAACCACCTCTGCTTCTCCCTTGCCTTGGAAGCCCCTTGCTGGGGCTGCCAGAAGCCAGAAGCTAAGCAGGTTCCGTACTTGGATGGGGGACCACCAAGGAGGACTCGGCAGAGGAAGGCAACGACAAGCCACCTCTGCTTCTCACTTGCCTTGACAGCTCCTCCTGCGTTCCCCGTAAGTCGGTTGCTGCTACTCGACAGCGCATACATAAACATGTATCCTGTCTTTATCAGACTCTTCCCTGACAATGGGGGCGAAGCGTAGGCTAGTCATAGATCAACGCCATGGCAACATTGGAAATCAGACTACTGTAATGCACTCTATATAAGTCTCCTCTCAAAGTATACGCAGGGACTCCAGTCGGCGCAGAAAACTGCCGCTTGGTCATTATCAGGAGCTCGATGGACCATGTATAGCAGTCTCATACGGCAATCGCTCTGTGGATTGCCCCTCAGTTACTGGGCTCGATTCAAGTATTGGTTATCATATGGAAAGCCCTTCGTGGCTTTGGTCTCTCGTACCTTTGGGACTGCCTTCCCCACTATTTACTTATTTTATTAAGTTGGATTTATTAGGCTGCCCGTCCCTGCAAGCAGGAATAAATACAATAAATAGTCAGTTTAAAAAAAAAAAAAAACACCTAAAATATCAACAGATAAAACAATACACATTCCAAGATGGCGGGGGGAAAAATCAGCTTCCACAGGCAGCGGGGAGAGGTTACGGAGGGTGGAGGGTGTGTGAAAGAGTGCCAGATTTCATACGGTCCCATCGCTGTCCTCAACCAAATGCCTGGAGGAACATCTCTGCCTCGCATGCCCCGCGGAAAGGTGGTAATTCCCATAGGGCACGGATGTTCTCTGGCAGAGAATTCCACCAAGCAGGGGCCAGGACTGAAAAAGCCCTGGCTCTGGTTGAGGGCAGCTAGATTTCTCTCAGGCTGGGGACCACCGAGACGGTCTTATTTCTTGAGTGTAATGCACGCTCTTCCGGGCGCTCTTCCACGACAGCTTCACATAGCTGGTCAGGGCCTTCTGAAGATCAACAGCTGTCCACACAAGTGCATTCTCTGTCGTGGCCCACCTTATGAAGCGATCTTCCTGGTGAATTCAGGAAGGTGCCCACTCTCCTAGCATTCTGCAAACTAAGCCAAACTGAATTTATTCAGGAGGGCATTTGCACAAAGGTAATTGGGTATTATTACAATGAAAGGGCTCGGGATGATGCCTGAACACAGTGAAAGGGTCTATGGCCTACGCTGCATATTCTCTTCTGCTATATACATTCTCTTCTCCTGCAGTTTCTGCATTGTTTAATATGGCATGTTAATGCTTGCCGTCTTCTATTTCAGCTTTGTTCCTGATTTGTACTTTGGGAGAGAGCCAGTTTGGTGTAGGGGTAAGGAGCATGAACTCTAATTTGGGAGAACCGGGTTTGAGTCCCCACTCCTCCACATGCAGCTGCTGGTGTGACCTTGGGTCAGTCACAAGTTCTTTCAGAGCTGCTCTGTCAAGGGCAGTTCTTGAAAGAGCTCTCTCAGCCCCACCTACCTCACAGGGTGTCTGTTGTGGGGAGGGGAAGGGAAAGGAGATTGTAAGATGCTCTGAGACTCCAATCTCCTCCTCCTTCTCCTCTTCTTCTTCTTCTGCAGTTGCGATGACCTATGAAGTTGGGTATAACACCACAGCAATGCTGCTGTTATAGCTCATCCCAAATCCTTTTCAGCCAGCATAAGATGCCTCAAAACTTAAAACATTATGGATACCGTGGACTGCCAAAAGACAAATAAGCAGGGATCTGTTGGAGCGGGAGCGCACAGGAGCGCAGCTCCGGGAGTGAGGAGCCCAGGGGGCGGGCACATGACCAAGCCCCGCCCCCTCCTTGGCTTCCCCGAGCAGTGCAGAGGCGCAGCCCCTGGGGAAAGCCCTGCTAGGGTCTTTATTGTTTTTAATGTTTTGTTTTAATATCGATAATTTTATCATTGTTGCTTTTATGACTGTGTGCTGCTTTTCCAGAGACTTGCTCAAGGTGGCATATAAATTTTCTAAGTATACCATTTTTTATCTGGGCACATGGCACGTAAGTACTGGAGAAATTTCACCAACCCTTCAGCAGCTTCCACCCCATCAGTTTGGCGTAGTGGTCAGGAGTTGGACTCTAATCTGGGAGAACTGGGTTTGATTCCCCACTCCTCCACATGCAGCTGCTGGTGTGACCTTGGGCCAGTCACAAGTTCTCTCAGAGCTGTTCTCTCATGAGCAATTCTCAAAAGACCTCTCTCAGCCCCACCTACCTCACAGGGTGTCATGTTGTGGGGAGGGGAAGGGGAAGGGATGGGTGGTGCACATGTCCTGGGTATCTCAAGTCTACTTGAAACCTGGTGGTTTCAAGGGAGCAGGAAGAGAACGAGGATGTTTCTTTACGCTTATTTTTATTGCACAAAGTATTGGATGGGGAAGGGAATGGAGGAAGAGCAGGTCAGTTTCACCCACCTGTGGAGTGGAGCCTGAGGGGTGGGTGTTGCCTTCTGACACACTTTCGGTATGTTAGGGGGTGTGGCATATGCAAATGAGTTATGCTAATGAGCTCCTGCACCTCTTTTTCTACGAAATGACCCCTGGATGGCCTCATTGCTCACTGAGGGATGTGCCCCAGAGAGCACTGAGGTCGGGCTCACAACATCGCCTGACTCTCCCTGGTCCGAAAGAAGTGCGGCTGGTGACCACCCGAGCCAGGGCCTTCTCGTTGACAGCTCCACACTGGTGGAATGAGCTCCCGGAAGACATCAGGGCCCTGCGGGACTCATTACAGTTCCGCAGGGCCTGCAAAACGGAGCTCTTCCACCAGGCTTTCAGTTAGGCGCCACCACTGACAGACGGGCCACTGGAACTTCTCTGGTGGGGATTTATGGGGTGCTGCTCCCATTCCGGGATTTGTTTTGATCTGCTGCCATCTTCAGTATGTTTCACCTGTGATTTTACTAGTAATTTATGTTGTTTTTAACTGATGTATTTATTGTCTGACATTTTAACCTGTTAGCCACCTTGAGCCGGCCTGCCCGGCCAGGCGGGATACAAATGTGAATAATAAATAAATAATATATATAAATCATAAATATCGCTCTGCAAGACCTGAGCAAGGCTGTTAACGATAGGACATTCTGGAGGTCCATAAATTGGAAGTGACTTGATGGCAGGATTGGTTCCTGACAGGACAGGGGCAGCATAAAAGAATGCCTGCCCTGCTTTTACCCCTTAAAACCCCCCACTAAATTGAGACCATGGTACGTTGGTCACATCATAAGAAGCCAAATCTCATTGGAAAAGACAACGACGCTAGGGAAAGTTGAAGGGCGTAGGCAAAGAGGAAGACCCAACGTGAGTTGGGTTGCCTGCATAAAGAAAGCCTTGCTTCTTAATAAAAAGAGTTTTACCTCTTTATTTCGGTTCCGGTAGAGTCATGCAGGCCACACACTCTGGTATTCGACCTGGACAGGGGGAGGCACTGCACAGACCCAAATCTCGGTGCTGGCATTTGGCACGTTTGAGCCACGCAGGTTTTCCTTTCGTGCTGGCGAATGCATGGCTAATTTGATGGGAGACCACCAAGGAAGTCCAGGGTTGCCACACTGATTCAGATGATGGTAAACCACCTCCGTTCCCCTCTTGACCGAAAAACCCTACAAATCAGCCCTGACTCAACAGCACCTTCCACCGCCAAGCGAGAAGAGACCGTAGTTAGCTCTCCTGGAATTAGAACCAATCCAATTGCGCCGGCGACCCAAGCGGCTGTGAAGACGCCATTTTTCAAGAGTCAGGGAGGTGTCAAACTAGGAACTGGGAGATCCCAGTTCAAATCCCCACTCAGGCCATGGAAGCCTTGGGTCAGTCCCACACTCTCAGCCTAACCTGCCTCACAGGGTTGTCGTGAGGAGAAAATGGAAAAGGGAAGAAGGTTGTAAGTTACTTTGGGTTCCCACTGGGGAGAAAAGTGAGGTATAAATGAAGTTAAGTGGAACACTGAGAAATCTGTGAGTTATATCCCAGGATCCCTTGCAGTAGCACAGAACACGATCAGGTGCATTGCTCAGAATGCATCTGTTTTAGGGAAGTTTTTCCCGGAAAAAGCCCTCCTATGCTTTGGGGATCATAAACATTTGTGTGTGCGTTTCCTCCTACCACTTCATACACCAAGTATTCCCTGATAATAAATATAATATTTCAACCCTTCGCCCCAGTTAAAAGGTGATCAGATAGACAGGGAGCAGTTCAACTGAATGCATCTCTGACATTATGTATATGAGACCGCTAAGAGGTGTAACCACTTAGTTTTTTAAAAGTATTATCCATACCACCTCAACATGGTTATTGTTTTTTCCAGTTGTCGGTAGTAAGTGTACGTTTCAGCTTTCAGAGATAACTCCAGTGGGGGCTCATAGACCCCTGAGGCCAACCCTGTACAAAAACAGTCATGCACTTCCATACTTTTAAATGCAAAATGAAAATAATTACCAAATATATGTTGTTAAAAAAAAACCCAATACTAAAGCATATTCTTTTTTATTTCGATTTAAACCGTGGAGCCCACTTTTCGCAAGCAGAGGAGGATGAATGTGATACGGGGTTGTGGTTTGGATGTTTGATTCTGGTCTAGATGGCCCAGTTTCGGATCCCTGCACTGCCATGACCTTGGGCCAGCCAGACACTCTCAGCTGAATCTACCTCACAAGGTTGTTGTGAGGATAAAACCTGTGGTTGGGTCCAATCCCCCTCCCACCCACATTCCCCTACAGCTATGGGGTATTTATCTGGGAGCTCTTTGAAGGTTACTGTTCTGACCATTTAGAATCATAAATTCTGGTTCTGGACAGACCCGAAGATGTCTGGGCTGCTGTCAGAGCGCCTAGCGATTGAGGAGCCAACCGTCCAATGCGAGCCCAGCCTTGCGATGAACACTGCAGCCCGGCTGCCGACCAGTATAAGTCTGTTGGACATGTCGTCTGCGCTGTCACGTCCAATTTGCACATGACCTCGTGGCCAAAAATCGGGAGAGAAGTGGTAGAACGCGGGACTGAAAGCTTATATTATTGCTTTGACAGCTTCAGTCATCTAGAAGTAATGCAAAATGCAATTTATATTTATACTCTCTGACCTTCTGTTCAGACAGGGAAACTATCTAATGATGGGCCAGGGGAGCAAGGAATGAAACAGAACTCAATACAGCTGGAATTTGTCTTCTCCTCTTCTTCCCCCCCCCCTCACACCCCTTGCTTTTCAACAATTCAATAACAGTCAAAAGACAAATGAAACATGAAGCCAGTCTTGGTTATGGAGAGACACAGTTCTTTCATAGGGAGTCGGTATGGGTTTTGAACTCCCCCCACCACTCCACGTGCCTATGAACAATTGCTTCGATTTCACTGGTCCAAACTTTGCTCTGCAGAAGTGCAGGAGCATCGCCCTGCGGGATCGGACCACAGATCCAACCAAGCTTCGGACCAAGCGCTCTGACCAAGAACCCAACCAAGCATTCTGCTCCCAACCGTGGCATTCCAGGGACTACCAGTGGGGCAAGAAACCAGTGGCCTTCGATCCTGACATTTGTATCCCCATTAATTAAGGGATCTATAAGAACATCAGAGAAGCCAATGTTGGGTCAGGCCAGTGGCCCCTCCAGTCCAACACTGTGTGTCACACAGTGGCCAAAAACACCATGTGCCCTCGGGAGGTCCAGCGGTGGGGGCCCTGCCTCTGATCTTAGATGCTGTGTTCGTATCTTGTCATAACTACAATTCATTGATAGAACTGTCATGGCCTATCAGGGCTGGAGTCAGCATCACCTGAGTTGGGGGCAGCCACCAGGGCCCCGGGGCTTCTGGTAGGGCCCACGACTGTGACCCCCTCCACGCACCCCCAACCACTTGCCAGCACTCGACCACCATCAGCATGAAGTGCAAGAGGTCGACTGACAAAGAATTGGCCCAGGGACGCCTATTTGCATGTGAAAAGATGCAGTTTAACATGATTAATCATTGACGTGACAGTTAATAAGCCCTAAACCTTCCGCAGCCCTTGTTGTGAGTCCTTTATTAAGAAGTGGCACACACAAGTTCTCAGGATAAGCCGTAAAAGGAGAACCTTGAAGGACTGTTTCAGTGGTGGTAGAAAGGGCCATCAAGTCACAGCCGACTATAGATTCATGGAGGAGACGTCTATCTAGCCGTGCTCACTAGGTTTGCAATTCCCCTGGGAAGGGGCAGGGTGGGGGTTTGCCCACTTTAGGGGCCCCAAATCCACCAGCCTGGATCAGGCTGGTTGGGGGAACCCTGCCCCCAAAGTGCTGGGGGGGGGTGGAGATTGTAAGCCGCTCTGAGACTCCCTTGGGTAGTGAAGGCTGGGGTATAAATCCCAGGGCTATTTTTGGGCAGGAACGCACAGGAACGGAGTTCCGGCTGGCTCCTGAGTTGGCCGCCCCCGGCAGGAACTCATTAGCATAATAGGCCACACCCAACAGCAGACACTCATTAGGACTGGCTACATTAGGGGGATGTGCCCTAACATGCAAATTAATTCCTGCCTCAAAAAAAGCCCTGGGTTTTGACAACAAACAAGGTAAACAGAATAAGAAGCAAACGGTGGATGTGGCTGGATGACCACTCTTCTGGCAACATGGGGGTGTGGCCTAATATGCTAATAAGTGGTGCGGTCAGTGGTGTGGCCTAATATGTTAATGAGTTTCTGCTGCTGGGTGTGGCCTATTATGCTAACGAGTTCCTGCTGGGCTTTTTCTACAAAAGAAGCCCTGATAAATCCAATCTCTTCTTTTTGGATCTCAGGTACAGTCAATGTCACAGTGGAAGATTTCCCTGATTTTTCTCTTGAGACCACAGCAAGTAACCCAAACTCACCTGATTTTACTAGGCCCACAATGAGTCATCGAAAAGGATTAAATTCTCATTTGAGGGTCAAGTGCATCTGTATCACTTGGGGCTCTCTCTTTCCCTACCCCACCAGAAACTCTGTAGTGGAGTAGCTAGGATTCTTGGCTCCAGGTAGCTGAGCCCCCTGCACTCTCCACCTCAATCCTTTGGCATGTGCAAAGCGATTTAATCATTTGTAAACTACATCCATATTAGTGGTATTAGATTTTCCGGGCTGTACGGCTGTGGTCTTGGCATTGCAGTATCTGTCATTTCGCCAGCAGCTGTGACTGGCATGGTTTCAAGTCCTGAAGAACACAAAATGCTCGACATCTTGCAACAGCACTACAGGTCAGATTAGAATTTCAACGGCCAATCCATATGCAAAAGAACCTCCTCAGGAAAGCTCCTCCACTAGCCTGGGAAACTCTTACAAGAGAATGACTCAGCCCTACCCCATCTTCCTGAGTAGATATAAATTACCTGCCTACCATTTTTCTTCTCACGTTGACCCAGAGAGTGCTCCATCTTTCTGTGTTATACCTCTGAGGATATCAGTCACAGCTGCTGGCGAGACATCAGGTACTACAATGCCAAGACCACAGTCATACAGGTCAGAAAATCCACAACTAATGAATTCCGGCCATGAAAGGCTTCAACAACATATGTCCATATTGATCTGTCTACTCTTCCCCTGGGGCAGTCTCCCTGACTTGCCCCATGTCATTGGTGCTCAGATTTTACAATGGACATTAAAGTATACCCCACAAGGAGAATATTGTCTACAGTTCTGGTCATGCTATCTTCTTTTAAAAAGAGGATTTTGCAGAACTGCAACAAGGACCTGGACGAGCACTTTATTGTTGTCAATAGAAAAGGAGAAGAGATTGGATTCATACCCCGCCCTTCGCTATCCAAAGGAGTCTCAGAGTGGCTTCCAGTCTCCTTTCCCATCCACTCCCCACAACAAACACCCTGTGAGGTAGGTGGGCCTGAGAGAGCTCTCTCGAGGACTGCCTCTGAGAGAACAGCTCTGAAAGAACTTGTGACTGGCCCAAGGTCACACCAGCAGCTGCATGTAGAGGGGTGGGGTATCAAACCTGGCTCTCCTGAATTAGAGTCCACGCTCCTAACCACTACACCAAACTGGCTCCCAACGGGTTTCTGAGCCCCGTGACCTGCAAAGCCCTTGAACATGAGAAGCTGTCTTATATTGATGCTGGTCTATTGAGGTCATTATTGCACATTCTGACTGGTGGCAGCTCTGCAGGGCCTCAGGTAGAAGTTTTCCACCTCACCTGCTACCTGGTCCTTTTAGCTGGAGCCGGTGACTGAACCTGGGACTATTAGTATACAATGCAGGTGCTGTACCAGAGAACCATGGTCTAAATGGTTTAGTCCCAGAGCATCTGAAGGGCCCCCTTCATCCATGTCAACCTGTCTAGGCCTTGTCGTTTTCCTGCAGAGACCATTCTCAGCCATGATTTTAGGAGGGTTTTTTCCCCCTATTGTCACTCCAGAACCATGGAAGTCTCTTCCTCAAGAGGTGATGCAGATGTTGTCCCGGAAGGTCTTCCAAGCCAGTTTGTTGTAGTGGTTAGGAGCACGGATTCTAATCTGGGAGAACAGGGTTTGATTCCCCACTGCTCCTCCACATGCAGCTGCTAGTGTGACCTCGGGTCAGTCACAAGTTCTCTCAGAGCTGTTCTCTCAGGAGCCATTCTCAAAAGATCTCTCTCAGCCCCACTGATCTCACAGGGTGTCTTTTGTGGGGAGGGGAAGGGAAAGGAGATTGTAAACTGCTCTGAGTTTCTTTCGGGTAGTGAAGGATGGTGTATAAATCCACTTCCCCTCCTCCTCCTCCCATACCACAGATATGAATTTGGTGGCCACCTTTTTCAGGATCTCTTAACTGCTATACATCGTCAGTTCACTGTACAAATTTCCCCCCATCTTTATCAGGATCAGTGTAACAGAAAGCTAGTGTACTGTGTACTTGTTTAGAAGAGCTGTGGCTCAGTGGAAGCGCCTCTGCTTGGCATGCAGAAGGTCCCAGGTTCAATCTCCGGCATCTCCAGCTAAAAGGTCCAGGCAGAAGGTGATGAGAAAGACCTCAGCCTGAGACCCTGGAGAGCCCCTGCCAGTCTGAGTAGACAAGACTGATCTCGATGGATGGAGCGTCTGATTCAGTAGAAGGCAGCTTTCGTGTGCTCATGTGTACTTGTGATGCATGCTTGATTGTTCTGTATCTAGGGACTGAATGATATCATTTCGTCGCTTATTACTTTAAGACCGGAAATGGAATATGCACACTATAAATAAAGTTTTCCTTTGGCAATGACATTGTGTGATACGAAAGTTCTGTCTGTGGACTGGTTCACTCAGAAACCTACATGGAAGCTTTGGGATCGAACCGACAGCTGCTACAGCCACTCAGAGTTTTCCAAGACTGTGGAACCCTGTCTTCCAGCTGCTGTTACGAACTGTCCATGCGGTTATCAGATCTGCAGCTCTCACACACAACTCTAATATTCCTTGATATTGCAGGAACCAGACTGTATTTCCATGCTGCTCTGGTCACAGTTGAACATTTAAATCAGACCTCACAGGGTGTCTTGTTGTGGGGAGGGGAAGGGGAAGGGATGGGTGGTGCACATGTCCTGGGTATCTCAAGTCTACTTGAAACCTGGTGGTTTCAAGGGAGCAGGAAGAGAATGAGGGTGTGTTCTTGGCGCTTATTTTTATTGCACAAAGTATTGGATGGGGAAGGGAATGGAGGAAGAGCAGGTCAGTTTCACTCACCTGTGGAGTGGAGCCTGAGGGGTGGGTGTTGCCTTCTGACACACTTTCGGCATGTTAGGGGGTGTGGCACATGCAAATGAGTTATGCTAATGAGTTATGCTAATGAGCTCCTGCACCTCTTTTTCTACGAAATGACCCCTGCGTGCCAATAGCCTATTATCTCCTGGTCCCAAGTTCATGTGAACACATGAAGCTGCCTTATATTGAATCTGACCATTGGTCCATCCAGGTCAATGTTCCCTACTCAGGCAAGCCGCTTTTCCGGGTCTTAAGGAAGTGGTCTCCCACATCACCTACAACCAATGCTCTCTCTAAGCTGTGGGGTCTTATGAGCAAAAATTCTGCATTGTGAGCTACTGGCATTAAAGTTGTGAGCCAGCAATTTGGCTACTGCATGACTTAGTTTGCTCTGGAGCCATCCATCCTGAGCTAAGACAAAAATGTGTGAGCCGGAGGCTAAAAAAAACCTGGGAGCTAGCTCACACTAACTCAGCTTAGAGGGAACACTGCCCAGGGCCGGTGCTACCATTAGGCCAACCTAGGCGGCTGCCTAGGGTGGAGACCTCTGAGGGGCACAGAACTGACAGTCTGCGTTACTGTCTAGGAAACCTGCTGCCAGGCCCAGCACCAGCAATTTCAAATTTTGCGTTTTTCAGTCTTTCTAAAATGCATTTATGTTTGAAAATCGGTGGGCATATGGAGGGGGGCGCCAGAAGATAGCCTCGCCTAGTGTGCAAAAAAACCTGGCACCGGCCCTGACACTGCCTACAACTAGATCCCTCTAACTGGGGAAGCTGGGGATTGAACCTGGGGCCTTCTGCATCCTCCGCACTGAGCCAAACCCCTTCCTCCCCCAGACTTTCCCATGGACCTCCTGATCACCCAGTCCAAAGATTCAGCAGCCGATGCTTATGGACAGTCGCTCTAGATCCTCATAAAACCGCAATTGAGGACTACGGGAGAAGGTGTCCGTTCTGAGCTCAGCTCTCCCACAATGTTGCACGAAGGAGCAGGGACTTCCCAGTTGCTGATCCTCCCTTCTGAGAACTTTCTGCAGAGCTCCGGCTTGCAAAACAACTTGCTCTCAGCTGGATGGCCTGGCTAGCCTGATCTCATCAGATCTTGGAGGCTAAGCGGGGAAGCTAACCTGCTTAGTACTTGGATGGAAGACCACAAAGGAAGTCCAGAGTCACTGCACAGAGGCAGGCAACGGCCAGCTACCTCTCTTTGCCCCTTGCCTTGAAAACCCTACAGGGCTACTCTAAGTTGTCTGGGGCTTGGTGGCATTTTGACCACTGTACTCCAGACTTGCAGTATAACTAGGAAACTCCGGAATTATGGGTTAGGTCCAGTAAGGGTTCCTGCTTAGTTTCACCCAGTTCCCTTCCTTACTATAGCTCCCATCCCACATGTCTTTTGTCCATGAAGGCCTTATGATCCCCAGCATAGCACTTTGGGGGCAACCTCCTCCTCCCTTTTCCACCAGCAGGACAGCTGGTCAGATTTGACCCAGTTACTGGTGAAAAGGGAAAAAAGGTTTCCCTTGCTTGAAAACGTGTCAAATCTGACTCTAGAGGGCAGTGCTCATCTCCATTTCCAAGCTGAAGAGCCAGCACTGTCTGAAGCCTTTTTCTGTGATCATATGGCCGGCATGACTAAACACAGAGGCGCACGGAACGCTGGTACCTTCCCACAAAGAAGTGCCTGTTTATCTATTTGCAATTTCTTGCTTTCGAACTGCTAGGTTAACAGGAGTTGGGGCCAGAGACAGGAGCTCACTCCGTCACGCGGCACTCGGGACTCGAACTGCCGAGCTACCGACCTTCCAATCTGCAGCTCAGCGTCTTAACCTCTGAGCCACCTCGGCCCCAACAGTTACTGGTCCTCCTCAGCAAAAGAAGCTTGGGATGTACCCTGAAGTAAGCACTGGGACTCCGTGAGACCCTAAGCAGAGCTTGCTGGATCACCAGTGGTCCATCTAGCTCAGTGTCCTGTTTCACACAGTGGCCCACCAGTTGTCCCGGAGAGCCAAACCAGCAGACCATCAATGCCAAGGCCTTCCCTCAGTTGCTGCCTCCTAGCACTGGGATTCCGAGATTTGCTCCCTTTACTACCGTGGCTAAGAAGAACACACAAAACAACAATAGTGATCTTCTCTTCGCAGTTTCTTAAATTTTAAAAAAATGATGGTGTGGCAAAGCAGCTAATACTTATCCCTTCCCCGCTTACTGCTCTGCCACTCTGCCCCCTAGCTGCCCTTATAATCCCCTAGCATGTGCCAGAGACTTCACCGGGCCAACAGCTCCAAGTTTCTGTCCCCGGTAACTGTCACTGAGTGCCGAAGAGCAAATGAAAAATGACTAGGAGACTCTGCGGCTCCCTCCGCTGACCTTGTGTATTATTAGAATGACCTCCCTTTGGTTGGACCACGGGAGGAGAGGCTAGCCCTCCTTGATATCTTCACACAGCCGGAGATAGAAACCCTTTTTTTTTTTGGTCAGGGGTGGGGCAGCGGCAGGAGCGGGGGGCAAGAATCAGGAATGAAGAGTAAACGTTTTGCAAAAATTACAAGGGCCCCTGATAAACACTGAATCGGAGAGCGGTTCGAGAGGAACTATGGTATTAGATAGGAACACAAGGTATAGATAGGAACTCTCAGTCTGGGGCAAGTGATGCTCTGTATTCTTGGTGCTTGGGGGGGGGGCAACAGTGGGAGGGCTTCTAGTGTCCTGGCCCCACTGATGGACCTCCTGAGGGCACCTGGTGTTTTTGACCACTGTGTGACAGAGTGTTGGACTGGGTGGGCCATTGGCCTGATCCAACATTGGCTTCTCTTATGAGTTTGCTGTGGGTAACCCTTGAAAGAAAGATGGCAGACAGATTTTATTGTATTTAGCCATAGGCCATTACAAACCCAAAAAAAGTACATAAAATAATATGAAATAGAATATAGTCTAAATATTATAAAACCATAAAACCCTGGTCTAAAATATTATAAAACCATAAAACCAAAGTTATGAACAGTTGATTGAATCACAGCATACCCACTAATTAACTAGTTCCCCTAAGAACAGCATTGGCCCATATTTTCTTTGCAGCCATAGAAAGATGGCAGACGATATCAAGGAGGCCTGAAATCCACCCTGTAGTTTGGTTTGGAAACAAACCTTTGCTAAGGTAAAGGCTTCCCTTGCTTGAAAGCCAGTTGAATCCGACTCTAGGGGGTGGTGCTCATCTCCGTTTCCAAGCCAAAGAGCCAGCGCTGTCTGAAGACTTTTCCATGGTCATGTGGCCGGCATGACTAGATGCCGAGGTTCATGGAATGCTGTTACCTTCCCACCGAAGCGGTACCTATTTATCTACTTGCAATTTCTTGCTTTCGAACTGCTAAATTGGAAAGCGCTGGGGCCAGAGATGGGTGCTCGCTCCATCACGTGGCACGTGGGTCTCAAACTGCCAAGCTACCGAACTTCCGGTCTGCTAAAATTGGGCTGGAGTGGGGTCTGGGGAAGAAGCTCCTTTGTTAGGGCTGGGACTTGAAATTATCTTGTGTTATGGAGCCCTTCAAAGTCTGCTTGGCTTTGGTCATTCTCCCACTTGAGACACTGTCCTCTACTTGGCTTCTCGGAAATGTTGTGACTACGGGTGTGTGGTGTGTGTTACTTTTACAGTTAGTGTTCATGAATGGGTGGACCACAGAGCCACCATGTGTTGCCACCACAGCTTGGAGCATTCTTCACACGGCAAACCCACGGCATGCAGTGGCTCCAACGTGAGTCTTTCCATGCCATCTGAAATCACTTTTTTGTCTGACATTCTCTGACTACTTCCATGTCTGCTGAATGGTCGTCAAAAACATGACATCTGCCTTTAACAGCTGCTGACATTTGGTTTCAATATTTGGTATTTGTATTTGTGGATAGACGTTTGGCCGGATTGGACAGCTGGCATGCAACAATGCTTCAGATTCGAAAGTGGATGCGATTCCAGAGTTGGTTCTTCCCCAAACTCACACCTCTTGAGAGACACCCCTAAGCCCAAAGCACTAAATTTTCAAGTAAAACATTTCACTTTCAACCTTGGAATGTCCATAGTGGAGCTGTTGATACATTTCAAACATTTCCAAATATTTATTTCAGCTTTCGCCTGGAGCTCTGAGTGTACTGTGTCTGGGACCCCCCAAAGAACTTTTTGACCGAGGGTCATGAGCCAAGAAGAAAAGTGGGGTATAAATGTTTTGATAAATACGTGATAAATACATAAATAATAACAAATAAGCAGTAGGCCATGCTATTCTCAAGTCCACCTTGAGAGAAACACAACTCTGTGAATTTTTGGGAAGGAATAATAACCCTTTGCCTAGGTCAGTGATGGCGAACCTTTTAGAGACCGAGTGCCCAAACTGCAACCCAAAACCCACTTATTTATCGCAAAGCGTCAACACGGCAATTTAACCTGAATACTGAGGTTTTCGTTTTAGAAAAAAGAACTCCTACATTAACATCTTTTGTCTCAAAAGAAAGACACAATAACAGAGCTTTCAATGATACAAACAACTTTTTATTGAAAGGTCAAAGTTTGCATTTGGCATGCTTTTGAACAATCAATGTGATTTTTGCTGTCCGGTCTTGCGAACTCTGTGCTGGGGCGATGGCGTGCGTGCCCACAGAGGGGGCTCTGAGTGCCACCTCTGGCACACGTGCCATAGGTTCGCCACCACTGGCCCTAGGAGTTTGGTTGTGGGGGGCTTCTTCAGAGACATTTGCTAGTCTCTTTGAAAAGAGGCATGATTCTGAGGGCCTCATTCCTGCAGTTCCAATGCCCAACCTCCATTTCAAGTTTGCTTTTCCTTTAGTGCATTTTGAACTTGCGTTTTCAATATTCATGCTATATTCTGTTTCCTGGTACCATTTTTTCTTACAGAATGTACACATTTTACCAGGGGGTCCTTTTGTAGAAAAAGAGGTGCAGGAGCTCATTAGCATAACTCATTCACATAACTTATTTGCATATGCCACACCCCCTGACATCACCGGAAGTATGTCAGAAGGCAAGAAAGGAAGAGAGAGAGAGAGAGAGAGAGAGAGAGAGAGAGAGAGAAAGAAAGAAAGAAAGAAAGAAAGAAAGAAAGAAAGAAAGAAAGAAAGAAAGAAAGCTGGCAGAGAGGGGACAGCTACTAATCCAAGCCTCAGAAATACCACTATTCTGGGAGGATAGCTTCAGTGGTGGCTGAAGCCTTCAGAAGGCTGGTCGGAGGAACAAGCACCTTTCCAGGGGACGGGGTCATTTTGCTGCAGCCACGACACAAGCAGGCATTCCCCTGCGGGGGGTGGTGGTGGTGGTGGTGGTGGTGGCTGGCACCGACTCCCGGAGCTGAGTTCCCCCGAGCTCCTGCTCGAAATGACCCCTGCATTTTACCATTATTTATATATATATATATATGTCTCTCTGTGTGTTTTAAATCCATCCATGCATCCATCCGTCACCTATCTTTCCTGTTTGTCTGTCTGTCCGTCCGTCCGTCCATTTGTCTGTCCGTCCGTCCGTCCATTTGTCTGTCCGTCCGTCTGTCCGTCCATCCATCCGATTTGCATGTATGTATAAATACCATACAAAAACTGTTGAACACGGATACAGAATTCAAGTTGATCCGCAAAGCCAACAGTGAAAAACTGAGAACCAAAGCCAGACTAGAAACCACAAACAAATACAACCCCCCCCCCAAAGTATAGAATGTTAACTCATTCTAATCAAAATTCCTTCACTTGAAGCTGGAACCTCCAAATGAACCTCCCAAGTTCTCTTTTGGTACAGTTCAGCGATTCCCTCCAAGCCCGAGGTCTTAGCTTTGTCCACTGCCTAGCAATGTTCTTCATAATCTCTGGACTCCCAGCTGGACCTCTGGTGCTGGAGACAGCCAACGGATGATAACATATCCAGATCAAAGCTTGACTAACCATCTGCTTTTATGTTTTCTGTGGATCCCCAGGTAGAAATGTGCTGAGACCCCTCTGAGATATGTCATTCATCTTAGCAGTTTTGCTTTCCTGTTTGCCCCCAAATTCTCCGAGGTTCTCTCCCAAGGAAGGGGCTTCCAAATTCATTGTAAAACTTTGCTTCAGGCAAAACTAATCAGCAGCTCTACATGAGTGCTTTTTGCTGTGATTTCACTCCCCCATAACACTTTTTTTTTTTGGGGGGGGATACAACCCTGAACATAGGGAAATAGGAGAGAGAAGGAAGGGGAGGCGGGAGAGAGAGAGAAAGAGAGAATATCTCACAACACTGTCTTCCCACTCCCTCTCTCGGTTGGAAAATAGATCTGATACCCTCTGGCCGAAAAGGGGCCTTTTATTACAAGTTATGACAAGCTGCCGAGAGATGTGGAGAGAACTCAATAAGAAGCCACGGCAAGTGGAATAAAAAAAAAAATGCTCTCGATGGTTCTGACGACAGAGTGAAGATGACTTCAAATGATAGGTGTTAGCAGGAACCTTGATATAATCAATGGGGGGATTTCAAATATGGCATCTTCAGCGGAGAGTGGGAGAGAGAGCGCGCAGCTCGCCAGCTGGATAGCGGCTGTCCTCTACCCCCACGCTAATCAGTACGCAGGGGGTGAGCGTGCTTCAGCAGGTATACCATCTCCTCTTCATAAAGCAACGAGCCGTGATTGCAGAAGAGCTCTACGGCGACTGCTGGCGGCTCTTCTCTCGAAACAGCCTGGAGGCGTCTGAGACAGCAAGGGTTTCCGTGGACAACACGGCACATGGACAGATGCATCTGCCTTACACTCAGTGGTCCATCAAGGTCGGTGTTGTCCACTCTGACCATCGGCAGCGCTCCAGGGTCACAGGCAGAGGCCTTTCGCATCACTGACTACCTGATCCTGTAGATTGATTCAGGGACCTTCTGCTCCCAAAGCAGATGCCCTGCCGCTGAGCTGCGGCAACTCTCTAAATGAACGTGAGTCGGTGGTCTATTATAGCTAGCGTTGTCCACTCAGACTGGCAGCGGCTTTCCAGGGTCACAAGCAGAGGAGGGCCATTTTGGTGTAGTGGTTAAGTGTGCGGACTCTATGGTCAAGTGCGCGGACTCTAATCTGGAAGAATTGGGTTTGATTCCCCACTCCTCCACTTGCACCTGCTGGATGACCTGGGCAAGCCATAGCTCTGTACCGGCTGTTCTCTCAAGGACAGCTTGGGAAAGAGCTCTCTCAGCCCCACTGATCCTCTGATGCTGCCCCACGGCACTGGTATTTAGAGGTTTATTGCCTCTGAATGTGGAAGTCCTCTTTATTCATCACAGCTAGTAGTCACTGATGGACCTCTCCTCCATGGATCTGTCTAACCCCCATTTAAAGCCATCTACAGCCGCAGCCATCACTATATCCCCCAGTAGTGAATCCCACATTTTAACCAACCGCATTTTGATGCTTAACTTTTAAGCGCGTGGCTTGGCCCCTCATTACCCTTGTGATGCCTCTAAGGCATGAGTCAGGCGTGGTCAGCAGCCATTCCCAAACGTCAGCCTTCAGATCCCCATGCCAGCTTTGACCACCTCCTGAGGACTGCAGGTCAATCCGGCCACTTAGAAAGTTTTCACTGGGAAATACTGAAAATGCTATAAAGATAGATCAGGGTTAGCCTGAGAACAATTTGGCCACTTGAACAGAAACAAAAGAACTAGGTAGAGGATGCCTTTAAAAGACACGGTCAGGGCTCATTTCGGAGCAGGAGCTCCTTTGCATATTGGGACACACTGTTGGTATCTGAGACTCTTAGTTTTCATGCACTGAGCTGGCAGATCTGCAGGATCTACATGACAGCCAGCAGGAGTCATGTGACTGAGACAGAGGCAGTAGAACTTGTGCAGACTGGTTCAGACTGGTTCTCTCTGTGTGACAGTGATGGATGGGATCTACATGACTCAGCCCTAACCTGATTGGTTACTGTTTGTATAAATGTAATTGATGTACAGTAGTATTTAGTCTCGTCTTGTTGTATGGAGTCCTGGCGAAGCACTTTGTCTCTTTGATTAATAATTGCACTGTAAAATAAACTGTAAATACACTACCGCTGGTGTGGTGCAGTTTAATGTGCAGAGGGGTCAGGAGGACTTGGGTCTCTTAACGTTGGAGCAGTGCGGTATAGCACATAACAGACATCACGACACCCCCCCCCCCAATGTAGCCAATCCTCCAAGAGCTTACAGAGCTCTTCTTACAGGAAGGTCTTGGAGGATTGGCTACATCAGGGGTGTGTGGCCTAATATGCAAAGGAGCTCCTGCTACGAAATGAGCCCTGGGCACGGTCAACAGAATGGCGTGTTGAAACTTCTCCTGAGCTCTACCACTGTGCGCCCTGAAACAGATGGCCCAGGCTAGCCTGGTCTTGTCAGATCTCAGAAGCTAATCACTGCTGGTCCATGTTAAGTGCTTGGATAGGAGGCCACCAAGGAAGGCCAGGGTTCGTATGCAGGGGCAGGCAATGACAAATCACCTCTGTTTGCCTCTGTCCTGACCAGAACGGTCCAGGGAAGCCGATTTCATCAGAAGGCATGCCAGGCCAGCCCTGGTTAATACTTGGATGCAATGCTCCCTCTAAGCTGTGGAGTCTTGTGAGCAAAAATTCTCCTTTGTGAGCTACTGGCATTAAAGTTGTGAGCGAGCAATTTGGCTGCTGCATGAATCAGTTTGCTCTGGAGCCATCCTCCCTGAGTTAAGACAAAAATCTGTGAGCCAGAGGCTAAAAAGCTGTGAGCTAGCTCACACTCACTCAGCGTAGAGGGAACACTGCTTGGGTGGGGGACTACCAAGGAAGTCCAGGGTCATGATGCAGAGGCAGGCAATGGTAAACCACCTCTGAAGCCTCTTGCCTTGAAAACTCTACCGGCCTCTACAAGTCGTCTGCAACTTGATGGCCCTTTCCACTGACAGGCCTGCATATTCATGAAAGGTGACGGCTATCTGGAGGTAGATCAAGATGTGTAGCCGTGTTAGTCTGTCTGTAGCAGTAGAAAAAAGCAAGGTGCTACTAGATTCTTGCTCTTTTCTACTAACACACAGGGGTCATTTCGTAGAAAAAGAGGTGCAGGAGCTCATTAGCATAACTCATTTGCATAACTCATTTGCATATGCCACACCCCCTAACATACCAGAAGTGTGTCAGAAGGCAACACCCACCCCTCAGGCTCCACTCCACAGGTGAGTGAAACTGACCTGCTCTTCCTCCATTCCCTTCCCCATCCAATATTTTGTGCAATAAAAATAAGCGTAAAGAACACACCCTCATTCTCTTCCTGCACCCTTGAAACCACCAGGTTTCAAGTAGACTGGAGATACCCAGGACATGTGCACCACCCATCCCTTTCCCTTCCCCTCCCCACAACAAGACACCCTGTGAGGTAGGTGGGGCTGGGAGAGGTCTTTTGAGAACTGCTCATGAGAGAAC
The DNA here is from genome assembly GCA_029233225.1 of Lepidodactylus listeri. NCBI lineage: Eukaryota > Metazoa > Chordata > Lepidosauria > Squamata > Gekkonidae > Lepidodactylus > Lepidodactylus listeri. The sequence goes on from JARCFY010000021.1 coordinate 10,384,218, forward strand.
AGCTCTGAGAGAACTTGAGACTGGCCCAAGGTCACCCCAGCAGCTGCATGTGGAGGAGTGGGGAATCAAACCCGGTTCTCCCAGATTAGAGTCCAACTCCTGACCACTACACCAAACTGATGGGGTGGAAGATGCTGAAGGGTTGGTGAAATTTCTCCAGTACTTCTGTGCCATGTGCCCAGATAAAAAATGGTATTCTTAGAAAATTTATATGCCACCTTGAGCAAGTCTCTGGAAAAGCAGCACACAGTCATAAAAGGAACAATGATAAAATTATCAATATTAAAACAAAACATTAAAAACAATAAAGACCCTAGCAGGGCTTTCCCTGGGGCGCTGCGCCTCTGCACTGCTCGGGGAAGCCGAGGAGGGGGCGGGGCTTGGTCATGTGCCCGCCCCCTGGGCTCCTCACTCCCGGAGCTGTGCTCCTGTGCGCTCCCGCTCCAACGGACCCCTGCTAACACATCTCTGAATATTCTTACCTGGGGGAACTGCCACTTGCATGTAGAAAACCAGCATGTCTAGGAGAAGTGCTGGTTTTCCATATTCTAAGCTTTGCTCTGTTTTCATAAGGAGCATTCAGACAGCCCACCGCATAGCCCAAGGAAAAATTTTATCCTATGATCCTACCGGCTGCTTGAAGGAGAGCTTATTATTCACATCTGCAAAGTGCCTTTGGAGGGGGCAGTTCAGACCCCCTGATATGGGGTGGATCTGATTCTGAGCTCCAATTCCTCCAAAAAAAAAAAAAAGTGTGGGAGGAATGTTGGAGGGACAAACCCGATGGGCTTCCTGGAGGAAGACAAAGCCTTTGGCCAGCAATATCAGCCCCAGACAATCGCCCCTTTATCTGGCAGAGATAGAATGGCACCATACACATTCTTGATGGGAGCCTAGAGGCATTCTTTTGACCAGCCTAGGATGCCTTTTCCAAGTCATGAACTTTTCTAACATTTTCTCCTAAATGAGCGGATTGAAAACGCCGTGGAAAACGAGTGGAAAATGAAAATCCCGACGTTCGCTGAACTGTATTGTGTCCCCCCCCCCCCTCCACAATACAGGAACAACAAAAAAATGTTTCTTAATTTATTTATTTTTTAATTACCTTTTCTATGTGATAGAAACTTCAGTTACCATCAGGACATCGTCTAAACTTAATTTATGAGCTTTGTTATATGCACAGGTTTGCTGGAAAACCATAAAGAAAGATGGACACGCTGAGTCCTGTTGGCCAATGATGGGAGCAGAAATGCGATTTAGACCGACTGATTTTGGTGACAGCTCTCAGTTAGCAGTCGGTTTCTGTTCTTGTGTCCAGAACGTACCCCTCCCCTGGTTATGGAGTCGCACAAACTCACTCCTTGCAGTGCATTTTCATCTACTATCTGGACAAGGAAGTTCTGACTCTCCAAAGTTTATACCTTAGGGATCTTGTTTGTCTTTAAGGTGCTACTGGATTTGACTTGCTCTCCTACAAGGGACCAGCCAGGCTACCCACTTCCACTAAGGTCTGCACAGCAACATCTCAGTGTTTGCTAGGGCTTGCCATCTGAGGAAGGCTTCCACGGGCGTAACGGGACATCCCTCCAAACAATGCCCCCTCTAAGCTGTGGAGTCTTGTGAGCAAAAATTCTACTGGCTTGTGAGCGACGGGCATTAAAGTTGTGGCTGCTGCATAAATTAGTTTGCTCTGGAGCCATCCTTCCTGAGCTAAGACAAAAATGTGTGGGGCGAAGCTTAAAAAAACTGTGAGCTAGCGCACGCTAACGCAGCTTAGAGGGAAGACTGCTTCCAAATAGAGCCGCTTCCTAGTACACCAGAGAACAATCGCTGAGCACGTCAAACCTTTAGAAAGGTTTACAGTGCAATTCTTAAAACAAATAAAATAAACTTTTAATTAAAAACACGCTTTCCTGGGAGAAAGCCCCTCCGAGTTCAGTAGGATTCTGAGCGGCCACATTTAGGGTCGCACCAAGATTCGAGCAGATGATAGGAATGAAAATGATTTTTCCTTTTATTAAAATGTTTGGTAAAATAGTAAAGAGACTACACTGAGTCAAATTGCAATGCTAGGCAGTCGGGGTTTTTTGGGGGGGGGGAGCAAATGCTCTTGACCCAGAAAGGCTTACTTCTGAGCAGGGGTCATTTCGTAGAAAAAGAGGTGCAGGAGCTCATTAGCATAACTCATTTGCATAACTCATTTGCATATGCCACACCCCTAACATACCGAAAGTGTGTCAGAAGGCAACACCCGCCCCTCAGGCTCCACTCCACAGGTGAGTGACGCTGACCTGCTCTTCCTCCATTCCCTTCCCCATCCAATACTTTGTACAATAAACATAAGCATAAAGAACACACCCTCATTCTCTTCCTGCTCCCTTGAAACCACCAGGTTTCAAGGAGACTTGAGATACCCAGGACATGTGCACCACCCATCCCTTTCCCTTCCCCTCCCCACAACAAGACACCCTGTGAGGTAGGTGGGGCTGAGAGAGGTCTTTTGAGAACTGCTCATGAGAGAACAGCTCTGAGAGAACTTGTGACTGGCCCAAGGTCACCCCAGCAGCTGCATGTGGAGGAGTGGGGAATCAAACCCGGTTCTCCCAGATTAGAGTCCAACTCCTGACCACTACACCAAACTGATGGGGTGGAAGATGCTGAAGGGTTGGTGAAATTTCTCCAGTACTTATGTGCCATGTGCCCAGATAAAAAATGGTATACTTAGAAAATGTATATGCCACCTTGAGCAAGTCTCTGGAAAAGCAGCACACAGTCATAAAAGGAAGTATGATAAAATTATCAATATTAAAACAAAACATTAAAAACAATAAAGACCCTAGCCGGGCTTTCCCCAGGGTGCTGCGCCTCTGCACTGCTTGGGGAAGCCGAGGAGGGGGCGGGGCTTGGTCATGTGCCTGCCCCCTGGGCTCCTCACTCCTGGAGCTGCGCTCCTGTGTGCTCCCGCTCCAACGGACCCCTGCTTCTGAGTAAGCATGCACACAGGATCAGTCTCCAAACTAACACTAGAGTTTTGTAAAGGGATGAACTTCCTACTGCAGCAGGATTCTATGTGAGCTTACTTGAAAGCAATGCTCCTTCTAAGCTGTGGAGTCTTGTGAGCAAAACTTCTACCTTGTGAGCCACTGGCATTAAAGTTGTGAGCCTGCGATTTGGCTACTGCATAGATTAGTTTGCTCTGGAGCCGTCCTTCCTGGGCTAAGACAAGAATGCGGGAGCCAGAGGCTAAAGAAACTGTGAACTTGCTCACACTAACTCCACTTAGAGGGAACACTGCTTGGAAATAAGACCTTGTGGGGTTACATAGGACTTCCTTCCAAGGGTGTATAGGACTGCAGAAAGTAGTCACGTTGCTTAGTTATGAAACTTTCCTTCATTTTGACGCTTTTAAATAAACGTTCAGGGGAGGGGAGGGGAGGGCCTGTGGCTCAGTGGAAGAGCCTCTGTGTCAGTAATTGAGACTCTCAGTCTTCAGCACAATGAACTGTCAGATCAGAAGGATCTAGGTTGACAGGTAACACAGAGTCATGTGATTGGGGCAAGTGGACCATGCAGGAACGTGTACCGGCTTGTTCTGTAAATGTGACAGTGATTGAGGTACTCATCATGACTCAGCAACTCACTGATTGGCTGATGTACTGTATATATTTGAGTGTGTGCAAAGCATTCTTTCTCTTCCCGCTATTCAGTTGTCTGGCGAAGCACTTTGTTAGTGGACGTCAGCATGTATTATAGCACTGCAAAGAAACTGTAGATACACGTCGCTGGTGCGGCGCAGTTCGGTGGTCTGCGGTCTTGCGGACTCAAGTCTCCTAAGGTTGGTGCAGTGAAGTCAAGCACGCCACAAGGCCACACTCTGTCCCACATTCGAACCCCCGACATCTCCAGCTGAAAGGACCAGGCGGTAGGTGATGTGAAAGGCTTCTGCCTGAGACCGTGGAGAGCGGCTGCCAGCCTGAGTCGACAAGACTGACTTTAATGGACTAAAAAGGTCTGATTTGAGTAGAAAACAGCTTCGTGCTCATGACAAGAAGATTTAGGAATGGATGCAAAGGGGGTGGGTGGGTTTGAAGCTTTTCCGGGGGCGGGAGGGAGACTCTCTCTCTCTCTCTCTTCCCCCACCCCAAACTTCCTGAATGGACAGTCCTGCAGATGGTAATCTTATAAGGAGCCACGGAGAAGCCTAGGAGGAACGAAGGGCGGCCTCTCCAGGGCAGGAGGCAGCGCCGCCCGTCGCGGGCCGCCCTCCGCCGCGCTAATCAGCTCCCCGGTTCGGTGACCGGGCTCCGAACCGCCCGTCTGCTCCCGCCCGCCCCGCAAAGTGGAAGAAACGCGCCAGTGCATTATTAAAGAGCCAGGCGGTTGACTTCTCACCCTGCCTTCGCTTCCTCGCTGCGCCCGTCACCTGAGCGCTCTCTCGGAAAGGCTAGGGAGGGAGGAGGGGAGGAGAGGGGGGCAGGAGGGGAGCCGAGCCCTCCCGGGAAGGGTTAGGGGGCTGCAGACGCCGCCTGCCCCCCAACAGACCGGGAAGGCGCCGCAGGAGAGCACTGCCATCAACACAAGAGGGAGAGGGAGAGAGAAATCCAAACCCCAAATCCAGGAGAGCTCGCTTCATTTTCGGGAGGGGGGAGGGAACCTGAAGGTTTTGCTTTCAAGGCTTGGGCTGCGATCCTGAGCGCACTTAGGGAATAAGGCCTCCGGAGTCCCCCCGGCCTTGTTTCTAAGAAGACAGGCGTAGGATCGGGCCGCAAACGCTCGGTCCCAGTCCCACAGAAGCCCAGCTCGTTGGACCAGTTCCGGATCGCGCCTTCCGTTTCCGAACCCCGCTCTTCTCAATTGAATACACTTAAGAGGGGGAAATTTGGGGGGGGGGGAGGGGTGTCACCTTTAAATAAAAAGGCTAGGGTCTGGAGACGGGCCCAAGCTTTGCAGGCTCCTATAGGTTCCCAGCGTGGCCAAGAGCTCAGCACCTGCCGGATTCTCCCGGGGAAAACTATTCCGGGCTGTTCCTAACTCGGGCCGGATAGAAATGGTTTCAGGTCACGCTGCCTTTCCATACCTGTTCAGGTACGATTCCCTAAAATGGGCCAGGCCACAGACTATATTTTAAGTTTTTAATGGCAGTTTTAGGGCAATTTAAACAGATTAAGATTTTTTTTTTTAATTCCGGGGGGTGGGGGGGAGAAAAAAAATGATTCATTCGTGTACAGAGTTTAAAGGTTCTTCTTTTTAATTGCCAAGAAAGGGGCGGGGGGATTCCTTCATTTCCCCCTTCATATTAGGCCCGAATCTCTAAGGGGGCCAACCAGAAATTAAGGTACTATGGAAACCCACTTACCCCCCCCCCCCCCCGCGCCACATTGAACAATCCTATCTTCATTTCTCCCCCGGGGCCTAAAGTATAATTTTTGCGTGTGGGATCCATGCCAGATAGATCATCAGTAAGCCCCCCCCCCCCCCCAAATATCAGAACCCAGCAGCGAAAGAAAATATGAAAAATTGCAGGCGAGGTCGGGGGCTGAAGAATCCAGGCGCCCAAACGTTCCGCCTTCTCCGGGACGGTCCCGCCTTTTCAAGGAACGGGCCAGGAGCAGCGGGAGGAGTCGCGTGTTGAGATGCCCCCGCGCGTTTCCGTAACCCGTCCGGGGCGCCAGCGCGCTGCGGTGTGCACGGGCGCGTTTCCGGAACCGAATCCCAATCGTACCGGGCCCAAGCCGGGGGAGGGAGAAGCGTTCCCCTCTCCCCTGGAAGGCAACACGGGTTTAGACGTTGACAGCCTGGAGGGGAGGGGGGGGAGTCCTTCCCTCCCACTCTCCCCCCCCCCCCAAATCCCGGGGCCCCCGGCCTCCGTTTGACAGGAGTCGTCATAAGGCGGGCGAGAGAACACCCCCAAGCGGCTTCTGTCCCCGTCCTGTCTCCATATTCTATAGGCATCCCGTGTGATGATTAGCAGCCCCCCCCCCCGCTCCCCGCCTGGACTAAATGGGTGGATGATGACCTAAAAACCTCCCCCCCCCCCGCCTTCCCCTTTCCCAGCTCCGCGGGCCTTCTTGCTGGGCCGGCCTGGCTTTTGTCTCGCAGGTGTCCCCCTCGCCGGCTCGCTCTTGGCCAGAGTTTTCTCTCTCTCCCCCCCCCCCCTTCTACATTCCGACCCCTCCTTTCAACCCCATGGATCCCCAAGGAGAAACGCGATGGGTAGCAATTCATAAAACCCCGCGGTAATAACTGCCCCCTTCCATTTGTTAAAAAAAAGAGAAATCGATGCAGATTGGGGAAGCCCCAAACCTGGGAATCCTTTTTTTCCCCGGAATTGTCTCTCTAATTGGGGATGAAGAGGGAGGGAGGGAGGGGAGGGGGAGGGAGAAGAGAAACAGCTGACCTGTTTGGAAGGGGGGGGAGGAGGAGAGGCGCAGGTTGGGAGGGAGGGAGGGAGGGTGACATTTGATTGTAAGCTTCCCTTTGAAAAAAGAAGAAAAGGCGAGGGACCGGTCCTCGGGACGCCGGGACCAAGAGAGCAAGAGGGTTGCTAAGAGACCGAGATGCTGGCGAAGTTCTATCAGACGCTGTACCCTGACCTTATGCAAATCGGGGCTGCCAATTCTTTGTCGGGAGGTGAAGGTTCCACCCACCATGTCACCCATACCTGGCACCCAGCCTTTTATTCAAATGTCCTCACACACTCTCGCGGTGAAGGATGTGACAACGCATGACACATTTAAGGCGCGCGCGCAAGAGAGGGGGAGAGAGAGAGAAGGTGGAGGGAGGGAGGGGTGGGGGGGAGAGAGGCCGAATTGGAATCAAACTCCGGAGGAGGAAAAGTGGGTTTCAGTGTCAGCTTTCCTCCTGGCCTAAGAAAGCTGGGGGTCTCTCTCTCTCTCTCTCTCTCACCCCCCTCCCCTTTCCTTCATTCCCAGTCAGAGGCTATCGCGCTAAACCCAGGTTCTTGGGGGGGGGGGGGGTCAAAACCAATGCTCCCTCTAAGCTGTGGAGTCTTGTGAGCAAAAATTCTGCTTTGTGAGCGACTGGCATTCAAGTTGTGAGCGAGCGATTTGGCTGCTGCGCCGATCAGTTTGCTCTGGAGCCCCATCCTTCCTGAGCGAAGACAAAAATGTGTGAGCCGGAGGCTAACAAAACTGTGAGCTAGCTCACACTAACTCAGCTTAGAGGGAACACTGGACTCAAAACCTGAGATCCCTGCGCGTAGAAAGTAGTATCTCAGGGACCTGGCTGGAGGGAGCACCTTTGCCCTGACATGCTGGCTTTCTACATTCGAGTTTGTTTGGGTATCCCGTTCAGCCCTGGTAGTCATCTCCGAGGCTCTGAAGTTGCGCAGCCCAGACACAGGTTTTCCATTTACTGAGGACTAGGCCCTGGTGTACGGCCCAAATCTTAACTTTTGTGTAACACTTTCTAAGGTTGTCATAGTGCTTGCCTGTAGCCTCTCCGGAATCCGAACAACTTCCCTGCAAGGTCGATCGGTTTGAGCGGCTTTAGGGCAGACCGCGGCCCAAAGCTGAGTATTGACTCAGACACCGACTAAAAAGCTAAAGCTTAATTTTAAACCCCCCACCTCAAACACATTTAATAGGAAGTCAGGAACTGAGACAAGACTTCTCTTCCTTCTAAGGAGATGTGCTGAATTCCCTGGGCCACAGGAAACCCGGATGAGGATTAAAGAGACCTTTCATTTATTTAGGACGTGTTGATTCTCTTCCTGCGTTTTATCATCACAACAACCCTGTAAGGTAGGTTTAGGCCCACGTTTCTTGGAAGAGCCGCATTCGAACCTTCGTCTTCCAGCTTCTAGATTCAGGCGGGACAGCCGTGTTGGTCTGAAGCAACAGAACAAAATTTTTGAGTCCAGTGGCGCCTCGAAGACCAACAAAGTTTCATTCTGGGTTTAAGCTTTCCTGCGCACTCAAACTTTCTTTCAGTTCCTACCCCCTTCCGCTTTCCCGCTATGCCAGGATGGAATTCAGGAAGCTGCAGCGCCGACCCAGGGGGCGATAGTTTCAGACTTTGAGAGCCAATGCAGCTATTTTTCACCCGGCTGCCTAGGCCCAAACCTCTGGTTCTAGCAGAAGGGAAACGCCTCGGGAGGAAAGCGAAAGGGGTCTGCCCGTCAAAAGTCAAGAGGCGACTCAAAAAAACCCTTCGCCACCTGGGTGGAAGTCCCACGGAACTCCACGAGACTTACTCCTGAGCAAGCGTGCTGAGGTTACTCCGCCTCAGTCCCGATTCGAACATACTTTCTTGGCAGTGATCCCCGCGGTGCGCTCGGCGGGTTTTACTTCGGGCTTTGGTTTCGTTGGGAAGGACCCGGGGTGGGTTTCGCGTGCGTGGCGGTGAGCTGCGGCTGAAGACCCTGGGGTCCCGAGCAACGGCTGGATCCAGCTAGACAAACACCTTGGAACACGCGAGGCCTTCCAGCGAAGAATTGCGCGAGTCATCACCCAGCGACTGACGGTTGCCAACTGGACGGGAGGACTGTCCTATTCCTCTAACAGACGTTTGATTCGTAGAAATCGGTAGCTGAAGCTCTTCAAGGCGTGAAGTTAACTACCATCACCATGATCCTTGCTCCCAGAGGAAAGTGATGCTTTAGAGATCGCCACAGCGGCCAGCTGAAAAGGTGGCGCCTAGCGGTACACTGCCTCCGCACATGGAGGCTTTATCAATCTATTGTGGCTCCGAGAATTTGCCCTAGCCTTTTTTTTTTTTTTTAAGTGCCTGTTACCGTGGGTGACTGTTTACCAGATGCTGCCCTTAATCCCCAGAAATTTACAAATCGACGCAGGAATTGATAGAAGACTAGGTTACTAATTGCATCCTACTATCTCAATATAAGAAGGGACGTGGCGTTCAGAGGTGGGGAACGCGCCCTAGATTAATATCAAAATGATTTTTAGATGGCGGGAGTGTGCTAAGTAGCAACTGGCAATCGGAAATCAGTGGATCGGGGAGGGCGGCTGCTGGGCTGGTTTGGTTCTGCCTGCTCCCTTCATTTGTACTTTGCCTCCACGCCAGTAAACCTCATTTATTTTTCAGCTCACCCCTGATTTCAGGAAACCCTTGGGGGAGCCTGCTCTAAAACATTCCATATCCTACACTTCAGGGCCAGAGATTTTAATGTAGATTTTAGCCCTGGCGTGTGTTTTGATGGCTTGCGTTTGAATGGCTGTGGTTTTTACGTGTGAGCCTCCTCGGCCAGGACTCTGCAGCAGAGGCATAGAAATATTCGAAATAAATAAGAAGGGTGCTAGGTTTCATAACAGCGTAAGGGGGTGTGGTCTGCCCTACAGTGTATAGCTTGCTGGAGCTAGGATCCTCCAAGGTAATTTTTGGATCCTTTAAAGTGTCACGTTGATATTTATGCTTTGCTTCATTTCTGGTTTTAGACTTGCATTAGAGTTCGAGTCCAGTGGCACCTCCAAGACCCACCGGCTCCTGCTGCTTCATGATTTATTGAAATGTCTCATCAGTCCATCGTACTGACTCGCTTTCTGCGGAATCCGCCTTGAATCCAAGCGGAGAGAGACGGACTATAAATAACGCGGGCAAATAAAAACCGCCACCGCCACCGCAGGAGCGAGCGAATCCCCTTTCTTTCTTGATGCTGACACGTTTGCGTGTGAAGGGAACGACCTCAGATTCGCTGAAGAGACAAAAGAGGTATCATTTGTACAAAACGCCCCTGGCCAGTGAAACTCCCTGCCACAAGATGGAAGGGGAAAGAGTGGTTTAGGTGGCTTCCGAAAAGGGACTAGCCCCTAAGAAATGGAGCTTCCATGTCCAGTGGCAGTGAATCTTCGGGGTGTTTGAAGCTGCTCCCAAGCAACAGGGAAACTTTCACGCCCTGCTGGGGAGTTTTCAGACGTCTGGTCATCGCTGCAAACAGGACATCTATTCATTTACTTCATTTCTCTCCCCCCCCCCCCCGCTCCCCAAAGGGGACCCAAAGCGGCGCGCCTTATTCTCTTCACCTCCATTGTATCCTTACAACAACCCCGTGAGGTAGGTGAGGCTTAGAGCGTGCGACTAGCCCAAGGTCACCCAGTTTGCTTCTAGCCTGGGGCAGAGTGGGGATTCGAACCGGAGTCTCCCAGAGAATCGCGAAGCCGCACTGGCCCACCGCTTTGACTAGACTAGCAAGGGGACTTTCCCTTTCTCGAAGTAATAATAAGTTACCCCTTACATTCTTTTTAAAAATGTCATCCTTCTTCCTCAGTTCACCTTGCTCTCTCCCCTCCAGTTTGGTGTAGTGGTTAAGCGCGCGGACTCTAATCTGGGAGAACCGGGTTTGATTCCCCACTCCTCCACTTGCACCTGGCTGGATGACCTGGGGCAAGCCATAGTTCTGTCAGAGCTGATCTTGAAAAAGAGCAGCTTCTGTCAGAGCTCTCTCAGCCCCACCTACCTCCCAGGGTGTCTGTTGTGGGGAGGGGAAGGGAGAGGAGTTTGTAAGCCGCTCTGAGACTCCTTTGGGGAGTGAAGGGCAGGGTATAAATTCAATCCCCTCCTCCTCCTCCTCTTCTTTTTCTTTTCTCACAACAACTTCTGTGAAGGAGATCTGGCGCAGACAGTGTGAATGGGCCACCCCAGTTTCCTGCCACTGTAAAGAGTTGAAGGCGGCCAGTAAACCGCCATAGATACCCCCCTGTTTCTTGCAGACGGTGCGTCTGGGGACCGCAGGACAGGTCAATGGAACCTCCATCTACAGGGCAGTCTAGCTCTGGTCGCCCTACCCTGCACAAGCCTTTTGAACAGGCTGGGGCGCATCCCTGCAGTGCTTGGGGGCTACTGGCCAGACTAGAGCCCCCCCCCCCCGGCCGCTGGGAGGCAGGGGACACTCTCCAGCGTCCCCCAGGGGTTATCTGGGCTCGTGAGACAGCCGAGCCCAGGGCGGGGGAGTTGTTTGGCTCGATGCGGGGCCTGACCTGGGGACCTGGGTTCAGCTTCGTCCTCGGAGGCCGGCGTAAGACAACAAAATAAAAATTGGGTCCCAGCAGCTGCAAAGAAGTCGTCCTGGCGCCTGGAACCCGACGGCTTCATTTCATCCCCCATCAATATTCACAGGCCGCGATTGAATTTCCCCGGACAAAGTTTAGGCCAACCAGGCGGGCGGCTAATATGAAATATTAATAGACCGGGGGTGTGTGTAAGTGGGTGGGGGGCTTCAAAAAAAGACTGCTGGTTTTATTGTTATTTATTATCATCATCATCATCATTTTTTGGGAAATAAAGCTACAACGCATCCCGCCGGCGTTGCCTGCTCCTCCTAACCTCCGGAACGGCGGAATTGCGGAATCTTGCCCGGGGGGGGGGATGCCCCCCAAGTGGGGCTAGGGAAGAGAAGGAGAGAGACGGTATGCGATGCTGACACGCGTCTTAGCTGCGGTTATTTCATAGCTGTGCCCGCGAGGAGAGATCCTTGCCGTCTTAGATGCGTGCATTCAGGCAGGATCCGGAACCTGGATTTCTCCGGATTAAAAAAAAGGGGGGGGGGGGACGAAGGCGCGTAAAAGACCTTGGCAAAACTGCACGTGTGTAAACTACGGCCTGCGCGAACCTCCAGCTCTTCGTTTTCCTACAGGCGGTTGCTCTGTGAAAAGTTGCGTGTGTTCCTGGCGACAGGAAAGTGTCCTCATTTCCCGGGGCCCCGATCCACACATGCTAAGGGGTCTCGCGAAGGAACCGGTCCCACGCCTGCACTCTGACCCCAGACGCCCAAAAGTTGAGCACGCTCACCTGCATAACATTTTTTTCACTCTTGCACGGGAGGGGGGGGGGCAACTACCAGCTCCGGGTTCCTAGTACGACGTCAACCCGGATCCCGTTTCTCACGACACCCTTTCTAGGCAGCGAAAGACCGGTGGAAAGAAACCCTCAACATCAGTTTAAGGGCACGTGTGAAAAATGACTTCGTACGCTCGCGAGGACAAAGCCGCGGCTGCGGTGGAGCTGCGAATAAGTCATTTCGAATAGCTGCGGGCTTAGGCAAGCGAGCCTCAGTTTCCCGTCTGCAGCACAGAGCCCTTAATATCGACCTCCCGTGCAGGGTCGTCGTCAAGTCCTCAACAAGAAAATGGACGCCCGGCTATATAAACGGCTTTTGAACTTTAAACAGAGGCAAAAATACGCCCGTTGAAGCATACCGAACGAGCACATCTAACTTCTGATTTGCTCAGGGCAGAAAATGATAACAGATTTAAAGCGGAGAACATCTTATGCTAGCGCATGGAGGAGCTTATGCTTCGCTTGTGGTGCGATGGGGTGGTTAAAAGGGCCGGCTGAAGAGACCCAGGTTCGCCAGCTGGGCGACCTTGGGCCGGTCGCCTTCTCTCCGCCGCCCAGGGCTGTTGCGAGCAATGCTCCCCCGAAGCTGTGGAGTCTTGTGAGCAAACATTCTACTTTGTGAGCCACTGGCCTTCAAGTTGCGAGCGATTTGGCTGCTGCATCAATTAGTTTGCTCTGGAGCCCTCCTTCCTGAGCTAAGAGGGGGAAAAAACGTGGGAGGCGGAGGCTAAAAAACTGTGGGTTAGCTCACACTAACTCAGCTTAGAGGGAACACTGGTTGTGAGGATAGAAAGCGGGGGGGGGGGGGGGGAGAGAATGATGTAAACCGCTTCGGAGCCCTGTGGGGTATAAATGAAGTGTAAAGTCCCAAATTTTGAAGCCTTCCAGGTTTCAGTCGAAGAATTGGGCAAGCGGCGCTCCCTCTGAAAGCCAAGCTCCAGGCCGAACCCCTGAGCGTACGCATGCAGGGAACGAGAAGCCGTTTTACTCGCTTTCTGCGGCGTTTACTCTCGAGGAACTGCTCGTGGGGTAGCTGCCAGTCGAAGCCAGTGAGACCTGGGTCTTCTGGAGGGAAAGGCGACTATCTGGCGGCTCGGCTGGGTCAAACCCCTCTCCCCCTTTCTCTCTCGGCGTGCGTCTGTCTTCCTCAGTTCGCGTCGCAGGGCTCCGCAGAGAGACTTCGACGCACGGCTTTCACAATTCTGTAGGTCGCCTTGAGTTTCAACGAGAAAGGCGGACGGTGAATAAAGGAAAGGAGTGAAAGGATAAACCGGCCAGTGGAACCGGTCTAGTTTTCTGGGGTGGGAGAAGGGTTGCCTATGAAGGAAAGTATGATTTCAGATTTTCAAAATTTCCCGCGAGCGTCTATCCGCTCCCTCCGGCTATAACGCACGAGGGTGTATCTCGGGCGACCTACAGGCGTAGCGTTTGAAGAGCTGAAACTTTTCAGACATTTGAGGTTTGTTTTGGGGGTGGGGGTGGGGGGGAGAGGAAGACATATCCCCCTTTCCCGGTTCTCCAACCATTTCTGACGATCCTGTGTACCTTTCAAAAGACCCGGCGTCTCCGCCAGGACTGGATGATGAAAAAGGCGAGGGGAGATCAAATCATCCTCATCATAAAGAGACGAAAGCTCGCCTCTCCTCCGTCCCTGAACGCAGATTTCATGGGGTCAGGGTGTGTTTTATCTGAGCGGCCGCCGCTGCTTTATGGGGCGGCTCTACCCCGCCGGAGCGTATTTGCAAAATGAAAACACGGAGGCGGGCGCTCGCCTGGGCGTTGCGGACCGTGTAAGAGAGAGGAAATTATATCTGCGCTGAATAGGCGAGGCTAGTCTCTCTCCCTTGAATGAGATGTAAGTTCGCCCTTACTTTAATAATTGGGGAGGTCCTCTTTTCTATCGACATTATGATGAGAGAGAGAGAGAAAAAGAGAGAGAGAGAGAGAGAGAGAGAGAGAGAGAATCAGTACCTTTTTCCTGTACAAAATGATAGGGACATTAAAACTCGCTACCCCTGGGCACTCGCACAGTATTTGGGGCCGCTACCCTCCAGCTACCCTGCTTGGCTTTCAACTCTCGACTCGCCAGCTAGAAGTGACCTCTGCCTGTTCTTGCCCCCTCGCTCTTAATCTACGTCTCCCAAAAGCAATTATTTACGGACGGCAGAGAGATCTCCGCCCAGACGATGCGATCTAGCCGTCGCCAGTTGGATATCCGTACGGTAAACCCGATCGAGGGAAGGCTCGGCCCCTTTGCAATGACTCCGGCTTAAGTGAAGGCGGGGCGGGGCTGTCCCACGAGGAAGGAGCTAGGAAACTTTAGCTCTGCAACGGAGAAGGGTAGTTTGGAGAGCGCGCGCGGAACCCCCGTTACGCAGGTGTAAACTCTGATTTTCAAGCGAGGGGCGCTTTGCACCGGTGTAGACAAATGCTCCCTCTAAGCTGCGGAGTCTTGTGAGCGAAAATTCTACTTTGTGAGCTCCTGGCATTTAAAGTTGTGAGCGAGCGATTTGGCTACCGCATACATTAGTCTGCTGTGGAGCCCTCCTTCCTGAGCAAAGATAAAAATGTGTGAGCCAGAGGCTAAAAACCTGTGAGTTCGCTCACACTAACTCAGCTTAGAGGGAACACTGGTGTAGACGGTCTTTCGATTTTTAGAAGGGTTACTGTCAACCGCCCCGCTGAAAATACAGATTGTGAGCTGTTCTGGGCCCCCTAGAGTGCCACGTCCCGTTCATTAACCACTAATATTAATCTTAACGTATTATTAATAATTCTAACACCACGCGGGTGGGCGGGGCTAACTATCCTACAATGAACGCAAAACCAGCTCTAAAAAAACAAAAAAAAAGTCGGGGGTGAAATAAAAATTTAGGCTGATTCAGAAGGGGGGGGGGGGTGATATTCCTCCTCAGCCGCGGCTGTAGCAGCAAAGGGATCGCTGATCGCTTCGGGGCGGAACTTATTTTCGTGATTTGATTTCAGAAGCTTTGCCGGATTTTTTTTTGGGGGGGGGGGGGGGGGAGGTGTTATCCCAAAGTTTCCACAATATTATTCGGGCGGTGTAAAATTGAAAAAAAGCCAGTGGCGGGGGCGGCATGGAACTCTTCCGATCACTCTCTGGAAAGAATAATATCGATCGGTTACCCATACTTTCCCCAAGGGGTTCGAGTCCCTTTCGGAGGGGCACAACAACCCTGCGAGGTTGGGCTGGGGACACTAGCGCAAGGACCGGGTCCCAGTTCAGCCCTTACACGCCGCTGCTCCTATTCTTTTGGCAGATGCAAGATCAGGATAGAGGATCCCGGGAGTTTGGCACCGGAGGTTCCTTCCCACCTGAACACCTTTACCTGGAAGTGACCGCTGATTCCCGGGAAGAGTCGCTTTTGAAGTTACGTGCATTAGAACCGCAGGCTGAAGTGATAATGATCGATAATGATCGACAACTAGGGAACAGTGTTCCCTCTAAGCTCTGGAGTCTTGTGAGCAAAAAAAAAAATCTACTTTGGGAGCTCCTGGCATTCCAGTTGTGAGCAGGTGATTTGGCGACTGCATTCATTAGTTTGCTCTGGGGCCATCCTCCCTGAGCTAAGGCAAGAACGTGCGAGCCGGAGGCTTAAAAGCTGTGCACTAGCTCGCATTGACTCAGCTTAGAGGGAACACCGCTGAATGCCCGGCTGGTCTCTGTCATTTCTGTTGCCCTTTTAACCTGCCGAGAGCACACTCTTGCGAGTTCAGGTGGGGGTAAAGGTGTTGGTCTGAAGCAGCTGCCCAAAGTTCGAGTCCCGGGGGCGCCTGGAAGACCAGCCAAGTTTTATTCACGGTTATATTCAGGGTATCTGACGAAGCGGGCCTGCACACAAAAGCTCATACCCTGAACAAAACATTGTTCGTCTTAAAGGTGCCGCTGGGTTCAAACCATGTTCTCTCGCAGCTGACACGTTCCGTCTGGATCCAGGTCTTTCCAAAGTCGTCAAAAGCCGCGCGGACCTCAGCGGACCAAACTCCAGGCCTCCAAACGAACCTCAGTCCACGGACCCCCTTTGATCAGGATCAGCGACAAGGACTGCGAACCGGGCGCGCCAGCCTTCGAGCCCCCCCAAACCTCGTCCACAGCTCAGCTCTGACGAAATAAAAAGGGCTGCACATGTAACGCATTGCTATCTAGCCTTTCTCCCCAAAGGGGGACCCAAGGCAGCTCACAGGGTTATTCTTTCTCTCCTCTCTTCCGGTTTCATCCTCACGACAACCCTGTGAGGTAGGTCGGGCTGAGAGCGTAGGACTGGCCCGAGGTCATCTGGGCAGCTTCCAGAGGTCCCAGTGGGGATTCGAACCCGAGTTTCCCAGATCGCAGTCTGACGCTTTAACCAGGGCACCACACGGACTCTCAAAGGGCGGGGGGGAGGACGGGAATGAGACGTTTCGGGCGCCAGCAGGATGACCCTTGACCCTCCCGCCCATCCCGAATAAGGAGATCATGGTTAGAAGTGGAGGACTTGGCGCGGTCTCCTGTCTCAGACTTGAGAAGGTGGCACCGGAGAGTTTAGACAGACAGAGAGGTCAGGACAGACAGAGCATCCTTTCCTTCTTAATAACCTTGGCCTGTTTCACTGGGGCTGGCTGTAAAGATTTCTGACGCCATGGGCCCGAAGTATCTTGGGGCCCTTGGCGAATCTCAAGCGGACTCGTGGCGACTCCCCCCCCCCCCCCGCCCAATTGGGTATTTTCAAAGCAAGAGCCCAGTAGAGGGTGGTTTGCAGTTGCCTGCCTCGGCGGAGGGACCCTGGACTTCCTTGGCGGCCTCCCGTCCAAGCCCTAACCAGGGCCGCCCCTGCTTAGAGCTCGCCGAGCCTTTCAGCCCGGTTCGAGCGGGTGACCCGAACGTGAATGATGATTTCAGCAGAAGGTCCTTCGCAGAATGCAAACCAGAGCTGGCCAGTATTGCCATGGGCTCCGGGCTTCATGCAGACAACCTCGGAGTCAAGTATAGACAAATTGCCCTCTGCCCAAGCAGACTTGTCCTAGTTAGAAGAAGCCACTGGGCAGGAGGCTTAAATTCCAGGAGAAGACCCTGTTTGGCACAGGAAGTTCCCGTCGTTGTGCCAGTCCGGGGCTCGGCACCCGCAAATCAGATGGGGTTTCTTTGACGAAGAGGGAGGCCCGCTAACTGCGAGGGTCGAGCCCCAGGCGCTGGTTCCTTGCCCGCACAACAGCCCTGGTGTGATGGCCCCGGCTAGCTCGACCTGGTCAGATCTCCGGCTAAGCAGGGTCAAACCTTGGCTGGTATCTGGAAGAAGGGCAACCTCCAAGGAGTGTCAGGGCCCTGACGCAGAGGCAGGCAGTGGCAAAACCGCCGCTGAACCCTCGCTTGCCACAAAGCCTAGTGGTGCATAATGCTAAAAGAGAGAGAGGACTCCCGGCTGCCAGGTAATCTTAGGCTCTCCTGGGCTCTGCTGGGGTATACAACACGCAGTGCCATACCCCTAACACTGATGGTGCCCACAACACGGGGCTGTCCCCTGCGTGCCAGACGGCTAGCGTTTCTTTGGACCGGGGCAAACGGCTTACATGGCAGGGCACGATCCTGCCACGGGGTTCAGACTTCGCTCGGACAGTGTTCTTTCGTTGCCCCCCTCCGTTCATTCGTTTCCACTCTCTCTCTCTCTCCGGTGCCTCCGAGTCTCCACCACGTCTTTGGAAGCTCCGGACCCTGCACGCTTGGCGCGCTCTGGGAATGTGGCCTTTCTAAGCCTCTCTTTCCGGAAAAGCTCCGCTCTGTCCAGGCCAAAGGGAGCCACAGGAACTGGGCCCGGGACGAGCCCAGGGTTGGAGTCTCCCCCTCCCCCCCCCCCCTCTTCGTTTCAGCAACGGAACCCACGACCCGGCCTCGGATAAGGACCGGGAGCTTCTGCTTATTGACCTCCAGGGATAGTTGTGAGATTGGAACTGCGGACGGAATGGTGGGAGCGAGTCCCACACTTGCTCCCTCGCAGACACGTCCGCACCCGCCGGGGTCCCGGGCGCACCATCCTGAGGCGAAAAAGTCGCCGCTCTGTTCCCTCCATCGCTTGGCGTCAAGGCGGCGTACAAAGGGTTCCTAGGAAGCTGCCCCGGGACACTCCTAGACCTGTCCTGCCAAGTTGGGGCTGCCATCTGCCTTTCCACAAGACCCGGCTGCCCCTCCCTTCCTCGACTGCCGCGGGATCCGCTTGCAGCTTCCTCGCGAGTAATCCTCCCTGGCTGAAGATTGCCCGCTGCCCGGGTGCGGTTGGCAGAAGCTTGCAACGAGGACCCGGAAATCTGTTCAGATTCAACCTGTCCTTACTACGCCCCCCCCCCCCCCAAAGCCTCTTGTGCCTCAGTCGTCTCTCGGTATTACGAGGGCAAGAAAACCTTACAAGGCGCCTTTGGCGACATCAGGGCCGCGATATTCTCTTAAGGGTTCGATAGACAGACAGATAGATAGATAGAGGGGTCATTTCGAGCAGGAGCTCGGGGGAGCTCAGCTCCGGGAGTTGGTGCCAGCCCCGCCCCCCATGGGGGAATGCCTGCTTGTGCCATGG
The DNA here is from genome assembly GCA_029233225.1 of Lepidodactylus listeri. NCBI lineage: Eukaryota > Metazoa > Chordata > Lepidosauria > Squamata > Gekkonidae > Lepidodactylus > Lepidodactylus listeri. Next base: position 10,402,595 of record JARCFY010000021.1, read on the forward strand.
CTGCAGCAAAATGACCCCATCCCCTGGAAAGGTGCTTGTTCCCTCGACCAGCCTCCTGAAGGCTTCAGCCACCACTGAAGCTCTCCTCCCAGAATAGTGGTATTTCTGAGGCTTGGATTAGTAGCTGTCCCCCTCTCTGCCAGCTCTTTCTTTCTTTCTTTCTTTCTTTCTTTCTTTCTTTCTTTCTTTCTTTCTTTCTTTCTTTCCTCCCTCCCCTCCCTCCCTCCCTCCCTCCCTCCCTCTCTCTCTCCTTTCTTGCCTTCTGACATACTTCCGGTGATGTCAGGTGGTGTAGCATATGCAAATAAGTTATGCTAATGACTTATGCTAATGAGCTCCTGCACCTCTTTTTTCTACAAAATGACCCCTGGATGGATGGATGGATGGATAGATAAAGAGAGAGAGCTGATTGATAGATAGATAGAGAGATAGAGAGAGAGATGAGAGAGAGAGAGAGAGAAAGAGAGAGAGAGTTGATTGATAGGTAGATAGAGAGATGATAGACAGACAGACAGACAGATGATAGAGATAAAGAGAGAGAGCTGATTGATAGGTAGAGAGAGAGAGAGTTGATTGGTCGATAGGTCCATAGAGAGATGATAGACAGACGATAGATGACAGACAGACAGACAGAGGAAACAAAACCCTCCTCTTCCTTGAGGGTCTTTCTTTCATGTCCCCCCCTAAGAAGCGCGCCTCGCCCCAGCTCCATCCGCCGACTCTTGCGCAAACCGCCTCGCGGAAAGGGGCTCAGGCGCCCGATGGAAACACACAGCGGGGAATATTGCTAAATGCCCCCCCCCCTCTCTTCTACCGCGGAGGCGGTTTCCCCCCAGCCCGACTCCAGCCGTTCCCCGAGACTCACTTTTATCTCACGCCCGTGGCTCCCTAACCCCCCCCCCCTCCCTCTCTATTGTCTCCCCCCCGAAAAAGACAGAAAGAGAGAGAGAAAAGATAGCTTTATCACTTTCCCCCTTTTCAAAAGGCTCCCCGCTTCCAGAAGCCGTTTCCAACTCTCCCTTTGCCGAGGGAAGAAAGCGAGAGGCGCAGAGAGGCGCCGCGCGGATCCAATCGCCCCCCCCCCTCCCCTTTGTAAGTGTTAAATAACTTTCCCAGCGTGTATTAAAGGAAGATTGTATTTTATCAACAGCCGACTGGGGCAGCCATCTGATCCTCTCTGTTTGGTCTGCTGGTATCATATTTATTTTAACCTACTGGGGGACCGCGATCGGGGGGCGCTTTCCCCTGCTGCTAAGAGCAGGCCCATTAGACGTTACCGCAGGTAGCCTGATTGATTCTTCCCACCCCAAAGTCTTTGGCTCATAATTTAACTCAGCGGCGTATCTCCGAGGCGGGGGTGTGCGTGAGTGTGGGTCTGCGGAAATGGGGGGGGGGGGTTGGTGGTGATCGGAAAACACAATGAGAGGGGAAAGCTGGGTGGAATGAAGAGCAGAGAGAGAGAGAGAGAGAGAGAGAGAGAGAAACGGGGGCTTCTCAGGTCTGTCGACAAATCGGCCTGTTTGGCTGTCTCTGGGATCTTGGGAAGAAGATTTTTTTTTGGGGGGGGGGGGGGGGGAGCCGGAGCCAGAAAAGTCGCCAAGGATCCGTCCCCTCGCAGCTGCGAAGGTGACCCAGCGGGCTGGGGACCAAACAGCCGCTGACGCCAGACGGCGTGTGTGGGGTGGCGGACGGAGCAGACTTAGGACCCTGGGCGACCCCACTCGAACCCCCACTTCTACCAGGGAAGTGCGATGGGTGCCCTGGGGCCGGTCACAAGCTCTCGGCCTGGCCTACCCAGCAGCGAGAGGTGGAATATGAAAGGCAATATTTTTACACTTTCTAACTACTGAAATGAGGGACAGAATTATAACACAAAAAATGAATGTTTAGTTGGCTGCAGTGTTCCCTCTAAGCTGAGTTAGTCTGAACTAGCTCACAGTTCTTTAGCCTCCAGCTCACACGTTTTTGTCTTAGCTCAGGAAGGAGGGCTCCAGAGCAAACTAATTTTTGCAGTAGTAAAATCGCTGGCTCACAACTTTAATGCCAGTAGCTCACAAAGTAGAATTTTTTGCTCACAAGACTCCACAGCTTAGAGGGAACATTGGTTGGCTGCGAAACTAAACCTTTTTTCTTTTTTAACCAATATAATTTTTAAATGTATAAAAGTTATAATAGCTCAACATGTTACCTTAGGAGGCAAATACTTTTTAAAATACATGTTTACCGGTTGATATATATGAAGGTTGCGGGGTGGGGCGGGAAGTCATTTAATGATTATATCTTTTTAGCTAACTATGCAATTTTATAGAGAATGGAATATGTATACAAAGCTAATTGCATTTGAGAATAGTGGAAAAAAAAAATTCTATTGCAAGGGAAGTGCGATGGGTGACCTGGGGGCCGGTCACAAGCTCTCGGGCCTGGCCTACCTCGCAGGGTTGTTATTGAGAGAAATTGCGGGGAGGGGGGAGCAACATTCTAAACCGCTTTGAATCCCCAGTGGGGAGAAAAGCAAGATAGGAAGACACCAAATGAGAGAAGAAGAAGAGAGAAGAGGAGATTGGGTTTATGTCCTGCCCTTCACTACCCGAAGGGGGTCTCAGAGCAGCTTACGATCTCCTTTCCTTTCCCCTCCCCTGGACAGACACCCTGTGAGGTAGGTGGGGCTGAGAGAGCTCTTCTCGAGAACTGCTCCTGAGAGAACAGCTCTGAGAAAAACTTGTGACTGACCCAAGGTCATACCAGCAGCTGCACATGGAGGAGTGGGGAATCAAACCCGTTTTTAGAAGACCAACGCCTTAACATCTCACTGAAAGGTCCAGTGTGGTCCAGCGTCTGATTCCCAGCAGTGGGCCAGCAAGAAGCCCACGAAGAGGCCAGGAAGGGCTTCCCCAGCTGTTTGGGGCCCCAGCTACTGGCATTCAGAGGTACACTGCCACTCGACATGGAGGTTCCACTTAGTTGTCCCTCTCCATAGACATGCTGCCCCAGGCCGTTGCCTGCAGCTTGTGGTGGAGAGTTCCGCAGAGCAAACTAATTTATGCAGCAGCCAAATCACTCGCTCACAACTTTAACGCCAGCAGCTCACGAAGTAGGATTTTTGCTCACAAGACTCCACAGCTTAGATGGAACACTGGATTCTGCTGTGGAATTTTACATCATTTAATGTGTTATCCTGAGACTTACACTTTGCTTCAGTTCTGTTTTTAGACTCCTGGTTGCTTCCGTGGCCCTGATGCTATTATATCATGTATTGAATGCCCCATTGGTCCATTGCATTGATTGGCTCTGTGTCATCTGAGTCCAGCTCAAGTGAGAGAGGAGGACTACAACATACCATAAATATTCTAAAAGGTTTTAAAGAAATAAATCCACTGTGTACCCTTAAAGATTAGAAGAGAAGAAGAAGAAGAGATTAGATTTATACCCCGCCCTTCACTCACTTGGAGTCTCAGAGCGGCTTACAAACTCCTTTCCCTTCCCCTCCCCACAACAGACACCCTGTGAGGTAGGTGGGGCTGAGAGAGCTCTTTCCCAAGCTGTCCTTGAGGGAACAGCTGGGACAGAGCTATGGCTTGCCCAAGGTCATCCAGCCAGGTGCAAGTGGAGGAGTGGGGAATCAAACCCGGTTCTCCCAGATGAGAGTCCACGCACTTAACCACGACACCAAACTGGCTTACCTATTCCTCCACCCCCACCCCCTGAAGCTAGACCCAATCACAGTTTCCATTTAACTTAAATATGAATTCCAAAAGAGAAAACCAGGAGAAAACTCTTTCTTTCTCAAGCGTTGAAAAATCCACAGAACCCAACCGCCTTCCCAGTTGTTTGAAAGTGAAGCGTTAGGCAGACAATTGGACCTGGGTCCAAACACTTTATCAGAGGCTTCCCAGAGCCCAGTTGTTCCGTCAGCTCGGAGCCTCGGAAGGGCACTTTGGAGGAAAAACCCCAGAAAAAGTCGTCTGCCCTCTTCTGTACAGGAGAGTCATGCCAGATGGTCCCCTGGAGGGATGACGGAAAGCTGCTGCTATCAGAGGCTCCAAGAAGAAGGAAAAGTTAAGTTGTTTTAACCAACCTAACCCCCCTAAAGAAGTCCAAATGAGAAGTCTAGACCACAATTATACCACTTGGCTATTTCGCTCACAAAGAATCCTGGGAATTGTAGTTCTGGTAAAGTTATTGCTAATTATGTGAGTGACCTGTAACCTCTCCATGCACACGGAATCACAAATTCCCCATCCATTTAAGAGGCATTGGTTGAAAGGGCCATCTAGTCACAGCTGACTTATAGTGACTCAGTAGGGTTTTCAAGGCAAGAGACATTTAGGGGTGGTTTGCCATTGCCTGCCTCTGCATAGGGACTCTGGACTTCCTTAGTGATCTCCCATCCGATGCTCCCTCTGTACTGTGGAGTCTGGTGAGAAAAAAAAATCCTACTTTGTGAGCCACTGGCGTTAAAGTTGTGAGCGAGCAATTTGGCTGCTGCATCAATCAGTTTGCACTGCAGCCATCCTTCCTGAGCGAGGTCAAAAATCTGTGAGCTGGAGGCTAAGAAACGGTGAGCTAGCTCACACTGACTCAGCTTAGAGGGAACACTGCTCCCGTCCAAATACTCACCAGGGCCGGCCCCACTTAGCTTCCGAGATCTGACGAGATCGAACTACTCTGGGCTGTGAAGGTCCAGGCAAAAGGCATTAGCCATCCGTCAGTCAGCGCCTTCATGTGTGTTCCTGAGGTGAGATCTGAATGAGGACCTCCCCCCAATTACACTCCCCAGAGAACAACTTACTGGTAATCCTTGGCCCCAAAGACATGCAGCTGTCCTCGACCGGAGCCAGGGCCTTCTCAGTCCTGGCTCCGACTTGGGGGATCTCTCGGCCAAATGTCACCTGGGCCCTGCGGGATTTAATGCAATTTCGCAGGGCCTGGCTGTTAAGGCAGAGATGTTCTGCCAGGTTTTTGGTTGAGGGCAGTGACAGTTTTCCATCATGGCTGACACTCTTCCCCCCCCCCCCCCCAACTTTCTACCATCTCTCCCATTTTGTCCTCTTTACCCTGCCTACGAGCTGGTAACACAGTCTGGAATGGGTTTAAACACCGATCAGTAACGCCACCTGAGTTTATTTTAAGAATGTAGGACATATTATTTATTAATTTCATCCTTTCTCTGTTTGATGTTTTTAACTTCTGTTGTGCATCGCCCAGAGCCCTGTCCATACAGGGATTGGGCGACTCACACACACACACACACTTTTAGCGTCCTCATACCAAATCAGGCCTTTGGTCCCTCATGGTCAGCACTGTCTGCTTAGACTGGCGGTGGATCTCCAGTGTCTCAGGCAGAGGTCTTTCCCATCACCTCAGAGGTCTTTCCCATCCCATGCCTCATCCTTTTAAACTGGAGATGGCAGGGAATCGAATCTGGGACCTTTTGCACGCCCAGCAGTTGCTCTGCCATTAAGCCAGGGCCCCTCCTGTATGATCACATCTCATTTGCCCAGCTGCTACGTTGCCCCGGCATAGCATAGCTGTCAGAGTCTCAAATTAGGACCCGAGAGACCCAGGTTCAAATTCCTACTCTGCCATGGAAGCTCACCGGGTGACCTTGAGCAGATCTTGAGTCCAGTCGCACCTTTATGATCAACGAAAGCTTATTCCAGTTACGTGCACACGAAAGCTCATTCCTCTTGAACAAAGCTTTGTTGTTCTTCAAGGCGCTACTGAACTCAAAAATTTGTTCGCACCAATATGGCTGCCCACCGGGATGACCTTGGGCCTCTCACATGCTCTTTGCCTACCTTATCTCCCAGGGCTGTTGTGAGGATACAGTGGAGGAGCGGAGAATGGCGTAAGTGGCTTTGGGTTCTCACTGGGGAAAGAGGTGGGGTATAAATGAAATAAATAAATGATGAATGGCACTGGGACAGTAAGAGGAAACCAACATCCAGCCGGTCGGTGGCTGGGCTGAGGTGGATACTGGGAGCTGTCCAGCAGATAGGGATGGAGCTGTCCACTCCCAGCTCCAGGGATGAGGGACTGAACAGAGATTCCCATGAAGTCTGATTTGTAGCAGTGTCGAGCCTTTTTGTCACTGGCTGCAAGATACCGCTCCAGTCCTGACCCTTTCTGAGGCCTCCCACATTCCCGTTGCTGGGAGGTCCCTCTAGCTTGTCTTGATGTTGGACCTTTGATTTTGTTGCTTCTGGTATGGAGCGAGCAAAACTGGAAGTTCGGGTCTTCACGATGGACCTACGCTCCGGTGGCAGGTTAGGGGATACATCTCCTGGACTGAGCTATCTCCGACCCCAGTGAAAGCTTCCATCTATCGTGTTAGTCGGAAGGCAGGACAATGTCTGAATCCATCAGAGAAGGGGTCATGATAGGTCTCTTGCAAACCCTTGTCAGTAAAGAAGTCATGTGAAGAAGGAGACATCACGGAGTTTTGCAAGCCCTTCTGTAGAATCCGTGTCCTATATACGTGCAACAGCAGTAGCTTTCTAGAGAGGAGGCAGGCGTGCTTTCTCTGTAGTAGATGGAGGCAAACTGAGACTGAATGTTCAAGATGGGTAGCTGTGTTAGTCTGGCTGTAGCAGTAGAAAAGAGCAAGAGTCCTGTAGCACCTTAAAGACTAACAGAATACATGGAAGGGGGTGAACTTTCCTGAGTCACTGCTAACTTCTTCAGATACAACTAGAATGGGAGTCCATCTGTCCTGTTTACTGGAAAGTGGAGTGATTTCAGATGCTGAATGACATTAGCAGGCCAATGAGAATAGCAGGTGAAGGACAATAGCAGGTGTGATTGGATTTAGGTGAGATATGCAGAGGGGTAATAGGCATGGAGAAATCAGCATTGGTAATGAGACAGAAAACCTAGGTCTCAGTTCAGTCCAGGTGGTTGCATTTTCTTGCGCTTCATTATCGGTTGCAGTTCAGCAGACCGAATGGCAAGGGACCTCCTTTGTTTCGAGTTGTCCTTCTGGCTCGGGACACGAAACCCAGCAAGGGTGGTGGGTGCGACCGCAAGATGGCTGCCACAAGAGGCAGAGCGGGCCACGAAATGTCAGGAAGCGAGGTTATGCATAACTCTAACAATAACTCTTGAACATTTAGCCTGATGCTCCGTCACGCAGTGCTCTCTCTAAGCCAGAGGTGTCGAACTCATTTGTTACGAGGGCCAGATCTGACATAAATGTCCCACGTGTGTGCCATGAAATAATGCCAGGTACCAGAGATATAAACTGTATAAAGGGCAGCAGCTGGTAAGCTCTGAGTTGTTGATACAACTGCAAGGCCCCATTGGCTAAGAGGGGGGTGCAAAGGAAAACCCATATCGGTACACTGGAGAGCCAGTGGTGCAGCACTGGGCAGACGCTCCCACGCTTCTTGACTGCTGCAGATGAGGTTGGTCCACCATGCTGAAGCCACAACTGGAGTGACTCCGCCCACTCCCCCTGAACAGTCTTCTGTTCCCTCCCTTGCACTAGTTTCTTGCAGGCTGCATAAAAATCCTGGATGGGCCACTTCTAGCCCCCCAAGGCCTTATGTTTGACACCCCTGTTCTAAGCTGTGCGTCTGAGCAGCCGCTCATTAATACAGGTAGCCCCGCTCAGCAGCAATCTAGAGCTACACAGGGTCTTGCACTGCCCATTGCCCATTTTAAGATTACAGCACTTCTATTCTGCTCAGGATTGGAACAGCTCTGCTCAGTAGAGGTGGGGGGGATTAGAGGGAACATTGTTGTCATTGTCTGAAGGAGCACCCATTGTCTGAAGTAACACAGCAGACGAGCAGCTTTTAAAAAACCCCATAGCAATACGTCTCCATGTCCTTAAGGAAAAACGAAACGGACTTCTTTTTAAAGGCAATATGATAGATCACTTCCTCTTCAAGCTCTCGTTTCCGGCTTCTTGTTCAAAGAAGACTTCCGGCTTCTTGTTCAAAGAAAGTGTGTGGGGGTTTTTTTTTATTGCTTTTAAAGTTTGGAAGTCAACTTTCTCGAGCTGGCCCTTGTAAGCCCACTCCCACAGGTAAGCTGCACAAACAAGGCCGAACAAAGCCTTGTGGTTTTCTGACACATGCTGTCGGTTAAACTTCCCCACATCAGAGTCTCCTTCCCTCACATCTGGGCCACCAGACATCCCTATCCCTCCCTGATCTTTGTTATTTTTCTTTTCTTCTTAAACAAAAATCACTAGGAAATCAGTAGGAAAGGATCAAAGGGTAAGCGCAGGCGATAATGTGTCCCCCAGTCAATAAAAAAATTGGAGACAAAGTTTGCTTCCGTTCCCTCATCTTCATGAGACGGAACAAGCCACAGCTTTACTGAAGATTTTGAAAGAAATACTCCCCCCCCTCAACGCTCCCTCTAAGCTGTGGAGTCTTGTGAGCAAAAATTCTACTTTGTGAGCTACTGACATTAAAGTTGTGAGGGAGCGATTTGGCTGCTGCATCAATCAGTTTGCTCTGGAGCCATCCTTCCTGAGCTAGGACAAAAATGTGTGAGCCGGAGGCTAAAAAACTGCGAGCTAGATCACACAAACTCAGCTTAGAGGGAACACTGCCCCCCTCCTAGCTTTTGTAGAAAATTGGAATGCTCAAGGCTTCCTTGGGGTTGCTTTCCTTTTACCATTGACAGCCAGACTGGTGTAGTAGTTGGAGTGTCAGACTAGGCCCCGGTTCGAATCCCCACTCTGCCATGGAAACTTGCCGGGTGAACTTGAGCCAGTGCACCTAATCGGTGCACTCAGGGGACTTCCATCCCATAGATATTCAAAGTGAAACACGCAAGCACTCAAGGTGTTCCTCAAAACACCCCAAAGGCCCTCAGGAGGTTCAAATATCAATCAAGGGACAAAGCTCGCGTGCAGACCACGGGGAATGGCAGTTCCAGGGTGCTGTCCCACCACGTGTACAAACAAGAGCAACACCAGATATCTTGCTTCCCAGTTAAGCAAGAAGGACAAGGCCTCACAGGGTTGTTGTGGGGACTTCTCAGTTGAGTGAGAAGGACTTACCTCACAGGTTTTGTTGTGAGGATAAAGTGGAGGAAGGAAAGAACAAGGTAAGCCACCTTGGGACCCCATTAGAAAGAGAGGCAGGATACCATTGAAGTAAATAAGATAAATAAATTACTGGAGAGGTGAGCTCGGTTCCATTTGGCTGCAATGCTAAGGGCACTTTCGTGGGAGTAAGTCCCATTGAATGCTATGGTACTGAATAGACCTACTTACAATTACTCTCTAAGTCATTGTAATGGTCATAGCTTGTCTGCTTTGGAGGGTGGGGTGGGGTTACACCCATTTCTTAGTTTCAAAGATATGCATTCTTCTTCTTCTTCCTCTATACCCCAAAGAGGAAACAAAGCCCCCTTGACAGACTTGAAAAACTGACAAAATCCCCTGGCTTCAGTGGCCCTCAACCATTCTTTAGCTTGCAGGCAATGTGGGATTTTTCAGAAAAGGAAGTGGGTCCATCACAAAATGGCTGCCGCAGGAGGTGAAGCTAGTCACAAAATGGCTGCTGTGGGAGGCCGATACAAAAGGTTGGGCAGAGCCAAACCAAGTTTCCTTCTGTGACGGAGGCCGCTATTTCTGAATGGGTGCTCCTTGCATGTACAAAGGGATGACTCCTGGACTCTTCTGAAACGTTCTACGGGAAGGACACTTGCAAAAGCCCTCAATGGCTCTTTGTTTGGGGGAAAGAAAGACGTTTCTCTGGTGTCAAAAAACAACATACACAGGCACTATGAAACCACTCTCTGAATGAAGAGAGCAAGATCTAAGTCCAGTAGACCCTGAGAGACCAAGCAGTTTTTTGGGGTATTTGCTTAAAAGAGTCAAAGAGTATCTGATGAAGGGAACTTTAACTCTCGAAAGCTTCTGTCCTAGAAATCTGGTTGATCTCTAGTTCCAGTTCAATTTATTGTAATTAGCCACTGGCCGTTACAAAGTTACAAAACTCTCAGCAATAAAAATACAGATGATGAACAAACTATAGGTTAATATCATAATATACAAAAGTACCGGAAGTCAATAGCAAAATGTGATTGATTTAATACAATAACCTAAATAATGCCCCTTCCTGTTGCCACCTTGGAACCTATATTCTTTCCAGCAAGGGCAAACAATGAAGCTTTGTAAGAAACATATGCATCAGGGTCAGGTAACAAAAATGAGATTTGATCCTCAACTGGGTATGCGCTAAGACCAGATAAGATACTTGCTAAAAATTTAGCCATCGGACTGGAGTACAGTTGACAAAAGAGGATGAAGTGAGGTAAGTCCTCAAGTACATGGTTGCCACAAATACATAGGTGATGGGCCAATGGGGTTTGATTAAAGCGGCCCTCCAAAATTGTTGTGGGCATTGATTGAAACCATAGGGAAGAAAAGGAGGCTTTAAGTATGTGTTTGGAGATGCTGACTAAGTATGGAGTTCCAGTATGGTCCGATTTGATTAATTCGTACCACGGTGCTGCTTTTGATTTTAATATCAAAGAGCAGTCTAGCCAAGCATCAAAATCATAAATCCATTTATCAATTGATGTTCTTTCTTTTAAAGTTTTTTTTAAAAAATCCTGCCCCCCAAGAACAAGTTAAAATAGTTTACTCAGCGGAGGACAAAACATTCCTTCCTCCCTTCTTTCTCTAACTAGCTTTCCTATTAGGCTGGCTTAAAAAGAAAGTGAGTGAGTGAGAAAGAGAGAGACAGATTGCTTTTTCATAGTGTGACTAGCAAAATCAGATAATGTCCCAGAGGGGCTGAAATCTAATCCATTGTTTTGTTTTTAAAAAAGACTCCTGGAGCGATTACAAGTTAACTTTGGTGGTGTTTGCGAGCTGGCTGTAATGTTTGTTCTGCCACGTTATGATGGAGAGGGTAATGGATTTATCCAGATAAGGGAAAGCGGAGCTTGCCAAGGTGGGGGGGGGAGGACCCTCCAAAAACAAAGAAGCAAGGTCAAACACACGATAAGGCTCGACACTTCCCCCTATTCTTTTTTCACGCACTTAAAAGGAAACCTGACGATATTAAAAGGAACCAGGATTCAATGCCAAAGCACCCCTTTCATAAGACAGGTGAACAATCGTTCTTTGCATCTTCTTTCATGAGCTTCAATTATTTTTCTTTTTTTTAAAAAAAAGCATGTCAGGCAATGTTACTTGCAAGATAAAATGTAAAATACACACACACACATTTTGAAGGGGATCTGTGCAGGACTTGCATGCAATGCTCCCTCTAAGCTGTGGAGTCCGGTGAGCAAAAATTCTACCTTGTGAGCTTCTGGCATTAAAGTTGTGAGCGAGCGATTTGGCCGCTGCATAAATTAGTTTGCTCTGGGGCCATCCTTCCTGAGCTAAGACAAAAATGGGTGAGCTGGTGACTAAAAAACTGTGAGCTAGCTCACACTGACTCACCTTAGAGGGAACACTGCTTGCATGTCCATTTGCTCACATTTGATTTAAATTAGAGTTCCCCCTGATGTAATGGGGCATTTCCTCTTCTGAACTGAAGGCACCTTTCAGTGTTACCCCCTTACTTTTAGATGATGTCAGATTAAGAATTGTCTACCCTCAGAACAGGTGGCTATCTGGGCTTCTGTGAGAATTCTAGGCATGCCTTCTGACTAGGAGGAAGAAATCCCAGAACAGCAACTCCTGCCAGGATGCAACGGGCAACCTCCCAGGTGGACAGGTAATTCTGTGGCAGCTCTGTTTTGAGCGTGGTCCCAGAATGACTGCAGCAGAGACTTGAACTACCGTCAGCAGGACTTGACTGGAAAAAGGCATGGCAGTGCCGTGACTCAGCCAGAGACAGAGAAGGATGGAGCAGATCTAGTCTCTCTTGCTCTGGATTGCAAGACTAGATCTAATGGGTGGAAATTACAAGGAAGTCGATACTGGCCTAAATAGCAGGGAAAACTTCCTGTTAAGAATGGTTGAGCAGTGGAACGGACTGCCTTGGGAGGTGGTGGATGCTCCTTCACTGGATGTTTTCAAGCGGAGGCTGGTTGACCATCCTTCGGGTATGTTGTAGGGCTATCTTTTGGCTATGCTCCTGCAGAGTGCAGGGGGTTGGACTAGATGACCTGCAGGGTCCCTTCCAACTCTAACATTCCATGATTCTATGATTCTAAGGCAGCTTTCTCAACAGGTTTGGGGTTCACCACATCATGTAATTTATTCTTGTTAGTTTGCACAACACACCCCGCATTTTCTCTCACAGCACACTTAGAACATTGGGGTGCTTTAGTTGGGACCACTAATCAAAACAGTAGTTTCCTGATCTGTGGATTTGGACCGCCTCCATATAATTGAACCCATGGTTAAGGATCCAAGAATAAAACCCAATAATCACCTGAAAGCTAAATGTGAGGAAACCACGTCACTTGAAAGATCTTCTGAAACAGGAAATCTAAAACCAAATGGAGAAGACCAATATTGACCCAGTATACCTCTTCTTCTTCTTCCCCCTCCTCCTCCCTTTATGAAATTTGGTTTTTAACAAACATTGTATCAGCTAATTAAGCATGTACTGGGTTTTGAGACTGAAGCAAACTGCAGTCTTTCGGCATCTTCATAACGTCCTGAAAGATCTTTTCTCTTTCCGTCATCACACTTTTTAATTTAATTTGATTTTTTTGCACTGAACATCCACTTTTTCAAGTTCTGAGGAGAGTTGAAGGCTGATGACTTTGGAAAAATTTTGGCTGGCCTCAAGGCAACACTCCAGCTGTTTGAGGATTTTGCTCTACAGGATCAACATGGCTACCTGTGATCTTTGTCCACTGGACAAGAATAAGGAAGGGGGTCAACACGAAGAAAGCTTTGCTTTTGACAGTAACACATCCATCTTTGGACTTCCGTGGCTTCAGCAACTGACCAAAGCATATGGAGTGGAGATGAGAATCGGCATGAGGGAGAAGTCAACACTGAGATAGCCTGGGCCCAAATTATTACTATTATCTTTTTTTTCTTGCCCTTTTCTGGTCTTGAACACAGGTTACGTTGGGGAAGGGTTGTTTTTGACCCCTCTCAACTAGGCACCATCGAATATATCTGCAAACCCAAGCACGCTTGATGCAGTGGTTTAAGTGTTAGACTAGGTTCTGGGAGTTCTGGGTTCAGATTATCACGGGGCCATGAAGCTTTCTGGGTGACTTTGGGCCTCTCTCTCTCTCTGTGCCGAATCCATTTTGCAGGGTTGTTGTGAAGGTAAAATGGAGGAAGGGAGAAACAGGCACACTGTCCTAAGCTCCTCGATGGAACAGCAAGATCGAGAAGTACTGAATAGTTAGAGGCTGTTGTTTCGTTTTGTTTGCAAGGGAGCTTCAAACTATTCTTCATATCAAGCGTTGCTTCAAATAACTGGAATTCTAAAGAAGGGCCTTCCCCCCCTCCTATATGGTGGCCACTTCCACATATATTTCTTTTCTTTTTAATGCTTTCATTTTAATAATCTCTATCAATATTGGTTTTTAGAAGATTTTAATGTCAACCAGGGATTAATGTGTATTAATCGAATTGACTGTATTTCCTTTAATGAGCACACAAGGATTTGGTGTTAATGCTGATGATCCTAATAAGACTCTTCCGTATTATCTGAATTTTCTCAACATCCAGAAATAGTTTATTGGGGTGTGGGGGGGGGGAGAATTAATTTTGTTACTGTTGCCTGATTTAAAGGGGGGGGGGAATAAAGAAACGAAATACAGGCAAGGTTGATCGCAAATTGAATTTTATTTATGAGATTTAGGGAAAACGAAATCAAGGCGCAGCTGGCTGAACAGCTGTGGTGAAGCATGACACAACTTCTTGTTCAATGTGTTGGTTTCGTCCGTGGATCAGTAACGCCTGACATTAGCACCACTGATCAGTTCCAGAACATTCTGCTTAAACCTATTGCAGGGGTCTCCAAACTTGTTGACTCTGTGAGCACTTTTGGGGATTTTGAGAAAGGGGCGTGGTCGTCATCCCAAAATGGCCACCGTGGAGAGAGTGGGGCCAGTCACAAAATGGCTGCCGTGGAGCGGGTGGGACCAGCCACAGAATGGCTGCCATGGAATGTTGAGGCCAATTAGATAACATTGGGAGATTCCAAGGCAAACATCTTCTTATGGTGGAGGCAGCTGTTTGCCAATGGGAGGCAACTGCTCTGGACCGACGCAAAGATAATGTCTCCTGGGCTCTTCTGAAGCATGTCCTACTCCAATGGAGTGGAGGAAAATGCGGATTAGATCTTTGCTTCGGGCAGGAAGGAAAGGGGCAGCGGGAATGGGCAACACACCAAAAGACATTGTGTTGCCTCTGGGTGCCACACAGATCTATGACCTAGTGGCAAAGCAATGCCAGGGCCCACGGTATGGAGGCAAAGAATATGGAGACAGAAAGTCTGTAAATGGCTCAGTCTATCTGTACCTCTGGGAGGGAAGGAAGCATGGCATCATAGCCCATCTCATGTAATCTTGGGAGCTAAGCAGGATTGGTACTTGGAAGGGAGACCGCCAAGAAAGACTCTGCAGAGGAAGGCAATGGCAATCTCTGCTTCTTACTTGCCCTGAAAGCCTCTTGCTGGGGTTGCCAGAAGTTAGCTGTGACTTGGCAGCACTTTACACAACCACATCTGTAGCCGCTGAGACTGAAAAGCCAAGGCCAAGCCAGCAGATCTGTAGTAGAGGTCTCCGTGTAGTGCCTATGGATCCTTCCAATATTTTGTGATGGGCCCCAGACCAGATGGCAGCCATTTTGCGGTTGGATGGTGCCCTCCATAGCAGACATAAGGTTGCCAGGTCTTACCTGAGTCCTGGCGGGGGGCTCCTGGGGTCTTCTGGCACACATGCTATGATGACATCGCCCAGATGTGATGTCATTGCGCCAGGGACATCGTTCAGGGGATGCTCTAGCATTTGGACACAAAACTCTATGGTCACCACAGAGTTTTCACCCAAACGCTAGAGCGTCCCCTGCACACCATGCCCAGTGCAGTAATGTTACCTCTGGGTGACATCATCGCGCTGGGCACATTGGGTGTGACAGAGCTCTTTGGGGGCAGGGATCCTCCATTGGCCAGCTGGTCAGTGGTGGATTGGGGCCCCTGATAGTGGGACCCCCCATCGAGGGGGGGGGGTGGCACCTAAGCAGACAACATGGTGTCCACCGGTACATTTCCTGGCACTTGCTTATTATTTGGGGCTTCAGGGAGCATGCACATGCCAGCCTCCCACCAAACGAGCATCTTCCATCACAGGAGGGTGGTTGGCTTGGAACCCTTTAACATTTCGCCATTGGTCCTGATCCTCATGGCATCCCATCCACATCTCCAAAGATCTTTGAGAGACCCACAAATGGTCTATTAAAGCAACGGCTCGCTCCTGTTCTTTGCCCAGCCCCAAGAGTTCAGAGACATTCAGAGACCCTGTAAGCCAG
The DNA here is from genome assembly GCA_029233225.1 of Lepidodactylus listeri. NCBI lineage: Eukaryota > Metazoa > Chordata > Lepidosauria > Squamata > Gekkonidae > Lepidodactylus > Lepidodactylus listeri. The sequence goes on from JARCFY010000021.1 coordinate 10,418,022, forward strand.
CAAGGCATTTTATATGCTCTTATGAACTTTAATATCATAAGTTTGACCTTTGGGGTTGGTTTTCTGCCTCAGGCAAAAGCACTCTCCATTGCCATGAGAGGCTCCAGCCCACAGCGGGAGACTTCCTTCAGAGTTCACACTTGCATGAGAAACAGAAATACATTTCAAAGAACTCTCTCATGAAGAACATGAAATACATTTCAAAGTGCTCTCACATCTACTTCACATGCACCCACCATCCGGGGAGCAAAAACTCCATTTCAAAGAGCCTTTTCTCCCTGCGCCGGCCCTCTTCACACCTGCCCCCAACAGTTCCAGTAAGAGATTAGGTTGCCCGGCAACTAATGGTCGTCCATCAAGTGACCTGGCCGAAACCATCACGAGACCAGAGATTGGCGCCAAGAAGACCAACCAGATGGCCCAGGTGTTAGTTCCTGATTAGCACCTAGTTTTGCAATATTGCCCACTCCTTCCTGCCCCCTCCTAACTATGACACTGACCAATAGAAAGATTAGAAAGGACGGACAACCTAGTGGGTGTGACAATGGGACGTGGTCAGCGCAACCCGCCCAAATGCCACCTGATAAAAGATCCTGCACACCAGAAATAGATAGCTTTTGCCCTCTCCGACCTCTATCTTCTTATCAACCTCTCATGTCCAGCTTCCTCTACCCAGTACCTAGCCTCCATCTTTAATCCCTGGTTTGCGCAGCCAGGACTGGAGCGTGTATCTGCAGGTTCAGATCTCGTTCCTCCTATTTTTCTACTCCTCCCTCCTCAGTCTTCTCATGGAAGCGATTCAACCTCTATCAAGCCAGGTAACGTGACTCCCTCTCAACGATACTCCTGCTCATGCAAACGTGCTATTTTCTGTCTGATTTCCCCTAGACCTTGTATGTATGTGGTTTTTATTATTATTCCTTGTATGCTTGAATAACGTCTTATAGTAAACATCATTTATAAGAAACCGCTTTGTCTCAACGCCTATTTACTGAGAACTTTCGGGGAAGTGGGACCTTGGTATAGTTGGCAAGAACCCGTCATAGTGCCAGTTGCTAAACCCAAATTAAAGCAATTAGGCCAACAACCCTCCCTTCCAAGCTGTCTACCATCACACCTCGTGGTTGTCATGACTGCTTATTCTTTCCGCACAAGAGGTATCTACTTTAAGGTGTCACCGCATCAAAAGGAGGCACCTAAACCCCCATTCTTATTGTCAGCCTCTTGCTCCGAGCCGCACTCTCTCCAAGTTCAACAGCCAAGCAAAGGGTTAACCTTCCAGCGTTCCACCTTGAACCTTCTGTTCCCTTTATCTAGCTCACCGTAATAAAAGATCAAGAGTTCCTGCTTATTATCTTATTTATTTTCCCCCATGCTTGTTTTACTAGGCCCGAGCCCAGGCCAGTTATGGATTAACACTCTGATCAATAGCCGGCTTGCTGTCTCTCTCTCTGCAGGAGAAAATGAACTGAAAATGCAGTCAAACTCTTATTGATCAAGGATATGGGTCTCACTTTCATTACCTCTGTCTCTTGATAACCCACAAATAATGTGATGACTTGCTAATCTCTCTGATTTTCAATGGACCCTTCACCCGCCAGTCTGTGCCCAGAAGTGTTCTCCCCCCCCCCCCCCTTTCTGGTACAATTCTGCTGTGTGATATGTGCAGTTTCCACTTCCAATCTATTCTCCTCCAGCCTGGTCAAGCGCATTGCTTAAAACCATTCATAGAGCTGGGCCAGGTGCAGACTACAATTATACTTGCATCTCTCCAAACTGAGGCGTTATCTTCAGACAGATCAATTGCGTAGAAGGCATGGCTTGATTTCGTAACGTCAGCTAGCTGGGGTGATGGAATAGATAGACCGGCAGACAGCTAGTTTGGACTACACCCAGGGGTCCGTTGGAGCAGGAACGCACAGGAGCGCAGCTCCGGGAGTGAGGAGCCCAAGGGGGGGGGCACATGACCAAGCCCCCCCCCCTCCTCAGCTTCCCCGAGCAGTGCAGAGGCACAGCGCCCCGGGGAAAGCCCTGCTAGGGTCTTTATTGTTTTTAATGTTTTGTTTTAATATTGATAATTTTATCATTGTTCCTTTTATGACTGTGTGCTGCTTTTCCAGAGACTTGCTCAAGGTGGCATATAAATTTTCTAAGTATACCATTTTTTATCTGGGCACATAGCACATAAGTACTGGAGAAATTTCACCAACCCTTCAGCAGCTTCCACCCCATCAGTTTGGTGTAGTGGTCAGGAGTTGGACTCTAATCTGGGAGAACTGGGTTTGATTCCCCACTCCTCCACATGCAGCTGCTGGTGTGACCTTGGGCCAGTCACGAGTTCTCTCAGAGCTGTTCTCTCATGAGCAGTTCTCAAAAGACCTCTCTCAGCCCCACCTACCTCACAGGGTGTCTTGTTGTGGGGAGGGGAAGGGAAAGGGATGGGTGGTGCACATGTCCTGGGTATCTCAAGTCTACTTGAAACCTGGTGGTTTCAAGGGAGCAGGAAGAGAATGAGGGTGTGTTCGTGACGCTTATTTTTATTGCGTCAAGTATTGGATGGGGAAGGGAATGGAGGAAGAGCAGGTCAGTTTCACTCACCTGTGGAGTGGAGCCTGAGGGGTGGGTGTTGCCTTCTGACACACTTCCGGTATGTTAGGGGGTGTGGCATATGCAAATGAGTTATGCTAATGAGCTCCTGCACCTCTTTTTCTACGAAATGACCCCTGCTTAAAACCGTTCATATTGCTGGGCCAGGTGCAGACTACAATTATACTTGCATCTCTCCAAACTGAGGCGTTATCTTCAGACAGATCAATTGTGTAGAAGGCATGGCTTGATTTCGTAACGTCAGCTAGCTGGGGTGATGGAACAGATAGACAGGCAGACAGCTAGTTTGGACTACACCATACCCAAAGGAGAAGACCAGGCCAGGGAGCTTATGATAGCAGTTTCTGTTAGTGCCACAAAGAAACTGTGAGCTGCTGCTTGGGAAAAAAAAGAGTTCTAATCTGCTTTGGGCAGAAAAGCAACAAAGCAAGCAAACAGCGTATCTGGAAGACTGTAGCTTGGCTCACATTTACGTAGCTTGAGAAATATTTCAGAGAGAAAAAAAGAGGAGATGGGGCTTATACCCCCCCCCCTTCACTCGGAGTCTCAGAGAGGCTTACAATCTCTTTTCCCTTCCCCTCCCCACAACAGACACCCCTGTGAGGTAGGCGGGGCTGAGAGAGCTCTCTGGAGAACTGCCCTTGAGAGAACAGCTCTGAAGGAACTTGCAACTGACCCAAGGTCACACCAGCAGGAAAGAATTATTGTTTGTTTAACCTGGAGAAGACGGTGAGGAGACATGGCTGTGCTCTTCAAGAACCTGACGGGCCGTCACATGGAAGAGGTTACACGTCAACCCATAAACACATGGATCTGCCATGTACTGAAACAGACCCTTGGTCCATCAGTACTGTCTATTCTGACTGGCAGTGGCTCTCCAGGGTCTCAGCTTTTACACATCACCGACGGCCTGTTCCTTTTAACTGGAGATGTCAGGGGCGGAACCAGGAATCTTCTGCCTGCAAAGCAGATGCTTCCCCACTGAGCCATGACTTTTCTCCTGAACTTGCCTTCTACTGTTAATTTACCAAGGTCATTACAGTCATGTAGACTGGCAGAAAAGGTTCCAAGGGTCATTTAGAAGTTGACAACCATCTGCTCCACCAAATGGGTACCCACAGGGCTCATTTCGTAGCAGGAGCTCCTTTGCATATTAGGCCACACTCCCCTAATGTAGCCAACCCTCCAAGAGCATACAGAACTCTTCTTACAAAGGCTACTGCAAGCTCTTGGAGGATTGGCTACATCAGGGGTGTGTGGCCTAATATGCAAAGGAGCTCCCGCTACGAAATGAACCCTGGGTACCCATGTTAAATCAGTACTGTAGCAGTAGAAAAGAGCAACAGTCCAGTAGCACCTTAAAGACTCACAAAATTTGGGGAAGCTTTCGTGATCTGAAGAAGTGAGCAGTGATTCATGAAAGCTCCTACCCTGCCCCAATTTTGTTAGTCTAAGGCCTCTTGTTTTTTTCTAGTCATTCTCTTGTGCAACTCCAAGCCTTTTTGATGAAGACGTCCATGTTTGATGACCCTCTTAAGGTGGTGTTACATTTTGAAATTGGGGTAAGTGATGCTCTGTATTCTTGGTGCTTGACTGGGGGGGGGGGCAACAGTGGGAGGGCTTCTAGTGTCCTGCCCCCACTGGTGGACCTCCTGAGGGCACCGGGTGTTTTTGGCCACTGTATGACAGAGTGTTGGATTGGATGGGCCACTGGCCTGATCCAACACTGGCTTCTCTTATGTTCTCATGTTGTTAAATTATTGTTGCCATTATGATGAGCTACTTTGGGTCTCTAGAATAGTATTTCACAGACGGGGAGATGAGGGGTTAAAGAAACATATGGTTGTCTATGCCACATTAATTTGAATCAAGTGGTAAATTCTTAGGAAAACATCTACAAAACATCTCCCAATTAAGCTTTTTTTTTTTTTAAAGGCTCCTTTAAAAGAAAATCATAGCTCTTTCTTCTTGGTTCGAGATGTCTAGCTCAACTCAGAGAATCGTGTCACCATTCGGGAGACAACTGCATCCATAATTAATGCAATCTGTCATCTATTAGAGCTACCCTGACACGAGAGAGATGATGGATCCTAAATATGTAGTCATTGGCAGCTGTCGACACATGGCTCTCCGTCGGGTTGGCTGTATTGGGCCTAGATCGAATGCCACCGGAGTGGCCGGCTCTCTGCTCCAGTCACATCTCTCGACGCCAGCCTGTTTGGTATGGCCCCGGAATGAAAATTAGTCCTTTCATGTCCTCTCCTCGCTTTCTTCCCCCCCCCCTCGAATCTAACACTTTTATTTTTGTCAATAAACTGTGTCATTTATTCCAGCGAAGACAACTCGTGTTGTTTGAGGTCTTTATCAGAGTTCCTACAAATCAGGTTAATTGGTGATCAACAGAGCTTTTCTGCCTTTAATGAGGCCTGCTAGCCCTAGGCGAGGCCTAACTCGTGATAAGGGACTTTGCCTTCCCTTAGACCGGACTCTTTGATCACTTTTTTTTTTAAAACAACAAACAAAACCAAAAAAAAAAAAAAAAAAAAAATCAGAACAACCGCCGGGAATGTCATTGTTCTTTAATTGCCTGATTACCAAATGTGGGAGATAAAAGATAGATGTCCTCAATTAATAACATTTACATAGATTAGCATCACTAACAAGCCTCATTAGGCGCCTCCGACTTTTTGTTTAGATGGTGTCCCATGTCATTTGTGGGCTCCGGTTTGTGCAGCCGGAAGGGTTTCTCACTTCTGCCCAAGTGAGGGAAAAAAAGGGAATCTCTTTCTCTCTCATCTCCAGCCATTCCTCCAAAAGGACAGGATGGTAAAAGTATCCCTCCAAAGTTTAATCATTTATTAAGCATGGCTAAAAACAAGGGTTGGGGGGGGGGGGTTAATGAACATAAGTGATGTCCTCACAGCTGATTTATGGCAACCCCAGCAAGGGGCTTGCAAGGCACGTGAGAAGCAGAGGTGGTTGGCCACGGCCTACTGCTGCAGAGCCTTCCGTGGTGGTCTCCCATCCATGTACTGACCCAGCTTAGCTTCCAAGATCTGGCAAGAAGAAGCTATAACCAGGGGTCCGTGGGAGCAGGAGCGCACAGGAGCGCAGCTCCAGGAGTGAGGAGCCCAGGGGGCGGGCACATGACCCAGCCCCGCCCCCTCCTCGGCTTCCCCGAGCAGTGCAGAGGCGCAGCACCCCGGGGAAAGCCCTGCTAGGGTCTTTATTGATTTTAATGTTCTGTTTTAATACTGATAATTTTATCATTGTTCCTTTTATGACTGTGTGCTGCTTTTCCAGAGACTTGCTCAAGGTGGCATATACATTTTCTAAGTAGACCGTTTTTTATCTGGGCACATGGCACAGAAGTACTGGAGAAATTTCCCCAACCCGTCAGCAGCTTGCACCCCATCAGTTTGGTGTAGTGGTCAGGAGTTGGACTCTAATCTGGGAGAACCGCGTTTGATTCCCCACTCCTCCACATGCAGCTGCTGGTGTGACCTTGGGCCAGTCACAAGTTCTCTCAGAGCTGTTCTCTCATGAGCAGTTCTCAAAAGACCTCTCTCAGCCCCACCTACCTCACAGGGTGTCTTGTTGTGGGGGGGGGAAGGGGAAGGTATGGATGGTGCACATGTCCTGGGTATCTCAAGTCTACTTGAAACCTGGTGGTTTCAAGGGAACAGGAAGAGAATGAGGGTGTGTTCTTTAGGCTTCTTTTTATTGCACAAAGTATTGGATGGGGAAGGGAAGGGAGGAAGAGCAGGTCAGTTTCACTCACCTGTGGAGTGGAGCCTGAGGGGTGGGTGTTGCTTTCTGACACACTTCCGGTATGTTAGGGGGTGTGGCATATGGAAATAAATTATGCAAATGAGTTATGCTAATGAGCTCCTGCACGTCTTTTTCTACAAAATGACCCCTGGAAATACCATTTCACCTTCCCTCCTCTTCCTGCTTGCGGGTAGTTTAGTTTAGTTTATTATTATGGTTTTGGGACTAACATAAAGAGTAAGTATAATATGTGAAAGGGAAGTCTTAAGATACAAAAACAGAAATCTGAATTTAAGAACTTGTAAAATGTGATTCCCGCAATCTAAGCATTAATGCACAGAACTCAGCAACTGAATGTGTAATCTCTGCATTCTTCTCTGATAGCAGCCAGGGAAGCCTTGCTTTGTTTGTATTGATGTGTCCAGGTGTCCTATGGACTAATGGGGTAATAATGTTAAGACGAGCCTCCCTATAAAATGGACAGCTGAAGAACATCTGCTCTACTGATTCAACCTCCCTCAAAAGGCATGGGCACAGCCTTTCAGAGTAGAGGAGGGGTGTTATTGTACCTGCCTTGAATAACCGCAGATGGAAGGGCAATCTTTCGCAGATCTAGCTAGGGAAAATGTGAACGAGGCGGACGTACCCCTTCATTTTGCAGATGAAGAATCCCATTTTGGAATGCTCCCGTGTTCACGACTCCCTGCAAATGGGAAAGCTGTGCATCCAGCCAAGTGAGGGTACAGGACCTTTCACCCTGCTGGGTAAGTTTTCTTGAGTTTGCTCTTGATGTGAAGGAACATTGGAAGCTAGACTCCAACACCTGAAGTGGTGGTTCCATTCTACCACCTCATTCTCCTGCATAGTGGACCACACCAAAGATTTTACTCATGCACTCTGGGAAGGACTTGACATCTTGCTCATCTCTTTTTGTGTTCCCTCTAAGCTGAATCAGTGCGAGCGAGCTCACAATGTGTTAGCCTTTGGCTCACACGTTTTTGTCTTTGCTCGGGAAGGAGGGCTCCACAGCAAACTGATTTAGGTAGTAGCCAAATCGCTCGCTCACGACTTTAATGCCAGTGGCTCACAAAGCGGAATTTTTGCTCACAGGCCTCCACAGCTTAGAGGGAGCATTGGTTGTGATATTGGCTAGTCTTAATAATACACTCCTGCTGTTCTTGGTCCCCCCCCCCAACCTAAAATAGTCCCGTCCTATGCAGAGTTATGCCCTGACCTGGTTGACCCAAGCTAGCCTGACTCAGATCTTGGAAGCTAAACATGGTGTGAGACTTCTGAGTACACTATCAGACCTGACCTTTGATAAAATGCAAAGTTCTTTTATTCCAATAATGGTTCAGGTACTCGACATTTGTTAGAGATACATGACAGCAGGTTACAAGGATTAATATACCCTCAGTCCCAGTTGAACACAAGCCTTGGACCAATCAGATGCCAAAAAGCGGGAAAGAATGGCAACCGTTTGTTTCTCACAGAAGAGGTGGGAAAGCTATAAAAATTCCCTTCCTGCCCTGGGTGACCCAAATGTGTAACCGATAGGCGAAACATTTTGCCAGCAACAATTCAAGACCTTCAAGGTTATAACAGCAAGATAACATTCTATGAACCTCAAAGACCAGTGGGAGTAGGCTGGTGTGAAAGTCCCCGTTGTTTGTGTGATGTTTAGGAATGTGGCTCGCCATCCTCCCGGGATAAGACAGTTACATTGAACAGAGCAGGCAATCTACTTCAAGCCAAGCAATAAACTAACAAATGCTACAATAGAGATCACAGAACACAGGCATGGCATTGTCAGAATCTGACACATGGTCAGCCCTAGTTAGTACTTGGATGGGAAGACTTGGACTAAGGAAGCCCAGGGTCAGAGTTAGGCAATAGCAAACCACTTTTCAACATCTTTTGCCCTGAAAACCTTATGGGGTCAATATAAATCGGCGATGACTTGACAGCACTTTCCATCATCATGTAGAGTACATATGAAAATATACGTGGAGCTGCCTTGTACTGAATCAGATCCTCAGTCCGTCACAGTCAGTATTGTCTACACAGACAGGCAGCGGCTCTCCAGGGTCTCAGGCTGAGGTCTTTCACCTCACCTACTACCTGATCTTTTGACTGGAGATGCCGGGGATTGAACCTGGGACCTTCTGCATGCCAAGCAGAGGCTCTTCTGCTGAGCCACGGCCCCTCTCTACAGCTTTCCAGGGTCTCAGGCTGAGGTCTTTCACCTCACCTCCTGCCTAGTCTTTCTAAGTGGAGATGCCAGGGATTGAACCTGGGACCTTCTGCATGCCAAGCAGAGGCTCTTCCGCTGAGCCACAGCCCCTCTCTACAGCTCTCCAGGGTCTCAGGCTGAGGTCTTTCCCATCACCTCCTGCCTAGTCTTTCTAAGTGGAGATGCCAGGGATTGAACCTGGGACCTTCTGCATTCCAAGCAGAGGCTCTTCCGCTAAGCCACGGCCCCTCTCTACAGCTGTCCAGGGTCTCAGGCTGAGGTCTTTCCCATCACCTCCTGCCTAGTCTTTCTAAGTGGAGATGCCAGGGATTGAACCTGGGACCTTCTGCATGCCAAGCAGAGGCTCTTCCGCTGAGCCACGGCCCCTCTCGACAGCTTTCCAGGGTCTCAGGCTGAGGCCTTTCCCATCACCTCCTGCCTAGTCTTTCTAAGTGGAGATGCCAGGGATTGAACCTGGGACCTTCTGCATGCCAAGCAGAGGCTCTTCCGCTAAGCCACGGCCCCTCTCTACAGCTGTCCAGGGTCTCAGGCTGAGGTCTTTCCCATCACCTCCTGCCTAGTCTTTCTAAGTGGAGATGCCAGGGATTCAACCTGGGACCTTCTGCATGCCAAGCAGAGGCTCTTCCGCTAAGCCACGGCCCCTCTCTACAGCTGTCCAGGGTCTCAGGCTGAGGTCTTTCCCATCACCTCCTGCCTAGTCTTTCTAAGTGGAGATGCCAGGGATTCAACCTGGGACCTTCTGCATGCCAAGCAGAGGCTCTCTCCCTGAGCCACAGCCACAGAAAGGTAGAGTAAAACCTTTCTAAATCCACTGAACTCAACTGGTTTAGAAGAGCACCTGTCTGTTTAGGATGGCACTGTTATCAGACCCTGTGTAGGTCATTCTTTTGGGAGGGAAGCATAAGTCTGGTGGGAATCTACAATGTCAAACTGGAAATGAAAGGTTGCTCTCAAAGTTGGAAAATGCTGCACCGATGGGGCAATACTCTACAACTTTGTTGAGAGCTGGTTTGGGGTAGTGGTTAGAAGCACGGACTCTAATCTGGGAGAACCGGGTCTGATTCCCCATGCTTCCACCCGCAGCTGCTGGTGAGACCTTGGGTCAGTTACAAGTTCTTTCAGAGCTGTTCTCTCAAGAGCAGTTCTCAAAAGAGCTCTCTCAGCCCCACCTACCTCAGAGGGTGTCTGTTGTGGGGAGGGGAAGGTTATTGCAAGCTGCTCTGAGACTCCTTCGGGTAGTGAAGGGGGGGGGTATAAATCCAATTTCCTCCTCCTCCTCCTCCTCTTCTTCTTCATCATCATCCCAAACTGGAATGGGTTCATGTCTTGACACCAGTGAAATTGTTGGGAAGATGGGCAGAGATATCGGTTCAGCCTGCCAACTTCACAGGGACACATCATTTGCTGAACGTTTCCATCTCATTATGAGGAAGCAGTTGAGTCACGTGGCACTGCTTGCCCTTTTTAACACAGCCCATTAGTTCAGCTGGGAAAATGTGAGATCGGATCGGCAAACAGAAATGGCCTCTTGGTGACTGAATGCCATCAAGTAGCATAGAGTAGCAACTGAGTCAGGGCACGTTTATTAGTGTGTCTGATCTGAACACGGGAAAAAAACCCCACTGTCAAAAGGTATATAAACAAAACAAGGATGAAGATAGATGCGGGATTATGAAAAACAGTCCTGGCAGGTCCTTCATGTGCAGGGAACGATGCAATTCCACTAGAGATGTGCATATCAACATATTGATTGCAGCATCGACTCGTCTAGCCCGTCCGGTTCTGCATCTGGTAGATTGTGCATTTTTTTTAGAAAGTGACAGGTTCTCAGTCACACTTTTTAAAGTGTGGACTCTCAGTCCTGAGCACCCTTTTTGAAAATTATATCTTTCACCCTACCTAAAGAAATTCTCCACTTTCAAAAAGGTGCTCAGGGCGGAGAGCCCACATTGTATAGTGGTCAGAGTGTGGAGTAGGACCTGGGGGAGTAGGACCAGATTCAAATCCCCATTCTGCCATGTAGTCTCCCTGGGTGCTCTTGGGCTTTTCACACATTCTCAGCCCAGCCTACCTCACAGGGTTGTAGAGAGGATAAAATGGGGTGGGTGGGTGAGAAAGTTGTAAGCTGCTTTGGGGGCCCGTTGGGGAGAACGGTGGAGTATAAATGAAGGAAATAAATAAATAGAATCAGAGTGGGGGAGATGAGTTGGTTAACGTTACAGATGCTAGCCAATCGATACCACTGATAGACAGATAATGGCACTTAAAAAACCCTCAACCCTGTCGAACTGATTTCTCTAGAAGTCACTGAAGGATTTGGAAAGAGTTCCCTCCAGAGAGGTTTGAAAACCACTAGCATTTTCTGCTCAAGGCTATTGCTATATGAGCAGAGATAGATAGCTAGATAGCTAGATATGGATGGATGGATGGATGGATGGATGGATGGATGGATAGATATGGATGGATGGATGGATAGAAAGATAGATATGGATAGATGGATGGATGGATAGATAGGTATGGATGGATAGATGGGTAGGTAGGTAGGTAGAGATAGATAGATAGATAGATAGATAGATAGCCACTAGCTTCAAGTATGAGGAATTGATAATATATGCGAAAACAATGTCCTTGGACTGCAAGGAGATCAAATCGGTCAATCCTAAAAGAAATCAACCCTTACTGTTCCCTGGAAGGCCAGATCCTGAAGCTGAAGCTCAAATACTTTGGCCCCCAAATGAGAAGGGAGCACTCCCTGGGGAAGACCCTGATGCTGGGAAAGACTGAAGGTCAAAGAAGAAGGGGGCGGCAAAGGATGAGATGGTTAGATGGTGTCATCGATGCAATGAACATGAAATTAAGCAAACTCCGGAGCACGACGGAAGACAGCAGGGCCTGGCGTGAGGTGGTCCATGGAGTCGCAAAGAGTCAGCCTTGACTGTGTGACTGAACAACAACAACAACAACAACAACAACAACAACAACAACAGCAATGTACTCCTAGTGAAAAGGCATGATACCGTGTTTCAGTCAGTAGAAGGGAGACCATTTGTGTTCTTTGCAATATCTACCATTGGTTTAAATGCCTGAGATGAAGCCACTAGAGCACCAGATAAATCATTTAGAACCGGCTTGTCATGTAAAGGCTGTTTTTCTAAAGCTCCGAAAGGATACTGGATTTTAAGTTACCTGCCATGTAATTACCAGTTGGCTTGGCCAACATATTTAACTCGTGTATTTATCTGGTGTTCCTAACACAAAGTGGGTACTATTTTAATTGGGAGGGAAGCTGGCATGGTGTAGCCTGACCTCATCAGATCATTGGAGCTAAGCAGGGTTGGGACCTGGATGGGGGACCACCACGGAAGGCTCTGCAGAGGAAAGCAAGGGCAAACCACCTCAGCTTCTCACTTGCCTTGAGAGCCTCTTGCTGGGGCTGCCAGAAGCCAGAAGCTAAGCAGGTTCAGTACTTAGAATAGAGACCACCAAGGAAGACTCTGCTGAGGAAGGCCATGGCAAATTACCTCGGCTTCTCACTTGCCTTGAGAGCCTCTTGCTGGGGCTGCCAGAAGCCAGAAGCTAAGCAGGTTCAGTACTTAGAATAGAGACCACCAAGGAAGACTCTGCAGAGGAAGGCCATGGCAAATTACCTCGGCTTCTCACTTGCCTTGAGAGCCTCTTGCTGGGGCTGCCAGAAGCCAGAAGCTAAGCAGGTTCAGTACTTAGAATAGAGACCACCAAGGAAGACTCTGCAGAGGAAGGCCATGGCAAATTACCTCGGCTTCTCACTTGCCTTGAGAGCCTCTTGCTGGGGCTGCCAGAAGCCAGAAGCTAAGCAGGTTCAGTACTTAGAATAGAGACCATCAAGGAAGACTCTGCAGAGGAAGGCCATGGCAAATTACCTTGGCTTCTCACTTGCCTTGAGAGCCTCTTGCTGGGGCTGCCAGAAGCCAGAAGCTAAGCAGGTTCAGTACTTAGAATAGAGACCACCAAGGAAGACTCTGCAGAGGAAGGCCATGGCAAATTACCTCGGCTTCTCACTTGCCTTGAGAGCCTCTTGCTGGGGCTGCCAGAAGCCAGAAGCTAAGCAGGTTCAGTACTTAGAATAGAGACCACCAAGGAAGACTCTGCAGAGGAAGGCCATGGCAAATTACCTCGGCTTCTCACTTGCCTTGAGAGCCTCTTGCTGAGGGTGCCATAAGCTAGAAGCTAAGCAGGTTCAGTACTTAGAATAGAGACCACCAAGGAAGACTCTGCTGAGGAAGGCCATGGCAAATTACCTCGGCTTCTCACTTGCCTTGAGAGCCTCTTGCTGGGGCTGCCAGAAGCCAGAAGCTAAGCAGGTTCAGTACTTAGAATAGAGACCACCAAGGAAGACTCTGCAGAGGAAGGCCATGGCAAATTACCTCGGCTTCTCACTTGCCTTGAGAGCCTCTTGCTGGGGCTGCCAGAAGCCAGAAGCTAAGCAGGTTCAGTACTTAGAATAGAGACCACCAAGGAAGACTCTGCAGAGGAAGGCCATGGCAAATTACCTCGGCTTCTCACTTGCCTTGAGAGCCTCTTGCTGGGGCTGCCAGAAGCCAGAAGCTAAGCAGGTTCAGTACTTAGAATAGAGACCATCAAGGAAGACTCTGCCGAGGAAGGCCATGGCAAATTACCTTGGCTTCTCACTTGCCTTGAGAGCCTCTTGCTGGGGCTGCCAGAAGCCAGAAGCTAAGCAGGTTCAGTACTTAGAATAGAGACCACCAAGGAAGACTCTGCAGAGGAAGGCCATGGCAAATTACCTCGGCTTCTCACTTGCCTTGAGAGCCTCTTGCTGGGGCTGCCAGAAGCCAGAAGCTAAGCAGGTTCAGTACTTAGAATAGAGACCACCAAGGAAGACTCTGCAGAGGAAGGCCATGGCAAATTACCTCGGCTTCTCACTTGCCTTGAGAGCCTCTTGCTGAGGGTGCCATAAGCTAGAAGCTAAGCAGGTTCAGTACTTAGAATAGAGACCACCAAGGAAGACTCTGCTGAGGAAGGCCATGGCAAATTACCTCGGCTTCTCACTTGCCTTGAGAGCCTCTTGCTGGGGCTGCCAGAAGCCAGAAGCTAAGCAGGTTCAGTACTTAGAATAGAGACCACCAAGGAAGACTCTGCAGAGGAAGGCCATGGCAAATTACCTCGGCTTCTCACTTGCCTTGAGAGCCTCTTGCTGGGGCTGCCAGAAGCCAGAAGCTAAGCAGGTTCAGTACTTAGAATAGAGACCACCAAGGAAGACTCTGCAGAGGAAGGCCATGGCAAATTACCTCGGCTTCTCACTTGCCTTGAGAGCCTCTTGCTGGGGCTGCCAGAAGCCAGAAGCTAAGCAGGTTCAGTACTTAGAATAGAGACCACCAAGGAAGACTCTGCAGAGGAAGGCCATGGCAAATTACCTCGGCTTCTCACTTGCCTTGAGAGCCTCTTGCTGGGGCTGCCAGAAGCCAGAAGCTAAGCAGGTTCAGTACTTAGAATAGAGACCACCAAGGAAGACTCTGCAGAGGAAGGCCATGGCAAATTACCTCGGCTTCTCACTTGCCTTGAGAGCCTCTTGCTGAGGGTGCCATAAGCTAGAAGCTAAGCAGGTTCAGTACTTGGATGGGAGACCACCAAGCTAGAAGCTAAGCAGGTTCAGTATTTGGATGGGAGACCACCAAGGAAGGCTCTGCAGAGGAAGGCCATGGCAAACCACCTCTGCTTCTCACCTGCCTTGACCGCCCCTTGCTTGCCTGCAACTTGACGATACTTTACACACACATACACCGTTTGAATGTTGATTTGTTCCGTTGTTTTCCTTGCGGACACAAATGTACGGTCCAGTATAGCAGTTAGATGAGGATTGGGGTGACATGGGTTCAAAGCCCCACTCAGCTTTGAAGCCTTACAACCAGGGCTCAGTTAGCCTCCCTCACAGGGTTGTTGTGAGGGTAAAAATCAGAGTCAGAGTGGGGAAGGAGAGAGGGAACAGTGTATGCTGTCCTTTTTGGAAGGAAGTACAATAAAATTTGATAGACAGCTAATCTACTACCTGAACAGTTGCAGATGAATGGACTGATAGTGGAAAGAACTATTTTAATTCTCTCAGAGCTATGTGCTAACCTTGGAAAACTCAGGCTAGCCCGATCTCTTCATATCTCAGAAGCTAAGCTCAGTCAGTCCTCCTGGTTAGTACTTGGATGGGAGACCAACAAGGAAGTCCAGGGTTGCTACACAGAGGGTGCAATCACATGCACCCATTTGCCACGCAAGAGGGGCGATTCAACGGCGGATCAAACTGGCACAATTATGCTAGCACATCTGGGAAGTGTCCCACAACCGTCGTCAAACCATTCCAAGCTGTTTTGATCCGGCGGGGAACCGAAGTAAAAAGCTACTAGTGAAAATGTGGTATCAAATTATTTGCTGTGGGCCAGAGCCAGACTTTCCCCGTGTGATCACTCCAGCATGGAAGTGTGGCATCGTGGATAGCATGATCACACGCTATCCCGACACCACGCTGTTGGTCCCCCCCCCCTTCTCCATGTGCACATCATTGAAAGCCCTTAGGATGGGGAAGCAATTCATCAATCCCCCGTTTAAGCACCACAGAAACCAACCAGGAAAAAAAACCTCGCCTGTGGTTGCGTCTGATCATGCAGCGGCAGGTTGCCCCGGGCAGGTCCACAGACCTGTGTGATCGCGCAACTGCGGGGAAAATTGCTCCGGGGCAAAAAAGCCTCCCCTCCCCTCCGGATCATCTCGTTCATGCGGAAGGGACCAGAGGCAGGCAATGACAAACCACCTCTTGCCTTGAAAACCCTTTCTTTCTACCCCCATTAAAGCTACCCCCACTAGAGCTACCCCAAATTACGTAGGGTATGATCCAGCTCAAATACTTCTCTGCGGGATCACTGGGAGAGAGATTTAAATTCTCTCTTTTTTTAAGTCGAAGAGATGTGAAAGTGCTTAACTTTAAACGCAAAGAAAGGCAACAGTGTTTAGATCCACAAAGGAAGAAAAAATAAAAAAAACCCTTCGTTTTCTGCATGAGAGTGTCAGAATTTGAGAATGGGAGACCATTATACAATATGTTTGATGCCATCCGCCCAACAGGGATCTCTCCATGTAACTTTGATCAGCCCCACAGGGGTATGCGGTGGCGTTCAAAACTCCTTTCTGTCCTTCATTCTCCCCCTCCCCTAAAGAAAAATCCTAGCGCCTTCCTCCGGCTCACAGGTGGTCGGTTCAAGGACTCATTAAAACTTTCACAACTTTCCTTTTGATAAACGCGCCGGAATTATCGTCCAAACCAGCTTAAGAAGTCAGGGCTCTTAAAAAGAGCGGGAGGCGGCTTTAAAAGCGGAATCACAAATTATTATTTAATGAGACGCCTGGTCTGCCAGTCCTTGCTCTGTTTACAAGTAACTTCGAAAGCGGGTCCCTAAGGTTTGGCGTTTCTGGCTAACTTTTCTTTCCAACTCATTACGGATTCTTTCCCCCCCCCTCCCCCTTCCTGGTTAATCGGCTGCACATTTGAAAACTGGGATACTTCACTTGGTTCCCCCCCCCCCAGATTTATTTGCCGTTGAAGATTTTACCTAGAAACCAAAGCCAAGGGTGTTCTGGCGCTCCCGCCCCACCCCCATGACACATTCTTACACGCTCGGTTTGATGTGACTGTTACACCTTAAGGCTAAAGTTCATCACGGATTTCCATAAATCTGGCGGGGGTAATGTGGTAAATAAGATTAGACTCCATGTTATTGCCCAAGCCAATGAAAATATCGTCTCCTAATCTTCTTTCAGGAGGGACGCAAACCAGGTAGCTAATTTTAGCAAATTCTAGGCCTCCAAACCAAGGAGAGGGCAGGCAGTCTAAATAGCAAGTGGGTATTTTTGGTGTAACGAACACGGCCTGGAAGGATTTCTAGATTTCTCAAGGGAGGCTTTTAAACAGAAACCTGAGCGGTACGCCTCATTTTTAATCCGGCAGAGTACCTACGTTCTTTGGAGGCTTTCAAACAGAGGCTAGATGGCCATCTGACAGCAACGCTGATTGGGTGAATGTAGGCAGATCATGAGAGGGAGGGCTGAAAAGGTTGCCTCAGTGCTTAGATCTTCTTGCCTTTTCTTACTCACCCAGGGAAACGCTGATTGCTACTTTGGGGTCAGGAAGCCATTTTTCTCCAGGCCAGTTTCGCCAGAGATCCTGGAAGTTTTTTTGTCGTCTTTTAGGCATGGAATGGGTCACTGGGTGTGTGTGTGTGTGTGTGTGTGGGGGGGGTATTTCTGAATTTCCTGCATTGTGCAGGGGGTGGGACTAGATGACCCTGAAGGTCCCTTCCAACTCTATGATTCTATGAGCTAGAAACTTCCTGATGTATGCACTCCATATCCTTGCTGGTGTACTGAGTCTTCATTATGGAGGAAAATGGATATGGGATACAATCAGGGTTTGGGGCTGTGTGTGTGTTAACTTTGTACTGGCACCTTTCTGGGGAGCTCTCCCAAGTCCACTGGGAAGAACTGGTGGAAATCAGGGCAGCTTTGTATACGATTACCAGCATCACTTAAAACAAAACTAAACTAAAAGGCTGGGGGATACAGTGATGCTGCCCTCAAGACCTGGCTTCACCTCACAAAGCTGACTTCTACGGAATTAGACCCTCGGTTCATCAAAGTCAGCATTGTCCACTCGGACTGGCAGTGGCTCTCCAGGGTCCCAGGTGGATGTCTTTCCCATCACCGGGTCCTTTGAACCGGAGATGCTGGGGACCGAACCATGGAACCTTCTGCATGCCAAGCAGATGCTTTACCACTGAGCCACAGCCCCTCTGCCTGGATCGCACATGGAGCTTCCATAAACTGAATCAGGCCCTTGGTCCTTCGGGGTCAGGATTGTCTATTCAGACTGGCAGCAGCTCTCCGGGGTCTCATGTTGAAGTCTTTTGCTGCCTGCTGCCTGGTCCTTTTATCTGGAGATGCCAGGGATTGATCAGGGATTTTCTGCATGCCCAGCAGAGGCTCTTCCATTGAACCACAGCCATTCCACAAAGTCAGGAAGAAGAAGAAGAAGAAGAAGAAGAGATTGGATTTATACCCCGCCCTTCACTCACTTGGAGTCTCAGAGCGGCTTACAAACTCCTTTCCCTTCCCTTCCCCACCACAGACACCCTGTGAGATAGGTGGGGCTGAGAGAGCTCTGAGACAACTGTCCTTGAGGGAACAGCTGGGACAGAGCTATGACTTGCCCAAGGTCATCCAGCCAGGTGCAAGTGGAGGAGTGGGGAATCAAACCCGGTTCTCCCCGATTAGAGTCTGTGCACTTAACCACTACACCAAACTGGCTCTCTAAACCTTCCTTCCTTCCTTCCTCCCTCCCTCCCTCCCTCCCTCCCTCCCTCCCTTCTCCCTCCCTCTCTCCTCCCTCCCTTCCTCCCTCCCTCCCTCCCTTCCTTCCTTCCTTCCTTCCTTCCTTCCTTCCTTCCTTCCTTCCTTCCTTCCCTCCCTCCTTCCCCTATGAATCAGAGCTACAGTACTGCACCAGTTAAGCCGTCGCATGAAATTAATTTGAAACATTTTGATGGATAGGGAAAATACATTAATTCAGCATATAGGAAAGAAATTTTACCAGGTTGTATCGGGTGGGCAATTTTGATCTGGTCGGCAGCCCCCATGGAGACTATTGGTCTATCAATGTCACACTTGTGTATTCCAGCCAGCACTACTTCCCCAGGTTATCTGGTATAGACCTAACATCAACGGATACTTGGTCTTTTGGAGCAGAGAATACAGGGGCTGAACCTGGGACCTTCTAGAGGCGAAAACTATGTCCTACCACTGAGCCACAGCCCCTTTCTAGCCGAAATTACCTTCTACTAAGCCAGACCACTGGACTATTAAGGTCAGTCTTGTCTACTCTGACTGGCAGCGGTTCTGTGGGGTCTCAAGCAGAGATCTTTCACATCACCTCCTGCCTGAACTTTTAAATGGAGATCTTCAGGAGCCAACCTGGGACCTTTTGCAAGAAAAGCAGGTGCTCTGTCACTGAGTCATGCACTCTCATCACTTGGCCAAGGCTCCCCAGGAGAGCGCAAAGAAGGAAGCGGCTGCCAGGGATGGAGAAGAGGAGAGATGGTGTTTCGTGTCCCATGCCAGTGGCTGAAGTGACGAACAGGCGGAAACAAGCAAGAAAGCAGAGCCCTTGAAATCGGCAAGCCATTCGTCAGAGGGGAAGCTGTGTGCATTTGCTAACGTTGCTGGCCAGGTAGCCCAAAGACTGGTCCGGAAAGCCGGTAAACTCCAAATCTTGCCACATCCCACCGCAGCTTCACTCCCGAACTGCTATGTCTCATTTTAGCTCTGTCCTTGACATGGCAAATTCCTACAGGTTCTGTGCCCCAGCTGTGACACCATTCGTCAGGTTGTGCCCCAAACGGCAATGGGTTGGATCCAGCCAACTTTTTCACTCCATCTCACTCAATTCTGCTACTCATTATAGCTCCTGTTTCAGGTGGCTTTCACACAGCCAGGTCCTACGATTCCCAACATAGCCTTTCTGGTGGTTAAAGGGACCTGCAGTGAGCTGAATGGCCCAGGCTAACCTAACCTCATCAGATCTTGGAAACTAAATAGGCTTGGTCCTGGTTACCACTTGGATGGGAGACCGCCAAGGAAGTCCAGGATTGTTATGCACAGGTAGGCAATGGCAAAGCAGCTAACGTTGGTCTCTGTCCTGACCAGAATGGTCCAGGGCAGCCAATTGCATCAGAAGATATTCAAGATCAGCCCTGGTTAGTACTTGGATGGGGGACCACCAAGGAAGTCCAGGGTCCTGATGCAGAGGCAGGCAATGGCAAACCACTTCTGTAGTCTCTTGCCTTGAAAACCTTTCAGGGTCTCTGTCAGTCAGCTGCAACTTGACGGCACTTTCCACCAGCAGCACAGCGTTGAGATGACCTTGATGGACCAAGGGTCTGATTCGGGATGCTTGGCAAACTTCTGAGAAGTAAGGAATACCACCTCCAGGCCCCGTTTGTGACTGTCCAGCAACATCTGGCGAGCTCATGTTGGAAACAGAATACAAGACTAGGTGGTGACCTTTTGGCTTACTCTAGTGAGACATTTTTGCCTTTTTTTAAAGTCAGAAAAGGGTATGGAGATGTAGAAATAGGACTCTGATTGCTGCCAAATTGGACTGAGTCTTCATAAGAGTATTGATAGCTCACAGTTTGCTGAAGCCCTTTTACTATCCCACTGAATGACAACTCTACCCACACGTCACTCCAAAGGCATACCTGTCAGTCAGCACTGCCATGGTTTCCTGTTGACAGTTCTCATCAATGATTCTGTTGCATTCTTATCATTTACCATTGCCTAAGGGTTCTATTGTTTATTCTGATGGTCATTTAACGTTGCCTTAGTTTTAAGCTCCATAGGACTCCTCTAGGTCCTGGACGAGAGATAGCATCCGTGGAGTGACCCCTGCCGTGGCAATGCGCTTCTCGCTCGCTTTGTGCATGCTTGTTGCTCAGTAGCTTTGCTTCCCTCTTATCTCCCTTTCGCTTCTCCCTAGCTCATGGCCTTGAGCCTGAAAGCCTCCTGCTATGTGTTATATTATTCACAGGTGCTGTATGCTCCTTTGCTTGATTTTTCCTCGGGAACACCTGCCCCACAAATCCTAACAGTGTCTTTGCCTGGGAACCTATTTTACCGCACTTTCCTTGGGAACAGTGGGGCAGTATATTTGGGCGCCAGTAATCCTCCCAATTGATTGGTGGATGCTGAGGGGGGCATATTTCATATCAAGTATAATTGTAGTCGTATTCCTGTGCTTGGGCGTTACTAACAGAAGAAGTGTACTTGACCAACAAGATCTTTCCTGCAAATAAAGGACTGTCTGTTTAAGGAGACCTGTTGTGGACTACATCTATTGGCACAATCTCAGAATAACATAGGAACATAAATGAGAAATAAGCATAATTGAAAACAGTATCTTTAAGCTTAACAATGGGATACACCCTTTGACAGACCCATGGGGTGATAGATGGACTAACCACATGCCATAAACCACATCAGCAGAGAACTGGTCCAACTTATTCACCAGTGGTAATAAATCTGTGCTGCTGACTGGATAAATATGTCGACACCATGATCTTGGCATCCTTCCTGTGATGTAGTGTAATGTAAGTTGGCAAGGGGATGAACAACTCAAGAACGAGTTCTACTTCTTCCCCGTCTGGAAGAAACCAACCAACCAACCAACCAACAAACCACCCAGCCAAACAAACAAACAAAGAATTGAGTTTAGCATTTTTAAGACCGATACAGCCACCTTTCTTTCTCTCCTTTTTTTTTTTCTTCTAAATTGGAAGAACAAAAAAGGCAAAACAAAGAAAACAGCAACCTTGAAAATCACTGCGTGTGGATTTATGAAAACAAAAAATCTCCCTCTATCAAAGGTCAGTTTAATCTGAACTGATGTAATGGGCAGAAGTCAAGGTTTCTTTGCCATTACATCAGCTGGTCGTTCGAGAATCCTACTCTTCACCTTGAATAGCTCTTGTACACGTTGTATGGAAGAGAAGAAAGCCATCTTTGTGGACGACGATATCATAACCTGAGACATCCTAGCCTTGGCATTCCATTAGACAATGCAGGTATGCAAACAAAAGAAATGGAGAGAGGACCTCTTTAAAGACCATTGGAAATCAATACACTCTGGCGGCATGCCTGTCCATTTTTCAAATATGCAGGTGACTGGTTAAAAAAGAAACCAAACATCTCTACTGGTGACTCTTCTATGAAATATTTATCAGCCCTCCCCCAAATGGTGATTTCTTTCTTTCTTTTTGGGGGTTGGAAGACAGCTACAGAGAAATAGACAAAGTATATTGATACAGAAACCAGCTTTAAATTCCATAAAGGAGAAATTACTCAGTGATTAAATATTGAGTTCAGACTGCTCTCAAAGCATCTCTTTTGATGTCTTGCATTTGGGAGAAACGTACAGGGTTCCACCGTGGGACAAAATTGGGTCACCGGAGAAAGGAATTGTGCTGCACCAATGAGATTCTTCTGTGGGGTCTTTGCAAACAGGTCACTGTGGCTCAGCTTGGACATAACACTAGGTTGTGGTTTCTTTGGAGAGCCAGTTTGGTGTAGTGGTTAAGTGCGCAGACTCTAATCTGGGAGAACCGGGTTTGATTCCCCACTTCTCCACTTGCACCTGGCTGGATGACCTTGGGCAAGCCATAGCTCTGTGCCAGCTGTTCCCTCAAGGACAGCTTGGGAAAGAGCTCTCTCAGCCCCACCTACCTCACAGGGTGTCTGTTGTGGGGAGGGGAAGGGAAAGGAGTTTGTAAGCCGCTCTGAGACTCCAAGTGAGTGAAGGGCGGGGTATAAATCCAATCTCTTCTCTTCGTCTTTGATAACTGTGGCTAGTCTGTACAACCAAGATTTGTCTCATGAATGTTCGCCTGATCTTGTTTTGATCTCAGATGATAACTCTGTCTTGGTGAAGGTAGCAAAATGTGGCAAACAGAAAGAGGAAGTTCGATTTCGACCCCCTGTGGTCAACAATTTTCTGTATCCTGGAAGCGTGTAAAGTGGCGAGAGCCAGTTTGGTGTAGTGGTTAAGAGCGGCAAGGCACATGACCCAAGGCACGTGACCTTGGGTCACTTACAGTTCTCTCAGCCCCCAAAACAAATCTAGCTTGCCGCAAAAAGACCTAGAGTTTCAGGCTGCCAGACAATCTTCAGATCTCTTGTCTATACTACACCCGCTGCCGTACAATAATTATTATTTATTGTATAAAGTAGTGCTAGAGAAGAAACTCCGATAAAACCTGGAAGAACAGTGCAATCCGAAACAGATTTAGGTAAAGGTTTCCCTTGCTCGAAAGCCAGTCGAATACGACTCTATGGATGCGGTGCTCATCTCTGCCGAAGAGCCAGCACTGTCTTCAGCTCTGCCGAAGAGCCAGCACTGTCCAAAGATGTTTCCGTGGTCATGTGGCCAGCGTGACTAGATACTGAGGCACACGGAATGCTGTTACCTTCCTACCGAAGTGGTACCTATTTATCTACTTGCAATTTCTTGCTTTCGAACTGCTAGTTTGGCAGGAGCTGGGACCAGAGATGGGAACTCACTCTGTCATTCAGCATTCAGGTCTCGAACTGCTGAACTACCGGTCTGCAGTTCAGCATCTTAACCACTAGAGCCACTGCAGTCCCAAAACAGAGTTAAACCCTTCTAAATACACTGAAATCAATGTACTTAGAAGGGTATAACTCCGTTTAGGATTGCACTGTAAATCAAGCAGTCTTGCATTTTTGTGTCATGTGAAACCACAGTTGAGACTAACTGTGATTAATAAAAATGGCTTCAGGTAATGGCTTCAGATTTTGGTCATTTGCACAACCAATTACTGTTGGTGAAACAGTCTCCATGGAGACAATAAACTGGCCAATGTCATTCCACAGAAACCATGGTTTGGTTTTGGTATGAACTGAGCTCATATGGTAAAGCTGTTCCTGGACTGTACCACGCCAGGCTGCAGGTGGAGGGGGGGTTAGACTTTCCAACTTTGGGTTGTGAAATTTCTGGAGATTTGGGGGGTAGAGCCTGAGGAAGGTGGGGCTTTGGGGGGGGGACCTCAGGGAGTATAATGCCATAGAGTCCACCTTCCAAAACAGCCGTTTTCTCCAGGGGGACTGATCTCTGAAGATCAGTTATAATTCTTGGATATTTCCAGGTCCCACCTAGAGGCTGACAACCCTAGACTATGTCTAACTATTTGGTTGTATTACATTGCACCAGAACTTCAAGAGAAATTGCAGTAATTGCTCCAATAGGTGGGGGATTTCAAAGGCAGGCCACTAAAATTAGTAGACAGTTCATGAAATTCCCTTCCTGCAGTAACACACACGCTAAATAATCCCCTTTCAATCCACTTTCAGTGCACTTTCCAGTTGGATTTTTACTGTGTGAATTGGGCTGGTTCTGCATTGGCTTTTCCCTCTGTTGTTTTACGAAATCCACATTGGAACAGAAATTCCCCTCTGCATTGCATGCTGCTTTCACTTCCTTTGACTATCGGGTTTAATGGTAGCTTCCTCACTCCATGCCACTTTCAAGTTCTTTGATCGTCAGATTTTATTGTACCTTCTGCATAGATTCATGTCATGTTCAGGGGTGACTTGGCAGTCAGGACGGCGTTGCCCCGAGGTATTTGAATGTGGTTTTGAGTTGCACTTTTTCCACCCATGTTGAGAAAATGTGGAGCAAAAGCTAGATGCAGAATTGCCTCTAGCAAAATCCAATTGGAAAGTGCATTGAAAGTGGAATATTTCGGGTGTGTGGCCGCAGCCTTAGTGGACTTACAGAGGTGTAACTCTATAGTGGATTGTATTATTAGGTGCTAAAAAAAGCCGCATCGTGTGTGGACATCTTTATTGTGACTTTCTAGTTTCAAACCTTGGGCTGGTTTGCTTACACGAAGGCTATCTTTCAATTATTTTGGACCGTGCTGGAGGCTTTAAAGACAAGCCACCAGCCATTTGAACTGGACCCAGCAACAGAACAGAAACCAGCGCAACTGACAATGCGCCTGTATCATGCATTTATTGCGGTAAGTTCCCGGTTAAAAAAACCCGAGCCACTCTGATTTTGCACCAATTAAAGTTTCCAGGCCGTCTTCAAAGGTAGGCCAAGATGAAGCCCTCCGCAGTGATCTAATCTGCGTGACGGTGTTCGGGTCGGCTTTTTCCGATTTGCCAAGAACAAGACTCTCCTGGTTGTGATAAAACAGCCAAACGAGTGTTCTCCACTAAAGGTCATAAGGAGCTGTGATTGACAGCTGTTCCTCATTTGCTCCCCCAAAGCACAATTGCAACTGTAGGTTTGAAAGGGGTCTCGCGGGAGAGTGGGCTCTAGTCAAAATCTTTGCCCGAAGGCAGCGGACCCTAGAGGCTTCTCCATTTCTTCCATGTTGACCATCAAAGGCAGCTTTCCCCCCCTCTCTCTTTCTCACTAAGCAGTTTGTCCCTTTGACTACCTGACATTATAGCTAACAATTTGTCCTGATGTTTAAGCAAAAAGCCGCTGCCCGGCTACTGAAGCCCACTGAAGCGGCTGTTGCCTGAGCTGGACTCACTGGTCTATCAAGGTCAGTCTCGGCTCCTCTGACTGACAGCGGCTCTCGAGGGTCTCACGGGGAGAGCTCTTTGTTGGTGGGGATGCCGCAGAACAAACCCGGAATCTTGTGCGTGCAAAGCAAAGTCTCTACCACTGAGCCACTGGGCCTCACCGATTGCTTCTGACTGTAATCTGATTAACAGTGGAGACCAATTTTAAAATCGAGAGTGCCACTTTGAACTGGTCGCACTGAATTAAGGACACTGGGGGGTGGCAGTGGCTATTTTGTTTCTGGTGTGTTGTTCCAGTGGAATGGAAGTAGAAAATATTCAAGATAATTAGTCAAAGCTTGTTGGTCTTAAATGTGCCATTTTGTTTCTGGTTATTTTGTTTCTGGTTATTTTGTTTCTGGTTATTTTGTTTCTGGCTATTTTGTTTCTGGTGTGTTGTTCCAGTGGAATGGAAGTAGAAAATATTCAAGATAATTAGTCAAAGCTTGTTGGTCTTAAATGTGCCACTGGATTCAGACAGCTGTAAGTTCTCACACTTCCTCCAGAACCTCAAAAAATCCAACACAATACCCTCTCCTGTTCAGGGGTGATTAGATTTCGGCAAATAAGGCATTCAAAAATTGAATGTACCATGTTTACAAAGTCTGTTTCCCCTCCCCTTGGGTCAAGCACCATATATGATTAAATTGATGGTTTGTTTGCCATTTAAAACAAGCAGTTCATATCTGTGATTGTGGTGGCTTTCAGCACAACAGCTGTGACCGTGTACTTACTTACAACGTACTGGCTTTCTGGAGCTGTGTATCCTCTAGGGTCACACATCGTTTAAAAACAACTGTATTTTGAATATATTTAAATGCAATCAACTAATTGATTCTTTGGTTAAAGGACCGGTGATTAATCAACTTTTAAAAAAATGCAATCAATAGTTTAAGAGAATGAGTTACATTTTGCCTCTGCTCTCCCCTAAGTGAAGGACCTTCCTTCATCTCAAGGACTGCCTTTTCCCAGCAGAAGAGATGCTTCCTCTGGAGGAAGTCTACACATCTGAGAGCCAGTTTGGTGTAGTGGTTAAGTGCGTGGACTCTAATCTGGGAGAACTGGGTTTGATTCTCCACTGCTCCACTTGTAGCAACTGGATGACCTTGGGCAAGCCGTAGTTCTATCAGAGCTGTTCTGGAAAGAGCAGCTCATGAAAGAGCTCTATCAGCCCCACCTACCTCACAGGATGTCTGTTGTGTGGAGGGGAAGGGAGAGGAGATTGTAAACTGCTCTAAGACTCTGAGTTAGGGGCAGGGTATAAATCCAATCTCCCCTCTCTCTCTCTCTCTCTCTCTGGATAAGGATGGTAGGATACAACCCAACGGTTCCCCCATCAGAAGAAATCGGCTATGGAGAGTGGGAGAGAGATCCATTTTGCAGACAAAGTTCTTCGGAAATTATCAAGGCCCAATGCTGCCACTTAGAACACAAGAAGAGTCCTCCTAGATCAGACCTGTCGCCCATCTTGTCCAGCGTCCTGTTTCACACTGCAGCCAACCAGTTGCCTGGGAGGGCAAAGAGGCCAAGGTCTTCCCCTGCCATTATCTCCTAGCACTGGTTTTCAGAGATTTACTGTCTCTGAATATGAAACTTACCTGCACAGCTAATTCAGCCTCGACAGCTTATATAAATACTTAATAGGGGAGAGGGAGACATTCCTTGTATGTAACTTGTTTTTTGCTTGCAAGAGCAAATCATGTCTCTCTTGTCTTTTGTTTTTGAAGATGAAAACTTATGCCTCCCAGTATCACAACTCCAGGAAATCTTATGCAATGCTCAGAGGCCTGGCTGCCCGGATCAGAAATTCCCACGTGTCCTTTTCCATCCCAATTTTACGGACCCGACCGCTGTAGCTTGTTTCGGGAGAGTAGCTGTGTTGGCCCGGAGTAACAGAGCAAAGTCTGGGTCCAGCTGCACCTTTAAGACCAGCCAAGTTTTATTCTGGGCATCAGCTTTTGTGTGCATGCACATTTCTTCCGGAAAAAAGAGGACGGTTTGCGTGCACATGAAAGCTTGTGCCCAGAATAAAATTTTGTAGGTCTTAAAAGGTGCAGGTGGACTCAAACTTTGTTCTGCTGAAGCCTGTGTGTGTTTGTGTTTATTTCATTTGGTTCCTCCTTGAGAATCAAAAGGCAACCGAGGCTGTCTAAAAATAGACCAGAACAGAGTGAACTTTTGAACTGTGAAAGCCGGAGGATGTAATCTTCCTGCTTAATAGAGTATTACAGTAGATACTAAACGGCCTATTTATATCAGAGGAAGGGAAATGAGGGTGAAATTATTACCAAAAAAGCAATGCTCTCCGAAGACTATTGTCATTGTTAACGGATTATTTATTAGGACGTTACCCATTTATTTACTTGTTTAGGATGTATTCGGGTTTTATTAGGAGGGAAATGCCTTCCTGCTTTCCAAGATGCCTGATCATGTGTAGAAAAAATAATAATGCAACAACAACTCCCCCAAGGTACCATTTCGAATCACGGTGTGTGTCTGTGGTGCTAGGGGCAGCAGTGAGATTTTGATAGGGGCGCAATTCCCAACAACGTTCAAAGACCTGCTCTGGAATATATTTGAGGGTGAAGTGCCAGAAATAGCCACAGTGTAATTACCTGTCTATCGGTCTGTCTTTCTCTCTTTGTGTCATATTGCCATAATATCTGACGAAGGGAGCTCGGAAGGGAGCCAGTTTGGTGTAGTGGTTAGGAGCACACTCTAATCTGGAAGAACCGGGTTTGATTCCCCACTCCTCCACATGCAGCTGCTGGTGTGACCTTGGGTCAGTCACAAGTTCTCTCAGAGCTGTTTTCTCAGGAGCAGTTCTCGAAAGAGCTCTCTCAGCCCCACCTCCCTCACAGGGTGTTTGTTGTGGGGAGGGGAAGGGAAGGATATTGTAAGCCACTCTGAGACTCCGAGTGAAGGGCGGGATATAAATCCAGTCTCCTCCTCCTCCTCTTCTTCTTCCCCTTCCTCCTCCTCCTCCCTGGAAATCTTTTTGGTCTTTCAGATGCTACTGGACTTGAGTCTTACTCTTCCGTTGCCATAGTGAGAGCTGGGGTGGAGTGGTGACCAGAGTTTTGGACCAAGACCAGGGAAAACTGGGTTGGAACCCCAGCTCTGCCATGGAACCTTGCCAGATGACCTTGGGCCAATCACAGTATTCCCTTTAAGCTGAGTTAGTGTGAGCCTCCGGCTCACATATTTTTGTCTTAGCTCAGGAAGGATGGCTCCAGGGCAAACTAATTTATGCTGCAGCCAAATCACCTGCTCACAACTTTAATGCCAGCAGCTCACAACGTAGAATTTTTGCTCACAGGACTCCACAGCTTAGAGGGAGCATCAGCCTAGCCCACCTCCCAAGACTGTCATTGTGAAGATTAAGTGGAAGAGGAAGGGGTGACGTGAGAAGCTAGTCTGGGCCTATTAAGACTGTCACAAAAAAATTAAGCAGAGGTGAAACAAGAAGGATAGCTGGTGACGGAACATGTTTAGACACATTTCCTCTAGGACTTGGTCCGGTGCCACACTGGAAGTGTGAGGAAGCAGCATTGTCAGGAATGAATCAGGAATTTATTTACAGCTGCTGAAATCTCAACAGCAAAATGTTGATACAGAACCTCCTTTGCTTTCAGACTGGCGTCGTAAAGCATGGATGGGCCGTGGCTCAGGAGCCGAGACTCTGCTTTGCATGCAGGAAGTGTCTAATTCATGCTCTGGTGTCTCCCTGCAGACGCACGGCCAGTCAGAGTAGACAGTATTGACTTTATAGACTGAGGGTGTGACTCAGTATAAGGCGAGATTCGCAGGTTTACTCAAGAGATGAGTGTTATTATGGATTCTGTTCATAGGAAAGAGCAGGGGTCATTTCGTAGAAAAAGAGGTCCAGGAGCTCATTAGCATAACTCATTAGCATAATTCATTTGCATATGCTAAATCACCTGACATCACTGGAGGTGTGTCAGAAGGAGAGAGAGAGAAAGGAAGAAAGAAAGAAAGAGAGAGAGAGAGAAAGAGAGAGAGAGAAAAAAAGGAAGGAAGGAAGGAAGGAAGAAGGAAAAAAAGAAAGAAAGAAAGAAAGAAAGAAAGAAAGAAAGAAAAGAAAGAAAGAAAGAAAGAAAGAAAGAAAGAAAGAAAGAAAGAAAGAAAGAAAGAAAGAGAAAGTGCTGGCAAAGAGGGGACAGCTACTAATCCAAGCCTCAGAAATACCACTATTCTGGGAGAATAGCTTCAGTAGTGGCTGAAGCCTTCAGAAGGCTGGTCCGAGGAATAAGGGCCTTTCCAGGGGACAGGGTCATTTTGCTGCAGCCATGACACAAACAGGCATTCCCCCATGGGGGGGGGGGGCTGGCACCAACTCCCAGAGCTGAGCTTCCCAGAGCTCCTGCTCGAAATGACCCCTGGGAAAGAGGCAATACGTATACACTTTTTACAGAGAATCTTGTGCAATACATTTTCAGCTGGGGAACCATGTTGGTCTTCCGTAGAAGAGAGAGTCTATTCGCACTTTGAAAGACCAACAAGATTTCTACGGTATAAACGTTCAAGAGTCAAAGTCCCCTTCGTCAGATACCTCATGAAGGGAGTGTTGTCTCTCAGAAGCTTATACCCTGGAAATGTGCTGCTGGACTTGAATCTTGCTCTTATAAAGCAATGCATTTCCAGATATGTGCTCCATGCTTTTCTGATGCATGCCCTCTTGGAATGTGTTGGAAGAAAGCCAGGGCTGGCTCTTTACTTGAGCAGAGGTGCCAGGGCAGATGCTGGCAGATACACTGTTGGGGATCAGATGACCTTAGTTAAGCCATCTTCTCTCTAGTCAATTCAGCACGGTCATTTTGTCCCTGACATTTTTGTCCCTATTGCTTCAGGGTTCTCCCCCCCTTTCTGGTCCCAGAGGGAGCAAAACACATGTGGAAAAGGAAGGGGGGGGGGTTTGCCATAGGTCAGGTGCGACTTGACAGCACTTTCCACCATCACGCAGAGACCAATAGAGAGCATTAAGAGCGGGTTCCCCAAATCCCGATCTTAGTGCTCGCTATTGGTCTCTGCGTGATGGTGGAAAGTGCTGAGCTGCGTGATGGTGGAAAGTGCTGTAGCCAACCCTGAGGCCAGGTTGGCTACAGAAAGGGCCAGGGCCTTTTCTGTGGTGGCCCCCCACTGGTGGAATGAGCTCCCAGAGGACATCAGGGCCCTGTAGGACCTTTTACAGTTCCGCAGGGCCTGTAAAAAGGAGCTCTTCTGCCAGGCTTTTAAGTAGGGTGCTGCCTCAATACTATGGCCCTGCCCTGATTACCAACAGTGCCAACAGTACCAGCAGCATCACCAATTGAGCTAGGCAGGAGCCTGGTGGCACCATTCAGTTGAGATAGCTGAGAACAGAAGATCACCATCTTTTAAATATAAGTTATATCCAGGGCTCATTTCGTAGCCGGAGCTCCTCTGCATATTAGGCCACACCCCCCCGATGTAGCCAATCCTCCAAGAGCTTACAGAGCTCTTCTTACAGGGGCTACTGTAAGCTCTTGGAGGATTGGCTACATCAGGGGTGCGTGGCCTAATATGCAAAGGAGCTCCTGCTACGAAATGACCCCTGGTATATCTATATAGCTATGGTTTTCCTATTAATTGATTGTCTTAACTGAAATTTTAAATGTATAGTCATATACGCTGTTAGCCGCCCTGAGCCTGCCGAATGGTGGGGAGGGCGGGATATAAATGTAAATGTACATAAATAAAATAAAATCCCAGAGTCGTTGAAAGTCTTGGTATCGATAATGAGACATTGTTTCTTTCAACACAGGACCGGGGGGGGGGGGGGTGGCTTCTAAATCGCCCCTGACCCCGTGAACACAGTTAACTGTTTTCCATTCTTCCCAGCATTATACTAGAACAGGGGTGGCCAAACTTGCTTAACGTAAGAGCCGCATAGAATAAACATCAGATGTTTGAGAGCCACAAGACATGAACAAATATTACCTGTTTTTACTGGAAAATAAGCTAATTTGCTTTTTAGACACATTAAATGAGACTGCCAAAAACAAGAACAAAAGGGGTAAAGGCAGATATTGATAATGATATTAATGTGTCCAATGATATTTGTTTGCTAATGATATTTAGCTTCCCCAGCCGCCCTGCTGGGAGCCACGTAATATATGTGAAAGAGCCGCATGCGGCTCCCGAGCCACAGTTTGCCCACCCCTGGCCTAGGAAATCCGTCTGTCTCCTAAGTACCTTCTGTGCTCACTTCATCCAGCCCTTCCTTCTTTCCATGCAGTTATTTGTGCTGGGTGGCCCTTCAGTCAGGTTCCCCCCATGGCATGGACAACCGTTGCCTGTGTTCAGGGTACCAAGGGAGCAACTGTGTTAACCAAAGGCTAACCTGGTAATTTCTGACAGCCAGAGACTCCCGCGCGCACTTACGCACTGGAAACGGAAAGCTGCCCCCTGGCGTGCATTTAGCCGAAGACCTTGCCGGGGTTTCTCCGAAGCTTCTCCCCCTTAGTGGAAAACTTCTTTAAAAGAAGAGGGATGACATTGAGACGATGCAATTCATTACGGGTCTGTTTGGGTTCCTGGCGGGGGATTATTATGGTCTGCCACGAGAAGAGTGCCACCTGGTAATTTAGGGAAATTATGGTGTTGGAGTGTCTCTAAACATGGTCGCCGGAGGTTCAGCTCGATGACAAAGAAGCAGGAGGACAGATAAATAGCTACCAAAGCAATACAGTCTGCAGGTAACACAAGTTCAGTTGCTCGCAGTTATTAACCATTATGTTAAGTATGCAGCAGAATGGAGGCTTGGTCAGACTGAGGGCCTGCTGTGGGGGAAATCTATCAGGAAGTTCCTCCGTATGGGAGACAACATGCTTTCCCTGCTCTCTTACAGAGCAGAACACAGCGGTTGCTTTTTTCATCACCGGAAAGAGAAGGAATGGCTTATTTCCAAGCGTAAATGCTATGGCAATGGCAATGGCTAGCGTGAAGGACTACAATCTGGGAGAGTCGGGTTCGAGTTCTCTGCCATAGAAGCTTGCTGGGTGACCTTGGGCCACTCGTAGAGTCTTCACCCGACCTACCTCACCGTGTCATTGTGAGGAGAAAACGGAGCTGGGGGAAATGTTGTAAGCCACTTAGGATCCACACTGGAGAGGAAAGTGGTGTATAAAATAGGGTTGTCGACCTCTGAGTGGAGGCCCAGAAGTCTCCCAGAAGGACAACTCATCTCCAGACGACAGAGATCAGTTCCCTTGGGGGAAATGGCTGCTTTGGAAGGTGGACTCCAAGTCCCATCCCACAGGTTCCACCTCAAATTCTCCCTGAATTTCCCAACCCAGAGTTGGCAACCTTATGAAAAGAAATATATACACTAAATAAATGAATCAGAAGGACCCTGTTCCAAGACAGAAATCTAAGTACCAAAACATCCCTAGTCCCCGGTTTAGAGTCTTTGACTAAGACTAGGGAGACATGAGTTCAAATTCTCACTTCCTGGATGGCCTTGACCCAGTTATACCATCTCAGCCTAACACACCTCACAGGGTTCTTATGAGGATAAAACAGGAGAGAACTATTTATATACTCCAAACCAGGGGTCATTTCGTAGAAAAAGAGGTGCAGGAGCTCATTAGCATAACTCATTAGCATAACTCATTTGCATATGCCACACCCCCTAACATGCCGGAAGTGTGTCAGAAGGCAACATCCACTCCACAGGTGAGTGAAACTGACCTGCTCTTCCTCCATTCCCTTCCCCATCCAATACTTTGTGCAATAAAAATAAGTGTCAAGAACACACCCTCATTCTCTTCCTGCTCCCTTGAAACCACCAGGTTTCAAGTAGACTTGAGATACCTAGGACATGTGCACCACCCATCCCTTCCCCTTCCCCTCCCCACAACAAGACGCCCTGTGAGGTAGGTGGGGCTGAGAGAGGTCTTTTGAGAACTGCTCCTGAGAGAACAGCTCTGAGAGAACTTGTGACTGGCCCAAAGTCACACCAGCAGCTGCATGTGGAGGAGTGGGGAATCAAACCTGGTTCTCCCAGATTAGAATCCAACTCCTGACCACTACACCAAACTGATAAGGTGGAAGCTGCTGAAGGGTTGGTGAAATTTCTCCAGTACTTATGTGCCATGTGCCCAGATAAAAAATGGTATACTTAAAAAATTTATATGCCACCTTGAGCAAGTCTCTGGAAAAGCAGCACACAGTCATAAAAGGAACAATGATAAAATTATCAATATTAAAACAAAACATTAAAAACAATAAAGACCCTAGCAGGGCTTTCCCTGGGGCGCTGCGCCGCTGCACTGCTCGAGGAAGCTGAGGAGGGGGCGGAGCTTGGTCATGTGCCCGCCCCCTGGGCTCCTCACTCCCGGAGCTGCGCTCCTTTGCGCTCCCGCTCCAACGGACCCCTGCTCCAAACTCCTTTGAGGAAGGGAAAGCGAAAAATGTGACTCACTGATTGTGTGTGCTTCTAGAAAGAAGATTTCAAAGAAGGGATTTCCAAAGGATGGGTGAATATCTTGAGTCAAAAATACTATTTCCTAAGGGCTGCTTCACACACAGTCAACAAAACGCAAATGATAGTTCCAGGCGGTCAGTCGTGTTGGTCTGAAGCAGTAGAACAAATTTAGAGTCCAGTGGCACCTTGAAGCCCAGCAAAGGTTTATTCAAGGTCTGAGCTTTCGTGTGCATGCACACTTTTTCAAATGCACTGGAATGGAAGGTAGCGTTCAAACTTATAGACAGGCTGAACTGCAAATGTACATGTAACATGGTGAAGATGTTTTAAGATATGCAAAGACAAAACTAAATAACAGGCTAAGGTTATGCGGTCAAGCTAAACAGGAAAGAATTAGTCTTGGACCCATTTGGGAGATTCACTGCCAGATCTTGAAATTCTTTGCGCACTTCCTCTGTTCTGACCAGTCTTGCTAACTTGAACACTCCTCTCTGTGTCACCTGTCTGGACTTTTAGGAATCATTTCAGCTTGCCTCTCACAAGGTTTTGCCTCACCTGCCGCTTAAATGCCACCCACTCAAAAATAGGGCTCCCAGCTCCGGTTTGGAAGGTTTGGGTTCAGTGCCTGTTAAGGGACTTCAGTTTCTACTAGTCTGTATGGTATACCATAGAGTCCACCCAATGAAGCGGCCATTTTCTCTGGGGGAACTGATCTCCGGGTTGGGAAATTCTTGGAAATTTGTGGGTGGAGCTTGGGAGGGAGGGAATTAGGGTGAGGAGAGACCTCATCAGGAGTACAATGCCATAGAGTCCACCCTCCGAAGCAGCCATTTTCTCGAGGTGGAACTGATCTCTGTAGCCTGGAGATCAGTTTTAGTTCTGAAAGTAGACCAGGCCCCACCTGGAGGCTGGCAACTCTACTGAGGAAAGGCCTAACTAGGCAGAAATCCAGATCCCCTCCTAGTATCCTGGTCCTTCCTGTTTCCCTCAGTGGTCCAGGAAGTGACACAGATGGTTGAAGAGGAAGGATTCTGTGAGGTTTATATTCTTGCTCTAAAATGTCTACCGTCCTTTTCCCTCTCAAGCTGAAAGGCTGTAATCTTGAAGGGGGAGGAACACAGGACCCTCCGGTGTGAGGCCAAAAATGTTAGACAACTTCCAAGTGTCCCAGAAAAAAAATGTTTTAAAAACAATCTATTTTCCTTCTCAGTAAACAGAACTAAAAAAAAAAAAAAAGATCTCCCCCCCCCCCCCGAAGTTTGATGTCAAAGGACCAAATAATTTTGTCTTCATTTGGGCTGATATATTTATGAGCCAGTGGTGAAAAACAACCCCAAAGCAAAAGCAAGACCCTTTGAAAATTAGTCAAAACCCATTTGCCATTTTGGTTTTTTTTTTTTTTAAAGATTCCCTAGAAATTAATATGCTTCTCCGGGTGTATTCACTGGCTAAATTGCCCACGATGTGTTTCATTCACTTTGTCTTTCTCCACATCCAGGTTAATATATTGATCTTTTCCCCCACTTCTTTCTTTTGATATTTTTTTTTTCTTTTAGATTTCAAAGAAAGCCTAATTACACGTATCTGATTCTCAATAGTTCTCGAAATAGCTGAACAATCAATACTAAGTACACTTTGCACCAATTTAGAGACCTGTTCAGCACAGACATATATCTAGCACATTTAAAAAAAAAAATTGTGTGTAATTTAAGCTGGAAAACGGGGTAATAGGAATTTTCCAATTAGGTCTGACTAAATCAGTATTCGTCCATCACAGCCTTTAAGGGGGAAAAAAGTTGATTCTTCATTAAAAGAAGGCCTACGAACCATCAAAAGGAAGCAAGAAGGGGGGGGAGAATTAAAAAGGACATCTTACATAAACAAGACAGAGGAACCAATAAACCAAATGTGAGGCTTATTTTTTTTTGAGAATCTCCACGTTCACTGAAGGGAGACAGAGAAATTATCATTGCCTGTGGAAAGTGTCACTTGTTAATTAGTTGTGTTTCACCCACGCTTTGGAACCCGTGCGCTAGATGTTCTAAACATTCGCGTTAATGATCGCATCAACGTTGATGGCTTTACCAGAGGGGACGATGCGACCAGGTTGCCAGCTCGTTGCTGTGAACATCACACTTGCCTACAGCAGAGATGTAGGAACAGAGATGTGGGAAGAGAAGCAAGGGACCTCAGACTCAAAAGGGAAGATAACTGAGCGGGGTTCTGCTAGTTTTAATCTTTCCTAACCTCAGCGCTGCCCTGATGTGGATGGGCCCCGGCTAGCTTGAGCTCATCAGAGCTCAGAAGCGAAGCAGGGTCAGCTCTAGTTAGTACTGGGATGGGAGACCACCAAGGAAGTCCCAAGGGTCCCTATGAAGAGGCAGGTGATGGCAAACTCTCCCCCTCGATGTCTCTTGCTTTGAAAACCCTATGAGGTCACCATAAGTTGGCTCTGGCCGATACCGCACTAGATGTTGCCCCGGCTTCACTCCCCAGTAAAATCCGGGGCTAAGCAACAGTTCCCCACCTGTTGCTTCGGGTCTGCATTTGGCCCGAATGTAACAAGCATTTTCCCCGGATCTTCCGTTTCCGGGATTTTGAGGTTCTTTTTTTTGCCACGGGAGTGAAGTCAGGTGGGGAACTCTGAAATCGGGGTTTCTTGCTCCACCCCTTTAACGCCCTCTCTCCCCTTACCCTCCCCTTTCCCGCCCTAGCGCGAGCGGGGTTTTTTTTTGTTTGCCGCTTCGTTGCATGACAACAACATGACATGACATTGATCCATTGTTGTTGCAGCTGCAATCCTTCCAAGCGCTTTGTGCTAGTGGGTCCTTCGCCCACCTGCCTCCGTCCACCGCTCTGCCTTCCAGTGCCCAGACCGAGTGCTGCCAAGCCGGATCACAACACTCCCCCCCCACCGTCCTCCAGTTTAAAAATATCCCTGCCACCCCCATACGCCAAAAGGGGCGGTGGGGGGGGGGGTCAGGAACAGCTAATTGGGAGTGGGGAGAGAGGATGGCGCATGGGAGTGTTGGGGGGGAGCAGATTAAGTCATCTGAGCATCATCCAGGGAAAACAAATTTAATACTCTGCTTCTTTCTCTCCCCTTTCCCTCCCCTTTCCCGCCTTGGCACAAACGGGGTTTTTTTTTGTTCCCCACTTTGTTGCGTTACAACAACACGACACGACATTGATCCACCGTTGATTGGCATTTAAATGTCTTTTTTAAAATGTAGTTTTATTGTTGATGTATCCACATTTCTGTGTAGCATTGTTTGCACAAAAGTCGCGCCTGAGTCACGCCACTGTAAAAACATGTATTGATGGCTTTGAGGCACAGCGTGAGCTGGTCCCCCCCCCCCCCCCCACGTTGCATTACAACAACACGACATGGCATTGATCCATCGTTGTGTGTTTATTTTGTTCGGGGCCAATGTATTGCGGGTGGAGTGGTGGTGTGGACACATTTTTTGCAGGGGGAGCATGTGTAGTGTTGCATGATCCCCCTCCATTTCCCTTCCCTTTCCCACCCTCCAATTCCCCTCTAACCCTGGTGCAATTTTTTTCCGCAGGCATTTCCTAATGGCGAAAGTGACCAGAGTTGTTTCATGCGCATGCGTGGAGGTTCCTTGCCACTCTGTGGGATGGTTCATCACAATGAAACTCCACCTACATTAAAAAAGGGGGGGGGGAAGGGACGGGTGCATGATGTACTTTCTTGGGAATTATGACAACCCTTGGCCAATCATGACCTTGTTGCGTCACGACGTTATGACGAAACTCCGCCTACATTTTTTTTAAAAAATGGCGGGTGGGGGATCAAGATTCAGGGCAAGGACAGATGCGGAAATGAAGAACTGGCATCATCCCGGGTCAGATTCATGTAACACGCAGACTGATTCAGACCAATTAAACCCGGGAGGAAAGGGAAGCAAAGCCCTTGTGCGGAATCGGCCCTTCTCACCCTTTCTTCAAGAAAGTTTAGTTGGTGTCCTTCTTTCCCTTTTTCCCACAGCCAACCCAGTGAACTAGGTTATACAAAGAGGCCTCAGCACCAGCCGCTGAGTTTTAGGGTACAGGGGAAATTTGAACCAGCCCTAGTAAAACCCACTAACCATTGCACCCACTAAACCATTGCACCCGTCTCTGGTAATCTACTGTGACTTTGAACTCAGACCTTGCTAGTTTCACCCTGAGAGAGAGAGAGAGAGAGAGATTGAGAAGTTCCAGGTCATCCAGGGAACTTTGAGGCTGAGGGGATAGGTTTCCATTTGCCTGCTTATGGCGGGAGACCTCCAGGCGATTGCGGCCTTTGCCAGCTGATGATTTGCTGATTGGTGGGTGGAAATGGAGGCCAAAGGGGGGCACGATCATCATAAGATTTTTAAAAAAGGACTTGGCCACTTACCAGAATTTCCGACCATAGACTTCCTGGCAATTCCTTGAGCTACCCGAAAGTGGCAAGGGAAGTTCTAGCAATTGCCAGGAGCTCTGTAGTCAGTACTTCTGGTAAGTAACCAAGGCCTTATTTTTCTTTTTAATTTTTCTCCTGAGATGCTCCCTAGGCCAAGATTTATTACAATCCCACACAGGGTTGCCAGCCTCCAGGTGGGGCCTGGGGATCCCCCGCTTTTACAACGATCCCCAGCTGACAAAGATCAGCTCCCCTGGAGAAAATGGCTGCTTTGAAGGGTGGACTCTATGGCATTGGACCATGCTGAGGCCCCTCCCCTCCCCAAACCCCGCCCTCTCCTGGATCCGCCCCCAAAGTCCCCAGGTATTTTCCAACCGAGATTTGGCAACCCTAATCCCACAGGGCCTGCAAGACGGAGCTCTTCCACCGGGCTTTTGGTTGAGGCAGCGGGCATCCCCCCTCCCTCCTTGGGTCAGCCCCATTTACAGCTCGGGTTGGCCTTTATTTATGGCCTGGGTCTGTGATTTCAAACTTTATAGATCTCTGGGAAATTTATTCCCAGTACTATCAACCACTGAGGTAGCTGGCTTTCCTAGAGTTGTATGTTTTACATGATTTAACGTGGTTTTAATTGTACTGTATTTATATTGTTGTACTATATTTATACTGGTGGATGGACCTGAGCCCGTCAAGAGGAGGGGGAGGGGGATATAAAGCCAAACAAACCCTTTTGCTGCTTGCTGGGCACTGGATATCTGCAAACAGTGTATAGTTTGATCTGGGAGAATTTCTCCTCTGCTTTCCTCTTTAAAATTCTAACACCACCAGAATTCTTTCTTTCCACTGCAACCTTCCTTTTTATTTATTATTTATTTATTTATTTATTTATTAGTTTAACTTATATCCCGCCTTGTCAGTTTTACAACTGACTTTTAGAACATCCCTAGCTCTTGGAAGCGTATCAGCAATCCCAGGCCAGAGAGTTCCTACCCAGAATTCCTTTCTGCCCATTCCCTGACCGTTCAGAGAAGAAGAAGAAGAAGAGATTGGATTTATACCCCGCCCTCCACTCCCCAAGGGAGTCTCAGAGTGGCTTACAAACTCCTTTCCCTTCCCCTCCCCACAACAGACACCCTGTGAGGTAGGTGGGGCTGAGAGAGCTCTTTCCCAAGCTGTCCTTGAGGGAACAGCTGGTACAGAGCTATGGCTTGCCCAAGGTCATCCAGCCAGGTGCAAGTGGAGGAGTGGGGAATCAAACCCGGTTCTCCCCGATTAGAGTCCGCACACTTAACCACTACACCAGGAATGGACGAGATCATCCCAGGAGT
Organism: Lepidodactylus listeri; assembly: GCA_029233225.1. Classification (NCBI taxonomy): domain Eukaryota; kingdom Metazoa; phylum Chordata; class Lepidosauria; order Squamata; family Gekkonidae; genus Lepidodactylus; species Lepidodactylus listeri. Next base: position 10,457,042 of record JARCFY010000021.1, read on the forward strand.
GGTAGACTGGGGCCAGTGGGTGTGCCCCATGCTGTAAAAGGACTCTGGAAAAGAAAAGGCATCTATTGATTTATAGCCCATATTTCTTCTAGGTGGGGATCCAAAATGGCTTACACGGGGTTGCCAGCCTCCAAGTGGGACCTGGAGTTCTCCTGAAATTGAAACGGATCTCTAGACTAGAGAGAGCATGTCTCCTGGAGGAAACAGCAGCTGCGGGGGGGGGTGGGGGGGTGGACTCTATAGTACACTGTAGATTCTTGGTAACATCCCTCCCCCAACTCCCCTCTATTCAGGCTCCACCCCCAAATATCCAGGAATTTCCCAGGCCAGAGCTGGCAACCCTACAAATACAAAAAAATACAATAGAAACAAAAGGAGAATGGAGGAAAGTATACTAAGTAAGGTGGCTGCGGTGGCTCAAGTGGTTAAGACGCTGAGCTGCGGACCGGCAGGTTGGTAGTCTAGCAGTTTGAGACCTGAGTGCCGCATGACGGAGTGAGCTCCCGTCTCTGGTCCCACCTCCTGCCATCCTAGCAGTTTGAAAGCAAGAAAGTGCAAGTAGATAAATAGTGGGAAGGTAACAACATGCCATGTGCCTCAGCATCTAGTCATGCCAGCCACATGACCAGGGAGATGTCTTTGGACAGCGCTGGCTCTTCGGCTTGGAAACGGGGATGAGCACCACATCCCTAGAGTCGGATTTGACTAGCTTTTGAGCAAGGAAAACCTTTACCTTTACCTTTACTATTCTAAGTACAGAACAGGAAAAAAAAAACATCAGCTAGTGGATGTTCCTCCAAGCTTTTGGCTATAACTCTCAGGCTAACAGCTGAAAGCCATTATCTTTTTGCCTCTTGCCCTTTCTCCTGTGCCCAAGGGCTCCTGCTTCTGGCACACCCAGGTTTAAAATACCTGCAGCAGAGGACAAGCAAACTCAATCATTTCTTCCTGCCACACACTAGGGCTTATACCTCTGTCACGCCCAGGCTTAAACACCCTCAGCCAGGCCTCACGCAGCCTGCACCATCTTCGTCCCTTCCGCTCTGTTCAAAAAGTACCCATTCAATTGTCCTGTGCCACCCAGCTCTAACATTTAACAAACTCCAAATGAGACGTCACCAACACTTCCTGTGCTGTGTGTTTTCAATTTGTAGCACGCACTTTCGGAGCATTCCGAGTCCTGATTGCAAGAAGATCGGCAACATGAAGATACAGAAGAAAACTCTTTTTTACCTTCTACATAACCCAAACTTGATAGTTTGGCTTCGAAAGCCAGTTTGGTGCAGTGGTTAAGTGCGTGGACTCTAATCTGGGATAACCGGGTTTGATTCCCCACTCCTCCACTTGCATTTGCTGGATGACCTTGGGCAAGCCATAGTTCTGGCACAGCTGTTCTTGAAAAAGAGCAGTTTCTGTCAGAGCTCTCTCAGCCCCACCTACCTCACAGGGTGTCTGTTGTGGGGAGGGGAAGGGAAAGGAGTTTGTAAGCTGCTCTGAGACTACAAGTGAGTGAAGGGTGGGGTATAAATCCAATCTCTTCTTCTTCTAAAAAATAATAGTGTGGTTCAGTGGATCGAGGACTCTTCACTGGGAAGGAGCCATGGCTCAGTGGCAGAGCATCTGCTTGGAAGGCAGAAGGTTGCAGGTTCAATCCCTGGCATCTCCAATTAAAAAGGGGCAGGCAGCAGGTGATGTGAAGGATCTCAGCCTGAGACCCTGGAGAGCAGCTGCCAGTTTGAGTAGAAAACACTGGCTTTGATGGACCAAATATCTGATTCAGAAGAAGGCAGTTTCAGGTGTTCACAGTATGGAGATGTGGGAGTATCAGTCAATCTCTGTGCCGTGAAGATATTTTCTGCCTCTCATCGTAGACCATGCAATTTCTATGGCTTCCCATCCTCTGAAATCTTTCCAACGCTTTAAAAAATAGGTGAGCATTCCCCAGAATTAGGCTCACCCTGCAAAGAAATGTTTTGGTCATGTTCTTCTGGCTATCTGTCCCAGCCCTTTCCTCATGGGCTTCTGTTTGGGCAAAAAGGTGAATTCATGTATTTTATTTCATTTATACCGCCCACCTTCCCCCAACAAGGGACATGTGTGCATCCCACAGACAAAATAAACAGAAGAAGACGAGGAGGAGGAGCAGATTGGATTTGTACCCCGATCTTCACTCAGAGCGGCTTACAATCTCCTTCCCTTCTTCGCCCCACAACAGACACCCTGTGAGGTAGGTGGGGCTGAGAGAGCTTCGGGAGAACTTGAGAAAACAGCTCTGAGGGAACTGTGACTGACCCAAGGTCACCGCACGTGAAGGGGTGCGGAATCAAACCCGGTTCTCCGGATTAGAGTCCACCGCTCTTAACCGCGACACCGAGTTGGCTCTCGTACATGCCGAATAATGCATTGCCAATGCACTTCAGGGATCATTTGGGGTCTCTCTTTGCATAATCCCCCACCATTAAGTCCAGCCTCCTGTTTAACACGGGGGCCAAACAGTTGCTCTGGATGTCTCACAAACCGGGCAAAGAGGCCAAGGCTTTTCCCTGCTGCTCCCTCCTAGCAGTCGGCTTCGGAGATCGTCAGCCTCTGGACGTGAAGGTCCCTCTTAGCCATTTAGCCACTGATGGACCTTTCCACCTGGAGTCTGTCTAATCCCCTTTTAAAACCGGCTAGGCTTGTGATCATGTTTTTTGTGGATCTTGCACTCTGCTACCGACACAGGCAACAACAGACTGGGTGTAGCCGAGACCTGGAGCGCTGTTAAAGGGACACAGAAACACAGCAAGTGGCTCCCCCTCGATCAATAGAGCCATATGCCGGACTGAGATAGACACTGCCTTACGAGAAGCGGCATGCGTGTGGAGCCATTTGCTCCTGCCTTGTGTTATAACCTCAAAGCGGGGTGGGGGGTGGATTCCCATGTCCATATCTCAAGTCTGTACAGGGGCATCTTGTGAGTCTGATGCTGGGGCAGAAGATAAACCCTCCAATGAAGCTGTTACAATGACCCCAGCCAAGTAAGCACCAGGAGAGGCCCTCGCGGCAGCGGGATAAATCAGTTAGAATAATTCATGCTATAGATTTCCTAGCGCCGAGAACTCTCTTTGCACAAGTGTATAAACATGCATCGTATCTGATAGATTTCTCTCCCCCCCCCCCTTCCTCCCTTTCCTCCCCACTGTTAGAGAATCTCTACAGGAGCAAAGTTGAACAATCCGCTTCCCACTGTCAAGATAATTCTCTAAAGACTTTTATTAGTCGGAGAAGGCAAAGAAGGAGCTTTTTCCCTTTTCAGCGCCGAAAAGTTCCGCGCTGTGCCTTCAACACTACCTGTCATTAAGAAGTCTGCACACACAGCGGTTAAGGATGCCTCTCAGTCAAGAGGGGGAAAAAAAATATATGCCGGGACAAATATGCAGGCAGCCGTGTGTCTTTGACTGTGCGCGGATGAGGAGCTTCACCATTCAGCGGGGCTACCCTTGAAGACAGCACAGATGCTACACACCATTAGTGGAAGTGGGAAGGGGCTGTCAAGTCACAGCTGATTTATGGCCACCCTGCGGGGTTTCCAAGGCAAGAGACAAGCAGATGTGGTTTGCCACCGCCTGCCTCCATGTCGTAACCCTGGCTTTCCAGGGTGGTCTCCTGCTCAAGTTCTAACCACGGTAGATCCTGCTTAGCTTCTGAGATCAGATGAGATCAGGTTAGCCAGGGCTATCCAGGTTAGGGTAAAAGCTAGACTGTTGGCTGAGGACCTCCTCCACCCATCTGTGCCCACAAGACAGCTCCAGTTGTCAGACCAGGGACAATTCATAGTTCCTCCATTTGGAGAACTGTTTCTCCTCAGGGTTTCTTGATGGCCACTGCTGTGCTATGGAATGGGCTTCCTGGGGATATTAGGGAGTTTCTAACCTTGCAGAAATTTCAGAAGCGCTGTGAGGTGAACCTTTTTTTCAGCATGCCTTTGGGGTCTTGTGAGTGGAAGTCAGTTGTGGGAGGATCTGTGCCTCTGTGACTGGCGTGGCATGCAGAAGGTCCCAGGTTCAATCCCCAGCAACCCCAGTTAAAAAAAGAGCAGGCAGTAGGGAATGGGAAGGACCTCCATCTAAGACACCAGGGAGCCACTGCCAGTCAGAGTAGACAATACAGATCTTGATGGATCACTGGACTTATTCAGTATAAGGCAGCTTCATGCGTTCTTCACATTTATTACGACAGGGCTTGTTGTCATCTTGTTGTATGTTGTATTGGGAGGGGTAAGTGGAAGCTGGTTATGATGGGGCTTTGTTCTCACCTTGGCATGTGTTGTGTTTTTTTTTTTAAAATAGATTTTAGCTGATTTGAATATGAACTGATTTGAGCCTCTGGACGCAAGCAGGATATAAATATTTTAATTAAATAAATCATAAGGTGGGACTATCAGCTTCAGTCTGCCCACTCTCATAGGGTGACTGCTGAAGTTTGAGGCATACCAGGAAGATTTATGCTGCATTGTGAGTCAAAAACAACAAAAACGGGGTCTGTTAATGTGGAAAAAAAAATGCTGCTACTTTTACAAGACAGCTCTGAAGCTTGGGAAGAGCTGGCGATACAGAAGGCATTGAATACCTGGATGAACACAGAAATGGAGATAGAACTGGGGGTCATGCATGATCTACAGACATCTCCTGGTCTACAGTTCTCCTTATGAGCAGAATTCTTCTCCTGAATACGTACATGGTGTAGAATTTCTCCTTTCCTTCACAAGCCATTCTCAACTGCCATCTTTTTTGAGCAGGCTTTGGTGGTCTCCTTAATCCATATTTAAATTTAAGCAAATGTGTACTTCATTAAATATGGACCTGGATGGCCCAGGCTAGCCTGATCTCAGAAGCTAAGCAGGATTGGACCTGGGTAGTAATTGGGTGGGAGACAACCAAGGAAATCCAGGGTGGCTACACAAAGGCAGTCAATGGCAAACCACTTCTGTTGGTAAATCGGCGGCAATTTAACAGCACTTTCCTCCAACTCCATCACTCTGTATAACTACATTTCCTCATATTCATTCCTCCTTCTCTCTCTCTTCTCCATCTACGCTTTCTTCCTTACTTTCAGACTGTAAGCTCCTTGAAGACAGAGATCTGGTCATTATTATTATTATTATTTTGCTTACGAAACTCTGTAAGGTACTGGGTACTATGCATGGCACTGTCAGAACAAATAATGAGCAACAATACCAGAATTCATTATCTCAAAGATATGATCACGGTAGTTGCTTTGACAGCTTTCTGGGAGTCCATGTTCTGTTTCTACAACTGTAGGATCTTGGTGGTTCTCAGCAGACATGACTGGTAGCTCAGGGGGTCGAGATGTGGACTTTGACCGGACCATCAGGGCAGATGAGCAAAAGCAGACTGACTCTCGCTATCGAGAGCAGATGCCGCCGTAACATCCATGTTGTCTGTCACCCTGGAAGCATCTGGCATCGGCTTTTGTGAAAGGCCAGGGGCCTTTGCGGGAAGCTGGGGCGCAGCTAGAAGGTGGCCGAGGGGCAGGGGCTGAGAAGATGGAACAGTGAAGAAACACAGTAAAGATTCAGATTTTGGCTGCCGTTCAGCTGACAGATGACAACGTTCTAGCCTGGATGAAACCAACAGTGTTTCAGCCCGCAGAACTCTGCGCTAAACTGGGGTCGGCGTTTGCGGATTTGAAAAGCATCTCTTAATTTCAGCCAAGCAGCCAATTAGATGAATGTCAAAATTCTGCATGTGGGGAGGAGGGACAGATGACATTTCATACAAGTCTCGGAATAATCAGATGCAATTAGGGAATGAAAAGGCTTAGTGATCTTTCCTCTGTTTGTTTCTTCCATATGGAAAGGGGGGGAAAAGACATTTTGCTCAGAAAGAACGAGGGGGGGGGGACCCACCTCAATTGCTCATCAAATGACATCCATGGGAGAGATTTGGACTCCCATTTGCAAATATCTCACTGAAGAAAGAAATCATTTGATAACAAATTATTAGCTTGGAGTGTACCCCTGTTTCCTGAACTTTCAGCTCGTTCGAATGGGTATTCAATAAGATTTTAGAGACTCATTCATTCATTTCAGTTATTACAATCCGAGATCAGCCAAAGATTTTACAGGAAGATTTTACATAATGTCAAGGGAGATGTCATTTTGATGACTGGGCTTTCCCAAAGGCTCCATCCCCCCATTGTCCATCTCTGGTCAACTCCAAGAAAAATAGGCTGGAGTAAGCAGAATTTAGGATCTTGTGCCTAAGAGAGAAACCCAGACAACACAGAAGAGCCTGTCAGCTTTATCTGCCAAAGCGGCTTAGACCTAAGCTGCTACATTTTATAACGGCTTCCTTCTGTATATTTCCCAATGCCCTACTAGGGTATTTAGATCACTGAGAGTTCCAGAAAGGGCCACAGACATACTCGGGGGCTTGGCTGAAGGACGGTGAGAAAGGAGTTAACTGACGGGCATCAATTACAGCATTCAAGGGGGGTGATTAGGCCTGAAATTGCTGGGAGGTTTTTAATTTAGCTCTGAGTAGTGGAGAAGATGGCCGGCCGCTGCTCCCCCATCACCGTCATGACCCCTCCCAGCTTAGGGAAGCTCATCAGATCATATACTGCTTACTGTTTCATCCGCTTACCATGTGCTGCCGCTCGGAGCTATTGTGTACCGAGCAGGCTCTCTGAAATAATATTATTCCTTTGTCCGGGTATCGACTTAGGACTCACCGTTACGTTTTGCTTGTCTCAGAAAGGTCTATCAGACAGACTCCTTCCTTAAAAAAAAAAAAAAAAAACTACATCGAGGGGTGGGGGTGGGGGGGAAGGAGTAATGGACGATACAATCAACTAGCTGGGCAAAGGGTAATGTTGGAGGAAAACTGGTTAATTTATGGGAAATCTGTCCTTTGTGAAGCCTTCCTTCTGGACTGTGCAATAGACCCCAAGGACATAAAGGGAAACACCTGTATAACCTCCTCTGCACAGATGGAAATGGGTTTCCCTGACAATTGGGACGGGTTTTTTCCTTGATCAAAAGTAAAGGCATCCTTCATTATCACAGCGGAAAGGATAAGACCTCTCCCCACACCTGCTGTTTCTCTGTATGAGACCCTGACTGTTCTGGGTGTGTCTTCCAAGGATGCACATTTCCAGAACACTGACATACAGAGATACAAAGGGTGCCCTCCCATGTGGAGCTACGGACCCTTTCATACCAGGGGGTAGCTGTATTTGTGGCGGCAAAATAAAAAGAAGCAGCGGTTCCTGGAAGACTAACAGAATGTACTCTACAGTGGCGGGTGAGCCGGAGCTCACTTTACCAAATGCATGGAGGGTAACGTCATTCACTGATATTTATATTTAAAGCTACAAGCAACAGACTGGCAATCGTACAAAGAAAGACCGATCTGAAGCCACGAACAGTGTAACAAAATAAAACGTAAGTCCACTGGCACATTAAAGATTTGTTTCTCGCGGCACACAGTTTGGAAAAGAGTGAGGGAGCCCATTGTTTGATTCACTTTACGAAATGGGGTTTCGGTGGGCTGCTAGGGTTTCCAGGTGTTTGCCTGAACCTCTAGAAATGTTGCCTGAAACTCTAAAAAGTGGTAAAGTCTGTGGCTTTCCTGCCCAACTAGTTTTTCCCCTTAGTTGTGGGGCACCACTGAAATCGTGCTCGCAAATTTGGCTGAGGACAGACTGGCAGTTTGCCGCGATATGATGCCACCTCTAATTGAGCCAGTTTAAAATATTGTGGGACATATCAGCCACACAGCACACCCTGCTATGGGTTACCCATGAAGACATCCCATGGGAAAGCATCCACATTATTGTAGCGCATCAGCCATGGAGCACACTACAAAAACAGCCAAAAGTCATGTGCGCACATGGGCATTAAAAAAAAAAAAGCTGCTACCCTAGCGGCAGAACGGATCTGCAGGTTCAGACTGCCAAATCTGTTCTGCGTGCACTCCCCCATGTTCAGACAGTTACCATGCGTGATAAATGCGTGAGAAAACAAAAACTCCACTTCGGAGGTGGTGGCTTTTTAACCCCGCTCCAAGTCGTCCTCTGATGGGGTGAATATGCCCAGGGAATGCCTGGAAGCTGTGGCTGTGTGAACGGGCCCATTTAATCCGTTCATGAAAGATGCCTATATTGGGCCAAACTGCCCATCTGACCGCAGCCGAAGACAGTCTGAACTAGGGGAACAACTAAAAGGGGGAAGGAAAAAAGCGAAGGAGATTCATTATCCACAATTAGTCTCCAATAGTGTTACTGAATTTCATATAGAAAATGAAGCTGATATAGATAGATAGATAGACAGACAGACAGACAGACAGACAGACAGACAGACAGACAGACAGATAGATAGATAGATAGATAGATAATGTAACAATAAATGCACTGGATTTTTTCTTCTATTTCTATTTGAGCAGCCTACCTTATTTAGAGTGTTAACATAACAACTGAAAGTGGAATAAACCCCATAGTTTGAGTTTGCATTGAGCTCTGTCTAGATGGGAGGCTTCAAGGCAAGCCCAACATGAGATCCATCAACCCTAAATAAAGGAAGCCATGGCCTTCAGGTTACAGAACCTGAGCAATGATAGGACATTAGGTTTGTTGGCAGTTGGAAGCAACTTGATGGTACATAACACACACACTACACACACACACACACACACACACACACACTGCAGGACAGATGTTCATCCTGCTTGGGGGAAAGACCTGCTGGAGGACTGGGTGGATGAGATGCTTGGGCGCAACCGGAGTCTATTTGTAATGTTCACTAGCATTTTGTCAAGTCCAAGGGTAGCCAGACATGCCCAAATGCAGTCTGTTGTGTTTTCCATCCAGGACACCCTGAGTCCAGTTGCGGGAAGGTGGATCCCGAAGGAAGTGAAGGACAGGAAGCTTCATTGCAGACCTGCCAGACCTCATTGCAGACCTGCCCAAGCCAGAGTTCATACCACCTGCTGGTATATGGCTTATGATTCCCTGAGACTACACGGTCGTTCACCAGGCTAGGTCACACAGCCATGAGGTCCCTCGTGCTGGTATCCATCCAAACTTGTTAAGTTACTAGGACTAAGTGAGTCTGAGAGGATTCCTTACCTGCCAAACCATGAATTGCTTTCTCTAGGAGTCACTCAGCTCCAGACTAATTGCAGAGAACTGTTCCTCACCTTCTCACATCATTTTCATAGGCCGTCACATGAACACACAAACAAAGTTGGGTCCAGTGGCACATGAACACATGGAATTGCTTTCTACTGAGTCAGACCCTTGGCCTACCAAGATCAGTATTGTCTACTCTGACTGGCAACAGCACTCCTGGGTCTTCAAAGGAAGTCTTCCACATCAGCTACTACCTGATTTTTTAAACTGGAGATGCTGGGGACTGAACCTGGGACCTTCTGCATGCTGAGTAGATGCTATGAGCCATAACCCCTCCACTTACTTCATACCCAGGTTTCTGGCATCTGTATTCCCTACCATACTATCTGCTTTTATGCACCAACTGGAAGCCCAGCAGTGGCTCCATACATACCAGATTTGTATCCAAATCTACCTGTGTGGGAGAGCAAAATCAGAAGCTACACTGGTTGCCACAGTACATGGATGTGAAGCCCATGAGGAAGGGCTGGCGAATTCTGGTTGGTGTGGCAGGCCACTTGGTGCTCAGATCTAACCCAGCCCTTCCTTGTTACAACTGTGAAATCTGTTCCAATGAGAAGAGGTGCCTTCAGGCTCAGCTTGGTCTCCTGGCTATAGCGGTTGTCCTGATGCTTAATTCCCATGAGGGGGAGGCCTCTTCTCACTAGCCAGTTCAACTCCATAAATGAAATTAGGGTTCAAAGTGTTGGCAGATGCCGGTAGTTAATTTCACTGATCGTTTAGACTGGAGAGGTTCCACTGTAGCACAGTCTTACTGTTTGTACCTGGTCCTAGAGTGGCCAATATCTGGATGGGGGGTGGAGATTTCCCACAATTATAGTCAGTCCCCTGGAGAAAATGACTGCTTCGGAGGGGTGGACTTTCTGGGATTATATCCCACTGACGTCCTTCCACTCCCGAAACTCCACCCTGCCCAAACTTCGCTCCCAAAGTCTCCAGGAATTTCCCAACCCAGAGTTGGCTACCCTATCTAGATCTGAGCAATGCCATCATGGCTGCTGACTGAATAGAAAATCTGAAAAGAAGCTTATTGTTGCAATGTAACCAATAGAAGATATACAGGAGCAGGAAGATGAGAGGGTGGGGAGGAGAATCAACACGGTGGTCCTCAGGCACATGGGATGAATATTGGGTTAGTCAACCTTCCTCCCTCTCCTCATCCGTGGGAGGGAGTTCTCATGGGTGCACAGCAACCCAAAGAGGCATCTGTCAAGGTTGTTACTTACATCAAAACTAGAAATTTTCCTTCCCAAAGCTTTCATTTCTACTTGCAAGTGGAGTGTTAATGCCGAGAGGCCTGCGGCCACTGGCCGCTCTTTGTACAAAAGATGCTTTGTAAATCGACCCGAATTCTATCCCTTTTACCAGTTTCCTGCTTGTTTACGAAGTTGTCTCTTGTTCTCGAGTTGATACAAAGATTTTACGAGCCATCCTGAAGCAAATTAATTCAATGCTGGGGGAAGGAGAAGATACTTGGGTGAAGGTCTGTTCGGTGACAGCCCAAACTCTCCAACATTTCCTCCCCCCACCCCCAAGATGAAAACAGGTCTGAATTTCTTGGATACTAAATATTTCTTTGATCGGAATGGGGTCTTTACCATAAACTCATACTGAGTAGACCAGAAGAATTACAAGCAATTCCATGGGGGTTGTGGGAGGGGGCGGTCTGAAAATCCCCGTTTAAAAAAGTTCTTGAAATTTTGAGTAAAGGTAAGCCTATTATTCTTTTGTGTGCCCTCATTGCCCCATCCTCTCTTTTTCACCAGGGAGATCACCACGAATAAGCGAAATTCCTGTTGCACAAGGGGGGAGCTTAATTGGACCCCACCGTTTCCATAACGCAAGCGGTGATCCCTGGTAAGTATTGATAGGTGTCTTGTCTAGGGTTTCCACCTACTGAAAAATTTCTTTATGACAGCGTTCAACTAAAAGAGACACTGGATAACCATCAAATATGTTAATAAATATATATTCCCTTCATAACCATTCTTCTCCTTGACTTTCCTCTTCTTGTCTTTTCTATGCAGGCTTTTCCTTTTCTTGACTCCCATACAGTCAGATATAAGCTTATCGAGGGAAACTTGCCTAGCTTCTATTGTCTTGTTTTTGTAATATTGATTCACGCAGCGCTCATAATGGCTATACGGTTACTTCTGCTAGTCGTTCAACCAATAAACACATAAGTAGCGGTAGTAGTGGCAATCATGGTGGCAGTAGTCGTTTTCTGATATTTCCCCTCTCCCCTTGCAGTTGTGTTCTGCAATATTTTCAGCCCCGAGACACAGGACTAACGGATTTAATTCTGGTAGGATTTATGAACCCCCTTTTAGAAATTAGCCTCTGTAATCAAAGTGCTGGGGTACGCAAAGGAGGGGAAGAAAATTTCCTTGCTACGCGGCTTCCCACACTGCCTATTCAAGCCCATAAGCCGCAGTTAACTCTCTAGCCCTGGCGGCTCACCTCTTTGAATTCTGATACCTTAGCCAAGTTGGCTGGTAATAGAAAGCCTTAAGATTCTCCAGCGAGAAGCATTAGATACTGTCGCTGGAGGTCGATATAGTTATGACCCCACTTCTTCCTCTGCTGCAGCTCCCAGTGACCTTAAAGAGAGTTCTGAGGCCAGCGTGGAGGCAGTTCCTAATGTAAGTACTGATATGGTTAACTAGGGTTGCGGGATCACAGTTTCAAAAAACCAAGCACACCGCCGAGTCCAAGTGTTTGGCATGTGAGGTTCAAAAGCACTGGACCTATCTGAATAAAGGACATCTGTTCTGCGAGGCGACGAGGTTCTAGAATTAGAGGCAGCCCTTGAAAAGAGAGTCTCTTCTTGCTTTGCAGGGTATATCTCTGCATTTTTCTTACACTCTCTAATTAGCGCACGCTCAAAGATTACGGGGCGTTTGTCCAAGCTGCGTGTGTCTTCTCGACAGAAGAACAGTCCAAATCTTTTTTTTTTAAACTATTCTTAGTTGTTCATTAAGGCAAAGGGATTGGGGGAGAGAACCACTTCAGCCAAACAAAAATCTCCTTGACCATGAGAAATTCGAAAAGAGACGTCTCCCTTTTACAGAGGAGAGGACATCGTTTGGAGTTCATGTCCTTTGGATACCTTCTTTAATGTAGTGGGAGTTTAGTTTCTTTTTTTTTAAAGTCAATGGCAGCCATCCAATATTACTCAGTCTGAATTGTAAAGTTGTCTAGGAGAACTTTGCCTTTGCTAGCAATGCTGGTGGTGGACAGAGAACTCCATCAGGCACAGTCTGGTGTGAATAACATGGCAGGATCTTGTGGTGGCCTCAACCTGTGACCAACAGTCCCTTCAAATGGCTGGTACTGACTTCAAAGACGTTGTCACTCTTGTGGTAGCAATTTACTTGCCCTGTATTGTATCTGACAAAAGGAAGTTTTGGCTCTTGAAAGCTTATACTCTGAAAATCTCATTGGTTTCTAAAGCGCCACTGGACTTAAGTCTATCTACCCTGTATCTTGGTTCAGTTTCTTGTTCCTGACTCTTATTCCATTACAACCTGTCTATTGTTCCCTCTCCACATCCCCCCAGATCTATATCCACACCCTCTAGAAATTCAGTACAAATCCAGTAAACGGAGGCGAAGCCTGTTTTAGTACCAAAAGTATGAGATTCATAACACACGGGACAAAGGACACCTTCAAGGATAATAAAGGTTCCCGATGACAAAACTAATGGAAGAAACCAGAAGAAAACATTTAGTTACTTAAAGAAAAAATGGCACCTATGTATTTAAAATCAGTGGCACGTTTAAAGGTTTTATACACACTCATATGGGGACTTTTTTCTCAAAGATACTCAATAATCTGTTTTAAAAGCCATAACGATGTGTAAGATTAGTCTTTGCCAGATACTGGGAAAGGGACGTAGCTGCAAATAAAGAGGAGTGGTTGGAAAAAACTGAAGAAATGTGTACAGTTGATTAAACTAACCTGCTTGTTACATGGTTAAAAGTTAGATAAGTGTGGTAATCAGAATGTTATTCCAAATAGGATGATGAACTGAATAATAATGTCTGTATGATTTGTTTATAGAATTGAAGACGAACTTATAAAGCTTTGTATCCAACTTTCTTTTTACTGAATAACTTTTTGCACTGAAAAAAAGGGGGGAAACAAAGTTTCTATGCATGCATATTTGGAAGGAGTGATCCACTGTGATTTATGCACAGGGCATGTTTCTGGACAAGACGAGCAGGAAAGGTTTTCTTCTCAATGATGTACCCAGAATACCTTCGTACCAGTGGTAATGTTTGCAGAAATGAAAATAAATTTAGGGAGGGGATTTTCTCAAAATGTCCTCCTCCAGTGCTTCAGTGTGGAATAGACAAGAAGGGGCAAGAATTCATTTTTGAAGCCAAAGAACAGATTCAGGGCTGATGGCTCTCGAAACAGTTTCGTTTCGCTGAGCTTCATGGAAGCTGACTCTTAGTTTCCAGTATCCCATTTCGGGGGAAACAATGCAAAATTCATTTATCGGACAACGATGGAGAAAGTGTCGCATTTGGGGAGTGGCTGCTAAGTTTGTTCCAGTAACTTAAAACGAAACGAAAGGAGGAGGATGGACATTTCTACATTATGTAGACATCGTAATCAGGCAAAAGGAGACACATTAACACACAGTCGTATCATACACAATCCTTTCATTTGGTCATTTAGTAAAGTTATTGCGATGAGCTGTTTCGGAATGACCTCTGCTGCCCCAATGACTGTATTTAAGGGACAGGTCCTTGAACAGATGCGGCAGCCAATTGATTTCTTATTTGCTTATAATGGATAAAGTTCTAGGATTGGGACTTTCCCATTAAACTTTCATTGATTTGTTTTCGTAGGGAGTCAGCATGTGAGTCAGATGCATCTTCAAATACCAAACACCTTTGATTTAGTTTTTATGGAAGCAGCATTTTTTAAATTGCATTGGAGAGCGTTCTCCCCACCAGTTCCCTAGTTCCTCCTACACTATTATCTTACAATGACTGTTTCTTCTAATAAAAATGATTCTAGACACATAAATCTCTGTACCAGTGAGAGGTATACTCCGGCATTTACAACAAATAAGTATGCCTCTGATTCCCCCCAATTACCTGTTTTATTAAAAATGATAAAATACAATTCAGATGCATGTCTAGTTATTTCGTTTCCATTCTCCCTTCCCCAGGTATTTATTCGATAAACAGCCTTGCAGCTTTAAAAAATTTTTTTGGCAATCTAAAATCAAGATCTTAGTAAGTGGATTTCAATAACCTAGTTAATTTGCTTTAATTTTGGGCTTCTCTATCTGCACAGAAGCAGAAATATGGAAGCTAATTTCTCCAGTTTATATCTGATTTAATTGCGTGTACTTTGGATGGATTAAGTTTCCAGTTAATTGTCAGAATTCAGAAAGGATGTTGTAGAGGAAGATTTAAACTAAAACAATAATTAACTACCTTAGATAATGTTAAAATATTCATATGAAGTTCAAATTTGTTACTTTGTAAATGACCAATATCCATTTACCATATTCTGAACTATCCACCAAACCCCTACTATTTTAATCATATTTTTATATTAACAAGGAATAGTTAGTTTTATGATATAATAATTTTCCCCCAGTTCCTAGACAGTCATGGCTGGTGTGAGCAATCATTCATATTGTAAAAACACAGAAATGTAATGGTTTGATACAGAGAAAGCTTAGCCAGAAACATTTATAAAAGTTGTGAGTTTTGCTCATCTGATTTCTGATGGTTTTCTGCTTTCCAATCCATCTTTAAACCCAGTGGATTACAGCAGAAATTTGTGTCCATTTGTTTCAAAATTGTTGATCTTGAACTGGGTATATAACAATTAAAATTTGGTTTTCATTTGTATCATTCATCACCCATGTACAGAAACTGCCTTCATCACACACACAACCCCCCCCCCCCGCTTTATTAACAAATAATCTAAAATATTAATGGAATAGTCCAAAGTATGCACATCAACTGAAACATTATATTGCAAGTGAATCTTTTAATATATATTGATAATTAGAGTCTACTAAAATTAAAATTATAAACATGGAGAGAGAGAGAGAGAGAGAGAGAGAGATTTCCCCCTGGAATCAATCAAAGTTTAATATGGGAAGACTGAGCACCATTTAGAAAAAGTAACAAAAAATGGGATTGTTTCATACTACTACTTAATGTGTTTTTATGATCTTGAAAGTGAGATCCCTAATATGTTTTAAAGTGATTTTTAAAATATATGTTTCCATCACAAGGTCTTATTTAAACAAATCAGGTAAAACAGGCAGTATAGATTACTAAATTGTTACCAGGTTCTGGCTTTTTTGTGAAAATCCCAACACAACAAAAGCCATGAGGACATTTTTTTTCCCTTTAAAGAAAAGAGGGTTTTCTTATATTTGATTTAATCCCCCACCAGTTCTGTGTTCTCTTTTTATCCTATAAAGTTTGTTCCCTCTTTTTAAATTTTCCTCTCCTGGCGGGGAGATTGCACTACAAATCAAAATCCTTCTTCGCAACCTTCTCTGGTTAGCTCTTGAAATCTACAGCCCCGATCTCAGACTTAACTTTCCCGCAAAGTAGGGCGCTCCCCCCCACTAAACATGTAATTAGTATAATTAATAATTATTCCCTAATTGAAACACAGGTTAACAAACTTCCAGAACGTTGAGAGGTAAAAGGGAAGAAAGTGGCATTCATTCACCCTGAGCGTTTTTAAGCCTATAAAAGTCTTCAAAAGACCTCAAGATATCAAGCCATCTTTTATCCAACTAAACCTACCCCCCACCTTCATTCTTACACATACTTAAATACCCACTATGCTCACAGCTTGGTAAAAAGGAAGAAAAGCCTTAATGGATCACTGGTTTTAACGAAAGAAGGATAGGTACACGTATCGGATAAGTGGTCTAGAGCCCATTTTTTTTGCTGGTATTAATAATTTTCATCAAACGAAAACAAAAGGCGTCTGAGTAGCCCAGACGGCAACGCTTTCAACTGGGTTCTTATTAACATAGCTTTTATTTTCAAGCAGAAACATTTCAAACAATTATGCCAGAGCTCCCCTGCGCTGTTTCTTCCTAAAGCTAGTTGTCAGGTATATTCCTATATGGCAGGAAGAGGAGAAAGAAAATTTGGGCTGAATTCTGGGGGCCTGATTCTGCACGTACTCCGTTCTGTCCCACAAAGCATTGCAAAGTCAAGTTGTGATATCCCCCCCCTACACACACAAACTAAGCATTAAAAGGAAATGTAAGAATGGAGCAAATGACAATGCTGAATTCTTTGGAAGGGAGAGAAATGCTGACAATACATTCATTTGGATAACTCATTCTGGAATTACATTGTTCTAAATGGATCAGAAATAGATTGTTATCCTTCATCTTTTCCTCAGTAAAAATGTAACTTAATAATTATTTGTGTATTGAAAGAAGCAATGACTTTCTTTCAGAAATCAAACATCTCATTTAGGAAAGATCACACACACACACACACACACATATATAAAACATCTCAGCTCAATAGTTTAATTATCTACTGCTATTATTATCTAATTTAATAGTGTTCAATTTTTGCTTTCCAGAGACGAAGTATTGCTTTCCAGAGACGAAGTTGAAATAGGCTAAAAATATAGGAAGTTTTTCTACTTGTTTGGGTTATGTACAAATATGCTCGTATTCTGGTTTAACTTATCTGAGTGTATTCACATATACTGATCAGCGCAGAAGGACAAGGTATAGTGTATGGGCAAGCAGCAGTTTGTAAGACTGAATTTAATTGCATATGTTGGAATCTTCCTTCTGCGCCTCTTGTGAGCGCAGAGCTTGTCATCAGTTTCAAATAGCTTGAAGTGTTTCTTCCACTCCATAAAACAACATTAAATTCACCATTCTTTATGCCTGCCTCTGTGCTTCTTTGGGTACTCCACTGATACAGATCATTGGACTCCAATCTCTTTAAGCCATTGTTTTGAAACAAGCATTGTTTTCTTATGACTTCCACGTCTGGGTGAAAACGGTGGTCACTGATATGAGTTTCATCTTCATAAGTTTTGCCTTAATGTTTAATTGGTCATCGGGGGGAAAGGGGAGACAGCCAAAGGAGGACATAACATTTTATTTTATATACCAGCATGGGCGGAAATTAAATTAACTATCAGGTACGTCCAATCTATTGAAGTCTGGGTGTTTTGATTTAAACTGATTTTGTATCATGGAAATCCACCTGACAATTCAACTGCTTTGACTATCTTGGACTGCGGGGTGTAATTAGGAGTTTATTAAATAAGTAAATAAACTTTCTTCAGATAAAGGCGCGGAGATGCTCATATGAGTTCCAGAGTATTTCCTAATAACCTTTCTGCTGCCTTTGAAAAGGCACCATGCATTGGATTAATGTGCAGTACAAATGAATCTGAATCAAAGCAGGGCCCTTCCATAAACTAGGTAAATTGGAATATTTGGGTTTAAGCCAGTTTGGTTCCAGTGGTTTCAGTGGAACCATCTGCCTATCCAACTCAGCGGCTTTGACTTCTGTTAGGTTAACATCAGTTTTAATTCTTGCTTAACTAGGTCATGCACCTTAAAATTTTTGAGAGAAAAAACCCACCACCTGATTGCATGATTTGAAGATGGAACCAGTATCATCTTTGTTTCTGATTTATATGCCTGAATCCTTCTGTACAGATAGGTATTGGGGGGGGGGATCTCATTTGGCCGAGTTGCATGAATATAGGAATAGTTTCTATAGCTGCAGGTTTGAAAGGTCTGTGGCCCATAAGATATAGGATGGCGTTTCCCTACAATGCTTTGACAAATTGTCAAGCCCACCTCAACTTGTAATTGCATATTCAGGGAGACTGAAGTACTGTCTTTCCCCTGACCTGTACGATGTAAACAGACAAGGACACAGAGCGATCTATTCAGCCTTTCCATCTGACACCTGTCTGAATTTTTAAAAAATAAAATAAAATAAACAAAAATGGAAAATTCAAAAGATATTGTTCTCGATGGCAAGCCATCGCTAAAAGTGATGGGGTGGTTTCCCCAAAGTTCTTTGAGGTGAGTCTTAAAATTTGGTCTTTGGAAACTATTTTTAAGTGTTTGCATATAATTTCCTCCAAGCAACGTTTTGTGAAAGAAAGTCAACGTCCAAATGAGGATAAAGTCATTTAAAAAAAAAAAAAATCTGAAATAGCATCACAAAGGTGAAACCCAAAATCTTAGGATATTATTAACTTGCTACAGATAGTGTTCTACCAGAATGCAAGCTCTAAATTTAAGCACTGAAGACTAAATCAAAGAGTATGAACATACAAAGTCAAGAAGCGGCTGTGGAGCTAATTAAGTAGCCAACGTGGGTCCCACTTGTTTGCCCTATTTGTTGAAATCTTTTTTCCTCCTTTCATTCTCTAGGAACTAACATCATTTCCCAGTCTTGCTAGATATGAAATATCACTCACAAAACAAGCAACAGAGAAGAAGAAGAAGTAAGCTTTGAGGAATGAACAACCTAATGGATGAATAGAGTTCTTTTAAAAAAAAGAACGGTGTATGGTTGAAGATCGGACCTACAGATGCTCGGTTTCCTCAGGCTACCAAAGATACTATCAAGCTATATTAGAAAGAAGTTTCACTGCAAATTATTGGACTTCTAAGAAAGCTGGTATACACTGGGATACAAATATCCTGGTACGTAAAATGGAAAACAAAGGCACCCACATTGGTTTGTACTATGAGAAGATATTTGGCGGATAACTGTACAAATGGGTATTTTAATCCATATCCCTATTCATATAAGCCAAGCTGTAAGTTATATTATTGCTTCTGCCTCTGCATTTTCAGGTGCGTACGTCAGAAGGCTTACGAAAGAACCAAATGATATACGCCCAGCCACAATTCTCTAGATACTTGAAAAATGAATCTACAAGGTCTCAGTGCATTAAAAATGGACATCCCTCTGAAGGTTTCCTTAATGTATGGCTTTAAAAATGAATCTTAATGCATTGCAGTGGGCTATTCCATTTTTGGCACAGTTCGAAGCTCTAAGATCCTTGTAGTCTAAAGACGGGATCTGTCGGGGAAGCTCTCTTGGACAAGCCCAGTTTAGATAAAGGGGAACTCCTTGAGAACATCATTTGCTCATCTTGCTCACGAGCATCTCCTGTTTATTTCAGTGAGACTCACTGAGAAATAGATAGTCTTTCAGTTCATAGTAATTATCTCACGGTTTCCCCATATATTTCAGTAGACCTCTGGTGCAAGAACTTTTTGACAGACTGAACACAAAATTATTCGTAGATAATACAGAGGAATTGATTTCAGGTATCTTGGATAGCTCATCTATGAGCCTACCTTGCTATATCTAACACAGGACTTCCTGCAGGTTTACCTGCCTGGTTTCCAGTGCTGTCCTAAACCTCTGCATGATCTGATTTAAATGGGCATAGAAGGATGTAACTGTCTGGATCTACGCTGCTAGACTAGCATGTAACCAGCAATCATAATTGGTTTCCCATGATAAAGGTAGAGGGAAAACTTGATATGCACGTTTCCTCCTGGGGCACCCCTCCCGCAAGCTTTTAGCTGTGTGTAAAACTGGGATCTCAGGTATCTTCCATCCTGATGTGGTTGCGCTCATAGAAGCGATTGCAACAAGACACCACATTAAAAAAAACAAAACCCTTTGCCTGCTACAAACATCACTGTGATGCTTTGAAATGCACACAGCTATTCCTGTCCTCCAAGTCTTATGAAGGGATATTATAAAAGTCCATGCAATTTTGCACAGTTTTAAGACATCGGCTTCCCCACTTCCCGCTTAGCGTTTAACTTTCCTGCTTGGTGTTTTCTCACTTTCAGGATCAAAGTTGGTAGCAAGGGGAATAGGATCCTTAGGAGTTGCAGAGTCTCACAATCTATTTTATCACAGAGATGTCAGTCCAGCTCCCCATCTGTGTGATAAATGTGTGTAAATATCACTAATTTGTACAAGCTCAGGACATAGATCCTTAACCTCCACTGTCTGTCTTATGACTGCTGTCCCTTGTACCAGTAGCAGAGGCTTGTTTGAAGACTACTCGGGAAACTACCTAATGAAAGAGGCGGGGGGGGGGGGGAAACCCCCCACAATCCCTAAAATGGGCTGATATGCTTTGTTAATCAAAGATTTTTCTCTTCACCTTCTACCAGGGTGATATTAAAACCACTCTGATGATGGGCCACAGCAATTGTCGGCTAAGCAAAGTCAAAATTAATGACCAACAAAATCAACTTTCCTTTGTGGTTGATTCGCAGCCAGCTGCATCCCGGTATAAAAGAAATATCAAAGGCAGAGGCCCATTCATTATTAACTCGGAACGGCTTCAGGAAACCATCTTTAAACCTCCATTGACAACCTCCTGACGGACTCATAATTTCTCAAAAAAAAGTTGTTGGCATGATGGTTTCTTTCTTTTATTCTTTTTTTTTTCTTTTGCCTCTGCGTGTCGTCATGCTTGGCCCAAACTGTCACAAAGTCCTGGAGGATAGCTCAGTGGCGCATATCTCCGAGCCCAGGGGCCCAGTGACCGTTTCTTGAACGACATCTGCGCCAAACATTTTTTACAGAAGAATTCTCCACATAATTCCTGCTGTACCTCTCCCTCAGCTGTCAACCTAATAGAGCTGTCAACAGCTTAATTGTAAGATACAATATTGTAAGGGGGACACATCCAACTGTGGGGGTGGGGGGTGGGGGGCGATGGAGGGTGGGGGAGACCTTCTGTGGAAAGGAACACAACTCAACTGTCATTTTCATAAAGACTAGCCCAACCTGTAGCTAAACCATTTAAAGCTCCCATTTAAACCTCCCGATTAATCCCAGGATTTCGCAGCGTAGGTTGGAGCATGCTAAAAAAAAAAAGAAAAAGTGGTGGACAAAAGACAGAAACTTTTGAGATATCCAGTGCATCACCCACACCTGCCATCTAATCTGGCCTAGTCCAGCTTTCCAAGACTTTTCTTACAGCTCTGGCTTAAAGGGGTTCTTCCCTCCCGCATTTTGATTTTTAACACTTTTAACTCTTCGGCCTCCACGTACCTCCCAATGCCACACTCTCAGGTAGCTTGTACTCTTCATTTAGTACTATACAAAATTCCTTGGGATACACACTCAGATTGGCACGGGGCAGCAAAATGAAATCGTAGGGATTCTAATTTTATTTTTGAAAGAATTTTTTTTTAAAAAAAACCTCACCCTAGGCCATAACCCAAAACAGTAGCTATGTTGGTTTCCGTTCTTTGACAGTCTCTACACAATGATAAACAAAATGCACTGGATTCCTACAGCCTCTGATTTTTTAAAAAATATATAAATTAAAAGACATCTCTTGCTGTATATGAAAGGTTTTTTTTTTTTTAATCGCCTGTAAGTCAACCAGTTGTTCTGGTATTCAAATGCATTTTGCTCTTTTGAAGTTTACCAGCATGGGCTGCCATGAGAAGGAAACTTGTCAGACTCTCAGATGATGGTCATATTGCTCCGTGGTTTACTTCTCACACTTTTCAAAAGAAACTCTGAACAAAACAACCCACCAGACACAACAGTTTTCTCTCCCCCACCCAGTACTTACTGCTTTTTTTTTTTTTAAGAAAGAAGAACAGTAATGAGTGTGATGATAAAGCAACAAGTTTTCTCGCTCTCTCTCTTCGCCCCGAAAATTTGGAATAATTACAAGATGGGGAACAATACCACACACCGAGCGCAGAAAGACAGAAAACAGATCGACTTGATGTCTTAACACTAACAGATTCCTGCCCACTTGGACTCAATCTGTGCCCTTTGGAGCATTCTGCCAGCTCTTTCAGAAACCATGCCGATGAGTTATTAAAGGGGGGGGGGTGCGAGGCAACATATTCTTAAAGTCTTTTTAGAAAACGAAAATCGGTTATTGATTCACGTTTTCAAGTTTTGCCTCATGAATGAAGGCCTAACAATGCTGAGCAAAAATGAAGAAAAAGAAGGGAACAAAGGGGGGGAGGTTTGCATGAGATATTACCTGATTCTGAATCTGTATTCGTTTGTTAGGGAAAGCGGGGGAGAAAAAAAACACACAGAGAGAGGCATTTAAACAACCTGGGAGAAAAAGCACCCCGTTCTAATCGTGCTGCGAATTTCATCATTTTTGTGGTCGTTATTATTGTTTTGGTTTCTCCTACCTTTGCTGGCCTGCGTCATCTGCTCCATTAAAAGTGGTAAGTTTTGTGCAGATGATCTTGGTCATTCTAGGTTTGCATCAGTGTGAAATCTTTAAAAAAATGTTCTTTGCCTACAGAAATGTGGGTTCATATAATAGCTACTTGAAGCAAGGGACGGGAGCAATAGTTGTCCTTATTTAGGGCTGTCCACAATTTTGTTTGTCCTCTTGCCATTCACGGCAGCTGGACTCTGACCTCCTAATTCTTTTTTTTCCTGCCTAAGTATTCTTTTCAGATTCCAAGTTCTTTCCTTCTTACCCTCCCACTGACACCATCCTATTCAAAAGTGGAGATAACTTTATTCATCTACACATCATTGTATCAAATTGAATAGGCAAAAGGCTTCAATGTTCTTCAGAAATGGACAGGCCTGTAAATGTCTTCATTCCCCCCCCCCCCCGGCTCTCTTTTCCCTGCCCTCAATGCAATGAAGCCTTTTAAGAAATATGTCATTTTAAAAGAAGCTTTAAATATTGTTTATCAGATTAAAGTTCCACTTTCTTCTAAGGGAATCTGCAAAGCAATGGGTAGTATATCATCATCTTTGAAATGATTATCAGCGTAGTGCCCTAATGGGTACTTGAGAAAGGGGATCTATAAAATGAATTTTCTAAGCTTACGTTAGCGGCTGCCGAATATTGTGCCTTGGGTTTCTGTATTGCTAGCAGAAAATAGCTTTCTCCTAAAACGGATGCATGTTCTGTTATCTGTCTGATTTCTTCTCTACGGTTTGCAGAGGAAATTCAAATTAAGTCATACCCAGACTCATCTTCCGGGGGGGGGGGGGGGGGGGAGAAATACCCTACCCTAATCTTCACTCCGTATTTGTTGATTACAGCCAAGAATTACAAAAGACGCTGATTATGTCAGCATGCATTTGTGGCTAGTGACGTCACAAAATTCCAGGTCCTAGAACTAATTGAGAGTGCTCACTTAAATGCAAATGACATCAAAATCTATTGATGCTCATGGAACTCCAGCTGAGAAGCATCCAACTATCCTCTTTCTTTCATGCCCTTGGTTGGTCTTCCTTCCAAACTTCTCATGGGCTACGGTGACTTGTTTAAGAAAACGAGCTGATTTCAGAAGAACAAACCGGAGAGGCGCATTCTGTCCACTTGTACAGGGATCTGCCGAAATGAAGATGGAGATCGAGTGGTTTTCTAACATTCACGAGGCTGCGCAAAGCTAACGTCTCTCTCTCTCTCTCTCTCTCTCTCTCTCTCTCTTTAGGTGAGCTGAGATGACAGATGGGGAAAAATGAAAAGGTGAATTACAGAGAAATCAGAACATTTGAAGTTCTTAAGCCAGCTAATCAGATGGGAGTATTTAAATCCGTGGATTAGAAAATTTAAAAAGAATATAAAAGGAAGGGAGAAAACAAACAAAAAAACAACCCCAAACCCTCATCTCTGACGGGGTATTTCCTGAGCTAGGCCCAAGAAGTTTATTTAGAGGGAATAGGGGACATTGGGAGGGATTTGGGAGACTCAAAAGCGAGAAGTTTATACATTAGTGAGGCAAGTTGCAAAACACTGTTGATATTCAAATGTTTATTGTGTAAAATCTGGGATAAGCTTCAGCATGAGAGAGCCTTTAAGTGCCTACAACTATTGCTAATTCCCCTCAGCATTGAGGCAGACACAAAAGCCTTAATCCAATTCCACTTTTTCCCCCTCCCAAAGGGCCTGCGCTATTTTCTCTCACATAAACTAACAACACTATCCCATCCCACGGCAAGAGTGGTCAAAGAAAAAAGGGCCCTGTGTTTATACTTCAACCAACACTTTGTGTTTCTTGGCTAAGTATGGCGAGAAACTTTTAAGTGGAGCCCTAGGCCCCACGCCCCTTTTTTAGAAAGAAAATAAGCCTTCAGAGATTGAAAACGGGCTAAAAACTGAGGAGGTGTCAGCCTTTCCTTCGGTCACTATCAGGGCAAAAGAAATGGATTCTTTGAGCTGCAGCATTCTTGAAGCTATGAAATTTTTGGACGAAAATTACAGTTTATTCTTCAAGTCAACATGACCTCCGATACAGATTTTCGTTGTATACTGGTAGCTTCTAAAAAAGTGGTCTTTGTGCTAGTTATCAAAATAATGAACAGAAATATCTTCCAGGTGGTGGTTTCGCTTGATGTAGAAAACACCCCTTTCTTTCTTTTGGCCATCTTGAGAGTTTGATCAATGCATGGACTTTTTTTTTAATCCACGCATGTCACAAGAAGCCCAGACCAGACCAAAGGTCCATCTAGTCCACCATTCCGTTTCCAACTGCCCCAAGACAGATGCCACCAAGAAGGTTACAAACAAACAAGGATTAAAGCTACTGTTTATCCTTTGTTGTTTAATCTCTGAAGCCAGACATAAATTTCTATCAGCTTTGCTGCTTCCACACTTCAAGACCTCTGATCTCCAAAAACTGCTTCTCCTGGAGCAGGGGTGGGCAAACTGTGGCTCGGGAGCCGCATGCGGCTCTTTCACATATATTATGTGGCTCCCGGCAGGGCGGCTGGGGAAGCTAAATATCATTAGCAAACAAGTATCATTGGACAAATTAATATCATTATCAATATCTGCTTTTACCCCTTTTGTTATTATTTTTGGCAGTATCATTTAATGTTAATAAAAAGCAAATTAGCTTATTTTCCAATAAAAGCAGGTAATATTAGTTCATGTCTTGTGGCTCTCAAACATCTGATGTTTATTCTATGCGGCTCTTACGTTAAGCAAGTTTGGCCACCCCTGTTCTAGGTGGCTCTTACGCCGAGCAAGTTTGCCCACCCCTGTCCTGGAGGATAGGGGACTCCAATGAATGACAGGAAGAGGTTCTGAAATGGGAAGGGGAAATTGGTGGGAAATGCCAATTTAGTTTGGGTCTACCACATTGTACTCAGAGGTATCCTGCTTCCAAACATGGAGGTTCTCTTATCACGACTAATAGCCATAGATAGTTCTCTCCTGTATGAATGTGTCTATTCCTTTAAAAAAATTATGTGATGAAGAAGAAGAAGAAGAGATTGGATTTATATCCTGCTCTTCACTCACTTAAGAGTCTCAGAGTGGTTTACAAACTCCTTTCCCCACCCCTCCCCACAACAGACACCCTGTGAGGTAGGTGGGGCTGAGAGAGCTCTTTCCCAAGCTGTCCTTGAGGGAACAGCTGGTCCAGAGCTATGGCTTGCCCAAGGTCATCCAGCCAGGTGCAAGTGGAGGAGTGGGGAATCAAACCCGGTTCTCCCAGATTAGAGTCCGGGCACTTAACCGTGCACTTAACCACTACACCAGACTGGCTTCACCAATATCTTATGGCAGTGAGGCTTGTAAATTAGTTATTCTTTATGTGAGAGGAAACTTTGTTTTTGTATGTACAGAAGCTACTGCCAAACGATTTTAGCAAGTGATTTTATCAAGTGATCTGAAATCTAGCATTATGACAGAGGGAAAGACAAGGCTCTTTCTTTGCATCGTTCATAATTTTAAAAATCAGTTTCATGTGTCCTTCCTTAGACATTTTCACTGGTGAAAGTAACTTAAATTTCTCACCAGTACTGTTTCTCTGCCTGGGGGGGGTTCTTCAAATCAGGTATTCCGTATTCAGTTCTGGTTGGTACTGGCTTAATTTTTGCCCCTGGATATTCTTTCCCCAATCTTTAGTTTTTCCTTCTGAAGAAGGTACCTCTACCCCCAGTTCATTTTGTTTGCCTCTTTTGGGTACTCTTTCAGCTTTCTTGTATCATTTATGGGATGTGATATATATATATTCAGAGATGAAGGAAAAGGACCTTAATGAAAGAAAATCTTGATGACTGAGCAATGCTTTCTTTAAATAACATAAGTAACCCCACTATGGTATTATTCGCTGGAGTTCCATTGATTCTTCAGTGTAATGTATTTTGATTCAGAATGTATTTTAGCACTGTGTTACCTGGAGGGGAGAATCTATTATGGCTATTAGGACAATGCTCTGCGGAAAATAAATGTTATAATTTCAGATCTTGGATTGGGGAGAGGGGGGCTTTACTGTGGTCCCTTGTTTGGGGTAGGTCATTACGGGTTCAAGACTAAAATCCATGTGTTGGGGGTGGGGGGGTTGCCGTCATTTCATGACCATTATTTTCAATGAGGAAGCAATTTAAGAGCCTGTGGCACCCGTTTGTAAAGATAATGGCACAAAAATTATGCACAACGAACTTCTCCCTCTCATCTAACCCCCCCCCCTCCCCAAGTGTCAAGCATAGTGAACAACAGGGTTTAGTTTTACAGACCCATGAAGTTGTCATCTTTCAGGGGAAGTGACCTTCTCTCTACGGATTTCTAGGAAGGAAAGATGGTGGCAGCCAAGCAGGAGAACCCCACCAACCAATGCTCCCTCTAAGTTGTAAAGTCTTGTGAGCAAAAATTCTACTTTGTGAGCTACTGGCATTAAAGTTGTGAGAAAATAATTTGGCTGCTGCATAAGTTAGTTTGCTCTGGAGCCGTCCTTCCTGAGCGAAGACACAAATGTGTGAGCCGGAGGCTAAAGAAACTGTGAGGTAGCTCACACTAACTCAGCTTAGAGGGAACATTGCCAGCAATGCCAGTGATCGACAATAAAACATGTTCTATCTTTTGTCGGAAAACTCAGCATCTGCCATCCTTCCTTGTTGTGGTCTGTTGTCTCCTTTCACACACACACACAAAAGAAGGCTTCCTTTGCAGAAAACCACATTCCCCTGCGCCATTGCTGAAATCCTTAAAAATAATTCAAATTTTTCAAATAACAACAACAAAACCCCAAACCAAACCAACAAACGGAGCATGTGTGTGTTTTATTGCACATGAGGAATCAATCATCCAGGTGCTATGAAAGACATATCTTCAGGCTGAACATCCACTACAGGAGTACCTTAATTACTACCACTACTTAAGGAGCTCTTTCTTGAGGAAGAGGAGGAGGAGGCAGTGGCAGTAGGAACTGGGTTGGGGGAATCCAAGGTTGAGGCAGACTCCTCCATGGATTCAAAGCACTTCTCCCCAGAGCCTGTTTACCAGGCCCAGGAAGAAATGTTCTGAACTATGAGGAGCTTTGTGGACTTAAATTCCATCCCTGGGGCTTGTCTCGGATGATGATGATTGTCCAGGAGTACTCATGAGATCCCTTGCAAGCATCTAATTGGAAGAAAGAAATGCTGTTGCCCAGGGAATCAGGAGAATCAAAGAAAAACAAGATATTGGCTGCTGCTGATAATGGTAAGCACCCAAACATGAACAACAACACAGATTTTTGTGTGGGGAGGGGTCACAATGCCTAAAAATCCTGGATGTGTGTTACTGTTCAGAAAAACCATGGAAACAACCTGAAACAGTAATTTTCTTGTTGCCTCAGGAATGTCAGAATCCATACCCCTAATAGCTACTGGGTAAAGACTTAGTGCATCGTACTGAGTAAATAGATTAATCTCTTACCCTTCCCAGTTCAATTATTCGGTAATGCTCCTTTGATATGTCTTGGAACTTTATTGCGGCTATCAAGCAGTTCAAGGAAGATACCTTCCCACGCAACTCAGGGGTACGTGCTTCTTTGTGAATATGGTGAGCATTCAACTTAATCCTTTTAACTGGAGATGCCGGGGGTTGACCATGGGATGTGCTGCATGCAAAGCAAATACTCTGTCAATAAGCCACAGCCCACTCCCCAAAGTTTGGAAGGAATTTATTTATTACTTATTTACATCATTTATACTTCACTTTATTTCCACAGTGGGGAACCCAAAGTAGCTTACATCATTCTCTTCTCCTTCATTTTACCCTCACAACAATCTTGTTCAGGCTAACAGCTCATGACTGGCTCAAGGTTACTCAACAAAATTCCATGGCAGAGTAGGAATAAAAGCCTGAGTCTCCAAGATCCTGGTCTGCTGCTCTAAACACTACACCACATTGACATGTCTTCAAATGACATTTAAAAGAAGAAGAAATTAGATTTATACCCCCCCCCCCTTCACTACCCAAAGGAGTCTCAGAGCCGCTTACAATCTCCTTTTCCTTCGCACAACAGATACCCTTTGTGGTGGGTGGGACTGAGATAGCTCGTTCAAGCACTGCTCGTGAGAGAACAGCTCTGAAAGACCTTGCGACTGACCCAAAGTCACAGCAGCAGCTGCATGTGGAGGAGGAGTGGGGAATCAACCCCGCTTCTTCCATATTAGAGTCCGCGCTCCTAACCACTATACCAAACTGTCGGCTACACTGCCATCATTGGTGGGGGGAGGCAGGAAGCTGCTGGGTGAACTCCTTCATGTGCTGGAATGTTAAGTTTCATTTCTTTCCCTGTGCCTTATCTTATAGCCTAGGCTTCTGACCTTGGTGCCTAGCTGTGCTTCTTCCGTGGGAATGTGAACCCATTAGTTTAGGGGCCCTTCAATGCATCCTCTGATTGGCTCAGCTCCATCAGGGAACCCCACTTTGAAACCTGTATATCTTCCCAGGGCTCATTTCGTAGCCGGAGCTCCTTTGCATATTAGGCCACACTCCCCTAATGTAGCCAATCCTCCAAGAGCTTACAGAGCTCTTCTTACAGGGGCTACTGTAAGCTCTTGGAGGATCGGCTACACCAGGGGTGTGTGGCCTAATATGCAAAGGAGCTCCGGCTACGAAATGAGCCCTGTATCTTCCCCTCTCCCGCCCTGCTAGTTAGTTCTAACACTGAATGTGTGCACGGATGACCTGCCTTTCCTGTACTCAATAAACTTGATCCTTCTTGATCCTAGAGAGCCAGTTTGGTGTAGTGGTTAAGTGTGCGGACTCTAACCTGGGAGAACCGGGTTTGATTCCCCACTCCTCCACTTGCACCTGCTGGGTGACCTTGGGCAAGCCATAGCTCTGTACCAGCTGTTCCCTCAAGGACAGCTTGGGAAAGAGCTCTCTCAGCCCCACCTACCTCACAGGGTGCCTGTTGTGGGGAGGGGGAGGGAAAGGAGTTTGTAAGCCGCTCTGAGACTCCAAGTGAGTGAAGGGCGGGGTATAAATCCAATCTCTTCTTCTTCTTCTTCTGAAGGAACACTGTTGGGACTGATTGCTGTGGGATTCTGATACAAACTGGCTCTCCGTAAGTTATGAGCATGTACCAAAAACAGTAGCCACCAGGTAGCATGATGAGGCAAGAAAAATCTCATTTTTAATTCAAGGTGGGTCGCCGTGTTAGCAGTAGAAAAGAGCAAGAGTCCAGTAGCACCCTAAAGACTAACAAAATATGAGGCAAGATAGGAGCTTCCATATTTGAAGAAGTGAGCGGTGACTCACGAAAGCTCCTAACCTGCCACATATTTTGATAGCCTTTAAGGTGCTACTGGACTCTTTCTCATTTTTAACTGTGAACATAGTCATGATTTGAGATTATGAAGAATCCTCTCAGGAGAAAAATCAGTATTATGAGCAGGGGGGAACTCAGTTTTTCAAGGGGGTTATGTGCAAGCCTGTTGCATCACTTCATTGTGATTGAAAGGAACTTTATATGACTGAGACAGCTAAAATAATAATAATAATGAGATGCTTGAATACCCACCTGCTCGGCTCCCGTCCCGTTCACTAATTATGATCAGGCGTCCGATTTTTCAACCAATTGTCTGTCTGTTCATCAGTGCTTCATGGGTGTTCGGAGTCATTCGTGATTGCTTGGACGCATTCCTTCCTAACAGCATAGTTTCGCGCAATCAGGTTTTTGTGCATATCTGTTCTCAGCAAGTCTGATGTTCTACTTCTGCCTAGCCTTTTTGCCGTGCTGCTCCTCTTGGCAGGTGTTTGGCTATACAGACCTTTGGTTATACAGAGGGGAACCTCCACATTCAGAGGCACTAAGCCTCTGAATCCCAGAGCCAGGAGGCAACATCAGGGGAAGGCCTCGGCCTCTGTGCCCTGTTGTTGGCCGTTCAGAGGAATTGGTTGGCCACTGTGTGTGACAGGATGCTGGACTAGGGGAACCATTGGTCTGATCCAGCAGGGCAGACAGTTTGCTTAGGAGCACAGACTCTAATCTAGGAGAACTGGGTTTGATTCTAGGAGAACATGGAGCTGCTGGGTGACCTTGGTCTGTCACAGTTCTCTCAGAGCTGTTCTGTCAATGTCAGTTCTCTGGAGAGCTCTCTCAGCCCCACCTACCTCACAGGGTGTCTGTTGTGGAGAGGGGAAGGAAAGGAGACTGTAAGCAGCTCTGAGACCCCTTCAGGTAGTGAAGGGCGGGGTATAAATCCAATCTCTTCTTCACACTCTGTCTTCTCCTAAATGGATCAAAAACAAGAAGAAGAAGAGGAGGTGGAGATTGGATTTATACTCCACCCTTCACTACCTGAAGGAGTCTCAGAGTGGCTTAGAATCCCGTTCCCTTCCCCTTCCCACAACAGACACCCTGTGACGTAGGTGGGGCTGAGAGAGCTCTTTTGAGGACTGTCCTTGAGAGAACAGCTCTGGGACAACTTGTGACTGACCCAAGGTCACACCAGCAGCTACATGTGAGGGAGTGGGGAATCAAACCTGGTTCTCCCAGATGAGAGTCTTAAACACTACACCAAACTGGCTCTCGATGATGAATCAATTATATATATAGTTCAGGGTTCACCTAACTCAGGGGCCCTGCCCCTTTAAAGCCTGCGAGTACTAACAGAATTCTGAGAGGGAAGGGAGAGGAGTGGAGAGAGCCACCCCAAAACCGTTGCCCCAGGAATCAGAGCCAAACCCTAAAATGGCCAACACAGAAGACAAAGCCAAAAACAATACTTCCCTCCCTGCTTCACAACCAGGGGACAGACTTCCATTTGAATGAAGGGACCCAGTCACAAAACCTGCCTTACAATGGCTCCTCCCACTTTCTGAAAAGCTTGACAGGCGCCAAGGGAAATATGGACAGGTGTCATGGTGACCAAAAGCGCCATGTTCCAACAAGTCCTCGGTAATGTTAATAACTGCTGATCTGTTTCGATCAGTGTTGTGTACTAAGACCGCGATCGCCTGGTCTCCTGTAATGGCGACCACCACGTGGTCAGTGCACATGGTCAGATTATACCTGAGCTTCGGCCAGGTAGAACAATAGCCAGTTGGATCCTGAGTGACCACCAATTACAAGCCTAGGTCTCCCGCTGGGGGACCTATGAACTGCAACCACGGACTTAAGGTCCTATCAGGACCTGGGGGGCGAGGTCGGGGCATTGTCTCCGGCCAGCATAAAAGAGGGCTCTGAGCCTGGGGTTTCCCATGTTCCATCTGACCCACAATAAAGAGCTTTACTATGAAATCACTACCACTCGCCTCCCGACTCCAATACTTTCCAATCAGACACACTTATGCGCACGTGCCATGTTGCAAACACCTTAAGTGAACCTGTTTGGCAGGTATTGGAGGCATTTAGTCCCAAATTAAAAGACCCAGCAATCAGCTCACATCTGACTGGCACAGTCAAACGGAGGAAATTCGACTGCAAAACACGTTGGCTACAAATCTTTGTCTCCCACCTTTCTCTACATTGTCTGCCTGCAACCTCATATTGTGGTTCCAACATATTAACATTAGTTCACCGATTCATACTGTACTACCTGTTTCATACCCAGCAGCCACATTCTAAGGACCCGGAGACCAAGCCCTGCGAGGAAAGGCTGGGGGATTTGGGAATGTTCAGTCTGGAGAAGAGGAGGTTGAGGGGGGACAGGATGGCTCTCTTGAAGGATCTAAAAGGCTGTCACTCAGAGGAGGGCAAGGGAGCTGTTCCTGTGGGCGGCAGAGGAGAGGACTCGCAACCATGGGTTTAAATCAGGGGTGGGCAAATGGCGGCCCGCGGGCCACATGTGGCCCGCCACGGAGTTTTTTGCGGCCCGCCAAGACATGAAGATTAACAAGAGTAAATATAGATGCTCTTTGACAGACATTAACTTGCAGGCTGTGATGAGAATCTCAACAAGCAATCTCACTCCTGATTTCAAAAAAATTGTAGAAAAGTGTGACAGGGTACATTTGTCTCATTAAACTGATTCTAAAATTAAATGTGCTTGCAGCTATAGATGATATGAAATTAGCACAATAAGTAAATTGAATAAAACTACCACTATTTTATTTAATTTATATTTATTGATTTTATGATACAATTTATACCTTTTCTGAAATGCAAAGTTAAGTAATGAATGCAATCATTTTAAAAGGTGCGGCCCTCCGCTAACCTCCGCTCCCACAAGTGGCCCCCGAGCCAAAACAATTGCCCATCCCTGGTTTAAATGAAGGGCGGGAAAGCACTGGCTGGATCTTAGGGAAAACTTTTTTACAGTTAAGAGTTGTGCCACAGTGGAATCAGCCGCCTGGGGAGGTGGTGAGCTCCCCCTCCCAGGCAGTCTTTAAGCAGTGGCTGGACAAACCCTTGTCAGGGATGCTCTAGATTGCCAAACTTGTTCAACACAAGAGCCACACAGAATACACATCAGATGTTTGAGAGCCACAAGACATGAACAAATATAACACCAGGGGTCCTTTGGAGCGGGAGCGCACAGGAGCACAGCTCCGGGAGTGAGGAGCCCAGGGGGCGGGCACATGACCAGGCCCCGCCCCCTCCTCGGCTTCCCCGAGCAGTGCAGAGGCGCAGTGCCCCAGGGAAAGCCTTGCTAGGGGCTTTATTGTTTTTAATGTTTTGTTTTAATATTGATAATTTTATCATTGTTCCTTTTATGACTGTGTGCTGCTTTTCCAGAGACTTGCTCAATTTTCTAAGTATACCATTTTCTAAATATACCATTTTCTAAGTATTTTCTAAGTATACCATTTTCTAATTTTCTAAGTATTTTTAAGTATACCATTTTTTATCGGGGCACATGGCACATAAGTACTGGAGAAATTTCACCAACCCTTCAGCAGCTTCCACCCCATCAGTTTGGTGCAGAGGTCAGGAGTTGTACTCTAATCTGGGAGAACCGGGTTTGATTCCCCATTCCTCCACATGCAGCTGCTGGTGTGACCTTGGGCCAGTCACAAGTTTTCTCAGAGCTGTTCTCTCATGAGCAGTTCTCAAAAGACCTCTCTCAGCCCCACCTACCTCACAGGGTGTCTTGTTGTGGGGAGGGGAAGGGAAAGGGATGGGTGGTACACATGTCCTGGGTATCTCAAATGTACCTGGTGGTTTCAAGGGAGCAGGAAGAGAATGAGGGTGTGTTCTTTACGCTTATTTTTATTGCACAAAGTATTGGATGGGGAAGGGAATGGAGGAAGAGCAGGTCAGTTTCACTCACCTGTGGAGTGGAGCCTGAGGGGTGGGTGTTGCCTTCTGACACACTTCCGGTATGTTAGGGGGTGTGGCGTATGCAAATGAGTTATGCAAATGAGTTATGCTAATGAGCTCCTGCACCTCTTTTTCTACGAAATGACCCCTGGATAACACACATGTATTTTAATAAATAAATAAATGCAAATTGGCTTTTTATTAACATTCAATGAGCTTGCCAAAAATAAAAACAAAGAGGGGTGAAAACAGATATTGATGATGGTATTTATTTGCCCACTGATATTTATTTGTTTGCTAATGATATGTATTTGTCTAAGAGAGAGAGAAAGAGAGAGAGGTGGAAAGAAAGAATGAAAGAGGTGGAAAGAGAGAGAGAGAGAGAAACAAAGAAAGCAAATAGATTGGAGGGATGGAGGGGGGGGGGAAGAAGGAAGGGAGGGGAAAAAATATGCCTCCCCTTCTCTTCCTTAGCTGCCCTGCCGGGAGCCGCACAATATGTGGCCACCGCTGCTCTAGGCTGATCCTGCATTGAGCAGGGGGTTGGACTTGATAGCCTCTATGGCCCTTTCCAACTCTGTGATTCTAGGATTCTGTGATCTCAGATTCTTTCCCAATGCTGCTGAGAGCCTTTAAAAAAAAAAAAGGCGTAGGAACTGAACTGCAGAACTTCTGCACAAAGAACGACTATGCTAAGTCTCCAGCAACCTGAGTTTCGGCCAGCACTGAAACAAACAAGCTGCATACCTTTAACCACGTTTCCAGATGGGTAGAGAGGAAATGAGCCCTTTGCTTTGAGAATCCATGGCAAATGGGAAGCAGGGATTCAAGACACAACATCACACTCAGTAACCACAAGCCCCTGACTATACAGCCCTTCTGTGACATCAGAGCGGCTAAACCAATGACATCAAGAGAAGCAGAGGTGACAGATGAGCTCACAAGGGTGAGGATGGGGAAGGCTGAAAAAAAAACGTATTCCCTATCCCCCACAACACTTTTAAGCAAAATAAAATGGATTATACTGTATGTTCACAAACATGTGACAACGTCCACCGTCTCACCTCCCCATACAGGATATTCCTTCCCCCTTGCCGCAAGTCCCCGTGAGAATAAACCTTCGCACGAGGGATTCATTTCACGCACATCATGTCGTATCCTGCTTTTTGCATTGAGAGAAATTAGAAGGGTGATATTTTCTTTGACTGACACATTGCCCAGTGTAGGTAACAACTTTAATTATACTTGTCATTTCCCCGACGAACAGAGAAGAAATGTACAAAATCAACAGAAAGATGTCAGCTGGTTATTAGTTACTGAAGACTCCTCCTTTTATCTGCCGTCTCTCAGGTGAAAACCATTCTTTCTCTTAAATAGGCAACTAGTTCAAAAACTTCGGCACATCACTGACTGTGGGAGATGTAATTGCTGTCCTGGCTGGTTTTGTTTGGTTTCAGCCGACATTCCCCCTCCATCTGTCTTTGCATCTCGCAACTTGCATGCCAATGCAATCTCTCCCCTCGTCCTAAATGGTATCTTGGTCTTTTGGGACGGTAGCAATAGAGGAAGGGCTGCGGCTGAATGGCAGAGCATCTGATTGGCATGCAGAAGGTTCCAGGTTCAATTGCCGGCATCTCCAGTTAAAAGATCTGGCAATAGGTGATGTGGGAAACCGCTAACCTGAGACCCTGGGAAGCTGCTGCCAGTCAGAGTAGACAGGGGTCATTTCGTAGAAAAAGAGGGGCAGGAGCTCATTAGTATAACTCATTTGCATAACTCATTTGCATATGCCATGCCCCTTAACATACCGGAAGTGTGTCAGAAGGCAACACCCACCCCTCAGGCTCCACTTCACAGGGGAGTGAAACCGACCTGCTCTTCCTCCGTTCCCTTCCCCATCCAATACTTTGTGCAATAAAAATAAGCGTCAAGAACACACCCTCATTCTCTTCCTGCTCCCTTGAAACCACCAGGTTTCAAGGAGACTTGAGATACCCAGGACATCCCTTTCCCTTCCCCTCCCCACAACAAGACACCCTGTGAGGTAGGTGGGGCTGAGAGAGGTCTTTTGAGAACTGCTCATGAGAGAACAGCTCGGAGAGAACTTGTGACTGGCCCAAGATCACGCCAGCAGCTGCATGTGGAGGAGTGGGGAATCAAACCCGGTTCTCCCAGATTAGAGTCCAACCCCTGACCACTACAACAAACTGATGGGGTGGAAGCTGCTGAAGGGTTGGTGAAATTTCTCCAGTACTTATGTGCCATGTGCCCAGATAAAAAATGGTATACTTATATGCCACCTTGAGCAAGTCTCTGGAAAAGCAGCACACAGTCATAAAAGGAACAGTGATAAAATTATCAATATTAAAACAAAACATTAAAAACAATAAAGACCCTAGCAGGGCTTTCCCCGGGGCGCTGCACCTCTGCACTGCTCGGGGAAGCTGAGGAGGGGGCGGGGCTTGGTCATGTGCCCGCCCCCTGGGCTCCTCACTCCCAGAGCTGCGCTCCTGTGCGCTCCCGCTCCAACGGACTCCTGAGAGTAGACAATATTGACTCCGATGGACCAAGAAGAAGAAGAAGAAGAAGAGATTGGATTTATATCCCGCCCTTCACTCACTTGGAGTCTCAGACCAGCTTACAAACTCCTTTCCTTTCCCCTCCCTACAACAGACACCCTGTGAGGTGGGTGGGGCTGAGAGAGCTCTGAGACAACTGTCCTTGAGAGAACAGCTGGTACAGAGCTATGGCTTGCCCAAGGTCATCCAGCAGGCGCAAGTGGAGGAATGGGGAATCAAACCCATTTCTCCCAGATTAGAGTCTGCACAGTTAACCACTACACCAAATTGGCAGACCAAGGGTCTAATTCAGTATAGGGTAGCTTCATGGGTTCAATACGTTCGAAAATTAGCAATCCCCCGTCAGCTCTGGACATAATCACAACCCCTAGATAAAGACGGATGGCCTAAGATGGTGGTTCCCAACGTTTTTGTGTATAAGGGCTCCTTTAGATCTGACATAGGTGCGAATGATGGATGGATCTAAAGGGAGCGATCAGACAACAACATCTGGGAAGTGTCCTGCAGTCATCAGCAATCTGTGCTGCTCCGCCACGGAAGTGGAGTTAAAAGACACCGGGGAAAGTCTTGCTGATGGGCCACAGACAGACTTTCCCCTGTCTGATCGCTCAAGCACACTCTCATGCCATTGGGATGGTCTGATCATGCTATCCTGACTCTGTGCCATGTCCCCCCCCCTCCCTGTATGTGCATCATCGCATACTCTATAGGGGGGCCCTCAGTGCGGAGGTGCGATTCCTCATTTATGCACGAGGGGAAAAATGGCAAAAAAGATGACTCGCCCACAGTTGCGTCTGATCACACAGCGACAGGCTGCGCCTGCAGCTTCAGAGGTTTGTGTGATCTTGAAACTATGTGTCAAATTCCTCTGGAGGAAATAGCCTCTCTTCCCCTGCGCTTCAACTGGCGTGTGTGACTGCAGCCTAAGGAGTGCCTTTTAAACACCAACAAATTTTGCTGACCGCACCCCACACTATATTAGTTGTTGGTTGAGAAAATACATGGTGACAAAAAGATCAAAATGACCGTGCATGGTGTTCATAAGAGGTTTCCAGTCCCCAAGTTAGGAACCACTGGTCTAAGTTCTACCTATGCATTTTAAGCTACCCGCCCTAAAAACAAATGAGGGTACATGGATATCCTCTGCTAAATACTGTCCTCACAATACCCCTTTGAGAAATAATAGACTAAATACATATGACTTGACCAAGGCAACCTAAGGAGGAGGAGGAGGAAGAGGAGGAGATTGGATTTATACCCCGCTCTTCACTACCCGAAGGAGTCTCAGACTGGCTTACAAACTCCTTTCCCTTCCCCTCTCCACAACAGACACCCTGTGAGGTAGGCGGGGCTTAGAGAGCTCTCTTGGGAACTGCCCTTGAGAGAACAGCTCTGAAAGAACTTGTAACTGACCCAAGCTCACACCGGCATCTGCATGTGGAGGCGTGGGGGATCAAACCCGGTTCTCCCACATTAGAGTCCGCACTCTTAACCACTACACCAAACTGAACTCCAGGACTGAGTGGGGTTTGAACTCGGGACTCTCACATTCTGGGCAGCTCCTCTAGCTCCTACCCTTTGCTGGTTCCTTCAGCCACTTTTCTAGAAATGAATGTCAAGTATTCGATAAAACCCGCTTATGGAACCAGACGTGTTGCTTGCTATCTTAGGAAGAGGCATGAATGGCCAATAGCAATTTGGATTTTTAGAATTCTTCTGATTTACCTCTCAGGTGCAAAAGTGCAAACATTTCCTTCCCGTCCCCACCCTTCATTGAAAGATTTACAAGACAACATACCTCTCTTGAGGAGGAGTGTCTCTCTCGGTTTGTTTTAAACTTGGCACGATGGCGGGAGCTACCCCTGGTGGAGCGATGGCTGTTTGGATTTCAGATCAAAGGGTTTGTTGCTAATGATTTTAAGTATAGTTGGATTTTGTTGCCGAAGGCTTCAGCAACTCTGCTGGGCTAAAGTCCTCAGCAACTCCTTGACCCTTTCCCAGTCAATCCAATTCCATTTAATGCCGTGTGACTAATACGGTGGGTATTTAATCTACTCTTGCTGCCGAATCATCTTTGAGTTATTTTTTTGCCTTGAAAATATTCTCCTTTGGGGGAAAAATGCTGATCACAGGCTCCAAATGTGTTGCAACTATCATGTTTGGCTATTTGGAGTAAGGGGGGGGGGGCATTTTTCTTCTGAGGTTTTCATCTTTATTTCAGGTCACTTATTATTTGAACATCACAAAGCCTACGTAGTGAAATAATTAAATTCTGGGAGCAGGAACTAAGTGGGAATGAAAATGGGGAAGCGACCATTTTTGATCATGTCCGTATTACAGGGACCGTGATGAGAAAGCGTCCCTTAACCAAACACTCACTGTAATATAATTAAAGGGAAAGA
This sequence comes from Lepidodactylus listeri, assembly GCA_029233225.1. Taxonomy (NCBI): domain Eukaryota; kingdom Metazoa; phylum Chordata; class Lepidosauria; order Squamata; family Gekkonidae; genus Lepidodactylus; species Lepidodactylus listeri. Next base: position 10,495,693 of record JARCFY010000021.1, read on the forward strand.
GACCAAAAAAAAAAATCCCTTTGAAATATCAGCTTTGCTCCTTACAGATTCTACGACCTGGTTTCTCAAACTCCTAACTAAACTTCAAGGGATTTTTGTTTTGTTTTGATCAGTTCCATAGGATTGGTTGTCTCAGCTGGACAGATCTGGCTGCAAAGTGTCAAGGAAGATTGGCCCTGAGCCCGCTTGCAGGGAGGGCGGGGTAGAAATATGAAATAATAAATAAATAAATAAATAAATAAATAAATAAATAAATAAATAATCGATCCAACAATGCAGGTGCAATAGGGACCTGCTCGTACATTTCAGAGAGCTGAAAACTCTGATCCCAGGATGCTGGGTACCTTTGCCTGCCACTCTGGATTTTCTCAGTGCTTAAATTGAGGCGATTTAGGTCGAGGGCAAAATAGCATCCAAAGAACCCGAAGTAATAGCAGGCTGAAACTGGGCTGACCACTGAATGGGAAAAACCCCGGAATAAAAAGAAGGTTGAAGTCAATTTTAATGCAGAATGGGGGCGGGGGGGGGGGGGGGAGAAACCTGGATTAAAAAGAAGGTTGAATTTGATTTTAGTCAGGGGTCATTTCGTAGAAAAAGAGGTGCAGGAGCTCATTATCGTAACTCATTTGCATATGCTACATTACCTGACATCACTATGTCAGAAAGAAAGAAAGAAAGAAAGAAAGAAAGAAAGAAAGAGAGAGAGAGAGAGAGAGAGAGAGAGAGAGAGAGAGAGAGAGAGCTGGCAGAGAGGGGACCGCTACTAATCTAAGCCTCAGAAATACCACTATTCTTTTCTGGGAGGACAGCTTCAGTGGTGGATGAAGCCTTCAGAAGGCTGGTCGGAGGAACAAGGACCTCTCCAGGGGACGGGGTCATTTTGCTGCAGCCATGACACAAGCAGGGATTCCCCGCGGGGGAAGGCCCTAGCACCAACTCCCGGAGTTGCGCTCCCCCGAGCTCCTGCTCGAAATGACCCCTGATTTTAGTGCAGAATTGCTTGGAGGACACCACGGTGAACATGGAGAGTGCAGAAAAGGCCCTTGTCTGGAGGAAGGAGGGTGGAATCCACTCTTTTTGGCCCCCACTCCTCCCTCTACCAAAGTGGTCTCTCAACATGCTTGTTCACGGTGGCCCTCATTATGGTAGCCATAAAATTAAGCATACATAAAAATTATTATTCTTAAAGGCACGGTTTCTTTATATATGTGCATGTTTGTGTGTGTGTGTGTGAATGTGTTTGCACATGGAAGTCATGGCGACCTCTGGTGACTGACTGTGTATGCATCTGGAAGTCATGGCAACCTCTGGTGACTGACCCCTACTGGGGGCCTAGAGGATATTCAGAGAGGTGGCTGAATAAAGCCTGCCCCTGCCTCCCGCCTCTGGTATTCCAAGGTGGTCTCTCACCCCAGTATTTGCCAGAGTTGACCCTGCTTCGCTTCCGAGATCTGATGAGATCGGGCTTGCCTGGGCTATCCAGGGAAGAGCTAAAGGCACAGTTTCTAACAGGAGCGCAATAGCAGAGGACTGAGCCACAAAAGCCTGGAGGAAATAGACGTTCTTCCCCATTGCAATCATAAAAGAAAGTGGAGGAGATCTTTGCGGCAACTGAACGAGATCTGAGATGGCCTTCTCCTCTGCTTGCAGGTATGTAGTCTGGAAGGGGCCTGAGGCTTTTCTGGCAGGGGAGGAACTTGGAGAACATTTCTTGTGCTGGCTGAATGAGATCTGTCTTGCGCTTCTGTCCCTCCTCTGTTTGCAAGTATTTCGTATGGACATGACAGCATGAGCCAAAAGACAAGAACCAAAGAGATTTTGATCTCTGAATCTTAAGCCACGACCCCAAGCGATGTCAGGCCAACGGGTCGAGGAGACCTCAGTTTGAATCACCACTCTGCCATGGAAGCTTGCAAGGTGACCTTGGCCAGTCATGGGGGCTCAGCCTAACCTACTTTACAGGCTAAACTGGAGGAGCGTGGAAGATGGTCAGCCCCTTTGTGACCTCATTGGGAAGAAACGTGAGGTATAACTGAAAGGCAGGAAGTGAAGAAATAACCTAGGGCTTGCCCAGGATGTGAAGTACTATATTGTTTGTTTGGTCCATTTCAGGTCAGAACATCATGGTCACTACATGAATCGGGCAGCGTCCTCACAAGAATTGAGGAGAACCTGCAACTGACTGCCAAGTGTTACACAAGAAACAGGGTAGAAACTCTGGTTCCAGCCTGGGTGATGTCAAATGTGTAAAGAGGCAAGGTTGCCATTTCTCCACCAGCTGTGTCCCACATCTTCTCACCTGAGGAGGACCTCAGTCGGGCCTCAGGGTGGGGTTATCAGTCAATGCTAAAGTGCAAATTTTGGGAGGGCTCTAGACTGAACTGGCACTCCCCCAACAATTTCCCGTTCTGCAGAACCCCTTTGTTTGGTGTAGCGGTTAAGAGCGGCGGACTCTAATCTGGAGAACTGGGTTTGATTCCCACTCCTCCTTCACGGGCAGCTGCTGCTGGTGTGACCTTGGGTCAGTCACAGTTCTCTCGGAGGTGTTCTCCAAGAGCAGTTCTCTCAGAGCTCTCTCAGCCCCACCTACCTCATGGGGTGACTGTTGTGGGGAGAGGAAGGGATGGAGATTGGAAGCCACTCTGAGAGCGGGTACAAATCCATCTCTTTTTCTTCTTTTTCTTTTTCTTCTTCTTTTTCTTCTTCTTCTTCTTCCTCCCCTTCTTCTTCTTCCGCTTCACCTGCCTCCAGCACTGCAACTTCAGCAGCCGTTCTGCTGGCAGGGAGATGGCAGTAGATGACAGAGGAGCAGCAGAATTAGTGAAAAAACTCCTCCTCACTGAGCCCAGTTTTCTCATGGGAAAACAGCTGGGAAGGCAGGCGGGAGCTTTCTATTCCCTGCTCTATGGTTGCCGACATCCAGGTGACACCTGAAGATCTCCTGGTGATCTCCAGGTGACAGACGCCAGTTCACCTGGAGAAAATGGCCATTTTGGAAAGTAGACCCTCTGGCATTCTACCCCACGAAGGCCTGTCCCCTCCCCAAATCCCACCCTCCCCAGGCTCCAAAATCTCCAGGTATTTCCCAACCCAGAGCTGGCATCTCTACCTTGTTCTCAGACCATTTTTAAAAACAAGCCGTTCCCTGCAGCTGTCAATAAAACCAATAATGTAGAGTTTGGCCCTTGACATGTGGAGCGGCGTAGTCTAGTCTGGTCTCATCAGATCTTGGAAGCTAAGCGGGGGTGGTACGTGGATGGGAAACTGCTGAGGAAGACTCTGCAGAGGAAGGCAATGGCCAACCACCTAGGGCTGCCAAGTCAGCCCGGGGGGCGGGGGATCCCCCGCTACACGGGTTCCCGATCCGCCGGCCAGCATTTGGCCGGTGGGGGAAAACCCACCCTCCTTCCCCAACGTAATGACGTCACCCGGAGGTGACATCATCATGCTGGGGGCGTCGCCAGAGCGTCGCCCTGGCAACGCCCCCAACGTGATGACGTCACTTCCGGGCGACGTTGCCGGGTGCGCGTGCTTCGCGCGCACGCTTGGGAAACTCCCGGATGATGGAGGACTCCCCCCCCCCCCGCCGGTAAGTAAGGGACACCTGGCAACCCTAAAGCCACCCCTGCTTCTCACTTGCCTTGGAAGCCCCTCGCTGGGGTCGCCATCCGTCTTGGATGGGAGACCACCAAGGAAGAGTCTGCAGAGGAAGGCAATGGCAAGCCACCCCTGCTTCATTAACTGCCTTGCAAACCCTATGGCAGGGGTGGCCAACCTTGCTTAACGTAAGAGCCACATAGAGATGTCTGAGAGCCGCAAGACAGGAACAAATATAACACACACGTTTTTATTTTTTAAAATATGCAAATTTGCTTTTTATTAACGTTAAATGGGACTGCCAAAAATAAAAACAAACGAGGAAAACCAGTTATAAGAAAGAGAGAGAGAGAAACTAGGAAAGCAAATAGATGGGAGGGAGGAGGGAAGGAAGGAAGGGAGAAAGAGAGAAAAAGCATGCCTCCCCTTTGCTTCCCCAGCCGCCCTGCCAGGAGCCGCACAATATGTGTGAAAGAGCCGCATGTGGCTCCCGAGCCACAGGTTGGCCACCCCTGCCCTATGGGGTGGCCGCCAGTTGGTTGTGATTTGACAGGATTTTAAACACACACATACACACATTGTGGCCCCTACCCCCCCCCCCCAGAAGCAGCATTTTGTGAAGATCAGTGGGCTGTGGTGTGAGGAGGAAGGAAGGAAAAATCTGAAGACAGCCAATCTAGTTTCGCTCCAACCTTTTGCCTGCTAGAGCTGCCAAATTCAATCCCTGGCGTCTCTCCAGCCAACAAAGATCTCGTGGAGAGACTCTCAGGGCCCCAGAGGGCCACCACGAGTCACATGAACACATGAAACTGCCTCATACTGAATCAGTCTCTTGGTCCATCAATGTCAGTATTGTCCACTCAGACTGGCAGCCGCTATCCAGGGTCTCAGGCGGAGGTCTTTCCCATCACCTATCCCTTGATCCTCTCCACTGGTGATGCCAGGAACTGAACCTGGGGCTGTCTGCATGCCAAGCAGAAGGCTCTTCCATTGTGCCACAGCATCCCCCCCCCCCCCAGTAGTGCAGCGTAGACAGCAGAGATTAAGGAGAAATGTTTTCATTCTGCATCAAGCAGATGCAGACGTTCTTATTAGACTGAAGATTATCAGAGCAAGTTTCTTTAGTGGAATAATTGAACACATTGCAACTAGAAGGTGATTTGTCCCCCCCCTCCACCAGTGCCTCCTGCCCCCCGACGTCTGACAAGCAGAAGTTTGTTATTTAGATTCTACAAAGAACTTTACAAAAAAAACCCAGTCTGATTCCCTCCCCCCGCCTCCCCCCCCCCCGCAATTTGCTCCCAACACATGACAAAGTGATCTGAAGTGACAACCACCATGTGTGATTAATTTATAGACAAATGAATTTTGGAGCAGGTACACGGCAAGGTGTAAAGTGCTCGGTTCTAACAGATTTCCGTGCCATATGCATTTGCGTCTGCAGCTGAAGGGGAGAAATGATTGAAATGAAATGGGTCTTCCTTTCCCCCCCCTTAATTTAAAGAAATGCTGTTAACTTTCAAAAATATCTTCCCAAAGTTATGTCTTGTAATTAGAGGAACGTTCCTTTTCATGTGCCACTTGGTGCATTTTATTTTATTTTATATGTTTTTTTTAAAAAAAGCTGTTCTTTGGTATGTTGTAAGTGAGTGGGGGCTGAACCTGGAGTCCTGGTTTCATTCAAATGAACACAAAGTTCCAACAGAGAGATCTTGAATTATGAATGCTGTGCTTCTGACCCAAAAGAACCTTGTTTCGGTGTTGTTTCTCCCTTGAGTGAGTTGAAGCCACGTTGCTTTATTTTCATACCGGTACCCTGCACTGAACTTCTTCCTGTCAAATGTAGAAGAAGAGTTGGTTTTTAAGCCCCTCTTTTCTCTACCCTCAGGAGTCTCGGAGCGGCTTACAGTCACGTTCCCTTCCTCTCCCCACAACAGGCCCCTTGCGAGGCAGGTGGGGCTGAGAGAGTTCTGACAGAACTGTGACTCGCCCAAGGTCATCCGGTGTCAGGGGCCCCTGACAAATCCCTCATTGTCTGCTTTGATGTAGCAAAATGCTGTATGTCTCCCTCTCTGTCTGCTTCCCCGGTCCTCCCCTGTCACCTTGAAATGTATCACTGTTAGATGTCCTGGACAATGTAACCATTGAAGTCGGGAGAGTGGCGACCCCATATCTTTGCACGTCACTGACAAACAAATGGCCTTTCCTCCCTTGCATTCCCTCCTCCCTTTTCCTGGGACAGTGAATGTCTTATCTTGTTGTGAGAACCTTGAAGGTCTGTGATTGCCACCCAGAGCCGTTTGTTATGCATGGGCTTCACACATCTGGGTCAGCCAGTTCAAGAAGGGAATTTTTATAACTTTAGCACCTCATCTTCCTGTGGGAATCCAAACGGCTCGATCCCTTCTCCCGCGGTTTTTGTTCTGAATGTGATTGGTTCCAGGTGGGGGGTTCAAATGAATGGGAGGGTATATTAACCCTGACTGTATGTTACCTGGCATCTCTAACAAACATCCGAGAGCCTGTCAAGCAGTATTAAGAAATAAAGAACTCTGTTTTCATCAACAAAGGTCTGATCTTTTACTGTTAGTACAGAAGCCTCACGTCCAGTAGGCTCCATGTGGAGGAGGAGTGGGGAATCAAACCCAGTTCTCCAGAACAGACTCTGCCACTGTCAACCACTACACTGCACTGGCTGTCTTGTAAGTTCGTTCCCCCACCCCGTATGGTGGCGGAAATTGCCATCAAGTCAGTTGATTTATGGTAACCCTGTAAGGTTTTCAAGGCAAGAGACGAAAAGAGGTGGTTTGCCTCTGTGTAGCAGCCCAGGACTTCCTTGGTGGTCTCTCATCCAAGAACTAACCGGGGCCAGCCCTGCTTAGCTTCTGAGATCCATTGAGATCGGGCTATCCTGGGCCATACAGGTCAGGGCCAAAAAAGAGAGGCGGCTTGCCATTGCCTGCCTTAGAGGTGGTCTCCCATTCAAGAACTAATGAGGGGAATGACCCTGCTTATCTTCTGAGGTCTAATAAGACCAGGCTAGCCTGGGCCATTCAGGCCACGCCCCTGCTGTTTGTGTACTGATAAATTTGCATTGTACAAATACAAGGCACACTGGGTACATGTAAACTGCAGACAAACATCCAACATGTACAGGTAAAGCCAATGCATCTCAGCAAGAAGTACAGGGCCGAAATTAAAAAAAAACAAACAAAAATATAAGCAGAGATAAAATGATAACAAACTGGGGATGTTCGAACACCAGCCAATGGCAAAGAAGGAGCTGATTATCTATCTATCTATCTATCTATCTATCTATCTATCTATCTATCTATCTATCATCCGTCTGTCTGTCTGTCCATCCATCCGTCTGTCCATCTGTCTGTCATCTATCATCTATCCGTCCATCCAACCATCCATCCATCCATCCATCCATCCACCCATCCATCCATCCATCCATCCATCCATCCATCCACCCACCCATCCACCCATCCACCCATCCATCCATCCATCCATCCATCCATCCATCCATCCATCCATCCATCCATCTATTCAATTTATACCCCACCCTCCCCGCCGAAGCAGGCTCAGGGCAGCTTCAGTGGATGCCTGTTAAGAACATAAGAACATAATGTTGGGTCAGGCCAGTGGCCCATCCAGTCCAACACTCCGCCACACAGTGGCCAAAAATACCAGGTGCCCTCAGGAGGTCCAGCAGTGGGGGCCAGGACGTGGATTAAAAGCAGAGTGCAGAAGGGGGCCCCAGTGAGTCAGCTCACATCACAGTTAGACATCGTATGCTCGACTGTCAGCCATGTTGCCCTTGAAATCTGTCAGACAGGGGATCTTTGGTCTGAATATAACTTGCCAGTCATATTTGTTATAATAGAGAGAGAGACACACACCGTGTCACAAAAGCCTATTGTGAACCTTTGCGGATTGTCAGAGGCGAAGAGAATCATGCATGTGTGTGCAGATTTGAAAACATGAAGACTATTCTGGAGATTGAGTATTCATTGCACTGTGGGTTTTATCCAGCGTTGTGAGGATTTTTCTGAACGGAATCTTCTGTCGGAGTGGAGGGCTACTGAGTCAAAGTTTGCGTCCAAAGAAGAGCGGAGAAATGGGAGTTACTGGATTGCCTGTCAAGCCACAAATTCGCCGGACTACACAACCAAGACTCCTGGAAATTCAACTGAGTTGAAATACTGAACATTCTATACGGTCTGTTGACACGAATGGGCGTTGATTCTGTTTGATGACTTTTGTTATTCACTGGACAACGTGGGAGTTTGTTAAAGAGCTGTTATTTAAGATTTGCATGGGAGGATAATATTGCTTATGGATAATTTTGGTAGATATAGTTAGTAACAGTGAATTAGAGAATACATTTTTTGTATGTCCGTTTTGCAAAACTGGGTACAGCGTCATTGATGCTTTCGTGACACGATGTGTCCGTCTCAGTGCATCTGACGTCGTGGTCCCTTTGGTATCATTTTGCTTGCCATCATATTTGTCAGCCTGCTCGATTCATGGCCATTGCCCCGTCGTTTTGCAATTCCGATGGGCAACAAAAGCTTATGGTGCTTAGTGCCCCTCTGTTGGGCTGGCACAGCGGACCACAAGTTGTCCAGGTCTCTTTTTGGAGATAATGAAGAACATTAGGAGACCTGAAGCATTCCTGAAGGTTAACATGGTTTCTCAAGGTCCAAGATGGGGACAAAGTTGGGCTGACAAGCCAAGACAAAGGCTATGCAGGTCCAGTTCTTTCTCTGCTCAAGCCAAAGCAGTAGACCTCACCTGGACACACATAAAAAGAACCAAATCTTGTCATGCAACTTGCTTGGGCTTGCTGATGTTTAGAAGAGGCCTTTTAGCTCTGTCTGGCCTTCATCCAATTTGCACTTTGCTGTGATGCACAGGAGGCTCTGCCCAGTACCTCCAAGGTCTTAGGTTCAGCTACATGCATACATATCCTGTTCAGCTACATGCAACATATCCTGTTAACGCTGCACAGGACCATAGCTACAGTGGGGCTTTGGGGGGCTTTGCCCCCTTTCTTAAAGGCCCAGCCCCACAAGAATTTCTCCTGTAAATGCTTTTTCCCCCAACCATTTGAAAACATTTTTAAAGGTGTGCACTCCTTGAAGCAGAGTGGAGTGCTGTAGTTGACTAATCCCTGCACTGAGCAAGGGGGATGGAGTAGGTGACCTCTAGGATCCCTTCTAACTCTGTGTCAAGAAACTGGTCTCCTTTAAGAGAGTTTTTCTGCCTCAGTGTTAGCTTTCTTAACTCCGGAAGTCACCACCCCCGCCTGCCAGCTTGTTCTCAGAATGGTTGCTTTGGCTGGCAGAAGTGATTAACTTGCAGCGGCTGAGAACTGTCACCTAAAGTGGCTGACAACTTGCAATTTAGAGATCTATCCTGGTAACAGCTTCCTATTGGCCAGATGGCTTTTCTTTCTGCACTGAGAACTTCAGCCCCAATGAAAAAAATGTTTGCCCCACGAGCCACAACATCTCGGCCTGGCACTGCAATAAAGGTGAGTATCTCATATGCCAGGCGAGCACCTGAGAAGCAAGGCTGCTCTATGACGGGGTCACCAGCCTGAGCTTCCCATGCCAGCCCTCCACTGGCAACCCCTGGCAGCTTGGAGGGGGGAGACTTGCGTGACATTGTGACAACCAGGGGTCCGTTGGAGCGGGAGCACAAAGGAGCGCAGCTCCGGGAGTGGAGCCCAGGGGGTGGGCACATGACCAAGCCCCGCCCCCTCCTCGGCTTCCCTGAGCAGTGCAGAGGAGCAGCGCCCCGGGGAAAGCCCTGCTAGGGTCTTTATTGTTTTTAATGTTTTGTTTTAATATTGATAATTTTATCATTGTTCCTTTTATGACTGTGTGCTGCTTTTCCAGAGACTTGCTCAAGGTGGCATATAAATTTTCTAAGTATACCATTTTTTATCTGGGCACATGGCACATAAGTACTGGAGAAATTTCACCAACCCTCCAGCAGCTTCCACCCCATCAGTTTGGTGTAGTGGTCAGGAGTTGGGCTCTAATCTGGGAGAACCGGGTTTGATTCCCCACTTCTCCACATGCAGCTGCTGGTGTGACCTTGGGCCAGTCACGAGTTCTCTCAGAGCTGTTCTCTCATGAGCAGTTCTCAAAAGACCTCTCTCAGCCCCACCTACCTCACAGGGTGTCTTGTTGTGGGGAGGGGAAGGGAAAGGGATGGGTGGTGCACATGTCCTGGGTATCTCAAGTCTACTGGAAACCTGGTGGTTTCAAGGGAGCAGGAAGAGAATGCGGGTGTGTTCTTGACGCTTATTTTTATTGCACAAAGTATTGGATGGGGAAGGGAATGGAGGAAGAGCAGGTGAGTTTCACTCACCTGTGGAGTGGAGCCTGAGGGGTGGGTGTTGCCTTCTGACACACTTCCGGTATGTTAGGGGGTGTGGCATATGCAAATGAGTTATGCAAATGAGTTATGCTAATGAGCTCCTGCACGTCTTTTTCTACGAAATGACCCCTGGTGACAACACTCCTGGTTGTGTACCTGGAAGTGATGTTGCAGCATTGCACAACGTTCTAGGAATTTCTCCATCTCTATGGTAAAGCCCATAGAGATTTGAGAAATCCCTAAGGTATCATGCAATGCTTTGCCATCACTGCTGGGTACATGGCTGGAAGTGATGTCACGGCATCATGCCACATCTCCCCCATCGTTAAGTGCTGGTGGGAGCCTGGAACATCTGGGAAGGAGGTAGGCCTACTCTCTGATGAGCAGTGGTGTTGATCTGAATTGAGAGCCAAGAGCTTGGGCTTCCCATGAGCAGAAAGTCATCTGTAAATTTTATTAGTAAAGGTAAAGGTTTCCCTTGCTCGAAAGCCAGTCGAATCCGACTCTAGGGGGCAGCGCTCATCTCCGTTTCCCAGCTGAAGAGCTAGCACTGTCCGAAGACATTCCGCAGTCATGTGGCTGGCATGACTAAATGCCGAGGCGCATGCACGCTGCTACCTTCCCGCCGAAGCAATACCTATTTATCTCCTTGCAATTTCTTGCTTTCGAACTGCTGGGTTGGCGAGAGCTGGGGCCAGAGACGGGAGCTCACTCCGTCATGCGGCACTCGGGTCTCGAACTGCTGAACTACCAGCCTTCCGGTCTGCAGTTCAGCATCTTAACCACTGAGCCACCGCGGGCCTGTAAATGTTATTGGCTTGTTCCAAATGAATCTCTCTCTCTCTCTCTCTCTCTCTCTCTCTCATTTCTTCATCATAATCCATGTGCTAAATGACAGCCATTTCCATAACAAAGCCCGGGCAAAAAAAATCTAAAAAATTAAAATGGGGAAAATATTGGTACGTGTGCTTTGAAAACTTTCCTTGCCAATGTCGGCTTCTTCCTTCCTTTGATGTATTCTGAATACGTGGAATGCATTAGGGCTCTTTAACTTTGCTGTTTCCTTACAATTTCGACAGTTAGTAGCAAAAAGCTAGCTGCAGCATTCGTGTTATTTTTGGCACGGAGCTGTCAAAATGTTTCCCTGAGGGAAGAGAGGCTCGCAGTGAGAATTTACAAAAAAGAAGAAGAAAAAAGAACAACAACAACAAAAAAAAAAAATGAGCCCATCTTTGCTTCTCTGGCTAGTGAGGATGATCTGAATTAAACATGCAAATCCCAACATTTGAAACTGAGGACAGATGGAAGAGGAGGAGGAGGATATGGACGTAGATGGAGCTAGGGCCACCTTGACCACTAAGTGTGTTAGTAGCTACGAAAGCAAGGCTGCGGTCACACACACACACACACACACTAATAGTCCTCTAACTAATAGAGCCAGTCTGGTGTAGTGGTTAAGTGCGCGGACTCTAATCTGGGAGAACCGGGTTTGATTCCCCACTCCTCCACTTGCACCTGGCTGGATGACCTTGGGCAAGCCATAGCTCTGTACTAGCTGTTCCCTCAAGGACAGCTTGGGAAAGAGTTCTCTCAGCCCCGCCTACCTCACAGGGTGTCTGTTGTGGGGAGGGGAGGGGAAAGGAGTTTGTACGCCGCTCTGAGACTCTTAAGTGAGTGAAGGGCGGGATATAAATCCAATCTCTTCTCTTCTTCTTCTTCTCTCCTTTCAATGCACTTTCCAACTGGATCTTGCCAGTTCACACCGTAAAAATCCAATTGGAAAGCGCAAAGTGGATTGAAAGTGGATTGTTTAGTTTGTGTGACTGATTCTGAAATGTTCGGGGGCCTACCAGAAGTCCTCATGAACACCTGTGGCTGCCTCCTGAAGCAGACCGCTGGGCTGTCAAGCTGAGCATGGTCTCTTCGGACTGGCCGTGACGCTCCAGGATCTCGCAGAGAGATCTTTCACCAGATCTACTGGTGGTGGAAAGTGCTGCCTAGCTGCTGCCAACTCGTGGCATCCCCAGAGGGCTTTCAAGGCAAGGGGACATTCAAAGGTGGTTCACCATGGCCTGCCTCGACATAGAAGACCAGGTCTTCCTTGGTGGTCTGCCACCCAAGGACTCTCCAGGGCCAACCCTGCTTCGCAGCCAAGATCTGAGAAGGCAAGAGATGAAGAGAAGGGATTTGCCATTGCCCGCCTCTGTGTAGCAACCCTGGGCTTCCTTGATGGTCTCCCATCCAAGTACTAAATCCCTGTTTGGCTTCTGACCTCTGATTAGATCAGGCTAGGTCAGGGCTGGAGATCTGCTGTGCCTAAAAGCTTCAGGCCCAGAGTCACTGGGAGTATATCCAAACATACCATGGTAGAAATGGAGGAGGTTATTTCGAAGGCCCCTAGCTATGAAGGAGGAGGAGGAAGGAAGGAGCACAATGTTCCCCTCCCTACAGCAGACCCTGTGAGGTAGCTGGGGCTGAGAAAGCTCTGACAGAAACTGCTCTTTTCCAAGAACAGCTGTGCCAGAACGATGGCTTGCCCAAGGTCATCCAGCAGCTGCAAGTGGAGGAGTGGGGAATCAAACCCGGTTCTCCCAGATCAGCGTCCACGCACATAGCCACTACACCAAACTGTGGAGGAGGAGTGGGGGATCAAACCCGGTTCTCCAGATTAGAATCTGCTGCTCTTGACAAGGAAGGAAGGAAGGAAGGAAGGAAGGAAGGAAGGAAGGAAGGAAGGAAGGAAGGTTGGTTGGTTGGTTGGTTGGTTGGTTTATACCCAGCCCTTCACTCGGAGTCTGAGAGCAGCTTACAATCACCTTCCTTTCCCCACAACAGGCATCCTGTGAAGTAGGTGGTGCTGAGAGAGTTCTGAGAGGACTGCTCTTGAAAGAACAGCTCTGAGGCAACTGTGACTGACCCAAGGTCACCCAGCTGGCTGCCTGTGGAAGAGTGGGGAATCAAACCCAGTTCTCCAGACTTAGAGTCTGCTGCTCTTAACCACAACACCAAACTGGCTAACCATGTCCCTGATCTCAGTCCTTTTGGGCCTACGGTTTTAGGCGGTGGAAACGACATTACAGGGTACACCTTCCCCACAGATTAAGCTGTTGTTTTACAGAGCTGCCCTTGTTAACACGGATATGCAGAAACTACAAAGAGAGCTTATCTTCCTTCTCTCTGCTAAGAAGGCAAATAGCTGCGCAGTGAAAGACGGAGAAGCCCCCTTCCGTTTGGAACTGGTCCTCCAAGATATGGGACCTGACGCTTATGGATAAGGCTCCCATTCTTCTATAGGTCAACGTTGGCCTTTTGTCTCAGTTCAAATGGCCTTCTGTCTCATTTTCAGAAGTGGGAGTCGGCCGTTCCCCAAAGCCAGCTCTCGGCTCTTGGATTTGATGTCGATGAATACACAATAAGTGAATCCTCAATAATGCAGACCACTGTATGACTCAGATGAGACCCTTCGTCTGCATTTTTTTGTGCCCTCCTCTTCGGCTGATTAAAAAGCTCGTTATTGTGGAGTATTTGTCCACTTCCCTTTCGTTCAATGTCATTTACTGATTTTTTTGGGGGGGGGGGAATTAAAATAAATTTTAGAGTGGGTGAGAAACGTGGGCTGTGTGACCTGTATATTCTCCCGTGTCTCGTAGTAGCTTTTGATACCTTCAGCCACAACGTCCTTCGGAACTGGCTGGCCAGGATGAATGTTGGCTACACTGTATTCCAAAGTCTTTTTTTATATATTTTTAATTACCTGCAGGGAGCTCGAGGCGACATACCGAGGCAACAGGGTGGCTCAGAGTGGCATTTTGTCCTCACAACAACCCTGTGAGGTAGAGTCCACTGAGAGTGAGCGACTGGTCCAATGTCAACCAGTGGACTTCAGGACTGACCACGGATTGGAATGCAGATCTTCACAGCTCTGGTCCAATACTATAACTAATAGACCTCTCTCTCTCTCTCTCAACAGTTCTTGGCTGACTGGTTCCAGAAGTTGGTGCTGAAGGCTTGCGTTATCTTTTGATAATGAATATTTGTCAGAGATGCTTTAGGCTGGTCTTGCATTGGGCAGGGGGTTGGACTAGATGGTCTGTATGGCCCCTTCCAACTCTATGATTCTTGACCATCTCTATTTTATTGACAGGGGTCATTTTGTAGAAAAAGAGGTGCAGGAGCTCATTATCATAACTCATTTGCATATGCTACACTACCTGACATCACCGGAAGTATGTCAGAAAGAAAGAAAGACAGAAAGACAGAAAGAAAGAGAGAAAGAGAGAAAAAGAAAGAAAGAAAGAAAGAAAGAAAGAAAGAAAGAAAGAAAGAAAGAAAAGAAAGAAAGAAAGAAAGAAAGAAAGAAAGAAAGAAAGAAAGAAAGAAATCCAAGGCTAAGAAATACCACTATTCTGGGAGGATAGCTTCAGTGGTGGCTGAAGCCTTCAGAAGGCTGGTCGGAGGAACAAGGACCTTTCCAGGGGACGGGGTCATTTTGCTGCAGCCATGACACAAGCAGGCATTCCCCCATGTGGGGGGGGGCTGGCACCAACTCCCGGAGCTGCGCTCCCCCGAGCTCCTGCTCGGAAGGACCCCTGTTTATTGATATTTATCTTAAAGAATGGCAGATAACAGTTTTAAATAAATAAATGATACTGATGGTGTCTGTGCAATTAGGGGGATAGGTTCTGGTTCCAGAGTCATCTCTGTGTCTCGGGGAAACCCTGGAATCTAGAGTTCTGTGACGGAGGCTAGGCGGAAAACCAACAGGATTCTGAGCTCCTTCAACAAGCTACAGTTCCCAGGATTCTTTGAGGAATGCCAGTCCATGCCGGTCAAACTTGTGAAACACGGGTGTGAGTTTTGAAAAGCCGGTATTTACTATCCCTTTAAAATTAATCAACCTGCTTTCAGAAACCTTGACCTCTTGAAGACACCTGTACCGATGGAAAGAGATATCATCTTCGAACCGAGTGCAAACAATTTAAAACCTGCAAAGTCCTTTGGACCAGATGAAGCTGTCTTTTACTGACTCAGACCTTTGGTCCACCAATGTCAGTACAGCCTCCTCCACAGCTCTCCAGCTTGGCGCACCTGGTGCAATACTCCCTTTGGTGCCTGTAAAGCTTTTCAGAAAGTGGGTGGAGCCAATGTAAGGCAGGGTTTGCTAGTGGCTCCCCCTCATTCAAATGAAAGGGTTTCCCATGGCTGTGAAGTAGGGAGGGGAGCATTGTACTTGGCTTTATCTTCTCTGGTGACCATTTAGCATTTGGCTCAAACTCCTATGTCGGCCATTTTGGGTGGCCCCCTCCACTCCCTCTCAAAATTTCACCGGTGCCTCACAGGGTCAGTTTGGTGTAGTGGTTAAGAGCGGTGGACTCTGATCTGGGAGAACCGGGTTTGATTCCCCACTCCTCCACATGCAGCCAGCTGGGTGGACCGTGGGGTCAGTCACAGTTCTCTCAGAGCTGTTCTCTTCAAGAGCAGTTCTCTCAGAACTCTCTCAGCCCACCTACCTCACAGGGTGCCTGTTGTGGGGAGGGGAAGGGAAGGAGATTGCAAGCCGCTCTGAGTGAAGGGCGGGGTATAAATCCAACTCTTTCTTTCTTTCTCTCTCCCTCCCTCCCTCTTTCTTTCTTTCTTTCTTCTTCTTCTTTCTTTCTTTCTTTTCTTTCTTTCTTTCTTTCTTTCTTCTTTCTTTCTTTCTTTCTTTCTTCTCTCTCTCTCTCTCTCTTCTCTCTTCTCTCTCTCTGTCTCTCTCTCTTCTCTTTCTTTCTTTCTTTCTTTCTCTCTCTCTCTCTCTCTCTCTTCTTTCTCTTCTCTCTCTCTCTCTCTTCTTCTTTCTTCTCTTCTCTCTCTCTCTCTCTCTCTCTCTCTCTCTCTCTCTTCCTCTTTCTTTCTTTCTTCTTTCTTTCTTTCTGGCAGACTCTAATCTGGAGAACCAGTTTTATTCTACACTCTTCCGCATGCAGCTGATGAGTGACTTTGGGCAAGCCACAGTTCTCTCAGAGCTGTTCTCTCAAGAGCAGTCCTTGAAAGAGCTGTCTCAGCCCCACCTCCCTCACAGGGTGTCTGTGGCGGGGAGAGGGAAAAGAAGGAGATTGTAAGCCACTCTGAGACTCCGAGTCAAGAGCAGCGTATCAATCCATCTCTGCCTCCTCCTTCTCCTCCTCTTCTTCCTCCTCCTCCTCCTCTTCTTCTTTGTCTTCCTCCTCCTCCTCCTCCTCCTCTTCTTCTTCTCCTGGTCTACTCTGACAGGCAGCAGCTCTCCTAGGGGCTCAGGTGAACACCTTCACATAATTTATTACCTGATCTTTTTTGACTGGAGAGGCCAGGGATTGAACCTAGGGCCTTCCACAGGTCAATTAGATTTTACCATTGTGTTACCTCTCTGTTATCATCTATATTACGGTCTTCAGTTTTTGAGGATACAGAATGATAACCAGAATTCTGGAATTTCCTTTGGATCCAGCCCTTCTGTTTTATTGCCTAAGAAGAAGAAGAAGAGAAGAGAAGAAGAGATTAGATTTATACCCCGCCCTTCACTCACTTAAGAGTCTCAGAGCGGCTTACGAACTCCTTTCCCCTCCCCTCCCCACAACAGACACCCTGTGAGGTAGGTGGGGCTGAGAGAGCTCCTTCCCAAGCTGTCCTTGAGGGAACAGCTGGTACAGAGCTATGGCTTGCCCAAGGTCATCCAGCCAGGTGCAAGTGGAGGAGTGGGGAATCAAACCCGGTTCTCCCAGATTAGAGTCCGCGCACTTAACCACGACACCAAACTGGCTCCCAACAGGGCACCACTGAAACAGACTGCTAACAACAGGGCACCACTGAAACAGACATGATGTGGTTTGATTGCCATCATGTAAAGGTTAAGTTTATAGCTTTATCTTTATTTTATTGTTTCATGTTAATGTTGTGACCTGCCTTGAGCCAGCTTGTGGGAAGGGCGGGATAGAAATTGGATCAAATAAATTCTCTGCCACTGTCCACAGCCTGTCCCCTTGACATAACACCATGATTTTAAAAGGGCTTTGTGTACCAGGCCTGTCTCATCCCAGCATCACCAGCAAGGGACTCGAGACCCTCCCATCATGACTGGATCCAGCACTGGCTGAGTATTGCCAGCCCCTCCTGCTTCTGGCTTCCAACAAGTTTTGGTAAAACCATCAGAGGGAGGGCAGGAAGCAGCCAGGTTAAAAAAAAAAATCTCCCACAATTTTTTAAAAAAAACAAAAACAAAAATGAATTTCAATGCGCCTTTTGATGGCTTCAAGTCACACCAGGAACCAATTTGGGAATGACGAACCAGAAAAACATAAAAGAAACCAACCGGCTTTTTCGCGTATGCCTTCTGGTTCGGTCGCAGAGAAGATTTGTCCGGCTGCCTTCTCCTCCTCTCCTTCCGATATGTGAATTTGGCGAGAAGATTCGGGGAAGCGTCACGGAAAGCGACTTACTTCGGTCAATATTTGTCATGCAAGGCCGCCTCCTTCCAGCTCCTCTAACAACCGAGGGCAACGTTATAACCGCCCTCCTCTGACACATTTCCTCTTTTTCAAAAACGTTTCCACTTCACAGTTTGCAGCTTCTGACATCTCATGAACCGCTGTTGCCACAATTGACATCCGTGGTCAATCCTCTTGGCAGCCAGAGCTGAGAGGGGGAAAGGTTTAATGGGAATGCAAAAGTCCCCTGACTTTCTCAGCAGTTCTTGCAGCTCCGTCACAAGAAATACTCAGGTGAGGCAGCGGAAAACACTGTCTTCCGTAGCCTCTCATATGGCTACTGGTAATGCTTTGGTTGGTGGCGAGGGCGGCGACTGCAGCTCTGGGAGAGAAAGCAGTGGCTGAAGGTCTTGGGGGACCTGAAGGCCAGGGGTCATTTCGTAGAAAAAGAGGTGCAGGAGCTCATTAGCATAACTCATTTGCATAACTCATTTGCATATCCCCCCCCCCCCCCAACATACCGGAAGTGTGTCAGAAGGCAACACCCACCCCTCAGGCTCCACTCCACAGGTGAGTGAAACTGACCTGCTCTTCCGCCATTTCCCTTCCCCATCCAATACTTTGTGCAATAAAAATAAGCACAAAGAACACACCCTCATTCTCTTCCTGCTCCCTTGAAACCACCAGGTTTCAAATAGACTTGAGATACCCAGGACATGTGCACCCACTCATCCCTTCCCCCTTCCCCTCCCCACAACAAGACACCCTGTGAGGTAGGTGGGGCTGAGAGAGGTCTTTTGAGAACTGCTCATGAGAGAACAGCTCTGAGAGAACTTGTGACTGGCCAAGGTCACACCAGCAGCTGCATGTGGAGGCGTGGGGAATCAAACCCGGTTCTCCCTGCTTAGAGTCCAACTCCTGACCACTACACCAAACTGATGGGGTGGAAGCTGCTGAAGGGTTGGTGAAATTTCTCCAGTACTTATGTGCCATGTGCCCAGATAAAAAATGGTATACTTAGAAAATTTATATGCCACCATGAGCAAGTCTCTGGAAAAGCAGCACACAGTCATAAAAGGAACAATGATAAAATTATCAATATTAAAACAAAACATTAAAAACAATAAAGACCCTAGCAGGGCTTTCCCCGGGGCGCTGCTCCTCTGCACTGCTCGGGGAAGCCGAGGAGGGGGCGGGGCTTGGTCATGTGCCCGCCCCCTGGGCTCCTCACTCTCGGAGCTGCGCTCCTGTGTGCTCCCGCTCCAACGGACCCCTGCTGAAGGCCATAAGTCTGAATGCAAGTATGGAGGTCTCTTGCTCTCTTCTGCACCCACTCTGTTCTGTCTGCTTCCTCACTTCAAAAAGGAGGAGGACAGAATGGAGCGGGTGCAGAAGAGAGCTATGAGGATGATTGGGGGTCTGGAGACCAAGCCCTGTGAGGAAAGGCTGAAGGACTTGGGGATGTTCGGTTTGGAGAAGAGGAGGTTGAAGGATAGGCTTGCCAGTCCCCAGGTTGGGGCGGGGGTTCCCCAGGTTTTCAGGGCTCCTTCTTGCTGCCGCCCAGCTGGCTGGTAAGTGAAACCCCACCCCCAAACAGCCACATCCCCTCATGACTTCCCTGATGTGATGAGGTCACCCTGAAGTGACGCCATCATGCTGGGGATGTTGTGTGAGGATGCTCTGGTTTAAGGGCAAAACCCTCTGGTTTTGAGCCAGTTTTACCATAGAGCTTTGCCCTTAAACCAGAGTGTCTTTGCATGACATAACCAGTGTGATGATGTCACTTCCAGGTGATGTCAGCGTGTCAGGGATGTCCCAGATAGCCCCCCCAATCCCCCTGCTGGAGTGATGAGGGGATCTGGGAACCCTATTGGGGGGGGGGCATGATTGTTCTTTTTAAGTGTTTGAAAGGCTGTCACTTAAAGGAAAGCAGGGAGCTGTTCCTGTTGGCAGCAGAGGAGAGGACTCGCAAGAAGGGGTTTAAATTAAGGGCGGGAAGGTACCGGCTGGATATTAGGACTTTTAAATAGCAGGAGTGGTTCAGCAAAGGAATCAGCTGCTTAGGAAGTGAACAATGCTCCCTCTAAGCTGTGGAGTCTTGTGAGCAAACTTCTGCTTTGTGAGCTACTGGCATTAAAGTTGCGAGTGAGCCGTTTGGCTACTGCACCAATTAGTTTGCTTTGGAGCCATCCTTCCTGAGCTGAGGCAAAAATGTGTGAGCTGGAGGCTAAAAAACTGTGAGCTAGCTCACACGAACTCAACTCAGAGGGAACACTGGAGGTGCGCTCCCCCTCCCTGGCAGTCTTCAAGCAGCAGCTGGACCAACTCTTGCCAGGGACGCTCTAGGCTGATCCTGCATTGAGCAGGGGGTTAGACTAGATGGCCTGTAGGGCCCCTTCCAACTCTATGGTTCTATGATTTTAACGTTCTTTCAGCTGAGTCACTTGGCTCTGAGTTTGATTCCATACTGGACTGTTCTGCTTTTCAAAATACTCATAGCAGCAGAAGACTGTAAGGAGATCTCCACTGGATCACAAAAGAGGCCCATCTCGTTCAATAGTGAGTTGGACACAGTGGCCAGTCAGTTGCCCTGGAGGGCCAACAAAGGCCGAGGACAGACGGGCAGTCTGGCCCGCTCTGCCTCCGCTTTAAAAGCAGAGGCAGAGCGGCTGTTCAGACTGCCGCATCTGTCTGAAGGAGGCGGCCCGGACGCAACACATCCGGCGCCGCGCTCCTCCCGCAGCAGCCGGGCACCACTTTACAGTGGTGTCCCGGCTGCTGCGGTGCACGTTCCATCCGCTTCCGGCGGGTGTGAATGCGCGCCGGGCCGGGGGAGCCACGTGGCGTTCGGACGCTGCCACCGGAAGCCGCCCGCAGTCTGGACGCTGCGGGCGGCTTCCTTGTGGCGGCGTGTGAATGCTGTGCAGTGGGGGCAATTCCCCCTGCCTTGTTCTGCCGCGCCTCCGCGGAGGTGCGGCAGAACTCAAGTCTGTCCACGGCCAAGAGAACCCCGAGCCTGAAGCTCTTTCTCGGTGCTGCCTCCCAGCACTGGGATTCAGATATTTGCTGCCTCTGGATGTGGAGGTTCCCTTGAGTCATCATGGCTAGTAGCCCTTCCTCCACAAATCTGGCCAACTCCCATTTAAAGCCTCCAATTGTCTGCTTCATCCAACAATACAACCCCATGCAAAGTTACTCCAGCCTACACCCATTGACTTCAGTGTGCTTAAACTGGAGTAACACTGCTCAGGATTGGACTGCAAGGGTGTTAGCAAGTTGTCTGGAGGAGACATTGAACATTTTCAAGGGGCGCGGACACCCAAGTGCCATTATTCTCCTGACCCCTCTTTACAGCCACTGTTTTCCCTCACTGTACCACCGGAGGGCTTTTTTTTTTTTAAATCACTTCTTGTGATGCTATACTATAATAATGATGTAACAACCCATTGCTGCAATCTAATAGTTCTGTTTAATTCCCAGCTTTCATTTTTTTTTAAAAAAAGCAAGTGCCTAGCCATTTTCATTGTGGTGCTATAAGGTGAAAGGTGCAGGCAATGTCTGTTGCAATTATTTGGAAGGGAAAAGGGAGGGGGAGCAACAAGACAGAGTGGGGCTGGAGTTCACTGGCCAAGCATCACTATTGCCCTAGGATTGCCTCCACAATGGCAATAAAAGCAACATGGAAAACCATTGCTGGGTGGCTAAAGCCAATGGGTCTACTCTGCCTGGCTTCCCAAGATCTTTCCCAGCCCCGCTCCTTGAGATCCATTAATTGGAGATAGACTGTATCGAGGACCTCCAACACTTACAGGGTGTGCTTTACAACTGAGTGGCAGCCCCTTTTGAACAATTGTTCTTGGAAGGTTGTCATGTACGAAACCAAAAGTAGTCCAGCTTGGGGACTTGCAGCATCTCAGGCTGCTGCCAGTTCTGGGAAACCAGGGATCCTGAAGAGCAAAGACATAATTAAGTGATCTCAAATCACAGCCAACTTATGGGGACCCCTCATGGGGTTTTTAAGGCAAGGGACGAGCAGAGGTGGTTTGCCATTGCCTTAGTAAGAACACAAGAACATACGAGAAGCCAATGTTGGCTCAGGCCAGTGGCCCATCCAGTCCAACACTCTGTGCCACACAGTGGCCAAAAACACCAGGTGCCCTCAGGAGGTCCAGCAGTGGGGCCAGGACACTAGAAGCCCTCCCACTGTTCCCCCCTCCCTCAAGCACCGAGAATACAGAGCATCATTTGGCTATGTTCTAGAATTATGCTCCATTCTGAAATATTTCCATCCTGAAAAAATATAACGTTTATGATTCTTAAGAACATCAGAGAAGCCAGTGTTGGTTCAGGCCAGTGGCCCATCCAGTCCAACACTCTGTCATACAGTGGCCAAAAACACCAGGTGCCCTCAGGAGGTCCAGCAGTGGGGCCAGGACACGAGAAGCCCTCCCACTGTTCCCCCCTCCCTCAAGCACCGAGAATACAGAGCATCACTTGCCCCAGATTGAGAGTTCCTATCTATACCTTGTGGCTAATAGCCATTGATGGACCTCTGCTCTTAGGAACATAAGAGAAGCCAGTGTTGGATCAGGCCAGTGGCCCATCCAGTCCAACACTCTGTCACACAGTGGCCAGAAACACCAGGTGCCCTCAGGAGGTCCAGCAGTGGGGCCAGGACACGAGAAGCCCTCCCACTGATGCCCCCCCCCCCCCCGTCAAGCACCAGGAATACAGATAATCACTTGCTCCAGACTCAGAGTTCCTATCTATATTTTGTGGCTAATAGCCACTGATGGACCTCTGCACCAGATGTTCATCCAATTTCCTCTTGAAGCCGTCCATGCTTGTAGCTGCCTCCACCTCCTGTGGCAGTGAATTCCACGTGTTAATCACTCTTCAGGTGAGGAAGGGACTTCCTTTTATCCGTTCTAACCTGACTGCTCAGCAATTTCATGGAGTGCCCACGAGTGACCTTGGTCTTCCTGGGAGATCTCCCATCCAAGTATGAACCATGGTCATATCTTAGGGTTGCCAGTTCTGTGTTGGGAAACACCTGGAGATTTTTTGGGGTGGGTGGAGCCTGGGGAGGGTGGGGTTTGGAGAGGGGAGGGACTTCAGTGAAGTATAAGGCCATAGGATCCACCTTCCAAAGCAGCCGTTTTCTCCAGGTGAACTGATCTCTGCCACCTGGAGATCAGTTGTAATAGCAGGAAATGTCCAGCCGCCACCTGGAGGTTGGCAGCCCTAGCTGAGTTTCTAAGCTCTGACAAGCTAGCCCTAGTCTGGGCTGTTACAGAGAGCCAGTTTGGTGTCGTGGTTAAGTGCACGGACTCTAATCTGGGAGAACCGGGTTTGATTCCCCACTCCTCCACTTGCACCTGGCTGGATGACCTTGGGCAAGCCATAGCTCTGTACCAGCTGTTCCCTCAAGGACAGCTTGGGAAAGAGCTCTCTCAGCCCCACCTACCTCACAGGGTGTCTGTTGTGGGGAGGGGAAGGGAAAAGGAGTTTGTAAGCCACTCTGACACTCCCTTGGGGAGTGGAGGGCGGGGTATAAATCCAATCTCTTCTTCTTCTTCTTTCCACTGGACAGCAATACCAATCAGAATGAACAAGAACTCCTGTCATAAACAAAAACTCATCTCCAGCCCCCACGTTGTATCTATTCAGGATCCAATGTCCCTGCCAACGTGTTCCCCAGATTGGTTAGTTTATACCCTGCTTTCCTCCCAAATGAGGATCCAAAGCAATTTACAAAACCATTCTCTCCTCCTCCGCTTTACCCTGTGAGGTCGTTGTTGTTGTTGCTGCTATCATCATCATCATCTTCTTCTTCTTCTTCTTCTGTTATGTGTAGACTAGCCCGGAGATCCTAAGATTGTCCGGCAGCTGGAAGTTCTTACTGTTTTTGGCATTATGCACCACTAGGTGGCGAGCTAGACTTGGGGTACGCCAAGCTGAGAGTGAGTGACTGGCCCCAGGTCACTTGGTAAGCTTCCACAACAGAGCTGGGATCCAAACCAGGATCTTCTAGGACCTAGCCCAACACGCTGGCCACTACATCGCAGGTGCTTTGTGAAGGGCTGTGCTGAATGGAATGGAGAATGCAAGCTAACCCAGTGACTACAGAGTGGAGAGCTACAGGGAAGAGAGCGGCCCCTTCAAACATCTCCCCACCTCAGTCAGGGGATGGAGCCCAGGAGAGAGAAGGAGAGACTGGGGGAGGGGATATAAGAGTTCAGATAGATTTGACGACCTGTTGGAGCAAGGTGTCTTCTCCTTAGGAGCTGTCCAAGGTACTGCATGACACTTCTGGGGTTCTTAGAGGTGGACATAGCCTCCACCTACCAAAATGGTGATAACAAGTACTCCTGCCAGAGACCCCTCCATGTCAGCTGCTGGCCAGCTTGACCCTACTATTCGTTAGGCCTCAGCACTGGGCAGGTGGCAGATTATCCATTGTTTAATATAGTTTTATGCAGGGGTCCGTTGGAACGGGAGCGCACAGGAGCGCAGCTCCAGGAGTGAGGAGCCCAGGGGGTGGGCACATGACCAAGCCCCGCCCCCTCCTCGGCTTCCCCGAGCAGTGCAGAGGTGCAGCGCCCCGGGGAAAGCCCTGCTAGGGTCTTTATTGTTTTTAATGTTTTGTTTTAATATTGATAATTTTATCACTGTTCCTTTTATGACTGTGTGCTGCTTTTCCAGAGACTTGCTCAAGGTGGCATATACATTTTCTAAGGATACCATTTTTTATCCGGGCACATGGCACATAAGTACTGGAGAAATTTCACCAACCCTTCAGCAGCTTCCACCCCATCAGTTTGGTGTAGTGGTCAGGAGTTGGACTCTAATCTGGGAGAACCGGGTTTGATTCCCCACTCCTCCACATGCAGCTGCTGGTGTGACCTTGGGTCAGTCACAAGTTCTCTCAGAGCTGTTCTCTCATGAGCAGTTCTCAAAAGACCTCTCTCAGCCCCACCTACCTCACAGGGTGTCTTGTTGTGGGGAGGGGAAGGGGAAGGGATGGGTGGTGCACATGTCCTGAATATCTCAAGTGTACTTGAAACCTGGTGGTTTCAAGGGAGCAGGAAGAGAATGAGGGTGTGTTCTTGACGCTTCTTTTTATTGCACAAAGTATTGGATGGGGAAGGGAATGGCGGAAGAGCAGGTCTCCTCTATCCACTGTACCACACTCCACTCCTCCTCTATCCACTGTACCACACTAAGGGTAGCCAGTGTGTTGCAGTGGTGAGCAGGGCTCATTTCATAGCAGGAGCTCCTTTGCATATTAGGCCACACACCCCAATGCAGCCAATCCTCCAAGAGCTTACAGAGCTCTTCTTATAGGGGCGACTGTAAGCTTTTGGAAGATTGGCTACATCAGGGGCAATGCTCCCTCTAAGCTATGGAGTCCTGTGAGCAAAAATTCTACTTGGTGAGCTACTAGCATTAAAGTTGTGAGTGAACGATTTGGCTGCTGCATACATTAGTCTGCTTTGGAGCCATCCTTCCTGAGCTGAGACAAAAATGTGTGAGCCAGAGGCTAAAATACTGTGCGCTAGCTCACACTAAGTCAGCTTAGAGGGAACACTGATCAGGGGGTGTGGCCTAATATGCAAAGGAGTTCCTGCTACGACATGAGCCCTGGTGGTGAGCATAGCAGAGTAGGATCTTGGAGACCCCACTCCGCCATGGAAGCTTCCTGGGTAACCTTGGGCCAGTCATATGCTTTCCGCCTTCCATTGCGAGGCTAAAACGGAAGAGAATGGCTGATGTAATCTGCTTTGGATGCCCTTTGAGGATAAAATCAGGGTATAAATGAAATAAAACAGAGATAGAAGGAAGCAATCCTATGCACATCTACCCTAAGGGAAACCCCATTCAGTGTGCGTAGGATTGCCCCCGTAACTCTCTGCAGCCACAGGCGGCCCAGTGACAAGCATCATCTTGGCACTGGCACGACGCCGCGTCTCCCGACCCTCCTCAAGACAGACAGGACAATCAGCAGTACATAAATGGGAAATGTCTCTCTCCTTCTCGGAGCAGCAGATGGCCTCCAGCTCATTTTTATTCTTTGCACTCTCAAATGGCGGCTGTCATGTCAATGCCAACTTCGACAAGTTTCTAATGCGTCTTATGTACCTTGGAACTTAGTGGTCACTAAATCCACTCAATTTAACTGTGTTACTTGGGAAAGACAATTTGTTCCTGGACTTGGAGTAGGGGAGGGGGGAAGAGACGCAGAGGACCAGCCCGCGAAACAAACCAGCACCTCTCTGTCTGTCAAGGCCAGAAGAGGCAAATGAGATTAATAGTGAAAGATTCACTTATTGAGCCCCCCCCCCCCCCTCCCAGGGTAGATATCATGTACTGAGGAAGAGACTAACAAAACAATCTGGAAACAAATGATCATCCATCGGCAAGATTGATGGGAAATTAATGGACACTTTCGCTCCGGGAGAAAGTCGAGGTGAATTTTCTCACAGCCTTTCCAATGCTCTGATGTCAGTACACATTCCTCCCCCCTCCTCGGATACGCGCATGCTAGAAGAAGAAGAAGAAGAAGAAGAAGAAGAGAAGAAGAGATTGGATTTATATCCCGCCCGTCACTCACTTGGAGTCTCAGAGTGTCTTACAAACTCCTTTCCCTTCCCCTCCCCACAACAGACACCCTGTGAGGTAGGTGGGGCTGAGAGAGCTCTTTCCCAAGCTGTCCTTGAGAGAACAGCCGGTACAGAGCTATGGCTTGCCCAAGGTCATCCAGCCAGGTGCAAGTGGAGGAGTGGGGAATCAAACCCGGTTCTCCCAGATTAGAGTCCGCGCACTTAACCACGACACCAAACTGGCTCTCACCAAACTAGAACAGGCTGGAGAATGGTTTCAACTTGGTGCCTGGCTCACCCCTCAATACATCCCGGAAAATGTCGGAGAAGTGGATTGCCAGGACAAAATGGAAGGAGCAGGCTGAAAGCTTTGTTGTGTGTCTCTGTGGTGGTGGTGGGGAGTTCCATCAAGTCGCAGCTGATTTATGGAGACTCTGTAGGGTTTCCAAAGCCAGAGTTGAACAGAGGTAGTTTGCCATTGCCTGCCTCTGCATGGTGACTCTGGACTTCCTTGGTGGTCTCCCATCCAAGTAGTAGCCAGGGCAGGGAGCAGGGGTCATTGTGTATGTCTGGGGGGGGGGGAGGTATTGGTGTATTTCCTGCGCTGTGCAGGAGGTTGGACTAGATGACCATGGAGGTCCCTTCCAATTCTATGATTCTAGGGCTGACCCTGCTTAATTTTCCCAGATCGAATGATATTTAGCTAGCCTGGGCCATCCAGGTCAGGGTACAAGTCTGTGGTCTTGCCCTAAACGAAGCTGCTTTGTGCTGTTATCAGACCATTGGTCTATCACAGTTGTTATTGTCTGCCTTAACTGGTAACAGCCCTCCAAAATCTCAGGAAGAGGTCTGTCCCATCACCAGGGCTATTTTGGGGCAGGAACGCCCAGGAACGGAGTTCCGTCTGGCTCCTGAGTTGGCCACCCCAAGCAGGAACTCGTTAGCATAATAGGCCACACCCAAAAGCAGAAACTCAGTAGGATTGGCTACATTAGGGGTACGGGGCCTAACATGCAAATTAATTCCTGCTGCAAAAAGAAGCCCTGGGTTTTTGACAACAAACAAGGTGAACAGAATAAGAAGCAAAAGGTGGGTGTGGCTGGATGACCATGCTTCTGGTAACATGGGGGTGTGGCCTAATATGCTAATAAGCTGTGCTGTCAGTGGTGTGGCCTAATATGCTAATGAGTTTCTGGTGTTGGGTGTGGCCTATTATGCTAACGAGTTCCTGCTGGGCTTTTTCTACAATAAAAGCCCTGCCCATCACCAACTGGTATTGTTGGCACACTGTATTTCTGGCCACAGTGTGACAGCGTGTTGGACTGGATGGGCCATTGGCCTGGTCCAACATTGGCTTCTCTTATGTTCTTAATTACCCTTTTAACAAGAAATGCCGGGAATTGAACCTGGGACCTTTGCATGAGCAGCAGGTGCTCTGCCACTAAGCCACGAGCATCTCTGGCCAGGAATCTGATTCTTCTTCCTTCTGATGAACAGAATGATCACTTGGGGCTCTGTCTTCCCCAGTTTTGGCTTGCTCGCCGTGCAGTCCTAATGCCGATTTATTCCGGTTGATCTTCAATCAGCGCTAATGATCAAAGTTTTGTGTTGCAGCCCCACCTTCGCCAGTATCATAGAACGGAGATAGTTTTTGGTAAAACACACACGCACGCACATCCTTGCAGTGATTTCTGAGTATGGCCTGCTTTTGATCAAGCCCTTTCGTGTGCTTCTATGTTCGGGATATATCAAATGCGCTGCGATGCTTTGAACATAAAAGGAAAAGACAGGTAGTTTAAGAAACCGGTGAAGCAGGGAGGTAGCATCAGCAAGGTTGGATTTTGTGTCACATAGTTCTCGGAATGTGTGGTGGGAACATCAGAACAGCGACTGTTACACTCCTGATATAATCCTGCGTTACTAGGATATTCAACAGAGGTGGGTTGGGAGGTGAACAACCCTTGTTTTCTAAGGAAAGGTGTTTTTTTAAAAGGTTCCATTAACAGTAAGATGTGAATGGCTCAAATGCTGAGACTTTGCGCCCACATGGGGGATGTATTTGCACTTGAGGGATTCAAAACTAGCAGCACCTCCCTTGTTATGTATTGACCATGCGGTCGCCATGTGCTCCAGAGCACATGGCCAAGAAACTACCTGAGCTTCAGCCAGGTAGAACAAAAGCCAGGTGGATTCAAACCGGCCACCAATCCTGTACCTAGGTTTCTCCCAGGGAACCTATGAGATGTAAATAGACTGAGAATAGCCTATCAGGCCAGTTGGGCGAGGTCAGGGGATTATCCCTGACCAGCATAAAAGGAGGGCTCGGAGCCCTGGGTTGTATGCTTCATCCGGACCAGCAATAAAGATCGAGCTGTTTCACTGTTCCATGGACTCCCGACTCCAATACTTCTCATCCCTGTTGCTAAAGGGAAAACTTAGGTTCCTTCTGCAAAGCGTGGGAGTTGGCTGACAGTGTATACATACGGGGGGTGGAAAGAGAGAGATGAGAAAGTGGATATCTTCGAAATGGAAAAGAGGGCCCCAAGAATCAGACTGGTAGTGCAGGCGTTAAAACAAGGGTTCCCAATCTTGTTGAGCCAGGAAGCACTTTTGGAAATTTGTGACTGTGGAGAGGACGCCACCACAAAATGGCTGCCACAGGGGGCAACTGCAAATGGATTGCCATGGGTTGCTGGGGCCAAAACCTTGCATCCCCTTATGCTGCAGGCAGCTGTTTCCTAATGGAAGCTCTCTGCACACCTGATGGTCGTATCTCCTGGGCTCTTCTGAAGTGCCTCCTGATCCTGTGACGTGGAAGAAAGCCAGGACTGCCTCTCTGCTACATCCAAGAAAGAGATGGGTATCAGGAAACCCAACGATGGGAGCCATTTTACCCACTAGCACCATATTGGGGATCATTGTGTAGGATCAGGAGCAGCTGGTACATCAGACCCCCAATCAGCCGCAATGCTTACCATGTCAACTTGGGTCAGCACACTTTCCTCATCCTACCCTACCTCACAGGGGTATTGTGAAGAGGGGAGAAGAGGACCAAATATGGTGCCCTGAATTTCTGGGAGGGAGGATGAGATCGATGGGTTTCAGCAGTTTAAACTTCCTGCTTAGAGCTCTGTCTGATGCATCCGGTTGGCCAGACTTTGCCACCTGGAGAGTCACGTGGGTTAAGGAGCAATTAGAAAGCCTTATCTTCATTCCCGTTCACGTCGAGATATGAACCCCACCATAAATAAAACCTTATCGCTTGGTTCTCTTGGGCCAGCTATTAAAAACGGTACTTGTTCCGGGTCTTCTATCTTTGTTTAACAACAGTTAACACTTTCCTGAGCCACTTTCCTGGGAAAGGTACGGGGATATCAACATTACTGTAACGACACCACCACAGCAAACTGTGTAAAAAGTATTTCAGCACCATTCTTCATCTTCGTTATTGAATAACTGCGTATTGAATAGTTTTGAACCAAGTAAGCTATGATGGTGGGGAAGGAGACGTGGTGGAACCCAATCTCATCAGATCTTGGAAGCTAAGCAAAAGGGCATCAGACCTTGGAGACTAAGCATAAATGGCATCAGATCTTGGAAGCTAAGCAGGGTCGGCATTTGAATGGGAGACCAACCAAGGAAGGCTCTGCAGGGGAAGGCCATGGCAAACCATCTCTGCTTCTCACTTGCCTTGGAAGCCCCTTGCTAGGGTCACCATAAGTCAGGAGCCAAGCAGGGTCAGTGCTTGGAAGGGAGACCACCAAGGAAGGCTCTGCAGAGGAAGGCCAGGGCAATGGCCAACCACCTCTGCTTCTCACTTGCCTTAAACGCCCCTTGCTGGGTTCACCATGACTCAGTTGTGACTTGACAGTGGTGCACTTACGTACATAAGGTGTTTGTGGGTGTTTGTGGTGTTGTTACAGAGACAAGCAATTGCTATTAATATCGTTACTGTCTTCTATGTTTGTGTTTATTAAAGAAGATACCGTATTTTTCGCTCCATAAGACGCACCTGATCATAAGATGCACCTTGTTTTTAGAGGAGGAAAACAGGAAAAATGAAACAGGAAGAAAGAGAGAGAGAGATAAAGGAAGGAAGGAGGAGGAGAGAGAGAGAGAAAGAGAAAGGAAGAAAGAAAGGTGGGGACAGAGAAAGAGACAGAAAGACAGACAGACAGATAGAAAAAAGGAAAGGAAGGAAGAAAGGAAGGAAGAAGATAGAGAAAGGAATGAAGAGAGACCTCGGCATGCCATGCAAAGCCAGGCCTTTCTGTGCAAAGTAGCCACGGAGCTTAATCTGTGGGCGGGGCTTTCTGCTGCTGGCTGTCTTAAAGGGGAAAAGCACTTAAAGGCAAAGAGTACTTAGCCTGGTGGAGGTTTTCCTGCCGTTTCCCTTTTAAGTCTTAACAGCTCAGGCCCAGCAGGGAGGGGCGGGGAAGGCTGGGATGCCAGCCTGAATGGCATTCCCCTGCATTCCTGCTGAAGAAAGAGCCCTGTTACAGGTAAGAAAAGCTCCCTACTCGCTCCATAAGACGCACACACTTCCCCCCCCCACTTTTTTGGGGAGGAAAAGTGCGTCTTATGGAGCGAAAAATACGGTACATCCTAATGGACCTAAAAATGGCATGCTGTTGATAAGAATAATAACAGTAATGGGGAGGACCCAACCAAAGTCAAGATGTTCTACCACCGAGCCACAGCCCCTTCCCTTCCCCCCACGCCACCTGCCCTGTCAAAATGTCCCCCCTCTAAGTTTCTGTGCGTTCCCACCCTCCCCAGAGTAGTGCAGGAGGGATGATTTGGACAGGGCTTTTTTCATTAGCATAATAGGCCACACCCAACAGTAGAATCTCATTAGCATATTAGGCCACACCCATGACAGCACAGCTCCCTCCCGGGATCGGCTTCCCCAGGAGCCCCGCAGTTTGCAGGGTGCTTGGGGAACCCGAGGGAAGGAAGGCAGTTTTTGGATCAGCTTCCCAGGTGCCCCACAGCTGTGGGGTGTCTGGGGAACCCAAGGAGGGGAGGCAGTTTAAACTGCCTTCCCTCCCTGGATTGGATTGGCTTCCCCGGGTGCCCCGTGGCTTGCAAGGCACCCAGGGAACCCAGGGTGGGGGAGAAGAAGAAGAAGAAGAAGAAGAAGAAGAAGAGATTGGATTTATACCCCGCCCTCCACTCCCCAAGGGAGTCTCAGAGCGGCTTACAAACTCCTTTCCCTTCCCCTCCCCACAACAGACACCCTGTGAGGTAGGTGGGGCTGAGAGAGCTCTTTCCCAAGCTGTCCTTGAGGGAACAGCTGGTCCAGAGCTAGGGCTTGCCCAAGGCCATCCAGCCAGGTGCAAGCGGAGGAGTGGGGAATCAAACCCGGTTCTCCCAGATTAGAGTCCGCGCACTTAACCACGACACCAAACTGGCTCTGGGAGGCTGCAGGTGTGGCCAACTTGGAAGCCAGCCAGAACTCTGTTCCGGTGCGTTCCTGCCCAAAAATAGCCCTGGATTTGGATCAGAAAAATGGCATGGAAAGGGGAAATGTATCTGCATAATAGCTTGGCTAGCCCTGACCTGGATAGCGTAGGCTAGCTCGATCTCATCAGGTCTCAGAAGCAAAGCAGTATTGACCCTGGTTAGTATTTGGATGGGAGACCATCAAGGAATGTCAGAGGTCATGATGCAGAGGCAAGCAATGGCAAGCCACCTCTGTTCATCCCTTACCTTGAAAACCCCACAGAGTCGCCATCAATCAGTCATGACTTGATGGCAACAACAATAGCAGAATGGCTTGGATCCAACCCAGATTTTCTGCTGGCGAAAACAGGAGAAGGAATCCCCTTAGTCTACCCCAAAAAAAACCCTGGTGGGAACCATGGGACCTCCATGGACTGAAGCCATAGGAGACAGAGACAATAGTAAGGAGGTGGTTTAGATGAGGTTGCATATAGTATTGCCTAGATTCAACCCAGTGCACAACACCGCTTGACTCTCCCCGGTCCGAAAGACGTTCGGCTGGCCAGCACTAGAACCAGGGCTTTCTCGGTGGCGGCCCCATACTGGTAGAATGAGCTCCCAGATGACATCAGGGCTCGGCGGGACCTATTACAGTTACGCAGGGCCTGCAAAACGGAGCTCTTCCGCCAGGCTTTTGATTAGGAGCCACCACCGGGGGGGGGGGGGGGGGTTAAGGACAACATCGCTCTGGAACTTGCTGGTCGGGCCTCTGCCACCGTCTATTACTGTGTGACTGTCTGCCGACAGTATCTGTTGTTTTACCTGTAACTTCATTATGTTTTTTTTTTATTGTAAACCATTGTTTAATAAATACTAAATAAATATGTCTTTGTTACTGGCTTGTCCTGGGATTGCGGATGAGCTGATCTGTCCTAGTGTCAGTTTCCTTCTCCCAGTCCCATAATATAGGGGGAGGGGAGAATATGGACCTTTTAGTCAAAGTACTGATCCATAGACCTACTACTGTTTACGTGTACCTGGCTCTCCAAGAAGCTTTTTCTGGCTGTGTTACCTTTAAGCAAGGCTCTATTTTTTTGGAGGGGGGGAGGAGAGAGGGGCCGGAACTCTCAAGAGGGAGATGAAATTGTCTAGCTGTATACTGAAAGCTCATGAACTTTTGAACATTTTAAAAATAATTTTGTCGAAGAGGTTCCGGAACTGCGTTCCAGCGCGTTGCCCCAGAAGAAAAAGCCCCACCTTTAAGAGATGCCAGGGATTGAACTGGGGATGTTTCACATACAAAGCAGATGCTCTGCCCTTGAGCTGTAGTGCCTTCTGTGGAATAAATAGTGGCCTGCCTCTCATAGGGTTCTTCTGAGACATTTCTGCTAATTCTACAGGTGCTCTGCTAGAAGAGCAGATTGGATTTATACCCCGCCCTTCACTCACTTGGAGTCTCAGAGCGGCTTACAAACTCCTTTCCCTTCCCCTCCCCACAACAGACACCCTGTGAGGTAGGCGGGGCTGAGAGAGCTCTGAGACAACTGTCCTTGAGAGAAGAGCTCTGACAGAACTATGGTTTGTCTTAAGGTCATCCAGCAGGTGCAAGTGGAGGAGTGGGGAATCAAACCCAGATTAGAGTCCGTGCACTTAACCACTACACCAAACTGGCTCTGCTAGTTCTACAAGTGCATGCTTACTGTGTACTTTAGATACCACAACACATTTTTTTTAAAGTTTTATTAGTATTTCAATCAATACAATTACTTTAAAAAAAAGAATTTTATTTTTTGTAACTGACAAACAAAAACGGAACAAACAAACATAAATAAAAATAAATTGGGGGGTTCCACTTACATCGTTATCTGGTCAAATATGTAACCTCATGCATTGTCTACTTGTATATTATCCATTTTTCCCACCATGTATTTTTATATATAGTATTGCATTATAGTTAAAAGTATAGTTCATATTTTCTTCTAAGTTGGTTAGATGTCCATATGGTTTATTTGTTATACACTTCCAACCATTTATAAGATCTTGACCCCATATTTTCAAAGCTTCCTTCTTGTCCTCTCAAGATTAAAGTTAATTTATCCATCTCTGCCATTTCAAATATTTTCTTTATAATTTCTTCTTTTGAGGGCGCTTCATTCCCCCCCCCCAATATTTGTCATATAATGTTCTTGCATAGTCACCACATGTATAATAAGGTAAAAGTCCTGTTTGTTTACTTTTTTCTGGCATTTTGTTCAACGAAAAAACAATTTAGGTATATAGGGTATAACACATTTTAACAATTTTTGGAAAATTTCATGAATCCAAGACTAATACAATTACTAACAGTTATGTAGCTGTATATGCCAAAAACAATTATTACAAAAAGAAGATTGCATTCAAGAAACCAGTGCAAACAAACAGGATGTATTACATACGTTAAACCTAGTTATACATTGTCTTGTGTGAAAGTGTTGGTTCTTAAGCAGAGCAATTTTAATGTACCTAGGTATAACTTTCTTTAGGACTGAATCTAGTAGCATCTTTGAGGCCAACGAAGTTTTATTCTGGGTAAAAGCTTTTGTGTACATGCACACTTCTTCAGATGTATCGGAAGATGTATCTGAAGAAGTCTGCATGCACACGAAAGGTTATACCCAGAATTAAACTTTGTTGGTCTTAAAGGTGCCCCTGGACTCGAACTTTGTTCAGTTTCTTCAGACCAACACGGCTACCCACCTGAATCTATCTCCATAGGAATGCCTTGCTAGTGAACTAAATGGATTTGATCCTGCAGCAGGTGAGCAAAAAGAACATCTTTTTTAGCTAAGCAAAAATCTTGGGCATCTGTTGTAATTTAGCTTGGCTCTCTCATAATCTATAACTATATTAACTCTCTGAAGCTAGAAAGCAAAACCTTTCAGGTTGGCAGGAGCAAGCAGCATTGATCATTTATTATCCCAAAGTTTCCTTTGTGCTTTAGAAGGTTTCAAGTCCCTGTTCTAATCGGTGAACCATTCAAAACCATAAATGAGGATAATTATACCTTTGTTTTCAAAAGTTCCAATGGCTGCGGTACATTTCCCCCTGAATCAAAACTGAAGGTATGAATCTCCCGTGCAGCCTGGAAGGTTTGCATAGAGAGTATATAAAAGCAAGGAAGACCCTCTTTTAGATGATCCCAGCTGATGTTTTTGCATAAGAAACTGGATACCATGGCAGCCAGAGCAAGGACTCATGCAGAGATACAGTGGAAAGGCTTCTGTGAAGATGACCGGTTCTGCTGTATTAGCAGTAAGCATCAAATCAGAGCCAATGCAACTATGTGATGGAGGGCTTCCACCACCACGGTGGAAACTGACTGGAACAGAAACAAGCTCAAAAGAGCGAACCAGGCAGGGATGCAACAGGCAGCCTCCTATGAAAGTGGATCATGTTTCTGCCTCTGTGTGTTGGGGCAGATTGAAAGAGCCAGTCACATTCAGCATTGCCATGACACAGAACCACCCAGCCCTAAGGGAGTGCTGCTTGGAAAGAACAGGTCCCGAAAGTTGAATCATACAGGGACACAACAGACAGCCAATTCTATGGGTCGGTACTTGAAGCTCAGATGTGCCTTTATTTAATTATCTCCCTGCTGGTAGCAGAGCTGCAGTCTCACCCACTCATGGAGCTGTAGAACTGCTGAGTGACCTTTCAGTATGTGGCAGGCATCATTTCAAGATTTAAAGAGATCGTGGCAGATATTAAAAACGGGTGCTAAAGAACCCAAATCATTCCTCATACCACAGCCGATCAGATCAGCTGTGCGCTTGAATTCTCGATAACATGATCAGGAATTGGCAAAGGAGGCCTCTTTCTTGGTCCACGCACAAGACTTTTATGATATTTCCATGGACAATGAAACGGGAGAGGAATGCACAGTTGGCTGAAGGCATCTTCGGTATTGCTACCCAGAGTTCTGTTGAGGCATAAGATTTTAAGAATGCAGCTATGGGTTTTAGCAGTTAGATTGACAGGCAGTCACAGTATTCTAATTATAATTTTGCAAAGAAAATGGTGAAGCCAGGGTTTCACGAGGGAAGGGGGGAACTATTTATGGGGGGGGATATTATGCTTTTTATATGACAGAGGGGGGGGAAGTAATTATTGCCAAGAGACCCATGGAAGATCTTGAATTCCGTCGCCCTGCCTTTAATAAGTCCTTGTGATGGCTAAGTGGGGATCAGCAATGTACTTTATCGGGTCTGTATTCAAGTAGTACTAAATATATGCAGGTAGGAATTAAATAGTATCTGAGTTTAATTAAAATGATATATGGAGGAGGAGGGAAAAACAACACGGTGCAGGATGGTGGGGAGAAGGCTCGACCGCATTTTAACCGGTAACCTCAGACCCTAATTAGAAATGCTTTTCATATCTCCTCCGTGCAAGGGCTTAATTTGAGGCGAAGCTGCCAGCGAGGGCTTGGGTGGCGGTGGGGGAACAGCGTTAATTCGGCATTCGATCTAGGTTTGTATGGAAGCAGGCAACCGTTGATTGACCGAGCCGCGGCACAGATCCCATGACCTTGCCGGGATTTTCGTGTGAGGTGTTAATTGAGAGGGTGGGCTAATCTTTTGGCATCATTGTCCCCCAGCATTGGACAAAGTTTGCGCTCTCTCTCTCTCTCTCTCGCCTTCCTCCATATCACATTTGATCTTTCCTTCCTAATTCTTCAATTTAGGACAGCCCTACAGGAAAAAAAAAAAATCCACCCCCTTCTTGTTCTATGGATTTATTCCTTGGCAGGAGGCGAGTGGAGAAAGAGCTATGGTCTTAGACGGAGTTAATCACCCCAGATGAAATGCGTTTATTCAGA
The DNA here is from genome assembly GCA_029233225.1 of Lepidodactylus listeri. Lineage (NCBI taxonomy): Eukaryota > Metazoa > Chordata > Lepidosauria > Squamata > Gekkonidae > Lepidodactylus > Lepidodactylus listeri. The sequence continues at coordinate 10,532,034 of JARCFY010000021.1, forward strand.
CGGGTAGCCCGCTCTTTCCAAAGGGCTAGAGGCAGGTTTTTCCTTCCCGTATTCCATGTCCAAAAAGCACAAGGAGAACCAAGATTTAACATTGCTTTTCAATATAATAATACTCTTATTTTGTAACATTACAAACTGTATTCTCTGTATAATATAGACTAGCGTAGATTCTTAGCATGTAGTTGTAGTATAGGGTAAAAAAGCAAAAAAATTTTTTTACAAAAAAACCCAAAAAGCACAAGGAGAAAGAAAAATTAAGACATGAGTTTTGCTAAAGGACTTGCGGTTTTATTTAGTGTTCATGTGAACATTTGGGGTAAGCGGGCCTGTAAACGTTAAAATTGAAACTCTGTCTGTCTATCTATCTATCTATCTATCTGTCTGTCTGTCTGTCTGTCTGTCCGTCTGTCCGTCTGTCCGTCCGTCCGTCTTTCTATCTATCTATCTATCTATCTATCTATCTGTCTGTCTGTCTGTCTGTCTGTCTGTCTGTCTGTCTGTCTGTCTGTCTGTCCGTCTTTCTATCTATCTATCTATCTGTCTGTCTGTCCGTCCGTCCGTCCGTCTGTCTTTCTATCTATCTATCTATCTATCTATCTATCTATCTATCTATCTATCTATCTATCTGTCTGTCTGTCTGTCTGTCTGTCTGTCTGTCTGTCTGTCTGTCTGTCTATCTGTCTGTCTGTCTGTCCGTCCGTCCTTCTTTCTATCTTTCTATCTATCTATCTATCTATCTATCTATCTATCTGTCTGTCTGTCTGTCTGTCTGTCTGTCTATCTGTCTGTCTATCTATCTGTCTGTCTGTCTGTCCGTCCGTCCGTCCGTCCGTCCGTCTTTCTATCTATCTATCTATCTGTCTGTCCGTCCGTCCGTCCGTCCGTCTTTCTATCTATCTATCTATCTATCTATCTATCTATCTATCTATCTATCTATCTATCTATCTATCTGTCTGTCTGTCTGTCTGTCTGTCTGTCTGTCTGTCTGTCTGTCCGTCCGTCTTTCTATCTTTCTATCTATCTATCTATCTATCTGTCTGTCTGTCTGTCTGTCTGTCCGTCCGTCCGTCCGTCCGTCTTTCTATCTATCTATCTATCTATCTATCTATCTATCTATCTATCTATCTGTCTGTCTGTCTGTCTGTCTGTCTGTCCGTCCGTCTGTCTATCTTTCTATCTATCTATCTGTCTGTCTGTCCGTCCGTCCGTCTTTCTATCTATCTATCTATCTATCTATCTATCTATCTACCTATCTATCTATCTATCTATCTATCTATTATTTGCATCCTGCCCATCCTGCAGGTGGGCTCAGGGCAGGTAACATCATTATAATAAACACAATTTCAGTTTAAACATTAAACATTAAAACACGATAAAACATAACAATTAAAACAACGGGTACAGCTTGAAACAGCATCAGTTGGCTATCAAATTCTGGCCCGATGGTGCAGTGAGTTAAAGGCCAGTTGTCGGTGGTCAGCAGGGCTTTTTTTTGTAGAAATAGCCCAGCAGGAACTCGTTAGCATAATAGGCCACACCCAGCAGCAGAAACTCATTAGCATATTAGACCACACCACTGACAACATAGATCATTAGCATATTAGGCCACACCCCCATGTTTCCAGAAGAGTGGTCATCCAGCCACACCCGCCTTTTGCTTCTTATTCTGTTTACCTTGTTTGTTGTCAAAACCCAGGGCTTTTTTTGGAGCAGGAATTAATTTGCATGTTAAGCCACATACCCCTAATGTAGCCAGTCCTACTGAGTTCCTCTGTTGGGTGTGGCCTATTATGCTAATGAGCTCCTGCTGGGTGTGGCCAACTCAGGAGCCAGCCGGAACGCCGTTCCTGTGCGTTCCTGCCCCAAAATAGCCCCGGTGGTCAGTAAACAGACGGGTGACAGCAACCTCAGGGAGGCCATATATGGGCGCCCGTTGCCTCAACCAAAGGCCTGGCAGAACAGCTCCATCTTACAGGCCCTGCAGAATGGAAGAAGATCCCGCAGGGCCCTGGTCTCAACAGGGAGCATGTCCCACCCGGCTGGGGCCAGGACAGAGAAAGCCCTAGCCCTGGTTGAGGCAAGACAGGCATCCTTCAGGCCAGGGACCATCAGGAGGTGTTGATCTTTCGAGCGTAACACTTTTTGAGGCGTACACTGTCTCCTGTTCGTACAAGAGATGGCAAAACACTCTTTGTCCTCTGGAAGAGAATAGTGTTCTTGACCATGTCATGCAAGGGACTCCTGGGAAACATAGCTGAATGGTGAGCGCCATTCCCAGTTCACTCGTCTCCATCGTCTGGTACTCAGTGGCATGCTGCCGCTGAGTGGTGAAGATGCAATGCTTGCAGCTAATAGCTGCCAACAGAATAGAAACGATTCGATACCCAGTGAGTAATTGAACGGTGGGATTTGCTACCAATGGATGTAGTGAAGGCCAGGAGGACAGCTGGCTTGAAAACGGTGTTCCACAAATTGATGGAGGAGAGGTCCATCGATAGCTACTAATCATGGTGACCAGGGGTCATTCCGTAGAAAAAGAGGTGCAGGAGCTCATTAGCATAACTCATTTGCATATGCCACACCCCCTAACATACCGGAAGTGTGTCAGAAGGCGACACCCACCCCTCAGGCTCCACTCCACAGGTGAGGGAAACTGACCTGCTCTTCCTCCATTCCCTTCCCCATCCAATACTTGGTGCAAGAAAAAGAAGCGTCAAGAACACACCCTCATTCTCTTCCTGCTCCCTTGAAACCACCAGGTTTCAAGTAGACTTGAGATACCCAGGACACGTGCACCACCCATCCTTTCCCCTCCCCACAACAAGACACCCTGTGAGGTAGGTGGGGCTGAGAGAGGTCTTTTGAGAACAGCTCATGAGAGAACAGCTCTGAGAGAACTTGTGACTGGCCCAAGTTCACACCAGCAGCTGCATGTGGAGGAGTGGGGAATCAAACCCGGTTCTCCCAGACTAGAGTCCAACTCCTGACCACTACACCAAACTGATGGGGTGGAAGCTGCTGAAGGTTGGTGAAATTTCTCCAGTACTTATGTGCCATGTGCCCAGATGAAAAATGGTATACTTATATGCCACCTTGAGCAAGTCTCTGGAAAAGCAGCACACAGTCATAAAAGGAACAATGATAAAGTTATCAATATTAAAACAAAACATTAAAAACAATAAAGACCCTAGCAGGGCTTTCCCCGGGGCGCTGCGCCTCTGCACTGCTCGGGGAAGCCGAGGAGGGGGCGGGGCTTGGTCATGTGCCCGCCCCCTGGGCTCCTCACTCCCGGAGCTGCGCTCCTGTGCACTCCCGCTCCAACGGACCCCTGATGGTGACTAAGGAAAACGTTCAGAGGCTTACTGCTGGGACACAACGTCATAGGAAGACTTGGGTCTCTATACCCTGTCTGTTGGCCCTCCAAAGGAACTGCTTGGCTGATGTGTGAAACAGGATGCTGAACTAGACGGACCACTGGTCTGATCCAGCAGGCTTTATTTCTTGTAACATTATAACATTCTTATAACACTGGGTGTAGTTTTAAGAAATAATACTTCAGAGCAAAATGTCCATTATCATCATTTATTACTGCAGTTGCGTTCCTGTGTACATTCTGGCCTACCGAATGATAAATGAACATGAACATTTTCCAGCTGTCCTATGGCTCACCAACATTCTAGTAAATTGTTGCTTGTTTTCAAGTTTGCTGGTGTTCAAGAAGACAAAATTCTTCCCACCGATATCCTCTTGTTAAAAAAAAGTGTTGCGGTTTTGCCAAATAGTAACTGATTTGCAGTATAATTCCAAGCAGATCATAAACAATGCAATCCTAAGCAGACTTATCACTGTTTAGGATTGCAATGTAAAATCCATATTTGTTCCTTTTAATGTCTGTCTTTTTAGTGTTTTCCCCGTTCCTTTCGATGTCTTTTGGTGTTGTGCAGATGACAACAAACACTTCAGAGGCTGAAAAGTTTCAAACTGCCTTGCAAAGTGTTTCGTCTAACCAAACATGTCCCAGCTATAGGACCCTTTATCCTAATGCAGAACAATGCAGTAAAAATCAGTCATCAGCAGAAAAGGAAATTAAAGATCACCCAGAGTGATGGGCACAAATCACATTTTTGCAGTTTAGTTTGTGGCGGAACCATGAACCAAACCACAAACCCATACGAACCAGAAGGTTGATTCATGAACCAGCCCAGTTTGGATCAGTTTGTGAGCCATTTAAAGTTTAAACTCCTGCTTTCTGCTCTCTGTGGCTTTTCAAAGGGAGCAGAAAGCAGCTGTTTGGAGCCCCCTGCTTTCTGTTCCATGAAGGTTTTTATGGAGAGCAGAATGCAGGGTTTAAATGGCTTAGAGCCATTTATTCACAAACTGCCGCGGACTGCCTCAAACTGCACCAAAATTTATGGGAGTTTGTGGCAGTTCTTCAGTTTATGAACATCGCTTCACAACTCATGAATCAGCCAAAATTCATGACAAACTAGTCCAACAGGTGGTTTATACCCATCCCTAATCACCCAGCAAAGGTTAGACTGGGAGAAATTACCTATATAATTGCTGAGTGTTCAGGAAATTCTCAAAAGGCAATGGATAGTGAAGCCAAAATTCCCCTTATCAAATACATCTAGGAAAACATAGCAATTGTGGATAAGATTTGGATGAAACAATGAGGTAGCAAATTCTGTAGAAGACTGACAATCCCAAACTGACTGCAAAGAGCTTTCCCGTGAACTCTCATTTCCAAATCATTGAATAAATGCCTTTTCTTCCAGTAACCTTGAACTTAACTACTAATTTACGAGCCAGGAGGCTGATTATTTTGAGTCACCGGAATCACTAAAGAATGATCAGTTAGCAGAGCTGCAAGCTAGGGGGGATCTAATCCCCAAAGCCTGAACTATGGGCAGCAGTTTTGAGATCTATTTTTTTGCTGCTGAAATTTGTAAGCTGCAGCTGTGATTTTATCCCTCGGTGTGAAAGAATCCACAAGAACTATCAAAGTTGGAGCTGAACCCCAAAACATGAGAAATTCTTGCACCTTTCTAGTTCCAGGGCAAATTTTTGCACATCTTTTGAATGCAGGGTCCTCTTTCTGAAACTTAGCCTGCTTTGAAAATCGGATGTAGGTTTTATCTTCAAAGTTACTACCTAATTATTAGGATTCCTTCCTACCCAACCATCTATGGTAGATGTAGACAGCAATGGCAGCATCAATATTATTAATAATAAAACATTAACAACAACAACAATAATACCAGGAAACAGCAGAACAGAAAAGAAAGAACAGGAGAAGATCACAAATACCAAGACCTACAAATAGAGTTATAGAGCCTCTAGCAGAAGAAGGTGACCATCAGGCCAGTTGTCATTGGAGTCCTTGTAGGAGTGCCTAGAAGTCTCAAAAAACACCTGGACATTCTGGGCATTGAGCAAATAACACCAGCTCAGCTCCAGAAGACAGTGTTGCTTGGAACTGCAAGAATCCATCAAAGATACACCTGCAATTCCCAAGAACTTATCAAAATCTTGAATTGCAGAACACCATCTACTAGTCAAATATCTGACTGACAATCATCATCATCCACTTTCAGTGTACTTTCCAACTGGATTTTACTGTGAGAACTGGCAAAATCCAGTTGGAAAGTGCACTGAAAGTGGATTATTTAGCGTGGGTGACCACAGCCTTTGTCATAGCAGACAACAAAGAAAGAACAGAAAGGAGAGATGACCACTGTGCAGGGAGAAGGAAGAAGAAGAAGAGATTGGATTTATACCCCGCCCTCCACTCCCCAAGGGAGTCTCAGAGCGGCTTACAAACTCCTTTTCCCTTCCCCTCCCCACAACAGACACCCTGTGAGATAGGTGGGGCTGAGAGAGCACTGAGACAGCTGTCCTTGAGGGAACAGCTGGTACAGAGCTATGGCTTGCCCAAGGTCATCCAGCCAGGTGCAAGTGGAGGAGTGGGGAATCAAACCCGGTTCTCCCAGATTAGAGTCCGCGCACTTAACCACTACACCAAACTGGCTCTCAAAGCTCTCATAGGAAGCTTCTGTGATCCATGGTAGTTCCTTCCAGTTCTTTAATTCTCAAGTTTGGGGGCACCCAACGAAATTGATGGGCAATGGATTCTGGAGGGGCAGGAGGAGGTACTCCTTTACTCAGCCACCATATGGAATTCACCACAAGACCTTTTCTACACAAGCAATCTGCTTCGAGGTCAATGCTTTTGGGGAACTAGGTTTTCTTCCTGCTTCCTCACAGCGCCACTGAGCATTCATGCACCTCCCAGGTGTTAATTGGCTTTCCCCCAATCTGCCCCAAACTTTCTATGCTGCAGAATTTTGGGAAAGATCCCAGCCAAGCCTGGCTGGCTGCTGTGTGGATTGGAAAGTTCAGATTTTCTTTCTTCCTCCCACATAGCAGCCACTTTCCATCAGGTGTGCCGGGGCAAACTCCTGACAATGCCTCCTGGTTAAGAGTGCGGACTCTAATGTGGAACAACCGGGTTTGATCCCCCACGCCTCCACATGCAGATGCTGGTGTGAGCTTGGTGAGCAGTTAAAAGTTCTTTCAGAGCTGTTCTCTCAAGGGCAGTTCCCAAGAGAGCTCTCTCAGTCCCAACTACTTCACAGGGTGTCTGTTGTTGGTAAGGGAAGGGAAAAGAGATTGTAAGCTGCTCTGAGACCTCTCGGGTAGTAAAGGGTGGGGTATAAATCCAATCTCCTCCTCCTCCTCCTCAGGTTGCCTTGGTCAAGTCATATGTACTTAGTCTATTATTTCTCAAAGGGGTATTGTGAGGACAGTATTTAGCAGAGGATATCCATGTACCCTCAGTTATTTTGAGGGCAGGTAGCTTAAAATGCATAGGTAGAACTTAGACCAGTGGTTCCTAACTTGGGGACTGGAAACCTCTTATGAACACCATGCACGGTCATTTTGATCTTTTTGTCACCATGTATTTTCTCAACCAACAACTAATATAGTGTGGGGTGCAGTCAGCAAAATTTGTTGGTGTTTAAAAGGCACTCCTTAGGCTGCAGTCACACACGCCAGTTGAAGCGCAGGGGAAGAGAGGCTATTTCCTCCAGAGGAATTTGACACATAGTTTCACGATCACACAAACTTCTGAAGCTGCGGGCGTAGACCGTCGCTGTGTGATCAGACGCAACTGTGGGCGAGTCATCTTTTTTGCCATTTTTTCCCCTCGTACATAAATGAGGAATCGCACCTAATCTGGGAGAACTGGGTTTGATTCCCCACTCCTCCACTTGCACCTGGCTGGATGACCTTGGGCAAGCCATAGCTCTGTACCAGTTGTTCCCTCAAGGACAGCTTGGGAAAGAGTTCTCTCAGCCCCACCTACCTCACAGGGTGTCTGTTGTGGGGAGGGGAAGGAAAAGGTGTTTGTAAGCTGCTCTGAGACTCCTTCGGGTAGTAAAGGGCAGGATATAAATCCAATCTCCTCTCCTTCTCCTCCTCCACCCTACTGAGGAACACTATAAGAATTTCCCAAATTATAGTATTTACCAAAGAGATTAGGGAAATTCCTAGAGGGGAAGACCCAGAAGTAACATTGCCCCACCAAGCAATGTCTTTTCCCCATGCTCTACCTGCAAAAAGCTTTTGGGGGTTCCAGGCATGTACCTGACAATCTCATTCCCTTCCCTTGTCCCTGCAGCAATCATCCCCCTCCCCACTATTGGGTGGGCCTTTTTTTTTTTTAAAAAAAAAGGAAATTGAATATTGTTACAGCATTACAATAGTACAGGGGTGGCCAACCTGTGGCTCGGGAGCCATATGCGGCTCTTTCACACATATTGTGCGGCTCCTGGCAGGGCGGCTGGGGAAGCAAAGGGGAGGCATGCTTTTTCTCTTTCTCCCTTCCTTCCTTCCCTCCTCCCTCCCATCTATTTGCTTTCCTAGTTTCTCTCTCTCTCTTTCTTTCCACTTCTTTAATTCTTTCTTTCCATCTCTCTCTTTTTCTCTCTCTCTCTCAATATCATTAGCAAACAAGTAATATCATTATCAATAACCGGTTTTCCTCGTTTGTTTTTAATTTTTGGCAGTCCCATTTAACGTTAATAAAAAGTACATTTGCATATTTTAAAAAACAAAAACGTGTGTGTGATATTTGTTCCTGTCTTGCGGCTCTCAGACATCTGATGTTTGTTCTATGTGGCTCTTACGTTAAGCAAGGTTGGCCACCCCTGCAATAGTATAACAATCTGTGCGTCAGGTTTTCTGAATCCCCAGCTTTCTTTTTTAAAAGAAATGTACGTCTCTCGCCCCTTTTGTTGTGGAGGTATAAAGGGGAAGGTATATCGCTGCAAGAAAAGGGGTTCAGAGGCTGAATTTAAAAACATGTGTGAAAATTGGAAAGTCAGATAAACTGATATGTGGACTTTTATTACGTTATAATGTGTCCATTGTTGATTTAAAAAAAAAACACAAGAAAACCCTTGCGCAGTGGGGTGGCTGCTGGGAGACCAGGAAGAGGAAACTACAGGGCAGCCGTGCCATGCAATATGCGGTATTGGCAGCCAGAGAACTGAGGGGGAACTCGCCCAAGCTTGTCCCCAGGTGGAAAACACCCTGTGGATGCGGCGATGCCCTATAGAATAGATGGCTTTGAAAGAGGATTGGACAGATTCGTGGCAGAAACGTTCGTCATTCGCTGCCAGCCCTCTTGACAAAATGGAACCTCCATATTCAGAGGCAGTCAGTCTCTCAATGGCAGAGCCAGGAGGCAACATTAGGCGAAGGCCTTGTCTTCTCTGTCTGTTTGTTGCCCCCCCCCCAGGTCAAATTGTGAGCCAGGATGCCGTACTAGATGGACCACTGGTCTGCACAAGTGCTGCTCTTAAGATTGCCAGGTCTGGGTTGGAAAATACCTGGAGACTTTGGGGGTGGGTCCAGGAGAGGGTGGAGTTTGGGGAGGGGAGGGGCCTCAGCGTAGTACAATGCCACAGAGTCTGCCCTTCAAAGCTGATCTCTGTCAACTGGAGATGAGGATGGCAACCCCCGTGGCTCTTATATACCCTGGGTTTTTCTTATAGCTCTCTATGTCCTGCAGCAAAACTAAGAGACAGTAATTTAGCCAGGAGAGGAATACTTGGAGTATGTCGTTTTCTCAAAGACACAGAAACAATGATTGAGTCTGAGAGTTCTCATAGAGGGCTGACGTAAAATGCAAGGGGGGAAAGCAGACTGTTGAACAGCCCCCCTCACTCTTTGTTTCTTTCTTTCTCTCTCTCTCTCTCTTTAATAAATAATGAATGGCGTTATTTTTCTCTCTCTCTCCATGCGCTGCTGTTACAAGCTTGTCATTTCCAGTGTGAGGAGTAAAATTTTTTTTTTTACTTCAGGCAGGATTAATGTACACTGGCTGACCTTAAATGTGGCGCCCAAGTGAGTAGAATGGAAGTTAAAAGTGGCAGAAGTAAAGAGGCTGGTGGAGGGAACTCCGTGAAAGAACAGCAATAATTTATTTTTAAAGGGGAGGGGGGGGAGAAGCAGAAACGAGAGCTGTCCTTGACATGTAAGGGATCTCCCCCCCCCCCCAAAAAAAAATTTGGTTTCCTTACACCAGCTGCATATCAGTATAATTGCAATGCCTCAGAACCACACACACACACACACAAATGCATGCTGGGGAGGGAAGAAAACAAGCAGTATTTTGGAGTCATTTCGGAAAAAAAGAAGGAGGGAGGGTTCAGGGTGGACGGCTCTAGCGAGACCATTAAACACATCGCATCGATAGGGGCTCTCTCCCATCCACCCCCTGTGGAGCAGATGGGATGAATCGCTTTGCTTAGCAGTCTGCTGGTGGGCACGCAGTGGGAAGCAGGGGTCCAAATTGAGCGGCCTAGTGGGGTGCGTGAGAGTAAGAGAGGCCCTTGCTCAAACGAGGGGCATGTTTCGACGCCAGAGGTCGACCAGGGGGCCTTCGGCGCTCGGTGGGAGCACTCCAGCGGGGCAACGCAAGGTCCATGGCGGCTCTGGTGCCCATCCAGCGCAAAGTCTCTCTCAAGCATTTCTTTCCTTTCCCCCCTCTCTCACTGAGCCAAGAAAGGTTTACAACTCAAGATAGATGTGCTCGTGGGGGTAATTAGCCTCCCCGAGATATTTCGCACAGGTTGTGCCGGCGATCGTTTTAATGGACGGCGAGATTTACGCAATTAGTCGTTGGACATGAACTCCTGAAACTGCGTTACACTGAATCAGACCCCTTGCTCCATCAAATTCATTATTGTCTACTCAGACTAGCAGTGGGTCTCCAGGGTCTCAGCGAGCGGTCTTTCTCATCACCTACGGCCCGATCCTTTTACTGGAGATGCCAGGGATTGAACCGGGGACCTTCTACATGCAAAGCAGATGCTCTACCATAAGAACAGCCCTGATGGATCTGACCGATCGTCCATCTAAAGCAGGATTCTGTCTCACACAGTGGCCAACGAGTTCCTCTGGATGGCCAACAACAGGGCATAGGGCCTTCCCCTGATTTTCCCCTCCTGGCTCTGGGATTCAGAGGCTTAGTGCCTCTGAATGTGGAGGTTCCCCTCAGTCACCATGGCTAGGAGCCATTGATAGACTTCTCCTCCAGGGCTCTATCTAATCCCTTTTTAAAGCTGTTTATACCTGTGGCTACTCCCCATGGCAGATGTGCAAGTAACATATTTCCTTGTGGTACCGATTTTTACCAGGATTCAGAGCAGAAGACAGGATATACCCCTTTGGTCTGTTTCTTTCCAGTCCTTTATGATAGCCCATACTAGCTTAGGGCCGCGGTGGCTCAGAGGTTAAGATGTTGAGCTGCAGACCGGAAGGCTGGTAGCTCGGCAGTTTGAGACCCGTGTGCCGTGTGATGGAGTGAGCTCCTGCTTCCGGCCCCAGCTCCTGCCAACCTAGCAATTCGAAAGCAAGAAACTGCAAGGAGATAAATAGGTACCGCTCCGGTGGGAAGGTAACAGTGTTCCGTGCACCTCGGTGTCTAGTCATGCCAGCCACATGACCACGGAGAAGTCTTTGGACAGCGCTGGCTCTTCGGTTTGGAAATGAGGATGAGCACCGCCCCTCTAGAATTGGATTTGACTGGCTTTTGAGCAAGGGAAGCCTTTACCTTTATACTAGCTTATTTCCACCTCTGCCTCTTTGGCCTGTGTTGAGGCTGGGGAAGAGATGACCCGAACAAGGCTCTTAATAAGTAACTGAGATCTGTACACCTTTAGGACAATATCAATGAAAATTTGTTGCTACCCAACAAATATGGCAATGATGAATAAAAAACAAGCATTCTTAGCAGCTACTTTGTACTGAAATACTGATGTGGGGCAATGGTTAAGGTGTCGCTCTGAGGGCGGGAAGATCTGGGTTCAGATTCACACTCGTTCATGAAACTTATTGGGTGATCTTGGGTCAATCATCCATTCGAGGCTTAGCCTAACTCGCAGGATTTGCTTGAGTCCAGCGGCACCTTTAAGACCAACAAAGTTCTATGAAAGGTATAAGCTTTCGTGTGCAGACACACTTCTTCGAATACAATTAAATGGAAATCACCAGTCCATACATATAGGGCGAGCAACAAATTAACATACAGCATAATGAAGATGTTTAACCAGGGCTATTTTGGGGCAGGGACGCACAGGGACGGAGTTCCGGCTGGCTTTTGAGTTGGCCACGCCTACAGCCAAAACCTCTGCGCATGCGTGGCTACAGAGCACACTGCCCTCCGCATGTTACACGCAAGAGGGAAAGGCAGCATGTTAGAATGTCGTCTTTCCCTCTGGGGAGCCCCTGGGGATTTCCTTGTCCCGGGGGGGGGGGGGGAAGAGGCAAGCTTCTATGCCTGCCCTGTGCTTTCCCAGCCCCTCGCCTAATATACTAATGAGCTGCGCTGTCAGGGGTGTGGCCTATCATGAGTTTCTGCTGGGCTTTTTCTACAAAAAAGCCCTGTGTTTAACAGATGAAAGAACCAAACAAGTATAACAAGACTAGTTCGTATGGTTACCATTTGTTTGGGTTTAATTCCGGGGGGAGGAGCATAATGAAGGAAATGGCAGGGTCTTAGTTAATCCGTTAGTTAGTCAGCGTTTCTCAATTAAAGATGCATCTACCCACCAACACCCCCCCCCCCATTTCGACGTATCTATTTCCTTCACTGTGTTTCTCCCCCGAAATGAAACCCAAACGGACGGTAATGATATAAACTAGTTCCTGTTCGGTCCTTGCATCTGTTAAACACCTTCATTATGCTGTATGCTAATTTACTGCTCACCGTCTGCCTAAATGTATGGGCTGTTAACTTCCAAGTATTTGAGGAAGTGCGCAGGAACGTGAAAGCTGATACCCTGAAAAGAACTTTGCTGGTCTTAAAGGTGCCGCTGGACTCAAAAATTGTTCTGCCGGCTCAGGCCAACATGGCTACCCACCTGAATCACATGATTGCCGTAAGGACAAAAGGGGTAGGGGGCGAACACAGGACCCTATTCTTGGCATCTGGTTTATTTATTTAATTCCTCCCCAAAATGGTTTACATTGCTCTCCTCTCCTCCATTTTATCCCCACACCAACCCTGTGAGGTAGGTTAGGCTGAGAGTGTCTGAGTGGCCCAAGGTCGTGCAGCAAGATTCCATGGAGGAGGGCAGATTCGAACCCGGGTCTCCTACTTCACCACCCCACTTGGAGAAAGGGTGGGATTAAAATGGATAAATGGGATCCAAACACTTCATGTATGCTATCTTGCCAGTCCTTATAACAACCCAGTGAGGTTGGGCTGGCTTTACTAGGCCCGCATTGCTGAGGGGATGAGAGGACGTGTTTTGCGTAATGCCACCTGGACAGCTGGAAGTGGAGGTAATATTTGAAAACAGGCTCTTCGCAGCTTCCACTCCACAGCAGCTGAGAAGTGACATAGCCTTGTGTTTAAGAGACTCTGCTGTGGTCCAGGAGGAACCTGGTTCTAATGTCGCCTCCACCAAATCTTCACTCATTGGCCTCACGCAAACCACTTTTGTGGAGCCCATCTCTGCAAAACACTGGCCTACCTTACAGGGTTGCTTCATACACTTGAAGGCACTATACACTTGAAGGCACTGTTGTTATCCTGACCGGTTCTTCTGTGATACGCAGTCATTCGGTCTCTTCAAGGAAATCTGGTTGCGTTAGGAGAGACGAGGGGCTCTTAACAGAATTCTCACCAAACTACACCTCCCAGAATTCTGCGAGGCAGGGAGCCACAGCACTTAAACTGGCATGCATGTACGGCAAGCGTATGTCCTAAGTATCTCCAGAGAAAAGATTGGGTGGGGCAAAATGGTGTCTCCATCTGGATGCCAGCTTGTGGGTGACCTCTAAAAGAATCGACCCGTATCATGTGAATGTGCTCTTTGCCCCCATTTCAACTTGGAAGAACTTCCCTTCCAATACAAACCCCCCCCCCCAAAAAGGGGACAGCATTGCTTAGCTGGGTTTTCCTGCCACTTTCCACAGCTGGGTGTCTTTTGAGTAAGCCTCATGAAAGCTTTATTTTAAAAAGCCAGGCAGCTAATAATATAACATTAGAAGTATAAAACCAGTGTATACAGGCTACACAAAAATCTGTGTTTGGAGATTTTTTGGGCGGAGGGGGGGGTTTAAACGAAAAAGATATTTGAAATTGTGGCAGGGATGACCTTTGTCTCAAAAGGTTTTTGCCACCGCAACCATGGAACGCCAAAGGCATTTGATACCTTCGGCAGAAAGCTCAGCTCAGTTTACTTCCGTGCTGCGGCACTTCTGCTCAAATATAACCAGGGCTATCCGATCGCCACCTGCAACCCAAATTTGGGGTGACTTGAACTGGGGCACACAACGGCTCCCTCCACCCACCACTGGATATTGCGCTAGCTTTGTGCAATAGCGGTAATTTGCGACTGGGTTTTTCCTCGGTATGCTAGAGTGCCCAGTCATAGACAAATCGCTGTAGCACGTTCACATTTCTCAGATATTATACTGCATATTGGATGAACTACCAACTGCGCACGTTGGGAGTGAATGCGACCTGGGACCCTCCCCATACATGGACTTGCCACACTGACTGAATACAGCAATGAATACGTTCTGCACGTGCCTCGGTCTCGAGAGCCCTGATTTTCCAGGGTTCCGGACTGTGTGTACCAAAGCCGAAAAGCCTCTGCGTTGCCCCCTTCAGACAAGGTGGCAACTGTTCGCATCCCGAAGATCCGTGTACGACTGCCAGCCTCTTGGTCCATGTGGACTCTGCAAAAGGCTCGTGATGGTGGAATATCCAACGCTGCATAGATGTACTCAGCATCTCGGTTGCTAAGACCCAACACAGCCTGTCAGTCATGTTCTGGGCCTTCTCGACAGGTTGACCTCTTCATTTCTGTGGTCCCGGGCAGCAGTCCAGCAGACTTCTCCAGGACCTTCTGGGCCATCACGTCTACCCTGATGTGTTCAAATTGGTGGCTCGCCAGATGTGCTTCAGCTGTAGCGGTCATATGTGGCTTGCCTTCAGAAAGACGCCTTTTGAGTCGGCACCCACGGCGCAGCCGCGTGCTCTCTAACAATCCACGGGAGGAAATGGGAACCAGCTTGTGTACCGCTGGCTTCTCTGACCTCCCACTGAGGGTCACTGTTGAAGCCCCATTCCCTGGGGCACTTTCCCCGGCTTGCCGTACACTGTTTATTAGCTCTGCATCAACCCACTCCGTATCAACTTCAGAAACAAGCCGCAGCCTAAACAAAACAAAACTTCAGGAAGCTTGTTAGAATCAATACTTGGGGTCTGGTCCTATGTACCTTTACCCTGAACTCTGCATGGGAGCACAGCCCCTTGTGAAACAGAAGGTGTTTTCTTGTTTATTTCTCCTCCAGATAAGTAATCATGACAGCAATCTTAGGCATATTTATTTTTAGAGTCAGTGCTGCTGCCCTCTGGACTTCCCCAGCGGACCAAATGGGGACAGTATTTTTTTATCAGGGACCTCCATGTTAGACAATAATGGTGAACCGGGAGTGTGTGGTAAACAGGTAGCATGCATAAACGTCTCTGGATTATTTCATGCGCACGAGTTTCGTGGCTGTTATTGAATCTCAATACAGAAAGAAACCACTGGATGCCTGAATCTAAGAGACAATTTACAGTCAGCCTCTCGCTCATTTGTATGATCCCAGTTGCGAAGATTACTGGCAGTTCTGTTTTTTCCCGTGGGGAACCCTTTCACATCCTTTGCGGATTCATGCCTGAGGTAACATTAGAATCCAGGACTCTCGAGCTCAAACATCTCCTCACCTTTCACCTACAAAACATAAAAAAGATTTTGGGGGGGGGGGGCTTGCTTCCTACGGTATCGAGGAGACTTAATTTCCACCTTAGCTTTTTTTTTTTTTTTTAGAAAAAAGGTTCTCTGTGGGTGTGAATCTAGTAGCAGCAGAGAACACCGATTAATATGCATGGGAACTGGCTTACTTCAGTGCAGCAGAAGGTCTTACAAAGTCAATTTAAAACATAAACACACACACGTAACAGGCCTGCTTTAGCAAGCTTGCTTGCCGTTCGTATATGTGACGTTATACCCTGCCTTGAAGTGATATCAAAAAAAGCCTTCTCCGGAACGCTACCTTGGGGGCCTAAATTAATCTTGTGTTTCAAATGTTCATTGATAGGAGGCTGCCCTGTGATGGGGTACCACAGAGGAAGGATCACTGTGAGCAAAGCGGCTGCAGAGAAGTTTCCTGGAGAATTTCCCCCCCCTCCCTGCTTAAATTCCAAGCACAGATTTCACGTTAGTTTTACTTTAGCTTCTTAGAGAAGGAGAGAGAGAGAAAATAAAAGGAGGAGGGCAAGAAAAAGGGGGTTTTGGATGCCGGATAAATGCAGCTTCAGCCTGCACAAACGGGATTAAGGGGAAGAGCCAGGAGTGGAAGGGAAAATGAGGATGTGACAGAGGGCACGGCGGGTTCAAACAAAATTTGGCCTGCAGAAGTCAGGAGAAATCAGATTGGTGACAGGTGCCATCTTGTGGGTCATTCAGCTGTTCTGCCTCCTGCCACTTTTTATAACAAGAACAGATAAAGGAAGGGCTGGGTTTGCGGAGGCTCGGAATTGGGAGAGTAATTCAAAGAGATGGAAGCGTGCTTGGCTCCGGGGTTTCTGAGATGCTGTAAGCATCAAGGCAAGGGTTGTCAAAGCTATATGCTACTTAAGAACTTAAGAAGCCGAGCCTATATGCATGTCTGGAACATGCGACTGTAAATACGACAAATGATAATCAAATTATTTGTGGACTTTTAGAGGGAAGCAAATAAAATATTCATGCCGCACGGAGGCCGGGAAAGGTTACGGTGCGACACACTGTTAATTAAAAATATAGCAGCCCCAAGAGCGGCTGGTGAAAAAAGAGCTGGTGTTTGCATTTCTCCCCCACCCCATCCTTTTCAGATCTTATCACTGATGTGCAAAAGAAAAGGGAGGGGGGTATAGTTAACTTGCATTTTAGAACTGCCTGCTTTTAATGCGATTGTGTTTTTTTTTTTTATTTTGTCAAATACAGTGAGCGAAAACATGGAGGATGAAACTATTATACAAAGAAAGAATCAAAAGGAGCGTTTGCTGTGGAAAAGGCCACTGGCAATATGTTTTAGCAGGAAAGACAGAGGCCTCGAGGTTCTGTTTTACTGGCCAAAGGTTGGAATCCTTCATCAGACGGCATTAAAAAACAATAGAGTTCCATAGCGTTGATCCACATTTTGTTGAGGGAATGCCAAGGCGTTTGCCGGCTCCAAGGCCTGAAAAAAATGCAAATGCAACTTTGCATGATACAGCAATACTCCGCTCAGTAAATTGTGTATGAATCAAGTTCATTTTTCTACATCATAAAACAGTATTCATGCACGTTGTCAAAAAAAATGGTTGGGTCAGTCTGTTTTTAATTTTTTTAATGTCCATTCATTGAGGGAAGATGTAGCTCAGTGGAGATAACCCTTTCAGCCAAAAGGAAACAAAGACATGTGCATAATTTGCACGGTAATTTCCAAAGAAAATGGTCAAGGATTTGGAAGGATTCTTGGGGCACCCTCAGATTGCTTTGTAGACAAATAGCACCAAATCATCCAAGGTAATAATTAATATTGGAAACAAGAATCATTCTCCAAAAACTATTTTGTTCTGGGAGCAACTGGCGGTGTTAAAAACGGAAACATCATTCTTTTTCACAGAGCCACAGAACTGAACCCAACTCTGTTGAACTGGCGCTACTTGAGATAGTACCCACGCTGACCTTATCTCAATACTTAAGAAATTGCACAAGAGGTTCCAGTTTTTTAGAAGGAGAAGCCGCCAAGAAACACTTGCGTTTTATCTTTTGAAAGCGAAACGGTGCAATCCTAAGGATGGTGACCCTTTGAAGTTAACAGGCTTATGATGGGTGTACTTTTTAGGATCTCATTTGACAGCGTTCTACGTGCGAGCAACATATTCTGATACGAGTTCCATCCAGTAACCCACACAACGGACATTCCTTGTTGCCCAGTGTGGCTTAAAACCCCTCCAGAAGACTCCACATTCTTTTTACTGGGTTATGAAAACAAATTCACACTCAATACGATTATTTTTTTTTGGTCCCCCTTTGCATTTATGACATCTTTGCTGGCCTTCCCCCTTTCCCACCCCACCCGCTTCCCCGGTTTCCCTCTGCCTCCCACCACGGCATACAAAAGGAGGTATTAACAGAATAACAGAAGTGATGTGTGTTCAGCTATGAACAGCGCTCGTGATCTCATCCCAAGGTTTTTGACAAGCTTGAACCATCTGCCTCGGAGCTGGGCAAAAGCATGCCATCTATTCCCCAGAATTTCAGTGTCATTGGAAGGGGGCAGCGTCTCTTCGCTTCATGCCAATCTTGCGCCCTCCCCTCGCTTTCCCCCCTCCCTTCAACAACCCTGCCAGAAAGACCGGAGTCAGCCACTGAAAAGAATACCAGGAATTTTTAAACACACAAGTCCGACATTTCCTCCGCTTTTCCAAGCTAAGGCCTTCACTCCCCCCCTTTTCTCTCTCTCTCTCCATCAAATAAGGCGCCCGTTCTTTCTCACTCTCTCTCTCATACTCCTCGCAAAGAGGGAAAGGGTTTTGAAGGTGGGGGTGGTGGAGAAGAGAAAGTTGGCAATTTAATTCAAACAAAAGAAGCTTGAAATCTAGAAGCACAGCAACTGGAAAGCTACTGGCAATAGAATTCTAATTAGTATTCTCCTATTTTTCTTTTAGACAGTTGAGGGATGCCCCCTATTGACTCTAAGAGGCAAGCTGGTTAAAAAAGAGAGAGAGAGAGAGAGAGAGAGAAGGGGGGGGGGAGACTGTGAGCGTGTGTGGGGAGAGGAAGGGGGGGGGGGATTGAGGCCTAGCAGCAAACACTGCAGATTGCAAATTATATCGCAAACCTTGCCAAGCCCGTACTCTTGGCATCAGATTTTAATGACACCCTGGAAAATAGAGAGGCGGAGGAAGGGACATTGGGGAGAGAGGAAAACCCTCAGCTACCGGGATAGAAATTAGAGGAGGGGGGGGTATGCATGGGAGACCAGCATTTGCTTAAAACCCAAAAGGCCCGGTGTGTCCACACACATACACACACACACATTAGGTTTTAAAATATTCATAGAGAGAAATGAAGATACGAAGGGGTGCATTTGTTGCTTGGTCAATGGGCATCTCATTCTGCATATTAATGAGGCCGATGATTTTATTTTAAAGGGACAGGACACCCCCCCCCCCCCGGTGCCTCCTCCTCCCCTCCTCCCCCCCCCCCCCCCGTCCTGCTGCCTCTCAAACTAAGACGCTTTGATTTGGGTGAAGATGAAGAGAAGACATCAAAAAGGGGACACGGAAGATGCAGAGTTATGTTCTCTTTTGAAGTTGACCTAGCCCTAGCCGGTACTTTGGTTGAGAATTCAGGGGAGCGCTTTTTAAAAAGTGCACACACAGGAATTGTGTCCTAGCATAATATCTCTGATGGGCATCTGTGCATTATTTTTTTTTAAATAATTCCTCTTTTTCTTCCCTTGTCATCCCACATGGTAAGATCCTGTCTACAAGGAGGTGGACCCAAAGAATGATGGAGTTACTTTGCACAGAGGACTTCAGTGAGGGACTTCGTGTTTTGAACCTCAAATGGGGTCAAGCTGTGTCCTGCCAGCGTGGCTTCCCTCACACAGGAGCCAACAGCGAGAGAGCCCGCAACAGCCCTTTCACATGCACCCAAAACTGAAAATAGAGGCAAACCACCCTCCATAAAAGGTTTAAGGTCAAATCTACATCTGACTTTCCCGCTGGAATTATTCTAGTTTCAAAAAAAAACCCCTGTTTATACCTGTTTCTAGTTTCAAACCGTACTTGTTCTAGTTTAAAAATCACCGTCTACATTCGTTAATTGCCCTCCTGTGGTCAAGCTAGCATTACGCTGCTTTAAACAGATCCTGTTGCTTACTGCTCTTCAGACCCAGAGGAAAAAAAACAAAGTGAAATTTGACACCAGTGTGAAACAAGTGTAGGAAAAGACAGCAGTCAAATTACTTCAGAGGGGCAGTGTCGATTTGGCCTAAGGCTACAGAAACAAATAAGGAACATGTGAAAATGCCTCCTCTTCATTGCCTCTGGGGTTTTAACGACGGTATTCTGAGCTTTTTCATTCTGCACATTATTTTTGTCATCATGGGGGTTTCCAATATCGGTGTTGCTTGTACGCCATCCCTTGAGAACCGTTTTAAAACTTTTCATACATTGATCAGGGTGGGAGGGGCTCAAAGAGAGAGCACGACGACTGGGGACCCAAAATTGTCTGGCCCACCCAGGTCCTAGAGAAGTCAGGCTGGCTGTGAGGAGGGCCTGGGCCTTTTCAGTGGTGGCTCCGCACTGGTGGAATGAGCTCCCGGATGACGTCAGGGCCCTGCAGGACCATTTAAAGTTGTGCAGGGCCTGCAAGATGGAGGTCTTCCACCAGGCCTTAGATTAGGGAGCCACCATCAATAAATTGAGGCCCCGGCCCCAATGCCAACATCACTAGTAACATCTCTATTTACAACCTGTCCAGACTATGATATTAGCTGATTATGGGTTAACACTGGATGCTGCTAATGTCCGCCGCTGGTTACAGATCTGCACCAGGACTTTATGCTATGTCTTATAATCATTTTGTTGTGGTTTTATTGAATTTTGTGTTTAGTTGTTCAATATATTTTATGTAAGCCGCTCTGAGCTTGGCTCGGCAGGGAGGGTGGGCGGGAGACAAATCAAATCAAATCAAATAAAAATTAATTGATTGATTGATTGATTGATTTAAGGAAAAGAATTCAGCAAGAAGAAACAGAAGACGGTACAGAAACAAGGACCGTCCCAGGGTTCAAGTTATGGGAATAAAGCCAAAATACAGAAAGCTAAAACAAAAAGAGGGATTTCTGAGCTGAAATGATGCAGCTGCAAAATTTGGGAGCATTCCCCAAACAAACTAAACCTCAGCACCTGTAACAGGAGTGAACGCCCCTTTCTGCTTCTCCTTTTTTCACTTCCCTCACGCAAAATGCAAAAATGTATGTTCCCTGGGGCAGGGACTTCTTTTTCAGTGTGCTCTGAGGCATGGTACATAAGGATGCCACATCATCATCATTTCCATCATCATCATGAAGTGGAAAAGGATGATGTTTCCAATAATTACAGAATTCCTTAGACTGTCTCCTACTATTTGGTGATAGGTCATGGCTTGGTGGTAGAGCCTCTGCTCGGCATGCGGAAGGTAACAACTTCAATCCCCGGCATCTCCAGTTGAAAGGACCAGGCAGGAGGTGATGTGAAAGACCTCCACCTGAGACCCTAGAGAGCTGTAAAGAGGGGCCGTGGCTCAGCAGTAGAGCATCTGCTTGGCATGCAGGAGGTCCCAGGTTCAATCCCCGGCATCTCCCGTTGAAAGGACCAGGCAGGAGGTGATGTGAAAGACCTCCACCTGAGACCCTGGAGAGCTGTAAAGAGGGGCCGTGGCTCAGCAGTAGAGCATCTGCTTGGCATGCAGGAGGTCCCAGGTTCAATCCCCGGCATCTCCAGTTGAAAGGACCAGGCAGGAGGTGATGTGAAAGACCTCCACCTGAGACCCTGGAGAGCTGTAAAGAGGGGCCGTGGCTCAGCAGTAGAGCATCTGCTTGGCATGCAGGAGGTCCCAGGTTCAATCCCCGGCATCTCCCGTTGAAAGGACCAGGCAGGAGGTGATGTGAAAGACCTCCACCTGAGACCCTGGAGAGCTGTAAAGAGGGGCCGTGGCTCAGCAGTAGAGCATCTGCTTGGCATGCAGGAGGTCCCAGGTTCAATCCCCGGCATCTCCCGTTGAAAGGACCAGGCAGGAGGTGATGTGAAAGACCTCCACCTGAGACCCTGGAGAGCTGTAAAGAGGGGCTGTGGCTCAGCAGTACAGCATCTGCTTGGCATGCAGGAGGTCCCAGGTTCAATCCCCGGCATCTCCCGTTGAAAGGACCAGGCAGGAGGTGATGTGAAAGACCTCTGCCTGAGACCTGAAGACCCTGGCTGAGCTCGGTCCAAGTAGACCAAGTTGACCTTGATAGACCAGTGATCTGCTTCAGTATAAGGCAACTTATGTATTCTGCTTTGCTATGCTTGCCGCCTTTTTTAAGGCCAGGGAGACTTTGCCCAGAGGAAGAACATCTTCCACTGAAGGAAGTTTCCTTGAGATGGATGGGGATTATATACAGTACAATTTCTGAACCACAAGCCTGTTGCAGGTAGGATTGCCAGCCATTGGCAGGCAATCAGTGGGAGGGGGGAGGCAGGGATGGGAGGAATGACATTGTGTTGAGGGTGTGATGTCACTTCTGGTGAAGGATCAGAAGTGACATCACCATTTCAGGGTGATGCTGTAGAAGTCCTGCTAATGCTATAGTTTTATCACAGAGTTTTAGGTGAATCCTAGAGGATCATGCCAACTCGGTGACATCACTTCTGGTTATGCACCAAAAATGGGGTTGCACCATTGGTACAACTCTGATTCTTCCACCTGTTTTTCCCCTGCTGAGAGTCGGTGGGCAGAATGGATGGAGGGTGGGAGTGACAACCCTGGTTAGAAAGTTTCTAAAAGCACAGCTGAAATAATGTATGGGCAACATTCTTGTAAAGGCTGTCTAACTTTATTACAATTAGTAGTAGAAGGATTACCAGATGTCCTCTTTTTAGAGGACATGTCCTCTTTTGGGGAAGGGGTATCCATTCTCTTCTGGGATCTTTTTAAAAAATGGATGGAAACGTCCTCTTTTTGGGTTGGAACGTTAAGGAATATTCCTAGTTAGCAGCAATTATCACAACTTAAATTGCTTTGTTGTTGTTTAGTCGCACAGTTGAGTCTGACTCTTTGCGACCCCGTGGACCACATCACACCAGGCCCTCCTGTCTGCTGTCATGCTTCGGAGTTTGCTTAATTTCATGTTGGTTGCATCGATGACACTGTCTAACCATCTCATCCTTTGCCGTCCCCTTCTCCTCTGACCTTCCGTCTTTCCCAGCATCAGGGTCTTCTCCAGGGAGTGCTCCCTTCTCATTTGGGGGCCAAAGTATTTGAGCTTCAGCTTCAGGATCTGGCCTTCCAGGGAACAGTCAGGGTTGATTTCTTTTGGGATTGACTGATTTGATCTCCTCGCAGTCCAAGGGACTCTCAAGAGTCTTCTCCAGCACCCTAATTCGAAAACATCTATTCTTTGGTGCTCTGCCTTCCTTATAATCCAGCTCTCACAGCCATACATCACTACTGGGAATACCATTGCTTTGACCATACGGACTTTTGTTGGCAGGGTGATGTGTCTACTTTTTATTATGCTGTCTAGGTTTGCCATCGCTTTCCTCCCAAGGAGCAGGCATCTTTTAATTTCATGGCTGCAGTCACCGTTTGCAGTGATTTTGGATCCCGGGAAGGTGAAGTCTGTCACTGCTTCCATGACTTCCACGACTTCCCCTTCTATTTGTCAAGGAGTGATGGGGCCAGATGCCATGACTTTAGTTTTTTTGATGTTGTGTTTCAAGCCAACTTTTGCACTCTCCTCTTTTACCATGAGCAAGAGGCTCTTGAGGTCCTCTTCATTTTCTGCCAGTAGAGTGATATCACCTGCATATCTGAGGCTATTGATGTTTTTCCCAGCAATCTTAATTCCGGCTAGTGATTCAAGCAGGCTGACATTTCTCATGATGTACTCTGCATATAAATTAAATAAGCCAGGTGACAATATACATCCTTGTCGTACTCCTTGTCGCTTAAACAGTAGGAGGATTTAAAATGAGATCTGTTGTAGTAAGCATTTGTTTGAAATTGTCTGTCCAGAAATATGTCCTCTTTTTTTTCGCTTTTCAAAATATGGTAACCCTAAATAGTAATATTCTGAGGCTATTTATTGATCATTTATTTATTTAAGAAGAAGAGAAGAAATGGTGTACGCACAAAGTTGGAAATCAGAGAAAACTCCAGAACTATGGGAATGGTTGAGAAAATTGCTATTTATGGCAGAAATGGACAAGTGAACAAGAAAATTAAACAATCAAGACTCAGCGAAGTTCTCAGAAGATTGGAAAGACTTGAAGGAATATATGGAGCGAGAGTGGAATATGAAAGACAATATTTTTACACTTTCTAACTACTGAAATGAGGGACAGAATCATAACACAAAAAATGATTTATTAGTTAGCCGCAAAACTAAACCATTTTTCTTTTTTAATTAATATAATTTTTAAATGTATAAAAGTTATAATAGCTCAAAATGTTACCTTAGGAGGCAAATACTTTTGAAATACATGTTTACCGGTTGATATATATGAAGATGCGGGTGGGGTGGGAAGTCATTTAATGTCTATATCTTTTTAGCTAAATACGCAACTTTATAAAGAATGGAATATGTATAAAAGCTAATTGCATTTGAGAATAATGGAAAAATAAAAATTTTATTTAAAAAAAAAAAAGAAGAAGAGAAGAGATTAGATTTATACCCCGCCCTTCATTCACTTGGAGTCTCAGAGCGGCTTACAAACTCCTTTCCCTTCCCCTCCCCACAACAGACACCCTGTGAAGTAGGTGGGGTTGAGAGAGCTTTTTCCCAAGCTGTCCTTGAGAGAACAGCTGGTACAGAGCTATGGCTTGCCCAAGGTCATGCAGCCAGGTGCAAGTGGAGGAGTGGGGAATCAAACCCGGTTCTCTCAGATTAGAGTCCGCGCACTTAACCACTACACCAAACTGGCTATTTACTCCAGGTCCCAGGTCCAGTCCTTGATATCTCCAGTTAAAAGAACCAGACAGTAGGTGATGTGAAGCGTATCTACCCAAGAACCTGGAAAACCACTGCCAGTCTAAGTAGTCAAGACTGACCTTGATGGACTGATGGTCTGACTCAGAATAAGGCAGGTTTGTGAACTCATTGTGTTGTACTGGAGGGGGGCTGTCGCTCAGTGGCAGAGCATCTGCTTGGCATGCAGAAGGTCCCAGGTTCAATCCCCGGCAGCTCCTGTTAAAAGGACCAGGCAGGAGGTGATGTGAGACCCCGGAGAGCTCCTGTCAGTTAAAGTAGGCAGTACTGATTTTGACTCGGTTTAGGGAAGGGCCATGAATCTGCTTTGCATCCATTCCCCCATCAGTAGGCAGTTCCACTACTTTTGAGTTTGGGATCCCAAGGAGGCCAGTTCTGGGCAAAAAGTTTAAAGGGACGTGTGGCGATTAGAGTGGCGAAATGACAGTGCTTGTGCAACTGTGGCAGGATTTGCTCTCCTGCTTTTGCGCATGTGCAAGGCTGTAGCTCCAGATGATTGCTGATGCACATGCGCAAACTTAGAAAAACAACAACAAAATACCCAGCATACACTCTGTGTGGTCGCGATTGTCCGGTGTTGAAAAAAAGCCGCATCGAAGTGGGGCCATTTGAGCCAGCTCCGGCACGCTGTCTGAATGCACCCTCAGTCTATCAAAGTCAGTATTGACTATTCAGACTGGCAGAGGCCCTCCAGTATCTCAGGTGGTAGCCTTTCACATCACCCATCTGATCCATTTAACTGGAGATGCCAGGGACTGACCCTAGGACCAGGGGTCTGTTGGAGCGGGAGCGCACAGGAGCGCAGCTCCGGGAGTGAGGAGCCCAGGGGGCGGGCACATGACCAAGCCCCGCCCCCTCCTCGGCTTCCCCGAGCAGTGCAGAGGTGCAGCGCCCCGGGGAAAGCCCTGCTAGGGTCTTTATTGTTTTTAATGTTTTGTTTTACTATTGATAATTTTATCATTGTTCCTTCTATGACTGTGTGCTGCTTTTCCAGAGACTTGCTCAAGGTGGCATATAAATTTTCTAAGTATACCATTTTTTATCTGGGCACATGGCCCATAAGTACTGGAGACATTTCATCAACCCTTCAGCAGCTTCCATCCCATCAGTTTCATGTAGTGGTCAGGAGTTGGACTCTAATCTGGGAGAACCGGGTTTGATTCCCCACTCCTCCATGTGCAGCTGCCGGTGTGACCTTGGGCCAGTCTCAAGTTCTCTCAGAGCTGTTCTCTCATGAGCAGTTCTCAAAAGACCTCTCTCAGCCCCACCTCCCTCACAGGGTGTCTTGTTGTGGGGAGGGGAAGGGAAAGGGATGGGTGGTGCACATGTCCTGGGTATCTCAAGTCTCCTTGAAACCTGGTGGTTTCAAGGGAGCAGGAAGAGAATGAGGGTGTGTTCTTGACGCTTATTTTCATTGCACAAAGTATTGGATGGGGAAGGGAATGGAGGAAGAGCAGGTCAGTTTCACTCACCTGTGGGGTGGAGCCTGAGGGGTGGGTGTTGCCTTCTGACACACTTCTGGTATGTTAGGGGGTGTGGCATATGCAAATGAGTTATGCTAATGAACTCCTGCCCCTCTTTTTCTACGAAATGACCCCTGCCTAGGACCATGCCAAGGAGTTGCTCAGCCACTGAGCTGCAGCCTCTCCTCCAACCTCAAGTATCACCTTGGAAGTGACACCCTATTATCTCCCAAACTCTACCCCACCCAGGCACTGCCTCCCAGATCTCCTGGAAATTTCTGAGCCAGTTTTGGGAACCCGACTTGCACAATATATACTACACAAATATACTGAATCAGACCACGGATCCAGCTAGATCTTTGCTGACAGGCAGTGACAGAAGGATCTTCATCCATTCTTGATCCTTGAAGACCCTTTAAAATGGGAGTGTCAGGGGTCAAATCAAGGACCTGCTGTTCGAAACCGTATGCTTCTATTGTTATGGAGAGACACGTCGTGCTTACAGAGAGAAAAGTTCATTTCTGGCACCTCCGTCTTTGACATGTCCTCTTGTTGCCTTGGAAATGAGTCACGGCTCGCTAGAAATATCAACAGGTCCCCATCGATGAGCCAAAGCCACCCACAACCCTCTATACTTGGAGGACTGTCCCACTCACATACACGAGTGAGGGGAGTTATTTTTACACACGGGTGAAAGGAATGACTCTTTCCTTTCCCCCATCTCATTTTATTTGACCGATTCCCAGCGTGTTGCCAGTGGCACGATGGTGCCCACTGCGGTGTTTCCTCATGCCCTCTTGTTTCTTCCCCCAAAACAAAGAACCAGTCTTGATATTTCTCCACATTGGATCAGGAGGTGCTTCAAAATACCTCAGGGAGTGTCACCTTTTGTTTTGCAGAGATGACACATTCAGAAGTAGCCGCTCCCGTCGTAGGAGGACACTTGGCTTGAGTCCCCCCAACCTTTTTAAAACTGTCCTCCATGGCAGCTATATTGTGGCTGAGGACAGACTGGCAATCTGCCCCGGGACAGTTCTGCTTGGGAAGTGGGGGAAGGGAGCCCGTTCAGACATGCGCAGCTGTCCCTCGGCTCCCTTCCGCACTTACTCGCTTTGAAGCCGGGTTTCTTGCGCTTTAGAAGGACACCGGGAGAAACCGGTGTCCGGAGGCCGTCTTGCGCTTGCCTCCCGCTTCCAGGCAGTGTGAACTGGAAGAAGGCAGGAGGCAAGCGGAGGCGGCAGTGCGAACGCAGCGTTTTGCCAGTTTTCGCATGAGCGCTCATGCGCTCATGCGCACATAAGTGCATGCGCACATGTGCAAATTGCCGAAACAGCCCTATCATGAGCTGCGGAGGCCAGCCCACCTGGGGCCACTCCGCAGCAGTCTGAACGCTCCGTAACGGCATCCTTGCACAATACACTGGCCAGTGTGAGCGGCCAGTCCCGGGGAGTTTTCCCCCCGCAGCAGTTGCCTCTGCATTCATCCCGCTCCAGATTGCCAGTCTGTCCTCAGCCTGTGAGTGGTCCTGCCCCCAGTGGTGGCACTTTCATCCTGACCTGTCCAGCCCAAGCTAGTCTGATCTCATCAGATCATGGAAGCGAAGCAGCGTGTGCTCTGGTTAGTACTTGGATGGGAGGCCACCGAGGAAGTCCAGGGTTGCTGCACAGAGGCAGGCAACGGCCAACTACCTCTGCCTCTCTTGCCTCGAAAACTTTATGAGGTCGCCAAAAGTTGGCTGCCAGTTGACGGCACCTTCCACCACTTTCAAAATCTTGATAATGTCCATGAGGTCAGCAAGGTCACCCTGCCTTACTTGAAGCCTTTCTCTGCCAGGCCAGCTCCAAGACCAGAAGGAAGCCGGACCAGGGACAGAAGTGTTCAGACTTAACAGGGGACATGATGGTGTGAGGGAAGGGAGAGGTCTTTCATATTAAAATTAGATTGGCTCACCCTATGAACAAAGCGGACCTGTATGGATGTTCCATCACACCTATGCTGACCCTGAGGGTTTCCACACAGAAATGGAGGACTGGCTTGAAGCCACTGAGTGATTTCACAGGCAAGAGTTTTGAACCTTGGACTTTTAGCCACTCAGCTACATCTGCTGTCTATTGAGATATATATTCATTTGTTTATTTAGAAGAAGAAGAAGAGATTGGATTTATACCCCGCCCTTCACTCAGAGTCTCAGAGCGGCTTACAAACTCCTTTCCCTTCCCCTCCCAACAACAGACACCCTGTGAGGTAGGTGGGGCTGAGCGAGCTCCGACAGAAAGTGTTCTTGAGGGAACAGCTCTGAGAGAACTGTGACTGACCCAAGGCCACACCAGCAGCTGCATGTGGAGGAGGAGTGGGGAATCAGACCCAGTCCTCCCAGATTAGAGCCCACGCTCTTAACCACAACACCAATTTGCTGTATTTATTTATTTATTTGTATCCCGCCATACCCTGCGAGTGGGCTCTGGGTGGCTTGCAGCACACGAATATAACAATTTAAAAGATTAAAACATAATCTACTAAAAGATTAAAATTTCAAAACCATACATAAATCACAAGATGGCAATAATATAGTTAAAGTGCTCTCAGAAAGCTTGACCTGTGTATGTGTGCTCATATATACTGATTTTTAGCAAGTGGCCAAAATTCCTACCACTCAGTACATAAAAGTACCTATGAGTGGCACAGGTGGATAGAATAGGTGGGGAGGGGGGGCAATCTAATATGGTGTCTGCTGCCTCAACCAAAGGCCTGGCAAAACAGCTCTGTTTTACAGAAGAAGAAGAATAGATTGGATTTATATCCCGCCCTTCACTCACTTAAGAGTCTCAAAGCGGCTTACAAACTCCTTTCCCTTCCCCTCCCCACAACAGACACCCTGTGAGGTAGGTGGGGCTGAGAGAGCTCTTTCCAAGCTGTCCTTGAGAGAAGAGCTGGGACAGAGCTACGGCTTGCCCAAAGTCATCCAGCCAGGTGCAAGTGGAGGAGTGGGGAATCAAACCCGGTTCTCCCAGATTAGAGTCCACACACTTAACCACCACTTAACCACAGGCCCTGCCGAACGGCTGTAAATCCCACAGGGTCCTGATCAATGTTCCCTCTAAACTGTGGGGTCTGGTGAGCACAAATTCTGCTTTGTGAGCTGCTGGTGTTAAAGTTGTGAGTGAGTGATTTGGCTACTGCATAAATTAGTTTGCTCTGGAGCCATCTTTCCTGAGCTAAGACAAAAATGTGTGTGCCGGAGGCTAAAAAACTGTGAGCTAGCTCACACTAACTCAGCTTAGAGGGAACACTGGTCCTGATCTCAATTGAGAGATTGTTCCACCAGGCCGGACCCAGAGCTGAAAAGGCCCTGGCTCTGGCCAAGGTGAAGCAGAAATCCCTTGGGCCGGGGATCACCCTGAGATGCTGATCTGAAGAACACAGAGCTCTTCAGAGACATAGCAGGAGAAACGTTTGTGCGGATATGATGGTTCCAGACCGCACAGGGCTTGAAAGGATAACACCAGAAGCTTGAACGGCAAGTATGTGGCCATGTTGACATCTTGGTTGCCTAGACTCACCTCCCATTTGCCTCAAGAAGTTTCCCTCAGACAGGAATAAAGCCGTATCTTTTAACCAAATTTACATTTACCTCTAAAGGAAATATTTGAATAGCCATAATGGGAGGGATCCCTCTTCCTGCTATCTTATTTATTCACATTCTCATAAGAAGATCAGGAGGGATGAGCAATCGGCAGGGCACCTCCATAGCATAAAGGAGTTCGAACAACCACTAATGTCACATTAAGTTGTCAAACTGACCCACATTTGTTCTGTCCTCGGGAACACTAGAACAAACAGCTCTAGACAATAAAATTGTTTCAATCATAGCTCATTACGCCATCCCTCGAAGGAAGGGAAGTTGTTAAAAGTCAAAGGGGAAAGAATCCGGGGGGCAGCTTGGAGAATTTTTTGCTGGGAGCTCTCTTGAAGTCAACATACCTGTTAAAGCAACATCACTGGATACCTGGTGTGGGAAGAGTCTCAATGGCAAACAGAGAAATGGCTAAGATAGCTCAGATTGTGCCAGAGATGGCATTGTCTTAGTATAGATAACCATTCTCTGTCAGTTAACAGGACTGTCTTGCCCTAAGTGATGTCATGCAGTGTTCATGATGTTATTACCCTTTTTTTTGATGTGATACCAGCACACAGCCAAGTCTCATTAACAGGTGGATGTCATCATGGCCGCTGTGTGTTCTCTGACTGGCTAGGATTTGCACTAGGGTTGCCAAGTCTTACCTGGGAAACAGCGAGGGAGTCCTCTTCTTCCTCAGGTTGCCAAAATGACATCACCCGGAAGTGATGTCATCACACATTGCTGGGGCAACGCTCTGGTAACCACCCTAAAACTCTATGGTACCATAGAGTTTTCAGGGCGATTGCTAGAGTGTCGCCCCGCCAACGTGCCCAGCGTGATGACGTCCCTTCCGGGGGACGTCATGACGCTGGGGCAAAATGTATCACTTATTTTGACACCAACCTAAAAACCCGAGAGATCTTTAGCCCGCTTGAAAAGTGGTATCCCTTCCTACAAAAACGCGACATTGATAAGATTAGCGGAGAACTCATAACAATAGACGCCATTACGTCTTTTCTGCCATAATACCTTCGACATCCTTGCTACCAGCCCGCTTAATAGCAAAAATTCATCTTACGATCCCCCCGCACTAAGCACCTACACTCCTCACTCACACTGCCTACTGGGTTAAATATACACTTGAGTGCCGCCTTGCTCTTGAGCTCTAGGACGCACCTCTTAACTTTCTCCGATGTCATGTTAAGTTACTGTTGATTCAGTCTGGATGTAAGCCTGGGGTAGTTTTCGCCAACATTACCTTTTTGTACCTTCCGTCTCCTTCTTTGTAAACTGTACTGCTGTTAACTTTAAAACGTAATAAAATATATTTTTTAAAAAATGACGCTGGGGCAGTCGGCCTGATTGGGCCATTTCAGGGGTGGGCTTCCCCCCGCCAGCCGAATCCGGACCAGCGGATTGGGGACCCCTTTAGCGGGGGAATCCCCACCCCCCGGGGGGACTTGGCAGCCCTAATGTCCACTCATTGCAATAGTCCTTGTGTATCACAAGCTGCAAACAAGATCCACTCACCATTGTGACTGACATCATGCTAATATGAAACACCGTCATGTATATATTCAAATACAGGGCAGCTTTAGGGATCAGTCACCTGTTTTTTATGGGTTGCATTAAGGGCTTGTAGAGCTCAGCCCAGCAGTAAGATTGGGAAGAAAGTCTCAGGCTCAAATCTTGCCACAGCCATCATAAAAATAATAATAACCCCCCCCCCCCCCACGCATGGGATGCTAGCTTGCCATGCTGGTGAGGCTTGTGTGCTCCAGTGAAGCAGAGGGCTATGCTATTGGTAGCGTAGCTGCTGGCAGAGCCAGTTTGGCATAGTGGTTAGGAGTGCAGACTCTAATCAGGGAGAGCTGGGTTTGATTCCTTACTCCTCCACATGCAGCCAGCTGTGTGACCTTGGGCAAGCCACAGTTCTCTCAGCATTGTTCTCACAAGAGCACTCCTCTCAGAGCTCTCTCAGCCCCACCTAACTCACACGGTGTCTGCTATGGGGAGAAGAAGGGAAGGAGATTGCAAACCGCTCTATGACTCTGAGCGAAGGGCAAGGTATAAATTCAATCTCTTCTTCTTCTTTGCCCATGGTAGACAGGGCTCTGTTAAGGAGTTAGACTAAATGCATCCCAACCCCCCATGCAATATGGTGAGAAAATTGAATTCGAAGCCTAAACTAGCTTGGTCGTCACCTGGGTTAACAAGGGTTGCATCAGAGATTGTCGTTCCAGGATCTTTGGCAAACCATGAGCTACAGGACACAGGCTCTTCTGTTGAGCAACCAGGGCAGAGGCCTGATATTCTATTGGAAGCAGGATCTTCTATAAAGCAACCAGAGCAGGGGCCTGGTCAGCTACTGGGAAACCAGCAATGTTGGGGGAAGAAAAATGTTCTCAAAAAGAAAATAGAATCATCATGCAATGTTATTTTGAATCAAGGCCTGAACAATGTGGATATTTGAAATGAATGTTTGAACTATGGAAAGGAAAGTGTCCTGATTCTACTGTCACTGAACAAGAACTAGTGCAGGGGTGGCCAACCTGTGGCTCGGGAGCCACATGCGGCTCTTTCACACATATTGTGCAGCTCCTGGCAGGGCGGCTGGGGAAGCAAAGGGGAGGCATGCTTTTTCTCTCTTTCTCCCTTCCTTCCTTCCCTCCTCCCTCCCATCTATTTGCTTTCCTAGTTTCTCTCTCTCTCTTTCTTATAACTGGTTTTCCTCGTTTGTTTTTATTTTTGGCAGTCCCATTTAACGTTAATAAAAAGCAAATTTGCGTATTTTTAAAAATAAAAACGTGTGTGTGATATTTGTTCCTGTCTTGCGGCTCTCAGACATCTCTATGTGGCTCTTACGTTTATTCTATGTGGCTCTTACGTTAAGCAAGGTTGGCCACCCCTGAACTAGTGGATCAGCGCCATTCTATCACGCAAAGCAACTTTTCGGCCGCAACAGAGCTAGGTGAAATAAGGAACAACTGCCACTCAAAGTAAGACCATGAAGAGTAAGTAATAAATGAAACCAACCAAGAAATGGGCCATAGACATGAAGTTGCTCTTGAAAGTCTACTAATTAAGAGTGTGATATTGACAGCACATCATTAGCCCACCTCTGTACAGGAAGAACTGAAAGCAAAAAAAATCTGAGAGCATTTTTTGCAGCAAAGTAGACAGACAAAGATTACCTGTGCTTAGAACAACATCAAAGAAAGAACTTGCAAGACTCGTCGAAAACATCAATGCAGCAATTGAAACAATTCCTGCAACAAGCATAATTGTAACTAATCAGTTGATGTCTAGTGTGGCAGTTGTGGTAACAAGAGAAGTGGGGATAGACATTAAGAAAATACCTGACTGTGAGAATTCATTGTCATTGCCATTGTCGCCATTATTATTATCATCAATAATAGTAATAATAATATGTCATCAAGTCGCAAACAACTTATAGTGATCCGTCAAAAGATTTTCAAGGGAAGAGATAATTTGCCATTTCCTTCCTCCATGCAGCAACCTTGGTCTTCCAACCACGTGCAGCCTTGATCTGTGCCCTTCATGGCTTATAAAAGCTGGCCGCGAGGGGTTGCAAGGTGCCCTCAGGGACATTATCAATAAGTCCTTCGATGGGGGGCTGTTCCTGGGGGCACTCAAGGAAGTGATGGTCCGCCCTCTCCTGGAAAAACCCATCTCTGGATCTGGCCAAATTGGCCAACTATCGGCTGGTTTCCAATTTGCCCTATTTGGGCAAAGTACTGGAGAGAGCGGTAGCGATTCAGTTGCAGAGCTTTATGGATGACACTTCCATGCTGGACCTGTTACTGTCCGGCTTCTGGCCAAGCCATGGATGGAGACGGCACTGGTCGTCCTCACGGATGGCCTCCGAAGGCATCAGGAACAAGGCGGTATGGCGGTGCTGGTGTTGTTGGACCTCTCAGTGGCATTCAGCATGGTCGACCACCAGTTACTGATCCACCGCCTTGCTGACACTGAAACCCAAGGGCTTGCCTTGCAATGGCTTGTCTCCTTCCTCCAAGGTCAGGGATAGAGGGTGGCACTAGGGGAGCAGATGTCCCAGAGGCACCTGCTGGTATGCGGGGTTCCTCAAGGGGTGGTGTTATCACCAATGTTATTTAACATCTACATGCACCCCCTCACCCAGATTGCCAGGAGGCACAGGCTGGGTTGTCACCAGTACGCTGATGGCACTCAGCTATATCTGTTGCTGGGCGGCCGATCCAAAGCCACCCCAGATGACCTGGTGTGGGCACTTCAGACCATGGTGGGCTGGCTTTGACTCAGCTGATTGAAATTGAACCCAACGAAGACAGAGGTCCTGTGCCTGAGCCAGAGCAGGCTGGGGGTAGGGATCCCACTACCAACCTTCGGTGGGGCACCACTGTTACCAGCGCCAAGGGTTAGGAGTTTGGGAGTGCTCCTGGATGCTTCCCTAACAATGGAGGCCCAGGTAGCAGCCACTGCCAAGGCGGCTTTCTATCATCTTCAACTGATTAGGCA
The DNA here is from genome assembly GCA_029233225.1 of Lepidodactylus listeri. Classification (NCBI taxonomy): domain Eukaryota; kingdom Metazoa; phylum Chordata; class Lepidosauria; order Squamata; family Gekkonidae; genus Lepidodactylus; species Lepidodactylus listeri. The sequence continues at coordinate 10,565,979 of JARCFY010000021.1, forward strand.
GTTGGTTCCCTTCCTCGAACACAATGACCTGGCAACAGTGATCCACGCAATGGTCACCTCGAGGTTAGACTACTGCAATGCTCTCTACATGGGGCTGCCCTTGTCACAAATCCAGAGGCTGCAGCTAGTGCAGAATGCCACGGCCAGGCTGTCTCTCTGCCTATAGTGCCACTGGCTGCCTATAGTGTACCGGATCTGGTTCAAGGTGCTGGTCTTAACCTTTAAAGCCTTATATGGTCAGGGGCCTGCCTACCTGAGGAACTGCCTTTCCCCATACGTGCCCCAGAGAGCACTGAGGTCAGGGTCACAACACCGCCTGACTTTCCCTGGTCTGAAAGAAGCTAGGCTGGTGATCACCAGAGCCAGGGCCTTCTTAGTGACGGCTCCACACTGGTGGAATGAGCTCCCGGAGGACATCAGGGGGACCTCCTGCAGTTCCGCAGGGCCTGTAAAACGAGCGCTTCCACCAGGCCTTCGATTAGGAGCCGCCGCTAATGAATGTGCCTTCGGAACATCTCCTGGCCTGGGACCCATGGGACGCTACACTCACCATCAGGTGTGATCTGAATGACGCCATCACCTGTCTGTTTTTATCTGCAGTTTGACGTTGTTTTAATTGCTGTATTTATTGTTCTATGATATTTTAACTTTGTTAGCCGCCTTGAGCCAGCTTGTCCAGCAAGGTGGAATACAAATACAAATAATAAATAAATGATATACTAACTGTGGCTTCCAAGCCCTGATGACTTCAGGCTAGCGTGGGCAATTCAAGCTGCTTAATCAAGTGGCTGCACATCACCCTCAGTTCCCTGTAATATAGAGAAAATAACTGGCCTTCCTGATAGGGCTATTATGAGGATTACAGAGATAACATATGTGAAGCAATTGGAACATGCTGACATCAGTTCAGTAAATGGAATTTGGATCCTTTGGCCATGCCTTGTCTTCAGCTCCCTTTTTTCCCCACATCTTGACCATTTAGGGAGGTGGGGTCAGTTACCCCAGACTGATATCCATGGCCAACCTTGTGGCTTGTACACTATTGTTATAACCAAGCAGGCTCATGGAAGTAGAGTACAAAAATCCCATTGTGAGTATCCCCAGACAGGCCTCTAAACCTGAGAATCTTGCCCTCCCCCAAATCTGAAAATGCACTCCTATGCTTTAGGTCCCGGTCACATGTGCCAGATAATGGGGGGGGGGGGGGGCAGAAGCAGGCTATTTGCTCCATAGTAATTTGACCTGCCACTGCGTGATCTGATGCAATGGCGGATGAGTTGCAGTTTTTTTTCTTTGCTGCATGTTTCCGGTGCACTTTACTGAAGGATCACTGACGCAATGGGAGCGTGCCGGAGCGATCACACGGAAACTTCTGTCTGCGGCCCATCACAAACCCGTTTGATACTGCTCTTTCCCAGGTATTTTTTTAAGCCCGCTTCTTCGGCGGAGTGCAACAGGTTGCCGGCGGGAGCAGGACGCTTGCCAGATGTTCTCCTGTGATCGCACCCTTAAAATCCGTCTGGTATTTGTGGCTATCACTTGGCTAATTCTCTGTGTGGCTGGGCCCTTTAATCTATCTACGACCCCCTCTCCGGGGTCTTCTCCTTCCCTCAGCTCCAGGTCTCCTCTGTTCTGCTGTGCCTTTTCAACCCAGCCTCCCCTGACATCCCTGCTTCTTGGAAAGAGAGGCCTTTCTGCACCAAACTGATTTGAAGAGGTGGTAGTGGTGGCGGAGCTGAGTCACTGCCTTCGAGCTCCTTGCCGCCTTTTCTCCTTATATCTCTGGCTCAAAGACACGGAACTAATTTAGCATCTCGTTCCTCAAGCAGCCTCCGCTGCTCGGTGATATTAACCAAGTTTGTTGAAAAGCAGCCGACGCTTCTCCATTCAGGGCTCCTCCCTCCCGCTTTTGCTAGACAATACTCTGGCACAAATTATGTAGAATTACACGCACGCACCCTTAGAGCCCCGCTTGCAATGCAGGGATAATTTTAAAGTCAAAAACACACACACTCGATTGTGACAGCCAGCCCCACAGGGTGTTCTCGAAAGAGAGTACGAGGTGCACAGGAGAGCTAGGCGTTTCTCGGAATGCGAAAATTGAGAAACAGCAGTGGTCGGTGCCTTTGTCTTCGAGATGTGAGAGGCTCCGGTAGGAGGGAAACCTGCACGCCACCCCCACAATTCAGGGGGTAACCCCAGCAGCTCTACTTTACAGTTACTTTCTCCTCCTCCTTCGGATACCAATTAACCCTTTCAGCACTCCACGGCCTACTGTGAGGAGACAGGCGAGCACCTTCGTTTACCCTGCCAACTGAACAGCAGCTCATAACCATTTATAACAGGTAGGGATGATGGGGGACCAGAGTCGTGAACGTCAAGAAGATTTGGTGCTGCTGATAACACATCTGGATTTCCTGATTACCGTTTACTGCACTTATTTCACAGATTTTGTCGGGATTCATTGCCAGGACTGATTTTTTGAAATTTCTCCTTCCTGTGGTTTCAACGTGAAAATCCCCATTTTAAATCTATTTGCACGAACTGATCCTGCGTTTCTCTGTTTTTATGCTGTTTTCGGTGGGACCCCCCCCCCCCAATAAAATAGAGGCACTTCCCAATGCCACTTGTGCATTAATGAGTCAGAATTATAGTATTCAATATGCACGTGTTCAAAATTATAGGTACACATTTTTGCATTAAAACCATACAATAATCATACTCAGGGACAAGTAGGTTTATAAAACTACTAGCAAAATGTGGGAAATGGAGACCCAAAATATACATGAATAGAGAAAGGCAAAACAATTAAGGAACTCATTACTAATTGTTGCTCCTAAGGCAGAGCTCTGTAGACTTTCAGAATGTTCCCTCTAAGCCGTGGAGTCTTGTGAGCAAAAATTCTACTTGGTGAGCTGCTGGCATTAAAGTTGTGAGCCACCAGTTTGGCAGCTGCATAAATTAGTTAGCTCTAGAGCCATCTTTCCTGAGCTAAGGCAAAAATCTGTGAGCCGGAGACTTAAAAACTGTGAGCTAGCTCACACTAACTCAGCTTAGAGGGAACACTGAGTGCAATCCTAAGAAAAGTTACTCCAGTTGAAGACCAAAAATTTCAGTGGGCTTAGACTGGAGTAACTCTTTTTAGGAATGCACTGCTAGTCATTTAAAAATAATAAATAAAATTCTGTATCAAAGTCGCCTGAATTCTGCAACACTAAAAGATTATTTGAGTTACTTGCATCAGTTACGAACGTTTTGTCAATGAGAAGTGTTCTGCTTGCTTTGCGTGACATTTTTTCTTCCTGCCGGTCTTTGAGATGTATGAGCAGATCGATAGGAGAGTGAAATCCTGCCCTCTGGAAACCATATTCTGGAGCTGCCCTTGTATCTTCAGATGTATCCTCAAAACCATGAGAACAGGGGTCTTGCTGTTTCGAAACAAAAGTCCATTCTTAGGAAGTGGAATTTTCTAGCCCATAATGTATTCCATGGTTTTTACAGGGCCTGTCACAGAAATCAGGCATACACCCAAGTGTCACTTGTTAGTTTTCATTAGAAGTCAAGAGAGAGGTTCAACTGTCTCCAAAATGTTGTTGTTTGTTTATCTCATTCAGCACCTGATAACTCAAACACCCACTGAACAGGTGTAGTGGTTTTGCATATGTGCAAAAACCCACTGAACAGGTGTAGTGGTTTTGCACATGTGCAAAACAGTCCAAACTGATCAGCAACCATTAAATTCAGTAAGAACTACTTAGACAGATCAAGATGGATAGCAGTGTGTCTGTAGCAGTAGAAAAGAGCAAGAGTCCAGTAGCACCTTAAAGCTGACAAACTTTGTGGCAAGGTAGGAGCTTTTGTTCGTCACTGCACACTTCTTCAGATTCTTCAAATAAATAAAGTGTCTGAAAAGGTGAGCAGCGACTCACGAAAGCTCACACACTGCCACAAATTTTGTTAGTCTTTAACAGGGGTCCTTTCGTAGAAAAAGAGGTGCAGGAGCTCATTTGCATAACTCATTTGCATACGCCACACCCCCTAACATACCGGAAGTGTGTCAGAAGGCAACACCCACCCCTCAGGCTCCACTCCACAGGTGAGTGAACTGACCTGCTCTTCCTCCGTTCCCTTCCCCATCCAATACTTTGTGCAATGAAAATAAGCGTAAAGAACACACCCTCATTCTTTTCCTGCTCCCTTGAAACCACCAGGTTTCAAGTAGACTTGAGATACCCAGGACATGTGCACCACCCACCCCTTCCCCTTCCCCTCCCCACAACAAGACACCCTGTGAGGTAGGTGGGGCTGAGAGAGGTCTTTGGAGAACTGCTCCTGAGAGAACAGCTCTGAGAGAACTTGTGACTGGCCCAAGGTCACACCAGCAGCTGCATGTGGAGGAGTGGGGAATCAGACCCGGTTCTCCCAGATTAGAGTCCAACTCCTGACCACTACACCAAACTGATGGGGTGGAAGCTGCTGAAGGGTTGGTGAAATCTCTCCAGTACTTATGTGCCATGTGCCCAGATAAAAAATGGTATACTTAGAAAATTTATATGCCACCTTGAGCAAGTCTCTGGAAAAGCAGCACACAGTCATAAAAGGAACAAATGATAAAATTATCAATATTAAAACAAAACATTAAAAACAATAAAGACCCTAGCAGGGCTCTCCCCGGGGTGCTGCGCCTCTGCACTGCTCGGGGAAGCCAAGGAGGGGGCGGGGCTTGGTCATGTGCCCGCCCCCTGGGCTCCTCACTCCCGGAGCTGCGCTCCTGTGCACTCCCGCTCCAACAGACCCCTGGTCTTTAAGAAACTACTTAATTAGCATCAAACAGTAGAATTTAGAGAGCAAGTTTGGTGTAGTGGTTAGGAGCGTGGACTTTAATCTGGTGAACCAGTCAGTCAAATGTTCAGTATGGTTAAAGATCCATCAGATAACCACCAAAGCCATTAAAACAAACAAAATTTGATTCCCCGCTCCTCCACATGCAGCTGCTGGTGTGACTTTGAGCCAGTCACAAGTTCTCTCAGAGCTGTTCTTGAAAAAGTTGTTCTCTCAGAGCTTTCTCAGCCTCACCTACCTCACAGGGGTGTCTATTGTGGGGAGGGGAAGGGAAAGGAGATTGTGATATTGTGGGGAGGGGAAGGGAAAGGAGATTGGCGGCCCCATACTGGTGGAATGAGCTCCCGGAGAACATCAGGGCCCTGCGGGATTTGTTACAATTCCGCAGGGCCTGTAAGATGGAGCTCTTCCACCAGGCTTTCAAGTAGGGGCTGCCTAATGCTTACATTCTGGCCTGGCCCAATTCCATCTGCCGGCAAGGACATCTGCACTCATATAAGGATTACATCTGAGTGCTGACCTGATACACTCTGAAGATAAGTTGTAGCTGCTGATCTTGTGGTATAAGTTTATTTGTTTTATTGACATTGTTTGTGTTACTTTTGTGTTGTTAGCCGCCCTGAGCCCGCCATTGGCGGGGAGGGCGGGATATAAACTTTATGAAATAATAAATAAATAAATAAATAAACAAACCACCCCGAGACTCCAAGTGAAGGGTGTGGTATAAATCCAATCTCTTCTCTTGAGAGAACAGCTCTGACAGAACTCTGACTGGCCCAAGGTCACCCAGCTGGCTGCATGTGGAGGAGTGGGGAATCAAACCCGGTTCTCCCAGATCAGACTTTGCCACTCTTAACCACTACACCAAGCTGGCTGCCAACACCAAACTCACTCTCAACATGAGGTTTCTTCATGTGATCATGTATTCACTCACATGTGTTTTAAAGAGTAGTTTCTGTGACACAGAGTTCTGTTGGGTGGGATCTGATGAATAGAGTTTTAAGTCTCCATACCCTGGGAATTTCGTTGGTCTCTAAAATGATATCTAGGTCTTCTACTGAAGACTAACAGGGCCACCCTTCTGAAACAGAGTTCCATTTCCACTCTAATGTCTACATATGGATCCTCGTCTGGGAGTAATAATTTATTCCCAGGGAAGGGGTTCTTTTTGCTTGCACCAAAGGAATGCACACATGGATCAACTCCAGCTTTCTAACGGCATGGGGGAGGGTATGAAGACTCTATACTGGCATTCAAGCTCCTGGACTTGCCGGATCAATGCAGTGGAAGGGGAGGCGTGTAATATTTGAAGCTGTTCTGCATTGTGAAAAGATGTGAGGTTCATTTGATCCATCAATCATGGAGCGCGCCGACTTTCCCTCTCCCTCTTTTCCTTAGTACTATCTTATTCTTCCCACCTTAATTAAAATCTGCAGCCATCGATTTGGTCTCTCAAGACCTTCAGCCTGATTTCAATTTGAAAAGGATTTTCGAGGGGGGAGGGATAAAAAAAAATGCTTGTAGAGACCAAAACACTGATGCATAGAAGTGCAAGTGATTAAATGTTTTTAGTCGATTAACTGCCATACTTTTAATTGCTTAATTAAGCCATTAGAATGGGAATTACAGTTCCTCAGTATATACTGGGGAATATTTAAGAAGGATAATGTTTTCTTTCGACTGAATGTCCCTTGCCAATCATGGGGTGGGCCAGCATCTATGACCAGCTGTGCAAGGCCATAAGTTCTCAGATTGGATGTGTCCATGGGTGGTCTAGGGTGTAATGATACTCCTGACAGAATTTGGTATCGTGGGGGGTCTAACCTTATTTCCAATTTGGAGCCTCGTTTGGATGGCGCATTGAATTCATTCGCATTAGAAAATGGCATGTCATGGATTAGCAAACACCTCAGCAGAAAAGATGCTTACAGCAATGTTAGTTCAGACATGTCTCCTCAGGTCTGTGGCAGGCAGAAAATGAGGGCTGGAATCCTGTTTTTTAATTGATGTACTCTGACCTCAATAGCCCAGGCTCGCCCAGTCTCATCAGGTATCAGAAACTAAGCAGGGTTGACCATGGTTAGTGCTTGGATGGGAGACCAGCAAAGACTACCTCTGTGTGGCTGCGGTCACACTGGAGCCTTGGTGGGGTCTGGCTGTGACTCTGTTTGCGGCGGTTTAAATAGTTGCAGGAAGTTTCGATCAGACATCCCATCCAGAATCGGCTTCACTGCGTGCTCGCCTCATGGTTGATCATTCAGATTCTTGCGGCATTCTTTTCTTCTGGTCTTTCACCCATGTGCATAAGCGTGTACCCGAAGCGCCGACTCCTTTTTGACAGCTCCACAATCTCTCTGTCAAGTATTCCAGCCCATCTCAGCCTCCCTCCCTTCCCTTCTCTTCCATGAGGGTGGTAAGTGCAGATGTACATAAGAGTAGTCACACTGACTTCACATTGGCATTTACCCTTGTGCCAATCATGGGATGCTCTAAGACTCTGATGCAGAAACAGGAGAGAGGGGGTTTTTTTGGGGGGTGATGCTTGAAAACAACTCCCCTGGGGGCTTCTGATCCAGAATGACTACTTGGCCACAGTGACTGACAAAGCCAGGAGAAATTATGGTCTTAAGCCAGGGGTCGGCAAATTGTGGCCCGGGGGCCACATGCGGCCCACCACAGAGTTTTTTGCGGTCCGCCAAGACAGTTGGCCACTGTCAACACCTGAGGAGCTGCAGCTTGAACTTATTTACATGCAGTCAGATCACACTGTGAAAGAAATGTTTAATGCTGTGACATTAGTTGACTTTTACAAATCTTTGTCCGCTGAAATATTTCCATGTATGAAGAAATTTGCTAGGAAAATGTTCTCTATATTTGGGTCTACATATATTTGTGAGCAAAGTTTTTCTTGCATGAAGATCAACAAGAGTAAATATAGATATTAACAGACATTTGACAGACATTAACTTGCAGGCTGTGATGAGAATCTTAACAAGCAATCTCACTCCTGATTTCAAAAAAATTGTAGAAAAATGTGATAGGGTACATTTGTCTCATTAAACTGATTCTAAAATTAAATGTGCTTGCAGCTAGAGATGATATGAAATTAGCACAATAAATAAATTGAATAAAACTACCACTATTTTATTTAATTTATATTTATTGATTTTTATGATACAATTTATACCTTTTCTGAAATGCAAAGTTAACTAATGAATGCAATCATTTTAAAAGGTGCAGCCCTCCTCTAACCTCCGCTCCCACAAAGCGGCCCCCGAGCCAAAACAATTGCCCACCCCTGTAAGCAAATATCACTATCTGATTGGGGGGGGGGGAAGGGAGGCAGAAATGGAAAGAAAGATTCAGATTTCCTGAAAAGTCTGACTTTGCAAGAGTGGAGTCCAGACAGCCAGAAATGTGGAGTGGAAGCACTGTCATCCCTAAATACCGGACTTTCCCTGGTGCCTGATCACTCCACTTCCAAAGTGAGGCAGAATGGAGTGCTACGGACCCATTCTGCATCTAGCATTCACTCCGCTGTTTTACCGAACTCATGTTGGAACAGAAATTCCCCTCTACATTGCATGCCACTTTCGCTTTCTTTGATATCTCAGTTTTATGGACATTATATGGCCATTCAGGGGTGACTCTGCGGTCAGTATGGTGGCATTGGCCTAGGGTGTCTGAATGAAGTTTTGAGCCACATCTTTTCCTGTTCCATTCTGAGTTTGTAAAACAACGCAGTGAATGCTAGATGCAGAATGGGCCAGTGACTGGGGCACGGAAGGAAGATGTCTGATCGTGCTCTTTAAATATGCAAAGGTAATGCAACTATATCGGCGTGAACTGCTCATGCATGCAGCCATTGATAGACCTGTCCATGAATCTATCGAATCCATTTTTAAATCCATGTATGCTAGTAGCTGTCACTTTGTCTGCTAGCAGTGAATCCCACAATTACCCATTGGCTAAAGGAATATTTCCTTTTTTGCCTTTTCTGAATCTACTGTCAACCAACTTCACTGGGGGATCTTAAGTTCCAGCATTCATGGTGCGTACTCTCCCAACTCTTCCACCCCCTTGCATAACTTTATAAATCCCTGCCATGACATCCCTGCAGGCCTTTGTTTTCTAAACTGAAAAGCACACATATAGGTACACATGAATTGAAAGAAAAGTGTTGGCTGGGAATGTGGTGGTAGATCCTGAAGCTTTCTGCTAAATTATATGTGTTATGTATGTGAAGTTACAGTTTTACTCAACGGCAGCTATGGTTAGTCACAACCTGGACAGCCCATTGTAGACTAATCTCATCAGATCTTGGAAGCTAAGCGAGGTCATCTCTGGTTAGCACTTGGATGGACAAGGAAGTTCAGGGCTGCTATGCAGAGGCAGGTGATGGAAAACCACCCGTGAATGTCTCCTGCCTTGAAAACCCTATGGGGTTGCCACAAGTTGGCTTTGACTTGATGGCCAAAAAAACCATGGTTAAAGATCTAACTAGATAGGATGCTGCAGGTTCCATGTTCAAGCAACTGCTGTTCTATAAGAGCAGTAAACAGAAATCCCTTAACAGAAGATTTCCAACATCCTCAGTAGGACAAGTTCTAGAATCACTACAGTTAAACTGGGAGAAAGTTATTTGTAAGTTTGCAGTGCAGCCATACAATATATATATTCTAGGAATAAGGCCTGTTGTGGAAATAAATACAAGGGGCTCTAGAAAGAGGCTCTTGGAGAGTGTCAAGGCCTTGGGCACTCAGCGTCAATTTGCTGTGGCAACCTCAGCAGGGTATAAGGACACAGAGTCCACCATTTTCTCCAGGGGGACTGATCAATGCCATCTGGAGAGCAGTTGTAATTCTGAGTGATCTCCAGCCCTCACCTGGAGATTGGCAACAGTGGTTCCCCAAGAGGGAATGGCTGGTTTGTAAGGCAACATCCATGGCATTGTACCTGTCTGAGGCCCCACCCCTCCTCAAACCTCAACCTCGCCAGGCTCTATCCCTCTAATCTCCAGGAATTCCCCACCTGGAGTTGGCAAACCTATCTCCTTCCCAGTCAAGCATCAACCTACCTTTATTTCCCTTTCACTGTTCAGCTTTCCATCTGTTCAGCTTCCCCCCCCCCCCCAACGTCTCTGGCTTGTAGCCTGGTTCAGCTCAGGCATCAGGAGATTTTCCTAACCTCCTGCAGGATGAATGGATGGGCTGGATTCTATATCTATGGTGCCCCGCCCCTTGGGAGGGTCCTTCTTTTCCCGTACTTTTTGGCCTTGGGACAGCTGGGAACTGTAAACCAGCAGATGAGGAAGCCCCATTCAACCCAGTGAGTGACACCACTGCAGGCCCCTCTCTGGAACTACAGCTCAATTGAACCTTATGGGGGAACATTTTAGCACAGATAGCAGCCATCTTACAAACACAGGTAACTGCCATTTCATTACACCTACCAACAGCCATTGAAGGAATAGTTAGTCCCACATAGGAGGCAAGCAGGAGAAGCGTTTTCATCAAGAGCAAAAGCCATCTGCCAGAAATTCTGACAGGGCACAGTGGCTGAGGGAGAGAGCGGGGAAGAGGAGCAGACTCAGCACCCAGCCAATGACATGTGAGTACTCAGATCCAGTGGATAGGGACAGCTTCTGAGTGACAGGGCAGAGAGCCAAAGGCTGTGGGAGCTTGTGGAATGTTGAGGAAAGAGTCACAAGAAAACTCAATTATGTAATGAGAGATATATATTCTGGCTGAACTTTATTTCTCCATCACAGAGATCCCTATATCACCCCAATACCTTTCATTTATGCATCTCTGAGAAACTGAATGTCTCCACTGAAAGGCTACCAAATCTCATCTATCCAAACCATAATGGATCTTGACGTACTTTATCAGAGTAGATTCTCATATTATCTTTCCTCACAAAGACCTTTTGATGTCCTGAAAGGAAGGAAATTCCATTACGGAATGGGTTTGTCATAACTGTTTGTTTGTGTGTATGTTTTTTTTAAAAAAAAATTTCTACACACTACAAACAAACTATAACTAAAAAGACTAATCTACCCCTACCTATACAGGGACCAAGTTGTTACAATAAGGTAAAATATATTGCTTCATTTGTTCAAGAAAATGGTTAATATATCAAGGCATATCATAGCTTTCTAAATAGCTACATACCCTAAAAATTTAAATCAGATGAATAGCTGCATATCCTAAAAAATTCAGTCAAATGAATACATAAGTCAAGTGAGTACATCAGCAAAAATTAAACTTTCAAAGTAACATTGATTATTCTTTCTTCTTTCTTTTCACTTCTTTTAACAAAGTCTTATTTGGCTTTCCGGGGTTTAGGAGCTGCTGCTCCTTTTTCAGCTTCAGAGTCTTCTTCTTCAGACTCGCTGAAGATTCTGTATCTTCCAATCCATATATGCTTTCTTGTTGTTCCAGTTCCTCCTCTGTGGATGTTTTCTCTTTTCTATCCAGATGTTGCTCCAAAAATTTCTTTGTCTTTGCAACAGAGTCAATCTTTTGCTTCTTTGTAGTTGAAAATCAAGCCCTCGGGAGCAATCAATCTGTACAAGGTAGCACTTGCTTGCAGAAATGTGGTTAAATTTTTGTAGGGTTTCCTCTTCTTCCTGATCTCATATGGAATGTTTTTTAAGACTTTAATTTCTTCATCATTGATTTTCAAGGTTGTCCCATTAGTGGCCTTGAGCACCACATCTTTAGTGGATTTAGTGGATAGAGAATCTCACCAAAATCTCACCTGGCAGGTTCTTTTTCTTCAAAAATTCAGGATAGATTCTGTAAAACATATCCATAATGCTTTGTAGTAAATCAGCCTGCGAACCTGTCATTGGAGCCAACGCTTCACTTAATAGTTGTTTGAGATACTCATCTATTTGTTCTGGGACACCTTGGAATCTTAGGAAAAATGTTGACCTTTCCATTTGCAGCCTCAAAAGATGATCTTTATCTGAGGACCTCTTTTTTTTTTTTTACCTTATCCAGTCTTTGTTTAACAGCTTCTGTCTTGGCTTTGACTTTTTCCATCTCTTTAGCTGTCTGCTCTGACCTAGTATTGGCATCAGTTATTTGCCTTTGAAGAGTATCCGGTTTAGAGTTGACAGTAGTCAGCTGTTCCATCAGAGGGTGCAATGCCATAGCTAACAAAGCAGGAAAGTCAGTATTTGCTTCAGACTTAGATGTCGGAAGTGCTGATGTAGTCTTAGGGGAAGGCCTTGGTCTTGTTGCTGTTTTCTCCCCCTGTCCAGTCACTGTTACTTTTTAGAGTTCAAGAGAGTTATTAAAAAATTCAAGAGAGTCCGCTTAATTAGATGCTTATAGTAGATTTGTAATCACTTGCTTAAAATCCAGCCATTTCAACAAATTAAGTCCCACAGATCAAAGTATCACCCAGTTTAAAGGGGGGCATTTAAATCCCTGCTCTTTCCTCTTCAAGTTGGAACCAGAGAATCAACCTCGGGAACTCACAGATCTTGCCATGCATCTTCAGGTAAGTAACTTTTTAAGTTGCCTCAGTCTCCTGCAGCTGTCCAGTGTCATTGGGCATAGTGGTGGTGGGACCTGGATGCCATTGGGCGTGGTGGTGGTGAGACCTATAGAGGCAGCCTCAATCCCTCAGTCACCACCTTGGGAGAGGCTCTCCTCGTGCCTCAGGCTAGGGCTCCAGGGGGGAGCAAAAATCATTCACCACCCCTCCTGATCGCTGGGTTCAGGCCACGTCTCTCAGAACTTGCTGAGGATGTGCCCACCATCAAGATTGCCAAAACCAGAACCTGCAACTGTTTGTTTGTTTTGAAACTCCCCACCCCCCCACTAGCAATCAAGGAAACACTTGACAAAGAATTAGAAAAACATTTTGCTTTGAAATTCTTTGACCATAATGGGTAGGTAATGTAAGCATGTCACCTTTCTCCGTAATTAAGGTAGCACATTTCCTGTTTAAGCCCATCTCTAAATAGCTAGACTGAACCTGAAGTCCGTGATTGAGTTCATACAGTTGAAGGAGAGAACAATTGCTCTTAAGCGGGAGAACATGTTTGTTAAGCATCTAAGTACCCATACAGAAAACCAAACATTCCCTCTCCTTAAGCTTACAAAGTTCTTTTGAATCAAAATGCTTTGAAATGTTGCAGGAAGTGGAAATATTTCAGTGAAACCCAGCTTATACTGATGATCATTTCCCTCCATAAATTTCTCCAGAGACCTTATTCCTTGCTCTTCATCCACTTTTTTGAGGGGAGGGGAGTCACTTGACCAGTGGGAATTCAGAACTGGTTTTTTTGGGGAGGTGGCTTCCACCTCTTAGGAAATTCTCCTCGGAGATCTTCTCTCTGACTTTTTTTTCAATCAATTCTGTCGTGAGGACAGGTGACCCACTTTAGGAGGAAATGGTTCTCAGCAGAATACTCAACTGATTCCCTAATTCCCTGATGGTATTTCAAAGGTACCTCTATGTAGAAGACAGGGGTCCATTGGAGCGGGAGCGCACAGGAACGCAGCTCTGGGAGTGAGAAGCCCAGGGGGCAGGCACATGACCAAGCCCCGCCCCCTCCTCGGCTTCCCTGAGCAGTGCAGAGGCGCAGCACCTTGGGGAAAGCCCTGCTAGGGTCTTTATTGATTTTATTGTTTTGTTTTAATATTGATAATTTTATCATTGTTCCTTTTATGACTGTGTGCTGCTTTTCCAGAGACTTGCTCAAGGTGGCATATAAATTTTCTAAGTATACCATTTTTTATCTGGGCACATGGCACATAAGTACTGGAGAAATTCCACCAACCCTTCAGCAGCTTCCACCCCATCAGTTTGGTGTAGTGGTCAGGAGTTGGACTCTAATCTGGGAGAACCGGGTTTGATTCCCCACTCCTCCACATGCAGCTGCTGGTGTGACCTTGGGCCAGTCACAAGTTCTCTCAGAGCTGTTCTCTCATGAGCAGTTCTCAAAAGACTTCTCTCAGCCCCACCTACCTCACAGGGTGTCTTGTTGTGGGAAGGGGAAGGGGAAGGGATGGGTGGTGCACATGTCCTGGGTATCTCAAGTCTACTTGAAACCTGGTGGTTTCAAGGGAGCAGGAAGAGAATGAGGGTGTGTTCTTGACACTTATTTTCATTGTACAAAGTATTGGATGGGGAAGGGAATGGAGGAAGAGCAGGTCAGTTTCACTCACCTGTGGAGTGGAGCCTGAGGGGTGGGTGTTGCCTTCTGACACACTTCCGGTATGTTAGGGGGTGTGGCATATGCAAATGAGTTATGCTAATGAGCTCCTGCACCTCGTTTTCTACGAAATGACCCCTGGTAGAAGATAGTGCAGTAGTCTAACCTGGATACTTCCAAGGCATAAGTATAACCACAGCTAGTTAAAGCAACTCAATTAGTGTCTTCTTGAAAGATCCACCTCAAACCATCATGGCATCTCCATGGTTTTTATCTTGGTGTTCCCCTGTTCATGACAATGGCTGAAGGAACAGTTATTGGATTGGATTGGATTATCTTGATGTTCTGATATGTAACTTTACAAGGTAAATATCCTCTTGGTGACTCCATCAGCCTTCCTAGTAGAGTCAACTTCTATGAAGGTTAATGGTCCACTCCTTCCTTTCCACCTGTTATTTCATATGGCATGCCAGGCTGTCCTTCTTCAAAGGTCATTTTCTAGTTCTTTGTAATGTAATGATAAAAGATCTTGAAAAGAAGTACAGAAAGATACTTCCCAGTAAGAACATAAACATAAGAACATAAGAGAAACCAATGTTGGATCAGGCCAGTGGCCCATCCAGTCCAACACTCTGTCACACAGTGGCCAAAAACACCAGGTGCCCTCAGGAGGTCCAGCAGTGGGGCCAGGACACTAGAAGCCCTCCCACTGTTGCCCCCCCTCCAAGCACCAAGAATACAGTGCATCGCTTGCCCCATACTGAAAGTTCCTATCTATACCTTGTGGCTAATAGCCACTGATGGACCTCTGCTCCATAGGTTTATCTAATTCCCTCTTGAAGCCATCCATGCTTGTAGCCGCCGCCACCTCCTGTGGCAGTAGTGAGTTTCACTATATGCCACTGTCAGATTCAGACACCTTTAATGACATAATAATATAGAAATGATACATTTAGTTCCAGCAGATAATTTTACGCTAAAAAAATGTTCTACACAGTCCCTTCTGGTTTTTAAAAACAGAAGGGGAAAAAATCATCAAATAGACTTTACGACCGATTATTTTCTCCAAATGGATGAAACCTCAATTTTTCAATCTATCAGACCAAGACTATTTGACTTAGAATTTCACCATTTTGGTCCTGTATATCTGCATATTTATTCACAAGCTCATCTTAACCTCTCAGTCCAATATGGCCAAATGGCCCATTATTTACACAGCCCTCAGTCTTTCGTCATATCGTAGAGCCTTTATGCTGGCTTGGCTGAAAGTCTTTCACTCAAACATGTTGTGGGGTCAATTTAACAACATCCTCCCTCAGGAAAGACTCTGCAAGTGTCCCAGCATGGTCCCAGATTCAATTTCCGATATCATTCTGGACTGCCAGCTGCACACATCCTCACATATCAATTTTTTACCTCTTTAGCCACGGCTATTTTCTAATATAGCACTGTCAATGTAAGCCACTATAAGTCATCTTCTGTCCCCACTTTTTGAGGCTAGATGGGTGGTAAAACAGGACAGGGCCTTCTCAGTTATGGCCCCAGAGTTATGAAACTCCCTCCCCAGGGATTTTTCTCTGTCCCCTTCAACCACTGTCTTCCACCATCAGGTGAAGACTTTCTTGTTTTGTCAGGTGTTCTCTCAGTGGACCCTCCTTCTTGTCCTGTGTTTTAATTCCTGCTTCTGTGTTTTTAAATATGTATTTTAGTTTTGATTTTAATTGTTTTTACGATCTGTTCTTATAATGCTCTGTTTTGAATTGTGAGCTGCCTCGGTGGGCCTGACTGGGCAGAAGGTGGGATGTAAATAAATAATAAATTGAAGTTATTTCAGTTCCATACATCAAAGTGCAAATTAGCTTAAATCTGAAACATTCCAGCTAACCTCTAGTCTCCTGAAGAAACAGAGGATCCGTTAGAATGGTTCCCCTTGGAGACGCGGTCCATTCAAGGGGAACAAAAAAAAGACCTTTCCTGTCAGAAGGCTGACGTCTGTACAAAATAAGAGTACTTGTACTGACAATTGGAACGTCAGTCTGAGATAAACAGAAATGCATTGCAGGTCCCTAACCGTTTTGGCCCCTGTCTAAGGCTAAGAGGGAACATGATCGAGGCATATAAAATTATGGATGGGATGGAGGAGTGGACAGCGGGAGCTTTTTCTCCCTTTCTCATAATACTAGAATGCAGCAGACTCAATGAAGTCGATGGGCAATAGCTAGCGGACAAAAAGAAGGAAATACTCAATGAGGAAAACGGAGGTTTATTGAAATGTTAAAGCTGGGACCTGTTATCTAGAAAATTGCTTGCTGCAAGAACACTGAATTATAGGACAACCAGGGGTATAGCCAGGATTTTTGACTTTGGGGGGCATTTAGATAAGTCAGGGGCACCCCCCTACACTCTCACGCACACCCAGGCTGACCAATGTGATTTGTGGCTGATTTAATTGTGATCACACACACTAAATAACCCACTTTCAATCCACTTTCAATGCACTTTCCAACTTGATTTTACTGTGTGAACTGGCAAAATCCAGTTGGAACGTGCATTGAAAGGGGGCTGAAAGTGGATTATTTAGTGTTTGTGTGATCGGAATTAAATCAGCCACAAATCACATTGGTCAGTCATAAATAAATGCTGTTTTTTTTTTAAAAAATAATAATAATAATAAGGAAAGCATTTAGTGTTTGTCTAAGTTGTCCTTCGCAATTTCCATGGCTGCCAATATGTCTGGATCAGCAGTTTCCACACACAAAGCCAAAGCCCCCATAAAACACATCAAGCTGCCTTTTACTGAATCAAAGCCTTGGTCAAATTTAGCAGTGGCTCTCCAGAGTCTCAAGCAGAGGTTTCTCGTGTTACCTACTTTTTGGTCCTTTTCACTGGAGAAGCCGGGGATTGAACTTGGGACCTTCTGCATGCCAGGCAGATACTCTCCCACTGAGCCACAGCCCCTCCTTAGTGCCAGCTTGTCTGGTAGGCATTCAAGTCACCAAGTGCTGAACAAATGGACCCACTAATCAACTCACATCTGATCAACACAGACCAACATGGTCAGCTCGGCTGACAAACATGTTTACTGCAGAATTTGCAGTCTTCCTCATTAGTATGCTACAATTTTTTGTCCTATTTATTTCACTCATGGAGTGCTTTGTCCCGTTCCACAATGGTCGCTTACCCCCCCCCCCCTTTTTTTTTCTTTTTCAGTTTTTTTGCAACCCTTGTTTCTTGATAAGTTAGCACCTTCTTTTTAACAATATCCACTGCGTATTCTTTTCGCCCCGACTGTGTGTTTTTAAATTGCTCGACAGAGGGAAAGATGACCCAAACAGAAGGCTTCGACTTACTTCCCAAGTTAACCTGCAAATGCTAAGCAAAACAGGGATTTTGAGTCCTCCACATTTCATGGCAGCAATTCTCTCTGCCTTCCCGAAGCCTTATATCTCCTTTAATGATCCCCACACAGTTAGCAAAATACAATTATCCCCTTGTTAAAACAAACAAAGTGCGGCTGTGGCAGGCAACATAAAAGAGCCTGTGAATTCATACATATTTTAAGCACATAAAACACATGTGTTTAATAAAGCCACTTTAAAGGGACTACATCAGCCCGGTCTATAAATTATGTGCCTCGGCTTACCATCTCTCCCATCAGCCTTCATTCCTATCTTAAATCACCCATAAGTAGTAGCTAATCTTGGGTGCAAAAGTTGGGGAGGGGGAAGAGATTTAGTGCCGGAGCTTATACAGTGTTAATGAAAAGGGATCCTCTCCTCGCATGCTAATGGTGATAGCTCCCTTTCTCTTTGCACGTCCGTGTATTGGAAATGGAGGCAGCATCAGAGGTGCTGATTCCAATATGGGCAGTGGCGGCGACGCTGGATATTTACCCAAGAAAATTTGTGCCGCAGCCTTTCATTTTCCAAGAGCGGCTACCTAATCTCAGTGTAGCATCAAGACAAAGGACATCTCCATTCTAGCGGTGGTCCTACGCGAGTCTTTTTTAAAAAAACACACACACACACACAAAGGCATAATAATAATAAAAGAAAAACCCTTTATGAACCACCCAAACTATTAAAATGACAGGTATTGGAAGGGGCAAACCCAGAGATAAAATATAAATTTTCACTCCGATCCGAGTAGGATTACTACCTCGTGCCCCTGCTTTTATTGAGCGATTTGGAGTTTCATTAGAATTCAAGATTCCTACGGAAAGAAAAACCACGTTAGCACGGACTTCTCTTTCATGGGGATTGCGGGCTGACCCATCAAAATGAAAAGACTCTGTGTTTTGCTGACAGGTCCCTGAGCAGCTCTGACTGACAGCTTCATTCTATCTCTTCTCAGATGAGATTTGAATGGGGGGGGGAGAGCAATGGGGAAGGTAGGAGGGGAGAGACTCTGTTCCCTTAAAAAAAATATAATAAAGGCCGGAGTCAGACTTGGTAGTTCATGTTCCTGCAGCTGAGGTACAAAATCGAGTCAGAAATCAGCTCGAGACTCTGTTGGCTCTCGAATTTATTATTAATACCTCTCTTGGATGAGGAAGCAAGAGATTTCATTTAAAACTTGGACGCTCGAGGCTAGCTCTCACCCACCTCTCCTTTGGCGGCGTGGGGCGGGGGGAAATAACAGGACAAAAGCTGTCTGAGTAGGGAAAACAGTGCTCAAGATATTATAGGACTGTTGCTGGGGTCACTCGTTGCTTTGGGTCCATTACAATACAATCTTTGATGTCACACAGAATGCCCATCACAAGGCCAAAGATGTCATAAGTTGCGTGTAGCGCAGCGGTAAAGGGTGCAAGTGTTTGTAAGCTCCTCTAGGAGTAAACTTGCCAACCCTCCCACTATGGCCAGACTTCCCACCAGCAATTCCTATTGAGAGCCAGTTTGGTGTAGTGGTTAAGTGTGCGGGCTGTAATCTGGGAGAACCGGGTTTGATTCCCCACTCCTCCACTGGCACCTACTGGATGACCTTGGGCAAGCCATAGCTCTGTACCAGCTGTTCTCTCGAGGACAGTTGTCTCAGAGCTCTCTCAGCCCCACCGACCTCGCAGGGTGTCTGTTGTGGGGAGGGGAAGAGAAAAGGAGTTTGTAAGCCGCTCTGAGACTCCAAGTGAGTGAAGGGCGGGGTATAAATCCAATCTCCCCCCCTCCCCCCTACTTCTTCTTCTTCTGCCTTCCACTACTCCAAGGTACAGCAGGAGAAAAGAAATACAGCAAGGTTGCTGATATCACTTTGTAACTTCTGGGTAAGACCTGGATGTGAGCTAGGATAGCTCCAGAAACTCTATGTAAAAACATGATACAAAACTATAGTGTTTCCTGTGATTCATAGAGCTACCCTTTGTCACTTCCGGGTAAGACCAACATTACACCCCCCCATGCCCCCTCCAGCCCTCTCATTGGTTGCCAGGCTGTATGAAAGACAGTGTGGTGGACAAGTTAAATGGGCTGACCGTGAAGCTGGATGGCTGACCTCAAGTGTAACATTTCTCACAAGGTAGTTGTGAAGATAAAATGAAGAAAGGAGAATGACATGAGGTCCCCTGAGATCCTTGGAGGGTATGTGGGACCAGGGGACCGTTGGAGCGGGAGCGCACAGGAGCACAGCTCCGGGAGTGAGGAGCCCAGGGGGCGGGCACATGACCAAGCCTCGCCCCCTCCTCGGCTTCCCCGAGCAGTGAAGAGGCGCAGCGCCCCGGGGAAAGCCCTGCTAGGGTCTTTATTGTTTTTAATGTTTTCTTTTAATATTGACAATTTTATCATTGTTCATTTTATGACTGTGTGCTGCTTTTCCAGAGACTTGCTCAAGGTGGCATATACATTTTCTAAGTATACCATTTTTTATCTGGGCACATGGCTCATAAGTACTGGAGAAATTTCACCAACCCTTCAGCAGCTTCCACCCCATCAGTTTGGCGTAGTGGTCAGGAGTTGGACTCTAATCTGGGAGAACCGGGTGTGATTCCCCACTCCTCCACATGTAGCTGCTGGTGTGACCTTGGGCCAGTCACAAGTTCTCTCAGAGCTGTTCTCTCATGAGCAGTTCTCCAAAGACCTCTCTCAGCCCCACCTACCTCACAGGGTGTCTTGTTGTGGGGAGGGGAAGGGGAAGGGATGGGTGGTGCACATGTCCTGGGTATCTCAAGTCTACTTGAAACCTGGTGGTTTCAAGGGAGCAGGAAGAGAATGAGGGTGTGTTCTTGACACTTATTTTTATTGCACAAAGTACTGGATGGGGAAGGGAATGGAGGAAGAGCAGGTCAGTTTCACTCACCTGTGGAGTGGAGCCTGAGGGGTGGGTGTTGCCTTCTGACACACTTCTGGTATGTTAGGGGGTGTGGCATATGCAAATGAGTTATGCTAATGAGTTATGCTAATGCACTCCTGCCCCTCTTTTTCTACGAAAGGACACCTGGTTATATTTATAGGCCGCTCTCCCCGGAAGCAGGCTCAGAGCGGCTTACACAGCTTGGCCCAATGTGCCAAGGTTCATATTAAACATTTAAAATCAGTTAAAACATTAACCATCAACAATCAACAATTTCCAATTAAAACGCTCACAGGGGTTGACAAAAACAAGATGGCGTGCCATAAATTCCTCATCAGTCTCCCGTTCTGCAGGGAGTCTGTCTCGCTCACAGCTATGTCCGGCCTCCACCACAGATATTAGTAGTGGCCATGATGGTAGTGTGGGGGGGACGGCTCCTAGTTGAAGGCCTGGTGGAAGAGCTCTGTCCGTGATCTCCTCCAGGAGCCCATTCCACCAGTAAGGAGCTGCCGCTGAAAAGGCCCTGGCTCTGGTGGCAGCGAGCCTGGCCTCCCTGGGGCCTGGGTTCACCAGGCGATGTTGCGCCCCTGACCATAGTGCCCTCTGGGGTATATATGGGGAAAGGCAGTCCCTCAGGTATGTTGGACCCTGGCCATTTAGGGCTTTAAAGGTAAGTACCAGCACCTTGAAGTGAATTCAGTATGCTATTGGCAGCCAGTGCAGTGCCTTCAGTGCTGGCCGGCTGTGCTCCCATCTAGGAAGACACATCAATAGCCTAGCTGCGGCATTCTGCACCAGCTGCAGCTTCTGGATTTGTGACAAGGGCAGCCCCATGTAGTCTAATCTTGAGGTGACCATCACATGGATCACTGTAGCCAGGTCACTGCGATCGAGGAGGGGAGCCAACTGCCGAACCAGTCGAAGATGATAAAAGGCCAACTTAGCCGTGGCTGCTACCTGGGCCTCCATGAGTAAGGAGGATTCCAGGAGCACTCCTAAACTCCTAACCACCAGCACAGGCACCAATGGCGCCCCATCGAAGGTCAGGAGTGGGAGCCCCAGACCCAGACCACCCCGACTCAGGCACAGGACCTCCGTCTTTACCGGATTTAGTTTCAGCCAACTCAGTCTGAGCCAATTAGTCACAGCATGCAATTCTCAGTCCAGATCTTCCAGTATGGAGCCTGACTGACCACCTAACATCTGATAGAGCTGGGTGTCATCAGTGTACTGGTGACATCCTAGCCCAAACCTCCGGGCAATCTGGGCAAGGGGGCACATATAGATGTTAAAGAGCATCGGAGAAAGCACCGCCCCCTGAGGCACTTCGCAATCCAGCAGGTGCCTCCAGGACTTCTGTTTCCCTAGCACCACCCTTTGTCCCTGACCTTGGAAAAAGGAAACAAGCCACTGCAAGGCACACCCCTTTATCCCCATGTTGGCAAGGCGATGGGCCAGTAGCTGGTGGTTGACTGTGTCAAATGCAGCTGACAGACCTAACAACGACAGCTCCGCCACACTGCTCCAATCCAGATGCTTCCGGAGGTTATCAGTAAGGGCTCCCAGTGCTGTCTCCGTCCCGTGGCCTGGGCGAAAGCCAGACTGGAAGGGATCTAATATGGAAGCATCATCCAGAAAGCTCTGCAACTGTATCGCCACCACCCTCTCAATTAATTTGCCCGAATAGGGCAAATTGGAAACTGGGCAATAGTTGGCCAATTCGGCCAGATCCAAGGGTGGATTTCTCAGGAGAGGGTGGACCATCGCTTTTTTGAGTACCCCTGGGAACCATCCCTCCATGAGGGACTTGTTAATAATCTCCCTTAGGGCACCTCGAAACCCCTCGTGGCCGGCTTTAATCAGCCAGGAAGGGCACAGGTCCAGGTTGCATGTGGTTGGGCATACAGTCCTGAGCAATCTGTCAACTTCCTCCAGACCAAACAGGCAAAGGAATCCAAAGCTGGACTCGAAGACGTGCAAGGGGCCTCAAGTTTACTCATTGCATCCACTGTCGTGGGGAGGTCGCGGTGGAGCACCAAGACTTTATCTGCAAAATAGCTCGCAGATGCCTCACTACCAATGTTCAATTTCCAAATGTTTGGCTTGCCCTGTGGCAGTGCTGTTATAGCCCTAATTGTTCTAAATAATTGAGCTGGGCACGAGCTTGCAGATGCAATCGTGGCTGAACAGAACTGCTTCTTAGCGGCTTTGACTGCCATCTCATGGGATCTCATAAATGTCCTGTAAGATGTTCTTGTTGCTTCGTCCTGAGCCCAGTGCCACCGTCTCTCTAACCATCTATGCTCTCGCTTCATAAGCCGCAACTCCTGGGTAAACCAGGGAGCAAGCCTAGAGCGAGGGCATAGAGGGTGCCAGGGAGTGATCTCATTGATAGCTGTGGCGAGTCGGCTATCAGCTGGTGCGTTAGGCAGTCGGTACACCAGCCAAATCGCCACACTCTCCCCGGCCTTCAATACCAGACTGACACACTCTAAGCCCGTGATCTCCAGTGATGGGGGCCCCCTAAAGGAGTAAGGCTCCCAGTGATACAAGTTTGGAAGGGGCTCTTTTTAAAAATAATCTTTTTTATTAATTTTATCCGTTATGATACACTTAACGAAAGTGAGAACTTAGTTACATATATATTAAAGAGATCACCATCCCATTGATACAAAGTATGTTAAACCTTATTGCACATAATTGTGTACAGCTCATTCAAAAAATTAGAACTAAATATTTAACATATTTCCTTAGTATGTCTGTCAACCCTTAAATATACTCTGGAC
This sequence comes from Lepidodactylus listeri, assembly GCA_029233225.1. Taxonomy (NCBI): domain Eukaryota; kingdom Metazoa; phylum Chordata; class Lepidosauria; order Squamata; family Gekkonidae; genus Lepidodactylus; species Lepidodactylus listeri. Next base: position 10,589,064 of record JARCFY010000021.1, read on the forward strand.
CAAGATTTTTCAAATATATTATCCTTTTTTTCCTTTCAAACTATTTGTTAACTTATCCATTTCTGCTGTGTCTGACAGTTTATAAATTAAGTCCTCCCTTGACGATATTTCTTTCTGTTTTCTAGTCTCTTGCGTATAAAATTCTTGCAGCGGTTACTACATGTTTTAACAAGTATGAATCTGCTTTATCAAATTGTTCTGGTATTATACTCAATAAAAAAAAAATTCTTTTTTGAACTTTTTTATTTTTTAAAAGATTTATTTATAACTTGTATAATACAAAAATTTATAACCTTAATCAACAAGACAAACTGTAGAAAGGTGTAATTACAGTTATAACAAGTAAGTAACAGTATGTACAGTTTACAAACGTGAAGGTCACAGAACAGTACATTTTTCATGATACCTTTCCATATATTAGTATACTCATATAAATCATTATCATATTAAAAATTCGATACTTTAAAAACAAAAATAATTTAAAAAATAATTAATAATAATAATTAAAACAAACAAAAAGGAAAGACAGAGAGTTTAATTATGACATCTGATGTAAAATAACCTACTCTCTTAGAATATAGAGATAACCTCAAGGTACCGTTTTGGAATAGTATTATGTGGTATATGATCATTAAACATTGCTTCAATGTAAGGAAGCCATTTAGAATAAAACCAAGCATGTGCTTTACTTGTATTTCTGGTGTAAAAGGTATGTTGGTCCCCAAAATCCTTTGTGCGATCTTATGTGTGTCTGACCAGTATTTCTTGCTCTTTTGACATGACCACCACATAAGATAGAATGATCCTACATTTTTTCCGTACACTTCCAGTGATGAGGGGATCAATATGGATGGCAAGTCAGAAATGCAAGAGAATATATTTCTCCTTCATGACATGGGTAGGGTAGGAATATGGGAGAGACGGTGATACAAGGTTGGAAGGCGCGCAAAGAAATTATGCTTGGATTGTGGTAGGCTTGCCATGTGCCCACCCACAGGCCTAATTCCCCTCCTCTTGAGAGACTGAGGAGTGGGTGAGGAAAATGGCCAGAAACCGGGCTCCACAGAGTGATGCTTTAGGAATTCCCTCCTGAGGCCTTTATAAAGTTACTTGGGTACATTATTGTGGACCATGGGCTATACGAGTGTGTTCAGCTTGCTAGAACTAGGGCCGAGGACAGACTGCCAGTCTAAAGCGGAGGCAAAGCGGAGGGAACTGGAGCGGGGGAAAAAACCCACGGAGCTGGCCATTCACACTGGCCAGAGCAATGCGGATCAGCGGCAATACGGAGCGTTCAGACTGCCACGGAGCGTTCAGACTGCCGCGTAGCCAGCGCACGCGGCTTGCCCTTGCCACTGCTTTTTTTTGTTTTCCGTTGATGTGTTTCGCATGGTTTGGAAGCGGGAGGCATGCGGAGGAAGGCCCCTGAACACCGGGAAAAACCGGTGTCCTGTTAAAGCGAAAGGAAAGCGACTGGGAGATGGGTAAGTATGCAACGGAGCCGAGGGACAGATGCGCATGTCTGAACGTGCTCCTTTCTTCCGTTTGCGAAGCGTGCCTGCCCCGCTTTAGATTGCCAGTCTGTCCTCAGCCTAGGATCCTGCTCTGGGATTTCTGCATCATTTAATGTGTCATGTTAAGACTTATGCTTTGCTTCAGTTCTATTTTTAGACTTCTGGTTGCTTGTACAACCCTGATTCCTATTGCACTTAAAAAAAAAAAACAACTTTGTTTTTATTTCAATTTTTTGAAGGTACAGAAATAATCTTACAATGCCAAATGAAGTTTCGCTATTAAAACTGACAACGTTCCATCCTGTCGATTGTATTGCCTCCCTCTGTGTCATTCGCCTTGCATCCGAGAAAGGGAGACTATAGATAATGTGAGATAAATGAATCAACACAACACTATATTGCTGTTTAGGCATTAGATAAAGGGGGAAAGGAAGCACAAATATTAGTATGTTTAATGTTCCAGTCAGGCCCTCGATCTCTGGTTCTTCAAAGATGACAGCCCTTCTCATGTTGGTCTGTTGTAGCGAAACGAAACAAAAATCCACTGGCATGTTGAAGACTTAACAATATTTGTTTCAAAACGAGTTTCCAGGAGTCACATGACTCTTTTTTCCAGTATGTCTCTTTTATAAGGCTGCCAGCCTCCAGGTGGGGCCTGGGGATCTCCTGCTTTTACAACTGATCTCCAGACTACAGAGGTCAGCTCCCCTGGAGAAAATGGCTGCTTTGGAGGGTGGCCTCTATGGCATTGTACCCTGCTGAGGCCCCTCCCCTCCCCAAACCCCGCCTTCTCCTGGCTCCACCCCCAAAGTCTCCAGATATTTTTCAACTCGGACTTGGCAACCCTACTCTTTTAAAATCTATTTTTCACACAAATGCCTTTCATTTTGAGAAAGGGGGAAGACCTAGTGTAAAGTACTCAGTCTAGAGATGCCTTCGAGTGAAATCAGCTCATGGTTTATTAGGAGGTTCAGGAACACATGTCTGAGCTGGGCTCAGGGGTCTGCTTATATGCACACCTAAACCGCGCCCCCTAGGGCTGCCAAGGAAGTTCCCGATCCGCCAGCCAGCATTCGGCCAGCGGGGGGAGCCCCACCCTCGAAGTCGTCCAGTCAGGATTACTTCCCTAGCGTAATGACGTCACCCGGAAGTGACGTCATCACGTTGGGGACGTTGCCAGGATGACGCTCTAGCAATCGCCCCAAAACTCTATGGTACCATCAAGTTTTTGGGTGATTGCCAGAGTGTCGCCCTGGCAACACCCCCAACGTGATGATGTCACTTCCAAGTGACATCATCGCGGCGCGTGCGCCGGGGAAGCTCCCAGACCCAGGAGGACTCCCCCCCCCACCAGTAAGTCACAAGGACTTGGCAACCCTAGTGCCCCCAGCCTCGCCCACACACTCTGATAGGATTACAATTAATACAATTAAGTCTCCCCAGGTCATTGGCACCTATTTGCATTCTGGCTGACCGATAGGTCTAAATTACAACCCAGCCAGTCTATTGTGTTCTGGAGCGAAGCTCTGACTGTGCCTGGTCATGTGCTTGCCCCGGACTGCATGGCCTGACCGCATGGCCTGACTGCCTGCTCGCCATTAGAACGCAACACCTAGGTGGGGCTTTTGCCCAGCAAGGCTTCTGGTTGGCCATTGTAGATTTGATTGGCAGTGCAGATGTTTTAAAGTGTTGCTTTGGCAGCAGCTGCCATCACAGCACAAAGATCTTCACTGAGTGGCTAAAGGTAAGCTGCAGCAACCATTTTGTGGCAGCCATTTTTGTTGCTGTGCCCCTCATGCTATGCCAGAATGTCAAGGGTGTCCCCCAGTAAGCCCGAGGACCCAAAGTCTATCAGTATAAAGGGGTTTCCATTCTTGAAGCAACTGATCAAACTTTCCAACACACTTTACGGCAAGAGGCAGCAATAGCTTCATTTTTCGATTCCTTTATTATAGGGGCATTTAGCCAGACAATGGTCAAGTCTGTGCCCCAAACTTTGTGCCCCAAACTTTACCACATTAATTGCATCATAAGTAGTGTATTCTACACTCTAATCAATCTTTCATACAGGCCTCCATTTATCCCTTACTATTATTTTCACCAGCACAACCGTCCCCTTCCAAGATTAAGTCCTTTACATACCCAGAGAGAACTCTTATTGGTGAGAAATGTATTATCTACACAGCTAGTTTTCTAATAACCCCTCCTAGAGTTTCCTGCATCTGCCTATCTCGCCACTGAATCAACTTATCAGCAGCATATGGTCCCATACGTTGCCGCCATATGTTTGAAATCCCTTTATAAAATGAATTCATCTTAGTCAGAATGAGATGCTATTTAAGTAGCATCTTATAGTACCTTTCCTTATAAAAAAGGAATAGATGTAGAATGATTTAATGTGGAATAATGTCATGAGTGAATATAATTTCGCAGATACTTCTGGAGGAGACAGCATGTCAATACTCTAGCAGGTATTGAAAAAAATAAGTCTTCAAAGGCCCAGTCTGCACCTAACATTTGCTCCATTGTTTTACCAAACCCACAGAACAGAAAAAAGATGCAGCTCAAAACCACATTCAGATATCCCAAGCCAATGCCATATTGACCGCAGAGTCACCCCTGAAGGACCATAAAACGGCCACAAATCTATGCGAACACAATGTATACCATGAGATGGGGACCAATAGAAACAGACTCTTCTTTAAAGTCACTAATGGATAATACACTGGTGCTCAATGTAACTTGTGTGATCCTTGTTGATTGTATCAATACAACAAATTACAGCATAGTCTATTTCTTACAACAACCAATAATAACAAACAACAGCATGTATTTTTGTTCCATACAACTTTGTGAAAGATTTTACAGCGTATACTTTGGCTGAGTATAGCTCGTGAAAGATTCTGACGGGGTCCCGGATTACTTTCAGCCCGTTTCTTTATCTTTATCGAAGAATCCTCACACTTAAAGACTACACGAATGAAAGACTTCTGTAATACTCCTGTAGCATACTGCTCCTGTTTCAGATCTGTCTCCTTAAAAGAAATGGGAAACTTGTGTGTAACGTGGGGAGGACAGCGTGCTCTGTAGCCACGCATGCCAGGGGTTTTAGTTAAAGGCGTGGCCAACTCAGGAGCCAGTCGGAACTCCATTCCTGCGCATGCCTGCCCCAAAATAGCCCTGGACACATGAATCTGCCTTATACGATGTCGTATCCTTGGTCTATCAAGGTCAGTCTTCTTTTCTTGACCTGCTAGTGGCTTTCCAAGGTCTCAGAAAGAGAGCCTTTAGATCACTTACTACCTGATTATTTTCCCTGAAAGTGCCGAGCTTTGATTCTGGAAGCCTCTGTTTGCAAGCCACAAGCTCTACCTCTGAGCTGCAGCCCTTCGACACTGGATGCCTGTGTCCCAAGGAAGTCTGTGTCAAGGTGTGGAAATCTGTGGGGAAACATGTATAAAGCTGAATAGACCCATTCTTCAAAAGAGCTTTGAATTACTGATTGATAGATTCTTGTCCTGAACTTCTGGGCAGACATCTAGTTCACTATGGTCCTCTCTGCCTCCTTCCCCCACCCAACTCTACACACTTGGAGCATATTTGTTTTCTTGGCATCAGCAACCTCTCCTCTCTCTTCTGCCTTCCAGCTCCAGACAAGTGGCTGAATTAATTCAGATCCTCTTCATGTACTCCGTTCATCCCGACATCCTTCGTTCTGATTGCAGATGGGTTGATTACGCTCCTTGTTTGCGGTCAGAAAGATGGGGTGGTTAATAAGACAAGTGGTTCGAGTGGAACACGCCAAAAAAACAGAGTCTCCAAGACGGTGTTGGTTCTTCAGATAAACTAATAGAGATGAGTCAAAAACACAGCATGACCACTCGTAGGAAGAGAAGTGGCTGAACTGATCCCGTGTGGTATCTCAGTGACGATTCTCCTGATTCAGGCAGTCGCCAAGGACTTCTGTACTGCCTACAAGGACTTCTGGGACATGAATGGGATGCAAAAAGGACATTAATTAGCAGTGCCTTATATTATAGAGTGGTGGTCAGAAGTGCCATCCAGTTGGAGCTGACTTACGGTGACCCTGTAGGGTTTTCAAGGTGAGAGATGAACAGAGATGGTTTGCCATTGTCTGCCTCTACGGAGCACCCCTGAACTTCCTTGGTGGTCTCTCATCCAAGCTAACATGGAAGTTAGTTTCCAAGATCTGATGAGTTCGGGCTAGCCTGGACAATCCAGATCAGGGCATTCTAGAGTATTCCTGCTGAACGGACAATGTGATCCTGAGCAGAGCTGCCTCAAGTCTGTTGAAGTCAGAGGCCTTCAAAGGGTGTGCCTCTGCATGAGTTTGCGCTGCATGTGGTTTCTGCCCAGTTGAAATCAGTGAGACTCTGGGTCAAAGTACATATGATGGTTTTCTAATTAATCAGGTCTGGGTTCTATGGATCCAACTTGCTTTCCCTGCAATCCCGCAGAATCTGCAGAGAATGGCAGAGAATAGCCCTTACATTATTGTTTTTAATTATTATTACACACGTTTTCCACTCTCCAAAGATATCTGTGGCACACAGAATACTCTAACAAAGCTCCCACCAAATCTTGATCATTACACTCAACAAACATGGGAAGGGGGTACAATGGAATGTAGCCTGTGTTGGGGAGATGTAGTGCATATGGGGGGGGACTACTGTAGGCATAAATCTCCCCCCTCATATTCAGGGAATGATTCTTAGACTTCTGGATTTTGCTGTGAAGTGTGTCAGATTTAGCTCCTATGAAGCTGAGGGCAAGATAAGGTAAAAGTGATCCGCAGACAGAACAAATCTCTTCATTGCTCAGTCAGCTAAAAAAAACCTTAGCTTTACTTGGAAGCCTTTGTAAGCATCAAAGAGCATCATATGACCCAATCCAGCCTATCAGGTCAAGGTATTTTCCTTTGCTGGTGCGACTAGTCTCTCTGCAGTACCCTCTTTTGGCCATAGCTAAGTGGTGGTGCACAAGGGAAAGCCCTCCTGTAGGCTCAATGACATACATACCATAAAGACGATACCTAGCTTGATGCCTAGATGGGATGCATAAGTGTTGACACTCTTAGCTAAGCTCTGACACTGTTGTAGGGATGGTGGTACACAGATAACCACCTGTTTCCATTTCATTTGGAAGATATCTCAGGTGCTATATGTTGTTTGAGGATTTTAGTACCAAGAGAGAAGTGGGATGATAAAACAGCCCTGGATCAAGTATAGCTTATTTCAGCTGATATGACCAGTGGTCTCAAGCACATCCACAACACACACACACACACACACACACACACACACATATATATATATATATATATATATATATATATATATATATATATATATAATGTGGTACCACTCAGCTGGGATACGGAACATGGTGATGATGGCCAATGGCTTGCTCCTCGGGTCCAGCCATGTAGCTCCAGCATCACTACGAGGGCCTCTTGGCTCAGTTTGCCACTGGCCACCATTGGTCTCCCAGGGCAGCCGCCTGCTGAGAACTTCCCAGGTAAGTTTAAGGCCCAGTCCACCCCAGTGTAATAGCTCAACTCTGCACCAAATAATAATAAAAAACTAAATAAACCTGTTTGAGCTTGCCGAATTTTCGAGTAAGGGTCACTGGATTCAGCTTCACAACGATGTATCGTCTCCGGAATATTTCCCAGTCTCAAATGCCAACTTAGTTCAGCCTAATTAAAAAACAGCAACAACAACATACGATTCTTTTAGCAGTCATCAATGGTGGGGTTACCCCCTCCCCCCCCCCCAGCGTCAATTTGGCACGTTGAGATCGTGACGTGCAAAACTGAAAATTTGGATCCCGTTTTGACCTGCCAGTGGGTTTATTTGGCCTCCCATTCTTCCTGAAGCACTGAAATGTAACTCTTTTTGTAGGGACTCCTCTCTCCTTCTCTTTTGAGTTCAATGTGATAATGATTGTGAAGGGTTTCGATGAAGGAGGCCAAACTTTGTGGGGTATTTCTCTCTCTCTCTCTCCCCTCTCTCCCTTTGCAGGTTCACACCAGATAGACATTTTTTACAGTCTGAAGGGGGGGGGATGTTTTCTTTTGTTAATGGCTTATAATCACATGAAAGGGCTCATCGCTCTACTTTAGTGCTGTACCACATGGTGTGTATCTTTTATAAATTACAGGCTGGTGTTGTGTGCATTGGGAGAGAGAGAGGTTGGTTCTCTTGCTGTGAGCCATCCTGCCTAATTGTCGTATGCAAATAAAAGCAATTATGAGGCTTTTAGGGTGACGGGATGACAGCTGAGTTGGCAGTTGGAAACCTCACCCACCTTGTCGTCATGGCAACAGGAAAGCGGGGGGGAGGACAAAATGGTACGTATGCTGCGGAAAATATTTAGTTTTGGTGAAAGATTTTTTTTAAAAAAAAATACAGACCAATGTTATCATTGTGTGTGTGTGTGTGTGTATGAGAAAAGCTTTGTTTAATATGTTATGGAAATTAAACTGCAGTTATTTCCTTAGCCTTTCAAATGATCCGTGTCATTTAACTGGCATTTACCACCATTTTATCTGCTACTCTAGAAGTTAGAAGTCGATCATAGGAACCTGCTCAATAATTAAGAGATTAGAAAGTTCCTGCGAATCCGCACCCCTAGTTAAATGTTAGCAGGCCGGCGGTTTTTTGCAAGGGAGACGGTTATTTCCACATGAGGAAACCGTCGGAGAAAGGCGGAAGCGTGTGTAGAAATCAAACCCTCTTACCGAAAAAAAAGAGAGAAAGAAATGTTCGTGCTAAAGTGTTAAACAAGAAGAGCCAATAACGCAGGACTAGCGTGAGAAATTAAAACGAGTCACAAATGCATATTTTTCTATGGCAATTTATTTCACAATTACTCTTGTGGAAGCTTTCATGAATTAAATATGAGTTCCATCTCGAAATTAGGTGTTATAAGGGTAAATTACAAGAGGCAGCCAGTAATTGAGGTGGCTGAAACACGGGGTCCAGTGAACTAATCTCTTGTGCCATCACGTGGCTCTGCCTTGGCCAATCTGGGCCCTCTTCGCAACTAAAAAAAAGAAAGAAAGAAAGAAAGAAAGAATAAAAACAGAAGCAGCTGAGAAAAATTGATTTCTCATCTGAGCCATATTTGATAGCTTTTGAAATCGAAAATTGAAATTAACTAACCTAAGCCCCTTTGTAACAAAAGAGCAAATTAAATATGCAGTGCGGTTTCCTATTGGTGGTAAGAGGGCTTGCCAAGGTATATTTGTAAATAGAGTTTAAGATGCAATTCTCCCCCCCCCCAGCTGAAAAATATAAGGACAAAATGGGTTCATAAATTATTTTTTACTCTTTTTTTAAAGCAATATATTATTGTGGTGCATAAAAAGAAAAGAGTTCCCAAGATTTTGACGGAAGATTAAAAATAGTGTGCACTGATTGTGAAAATGTACATCAAATCCAACTTCTTAAAAAATCTGTTCTAGTAATTTAGGATTTTAATACCTCCTGTTCAAAGCCATATCATGTAGATTTTTCTTTTTTAAAAAAAAAATCCCCAAACTTCAGTTGACTAAAGGAAAAGATGAATTATAATTATTTCATTGCATCTAACTCTAGATAATAAAATCATAATCCTTAATGATATATGAACAATAGCTTCTACTTCTGTATATGTCTGTATATACTTTTCATATTTTGACCAAAATCTTCTTCCAGTCAGGAAAATATTGTGAATGTTTACCCTTGGCAGTAATAATGGGGGGGATTCATAACTTTAAAATTTGATAATGAGACCTTTTTTTTTTTTTTTAAGGATTTTAATCCATGATTGGTTTGAACTAACTTGATACGAATATAGAACAAATTTAGAGTCCAATGGCACCTTTAAGATCAACAAAGGTTTATTCAAGGTACGCGCTTTTGTACGCATGAAAGCTCATACCTTGAATAAACCTTTGTTAGTCTTAAAGGGGCCCTGGACTCTAAATTTGTTCTACTGCGTCAGACCAATACAGCTGACCAGCTGGATCTGTCCTGATAAAAAATATAATTCTTAAATGGATTTGCGTCCAATTTTGGTATGTGCGTGTGTGGCTGTGCTGACTTAATTTATTTGCAAACGTACCTGGGCTTTTGATGTAGGAAAGGAACTGGCCCTTCAATTATGGGAAATCATATTTAAATATATTTTCATCAAAATATTTTCAGAGGGTAGCCATTGTGGTCTGCAGTAGAAAGGCTAGATTCAAATCCAGGAGCACCTTAGAGACCAAGAAGATTTTTGGGGGTATCCGCTCTCGAGACTCAAAGCTCCCTTCATCAGATACAATCAATGCACACAATTTTTCATCTCCTGTCAAGATCTTTTAATGGCGAATGGCGTATTGACTCTTGAAAGCTTATACCTCAAAAATCTCATTGGTCTCTAAGGAGCCACTGGACTTGAGTGTTCATCAAAATATGTTCATCAAATTGAGACCCAGTTTGGTATAGTGGTTGAAGAGCGTGGACTCTAATCTGGGAGAACCGGGCTTGATTCCCCACTCCTCCACATGCAGCAGCTGGTGTGACCTTGGGTCAGTCACAAGTTCTTCTCAGAGCTGTTCTCTCAAGAGCAGTCTCGAAAGAGCACTCTCAGCCCCACCTACCTCACAGGGGGGCTATTGTGGGGAGGGGAAGGGGAAGGAGATTGTAAGCTGCTCTGAGACTCCAAGTGAAGGGTGGGGTATAAATCCAATCTCCTCCTCCTCCTTCTTCTTTAAGAAATCCCTGAATACAAACTTTCAAGATCTGAATATTTCCAACATTTGAGAAACTGGTATTTCCTCCTGAGAAAAAATATGCTAAGTGGGGAAGTGTGGAACTGGTGGAGAGGAGGAGCTTGGCAGACATCATATCATAGATTCCAGTTGCCAAAGCTGCCATTTTCTCCAGAGGAACTGATCTCTGTTGACTGAAGGTCAGTTGTGATACCGGGAGAACTTCAGGCTTGTCTTGGAGACTGGCAGCTTTTAGGTTTGAGAACACGGTCCCAACCGAATGAAACGGCATTATCCTTTCCCCTCTTCCTTCGTCCTTCTCCGTTGTCAAAGTATAGAGTGTCAATTCTTCAGGCTGGAGACCTGATTTTTTTTTTCTTTAATCGCTCCTCAGCATGAAACACCTTCGCATACACCTTGCCGCCACTAATTAAAAGCACAGGCCCAGATTTTCATACGCACTTATCCGCCTTCATTCCCTTCAAAAGGAGAACGTTTAAACCTGAGCTCTGTTCCTTTTCTTTCATGAGAATTCCCGGCCCAGTCGGTTTCCTGGCTTGTGGAACTTCCCCTGCAGCTGGGGGACCTGGCGTTGGCTCATGAAATTGTACCATTTCCCTGCCTTGGCTAGTTCAGTGTGAACAGAGATAAAAACCCAGTGACAACCATAATTGAGGATATTACAGTTAGCCTGTCTGTCATCTCGGGGATCTTGTAAAATCATTTTCTGTTCTAATTTATTACTTTTAGTGTCAATCACACCCCAACGAGCTGAGTAACATCATTAGGCAACCGGGCTCCAGCTACTCAGCACTTTTAAAACGTGGTTTAAGTAGTTGTCTCATTATCTTCAGGACTACAGGAAGTCAGAGTTCAAGGAATTCGCCTCCCTCCCCCCCCCCCCCCCCGGCCGCCCTTCGTTTTTGGACAGAGGTATTGTCAAAGCCAACAGTACCATCTTTGAAGGAGAATGGAAACAATATGCAGTAAATCCGTTGTTGGCGAGATGGTAACCGGGAAAGGGAAACAGTGTTATGTACTTACTAAAGTCCTCTGTCTACGAGCCGCCAGGACTTGATTTTGTGGCAGGACACGCCTCTTGTGTCCTCAGGGTTCCGTATTCAAATTGTGACATTGCTGTGTTAAAAGTAGGTAGTGGGATACTTGTTCCATGGTCTGGGGAATAGATGGCACTAGGTTAGATGGATCATGGGCCCCTTGTTACCGACATTCCTAGAGGGGACTGATGTCACTTCTGGGTTTTCCCTGGAAGTGATGTCATGTAATTTTTAATTTGTTTCTCCCAACTCATCTCCAAGTGATGACAGGAAACAAGAAGATGAGGCTGGCAACACTATATCTTTGCTTTCCTGTTCTTATTTCCTCCTCCCTGCCCCCCGCCACTAGTTTGGTATAGTAGTTAAGTGCGCGGACTCTAATCTGGGAGAACCGGGTTTGATTCCCCACTCCTCCACTTGCACCTGCTGGATGACGTGGGGCAAGCCGTAGCTCTGTACCAGCCATTCTCTCAAGGACAGTTGTCTCAGAGCTCTCTCAGTCTCACCTCCCTCACAGGGTGTCTGTTGTGGGGAGGGGAAGGGAAAGGAGTTTGTAAGCCGCTCTGAGACTCCAAGCGAGTAAAGGGCGGGGTATACATCCAATCTCTTCTCTTCTCTCTTCTTCTATTTGCCACAATTATGGCTGAGGACAGACTGGCAATCTGCCCCGCGAGAGCTCCGCTTGGGAAGCAGGGGAAGGGAGCCCGTTCAGACATCCACAGCTGTCCCTCGGCTCCCTTCCGCACTTACGCGCTTTGAAGCCAGTTTCCTCTCACTGTAGAAGGATACCAGGAGAAACTGTAGAAGGATACCAGGAGAAACCGTCTTCCGCATGCCTCCCGCTTCCAGGCAGTGTGAGCTGGAAGAAGGCGGGATTCAAACGGAGGCAGCTGTGTGAACGTGCAATTTTGGCAATTTGCGCATGAGCGCTCATGCGCACATACGCACATTGCTGGAAACAGCCCTGCCACAAGCTGTGGAGGCTGGCCCACCTGGGGCCGCTTCGCGGCAGTCTGAACGCTCCGTAACAGCATCCTTGCGCAATTCACTGGCCAGTGTGAACGGCCAGCCCCGGGGAATTCCCCCCCCCCCCCGGCAGCTTTTGCCTACGGATTCCTCCCACTCCAGATTGCCAGTCTGTCCTCGGCCTATGTTAGCACAAATTACTACCAGTTTATTTTTTTAAAAAAGAGTGCTTGTCTTTAAGCTCAGCCTCTCAATGAAGACCCAAAAAAGTTTCCATCACCATTCTCTTGTCCTCCTCTTTATGCAACAACCACCCTGTGAGGTAGGTTAGGCTGTGAGAGAGTGACTGACCCAAGAAGTTCTGAGCAATAAACACATCATCCCTGCTTCCTCCATTTCATCCTGGCGCCAGCCTAGCGGAACTCTCTGCCTAGTGACATTTGTGCCCGGCAGGGCCTGTATGCAATGAACCCCCCCCCCCTCACCAAACCAGGCCTCCCACATCCTTACTCTCCCTCATGGGGTAAGGCCATAAACTGGTCCTCGAATTGCCATCTAACGGCCTGAAATAGTCTGGGATGTTCTTAGATTTGTTATTGTTTTAACCGTTTTTAATGGCATGCAAATGAATTTATTGACATGCGGTTTGTGGAATGGATTGTTGAAATATTGTTCACCCCCAGGAGCTCTATGGATAAGGGAGGACAGTCTATAAATTAAATAAACAGATAAACAAGCAACAACCCTGTGAGGTAGGTTAGGCTGAGAGCCTGCGACAAGCTCAAGGTCACCCAGCAAACTTCTGTGGCTGAGCGGAGATTCCAACCTGAGTCTCCCAAATCCCACTCGGCCACTCTAACCACTCCACCCTGCTGCCTCTCGGTTCAGTTTTACTTATTTTTTAAATTTGGTAATCCGCCTTGAGTCTCGGTGCCATAAATATACTCTGTTCAATTAATCTGTTTTAATCTCAAGATTCCAGATTAACCGGTTGGCGCATTGGATTATGTACATCTCCTTTGTATCAAAATTAACTAGATGTTAGCATTATGTTAGCAAGTCCTGGGATAGATAGATAGATGGATAAATGGGTGGAGGATGGGTGGAGGATGGATAGATAGATAGATAGATAGATAGATAGATAGATAGATAGATAGATAGATAGATACAGGGGTCCGTTGGAGCGGGAGTGCACAGGAGCGCAGCTCCGGGAGTGAGGAGCCCAGGGGGCGTGCACATGACCAAGCCCCGCCCCCTCCTCGGCTTCCCCAAGCAGTGCATTGGCGCAGCGCCCCGGGGAAAGCCCTGCTAGGGTCTTTATTGTTTTTAATGTTTTGCCTTTAATATTGATAATGTTATCATTGTTCCTTTTATGACTGTGTGCTGCTTTTCCAGAGACTTGCTCAAAGTGGCATATAAATTTTCTAAGTATACCATTTTTTATCGGGGCACATAGCACATAAGTACTGGAGAAATTTCACCAACCCTTCAGCAGCTTCCATCCCATCAGTTTGGTGTAGTGGTCAGGAGTTGGACTCTAATCTGGGAGAACCGGGTTTGATTCCCCACTCCTCCACATGCAGCTGCTGGTGTGACCTTGGGCCAGTCACAAGTTTTCTCAGAGCTGTTCTCTCATGAGCAGTTCTCCAAAGACCTCTCTCAGCCCCACCTACCTCACAGGGTGTCTTGTTGTGGGGAGGGGAAGGGGAAGGGGTGGGTGGTGCACATGTCCTGGGTATCTCAAGTCTACTTGAAACCTGGTGGTTTCAAGGGAGCAGGAAGAGAATGAGGGTGTGTTCTTGACGCTTCTTTTTATTGCACAAAGTATTGGATGGGGAAGGGAATGGAGGAAGAGCAGGTCAGTTTCACTCACCTGTGGAGTGGAGCCTGAGGGGTGGCTGTTGCCTTCTGATACACTTCCGGTATGTTAGGGGGTGTGGCACATGCAAATGAGTTATGCTAATGAGCTCCTGCACCTCTTTTTCTACTAAATGACCCCTGGATGGATGGATGGATGGATGGATAGATAGATGGATGGATGGATGGATGGATGGATGGATAGATAGATAGATAGATAGATAGATAGATAGATAGATAGATAGATAGAAACCAGTCCTACACATATTTACTCAGAAGTATATCACATTGACTCAACAGTAAAGGAAATAGGCCCAGGATTCTTGGCACTTAACAGAATCCTTCTTTTCATATCTCTCCAGAGCTAGAAAACAGGTCACGAAGGCAACAGAAATCCAGATACAGAAAGAAAATACCAGACCCAACAGATTTCTTCAGCTATTCAATACCTGCCCAGGTTCTTTAGGATGCCATAGCATGCCACCCAAATATTTGGAGCTAGGACACCACGAGGCTGCGCTTGCACAAATGGAGGGGTGTAAATTGCCTGAGATTTCTCTGGGGAGATTGTCGGCTCCTTTGTGGCAATCCCAATCCACCCTGTCAAACGTCTGAGCTAATGGCGAGAGACAATGGACAGTGCTTTGCCCCCTCACCCTGCTCCACAAGAGCAGGGCAGGTTTGCAACCTGACATCCGGGGAAAGGGCCCAGGAGGCAGACAGGCTAGTGAGACAGCCGTTCTTTGCAAAGGGCGTGATCTGCTCGCTGGAGGCCATCCTCAGCTCCCCGGCTGCAGCTGGTTGTCACTTGCATTCCCGTCTGCTGGCGGACGCTGGCCTGCGGTGAACAGAGCTTCAGTTCCAAGGGAAGGGAGCCTTCAGATCCTACAGAGGGGTGACTGAATGGCCCGGGGACAAAATGCTACTGAGATCCTTGCTCGTGACGACCTCATTAGGCGCCAACAGGCCGGCTGGTTTCCTTACTCCTCCTGGCTGAGTTAAGTACTCTGTCCTCATTGCAAAATAGAGAGTCACACTGAGGAAGAAGAGAAGAAGAGAAGAAGAAGAGATTGGCTTTATACCCCTTCACTACCGGAAGGAGTCTCACAGCAGCTTACAATCTCCTCTCCCTTCCCCTCCCCACAACAGACGCCCTGTGAGCAATGCTCGCTCTAAGCTGTGGAGTCTCGTGAGCAAAAATTCTATTTTGTGAGCTACTGGCATTAAAGTCGTGTGCGAGCAATTTGGCTACTGCACAGATTAGTTTGCTCTGAGCCCATCCTTCCTGAGGTAAGACAAAAATGTGTGAGCTGGAGGCTAAAAAACTGTGAGCTAGCTCATACTAACTCAGCTTAGAGGGAACACTGCCTGTGAGGTAGGTGGGGCTGAGAGAGCTCTTTCGAGAACCACTCGTGAGAGAGAACAGCTCTGAAAGAACTTAGAATTGACCCAAGGTCACACCAACAGCTGCATGTGGAGAAGTGGGGATTAGAGTCAGGGCTTCTAATCGCTACACCAAACTAGCTCTCAGGAGAAGTTAAGAGAGGAATCTCTGGATATTGGTAGCTTTAGCCTGACCTGGATGGCCCAGGCTAGTCCAATCTCATCAGCAGGGCTTTTTTTTTGGTAGAAAAAGCCCAGCAGGAACTCATTAGCATAATAGGCCACACCCAATAGCAGAAACCCATTAGCATATTAGGCCACACCCCTGACAGCACAGCTCACTCCCAGGATTGGCTTCCCCGGGTGCCCCACGGGAAGCTGTGGGAACCCAAGGGAAGAAGAAGAGAAGAAGAGATTGGATTTATATCCCGCCCTTCACTCACTTAAGAGTCTCAGACCGGCTTACAAACTCCTTTCCCTTCCCCTCCCCACAACAGACACCCTGTGAGGTAGGTGGGGCTGAGAGAGCTCTTTCCCAAGCTGTCCTGGAGGGAACAGCTGGTACAGAGCTATGGCTTGCCCAAGGTCATCCAGCCAGGTGCAAGTGGAGGAGTGGGGAATCAAACCCGGTTCTTCCAGATTAGAGTCTGCGCACTTAACCACTACACCAGACTGGCTCTCTGTGTAGGAAGGAAGGCAGTTTCTGGATCGGCTTCCCCAGACGCCCCTCTGTGTAATCCGGAGATGAGCTGTAATTCCAAAGAACCCCCAGGTCCTACCTGGAAGCCAGCAGCCCTAAATCCGGGGTTGCTACACAGAGGCAGGAGATGGCAAACCATTTCTGTGATGCAGGATATGATAAGTGCATCCGATTGGCCAGAGATCAGCCAGGAAGTTTTCATGGCAGACTGGGGATTTGAGTCTGGGTCTCCCAGATCGTAGCACAACATTTCTAACCCCAAGGAGAGGCACCAACTCTATTCACATAACTTGGTGGGAGGCAGAAGAGAGGTTTTCATTTTCCAAGCCAGGCTGGAAACTTATTTTCTGGCTGAAATCTGTATCTTTTTGGTATTGCGTCAGGCTCCACACAGCAAGGATTTCACCGGGTTATCTTCCTCTATGCATCAATCACTTACGATACATGAACGCTCCTTAATTACTTCCCTTTTTAATTCGTCGCACTTTACTTTTAAGGAAAGGGACCAAAAAAAAATCTTCAAAGTGCCCAGCTCTTTGATAGAGAAACACATCAAGCAAATGGCATAGAATCAAATCTGACTGCCACACCTCTTCTGACACAACTTATCGGGGTTTCACAGCTGGAAGAGGCTTTGTGATACCCATTCTATTTCTCAATGTGAGGTACCATTTGGATAAAAGACAATCGTGTTGGGCTACCATTAAAGGGTCCATTTGAATAAGGGAATTAATAAAACCGCTGGTCAGGCTGCGTTCCTAACACTTTGATCGACGTGACTGTATTTGAAACATACGTTTGGCGGAGGAAAATGAAGTCAAACTGCAGATTAGTCGTAGGGGTTTGAAGGCAAGAGAAGTTCAGAGGTGGTTTCCCATTGACTGCCTCTGTGAAACAACCCTGGACTTCCTTGGGGGTCTCCCATCCAAGTACTAACCCGGGCCGACCCGGCTTAGCTTCTGAATGCTGACAAGATCAGACTAGCCTGGGTCACCCAGGCCACAGCAAAAACCAGGGGTCATTCTGTAGAAAAAGAGGTGCAGGAGCTCATTAGCATAGCTCATTTGCATAACTCATTTGCATATGCCACACCCCCTAACATGCCGGACGTGTGTCAGAAGGCAACACCCACCCCTCAGGCTCCACTCCACAGGTGAGTGAGACTGACCTGCTCTTCCTCCATTCCCTTCCCCGTCCAATACCTTGTGCAATAAAAAGAAGCGTAAAGAACACACCCTCATTCTCTTCCTGCTCCCTTGAAACGACCAGGTTTCCAGTAGACTTGAGATACCCAGGACATGTGCACTACCCATCCCTTCCCCTTCCCCTCCCCACAACAAGACACCCTGTGAGGTAGGTGGGGCTGAGAGAGGTCTTTTCAGAACTGCTCATGAGAGAACAGCTCTGAGAGAACTTGTGACTGACCCAAGGTCACACCAGCAGCTGCATGTGGAGGAGTGGGGAATCAAACCTGGTTCTCCCAGATTAGAGTCCAACTCCTGACCACTACACCAAACTGATGGGTTGGAAGCTGCTGAAGGGTTGGTGAAATTTCTCCAGTGCTTATGTGCCATGTGCCCAGATAAAAAATGGTATACTTAGAACATTTATATGCCACCTTGAGAAAGTCTCTGGAAAAGCAGCACACAGTCATAAAAGGAACAATGATAAAATTATCAATATTAAAACAAAACATTAAAAACAATAAAGACCCTAGCAGGGCTTTCCCCGGGGCGCTGTGCCTCTGCACTGCTCGGGGAAGCCGAGGAGGGGGCGGGGCTTGGTCATGTGCCCCCCCCCTTCTGGGCTCCTCACTCCCGGAGCTGCGCTCCTGTGTGCTCCCGCTCCAACGGACCCCTGGCAAAAACACATTTATTGCTGGTCTTTCCCATTGTTTTGGATTCAGAGATTTTAAGATGATGGTTTTGATGCAAAGAAGATCAGGGCAAATGATTGTGGAAGGGAACTCCTGGGGGGGGGGGGGGAAGGAGGGAAGGAACTGGCAAAAAAAAAAAGCTATCTGCCCTGACTTGGACAGCCCAGGTTAGAGCCAGTTTGGTGTAGTGCTTAAGCGCGCAGACTCTAATCTGGGAGAACCGGGTTTGATTCCCCACTCCTCCACTTGCACCAGATGGATGATCTTGGGCAAGCCATAGTTCTGTCAGAGCTGTTCTCTCAAGGACAGTCCTGGAAAGAGCTCTCTCGGCCCCACCTACCTCACAGGGTGCCTGTTGTGAGGAGGGGGAGGGAAAGGAGTTTGTAAACCGCTTTGAGACTCTGAGCTAAGGACAGGGTATAAATCCAATCTCTTCTTCTTCTTCTAGACCGATCTTGTCAGATCATGGAAGCTAAGCAGGGTGTGAGTCTACTAGGAAATCCGGGGTCATGACACAGAGGAGAAGAAGAAGAGATTGGATTTATACCCTGCCCCTCACTCGGAGTCTCAGAGTGGTTTACAAACTCCTTTCCCTTCCCCTCCTCACAACAGACACCCTGTGAGGTGTCTTTCCTTCTTCTGCCTACAACAGATGCCCTGTGAGGTAGGTGGAGCTGAGAAAGCTCTGAGAGAACTGCTCTTGAGAGAACAGCTCTGAGAGAACTGTGACTGACCCAAGGTCACCCAGCAGCTTCATGTGGAAGAGTGAGGAACCAAACCCAGTTCTCCAGAACAGAGTCCACTGCTCTTAACCACGACACCAAACTGGCTCTCTCAGACAATGGCAAACCAGCTCTGAATGACTCTTATCTTGAAAATCCTGTGAGGTCACCATAAACTGGCTTTGAGCCAGTCATGTCCCATAGTTTGTAGGCATCATCTTAATCAAGGACTTAGAGAAACCCTAACACAGACACTTCCTGAAGTTTGTCTATGCACCAGGACATGGAGAGAAACCTATGTCCCATCTCTTCCATTCCACATAGAATCTTCAGGTGTACTGAGACTTGCCCAGAACTCTGTGCCTCATCCACATGTCTTTGAATAGACAGGGCTTACCTAAGGGTTGCACTCAGGCTGCGGTCACACGGCCCCTTTAAATCTGGGAGGGCTCCTGGATTTAAAGGGGCCGCATTTTTCAACCGCGGGTTGGGATGTCTATACATCCCAACTCCTGCGGCAGCGTCGGCGGCAAGATCCTACAAGCTTTTCTTGGGAAGTATGCTTGTCTGATGTCCAGCCGAACTTCTGATCAACTAAAATGCAACCAGCTTAAAGTCAACAAAGAACTGGCTGGTGCCCATGTGAGCGAGTGGTTTACGGATAGCCGCCTCAACCACCTTACGCGACGGTGAACCTCCACGGAGGGGACCCCCGTCCGTGAGCGCACTCACACGTCATCACCAAGCCCCAGTATTCTGGTATCTGGATGCAGAGAGTCTTCTGAACCCTGGTTGGTTGGATGGCACCAAGCCAGGATTTCTAACAAGGACTTGCAACAGATTCGTTCAATCCCAGTTTGTACTCGTAATCATCTCTTGTTATGCCTGAAGTCAAATACTTATTTTGTTTTGAGCGACCCCCTTACTGCGATGGAGATGGCTCTATGGGGCACAGATCATTCTTGATGGGAGAAAGAGATGAGGCCAGAAGCAGACAACACAAAGTCTATATGAAATCCAGGACTTATTATTTAGGGCTTCTAGACTAACCAGTTTGTAGCATAATCCACGAGCTGCCATGATGTTGCTGCAAACCACAAACCCGTTAAGTAGTAGAACCTGTTAAGTAGAACCATTCCAGGGATCAGTGATAATATCACTATGTGTATCATTCGGTTGCAAAAAATTTAGCTGTAACAGTTCCCTCCATACGAAATCTTCTGTGCCCACAACATGCCTAAAAAGATTTGGAACACATCACTTCCCCACACAATGCCTTGTGGCAGAGAGATGATGGGATAGAGGTGATTAAGGGGCGAGTGAAGTTGCTTCTGTTGTTGTTCAGGTTTATTAAAACATGCTCAGAGCTGGAACAGGGGAAAGAAGGAAAGGAAAGACGAGAGAAGGAAGGAAGGAAGGAAGGAAGGAAGGAAGGAAGGAAGGAAGGAAGGAGGGAGGGAGGGAGGGAGGGAGGGAGGGAGGGAGGGAGGGAGGGAGGGAGGAGCTAACAGTAGCTGGCTGAATGCTAGTGAAAAGGGAAGAAATTGATATTCTTTATTGTTAGAGAAACCATACCAAGATCCGAAAGGAGAGGTACATACACATTCTAGCTAGCTATCTAAGGCCAAGGACAGACTGGCAAAATGAAGCGCAAGGGAAGCGGGGCAAAAAGACCCGGGCTGAGTTGTCGTGGAGCTTTCCGTTCACACTGCATAGACTGATGCGGGACCATACCGGGGAGGAGGTTGAACGGAGTGTTCACACTGCAGGGTGGCCCCTGGTGCCACTGCCATGGTGGTACGTGGCTTTGGTCCCTTTTGCCGACCTGCGCATAGGCGCATGAGCACATAGGCGCATGGGCGCCGCAGCCAGATCAGTGAGTTCACATTACTGGCGCCGCTCGATGCATGGCTTATTTGCGTCCACACTGCCAGGAAGCGGGATGAACGTGCACCCAGACGGCTTGACACCAGTTTCACCAGGTACCCGTTTAACGCAGGATGAAAGCGCTTCGGCACTGGGTGAGGATGGCATGGCAACGCCGGGCAGCTGTGGCTGTCTGAATGGGCTCTCTTCACCCACTTGAAAAGTGGACCTATATTGGGCCAAAATGCCAGTCTGTCCTCGGCCCCAGATAGGATAGAGAGAGAGCCAGAGATTGCGTTAGTACTCATGGAGGTCACAGATAGAAGAGAGCAAGAGACAAAGAAAGGACAAAGGTAGGAAGAAAAGGAAGCATGCTGAAAGAAAGGACTTCCTGACGGAGCAGTTCCTCAGCAGCACAGGCTTCCTCAGGAGCTGGTGGGCTCTCCATCTTTGGAGGTTTTCAGAGGCTAGATGGCCATCTGGCAGCAATGCTGATTCTGTGAATTTAGGCAGATCACGAGAGGGAAGGCAGGGAGGGCTGCCTCAGTGCTTAGTTCTCCTGACCCTTCCTTACACACCCAGGGAAATGCTGATCGCCAC
Organism: Lepidodactylus listeri; assembly: GCA_029233225.1. Lineage (NCBI taxonomy): Eukaryota > Metazoa > Chordata > Lepidosauria > Squamata > Gekkonidae > Lepidodactylus > Lepidodactylus listeri. The sequence continues at coordinate 10,610,370 of JARCFY010000021.1, forward strand.
TTTGGGGGGCAGGAAGCAATTTTTCTCTAGACCAGTTTGGCTGGAGATCCTGGAGGTTTTTAGTCATCTTCTGGGTGTGGCCCAGCGGTCCCTGCAGGTGTGGAGGGGGAAGGATTTGTGAATTCCCTGCATGGTGCAGGGGGCTGGACTAGATGACCCTGGAGGTCCCTTCCAACTCTATGATTCTATGAAAGGAAGTCCCTGAGACCACCATTCTGGGTAAAGAAAGAGAAAACAGCAGAAGAGACAATTGGAAGTATCCAGAAGAGCTGTCCACATTACTAGCTATACTTACCCTTTTCAAGTACTGGTGAGGAAGGAAGGAAGGAAGAAGGAAAGGAAAGGAAAGGAAAGGAAAGGAAAGGAAAGGAAAGGAAAGGAAAGGAAAGGAAAGGAGGAAGAAAGGAAGGAAGGAAGGGAGAGAGGGAGGGGGAGGGAGGGAGGAAGGAAGGGAGGGAAGGAAGGAAGGGAGAGAGGGAGAGAGGGAGGGGGAGGGAGGGAGGAAGGAAGGAAGGAAGGAAGGAAGGAAGGAAGGAAGGAAAGGAAAGGAAAGGAAAGGAGGGAGGGAGGGAGGAAGAAAGGAAGGAAGGAAGGGAGAGAGGGAGAGAGGGAGGGGGAGAGGAAGGAAGGAAGGGAGGGAGGGAGGAAGGGAGGGAGGGAGGAAGGGAGGGAGGGAGGGAGGGAGGGAGGAAGGAAGGAAAGGAAAGGAAAGGAAAGGAAAGGAAAGGAAAGGAAAGGAGGGAGGGAGTCAGGAAGGAAGGAAGGAAGGGAGAGAGGGAGAGAGGGAAGGGGAGGGAGGGAGGAAGGAAGGGAGGGAGGAAGGAAGGAAGGCAGGAAGGAATGAATGAAGGAAGGAAGGAAGGAAGGAGAGCGAGGAAGACAGGCAGAAAGACAGGCAGGCAGGCAGGAAGGTCTAGACGCCTAAACTGAGGTGAAGTAGAAGTGCTTAGATTTATAGTTTAATTTGGAATAATAAATCAAGTGTTTGCTTTAGTTTATTTTTCTCTGGCATTGTGAACTTTTAAGGGGATTCCCAATTTAGCTAGCTGCAGACTATTGCATTAAGTCCCGCTTCATATCTGCGTGATTGACAAAGTCAATGACATTCCAATCTAGGATGTTTGGAACGAACGCCTGGGATATTAATATCTCCGCACCACCCCCGCGAAGAACAGCAAAATCCTGCACGGACGGATGAGTCAAAGTAGAACAGCGGCAAACACATTCTAACCTCTGACTCTGTGATGAAGAGCGTGGGCACTCGCTGCCGTTCCAATTTTAATTTTGGTGGCATCAAAGGAAAATTCAAGAGCCCGGAGGGGGAAGAAACGTAGCTCCTGCACTATGACTCTGATCAAATGAAATGCTTTCCGCCCAGATGAAAATTACCGTGGGAATTTGAAAACGGCATCGGGAATCATATCCTTGCAAATATTCCCCCCGCGTTTTCTAAGAGAACGTGAAGGCGCGGGGAGGGGGTGCCACGAGAGAATCAGGGTCTAGAAAGAAGGGGTCCTTAATCCACACTGCACCCACCCGTTTCTTCCCGCAAAGGACCCTCTGAACATAATAACGCAAGACGAGCCCTGCTATTTCAGACCAGTGGTCCATCAAGAACTTTATGAGCTGCTCCCCAATAAAGAAACGATTCCTCTATCCCCCTTCTGAATCACATTCATAATTTTACAAACCTCTCCGTATCCCCCCTTTTTGTTGCTGTTGTTGTTCGGTCGCACAGTCGAGTTCGACTCTTTGCAACCCCATGGACCAAATCACGCCAGGGCCCTCCTGTCTGCTGTTGTGCTCTGGAGTTTGCTTAATTTCATGTCCGTGGCATCGATAACACTGTCCAACCATCTCATCCTTTGTTGTCCCCTTTTTCTTTAACCTTCAATCTTTCCCAGCATCAGGGTCTTCTCCAGTGAGTGCTCCCTTCTCATTGGGTGGCCAAAGTATTTGAGCTTCAGCTTCAGGATCTGGCCTTCCAGGGAACAGTCAAGGTTGATTTTTTTTAGGATTGACTGATTTGATCTCCTTGCAGTCCATGGGACTCTCAAGAATCTTCTCCAGCACCATAATCTGAAAGCATCTATTATTCAGCGCTCAGCCTTCCTTATGGTCCAACTCTTACAGCCATAGATTACTACTGGGGATACCATTGCTTTGACCGTATGGACTTTTGCTGGCAGGGTGATGTGTCTGCTTTTTATTATGTTGTCTAGGTTTGCCATTGCTTTCCTCCCACCAGATGCCACGATCTTAGTTTTTTTTTTTTTTTGATCTTGAGTTTCAATACAATTTTTGCACTCTCCTCTTTTATTCTTAGCAAGAGGCTCTTAAGGTCTTCTTCACTTTCTGCCATTAGAATGGTACCGTCTGCATATTGTTGTTGATGTTTTTCCCGGCAATCTTAATTCCGGCTTGTGATTCACCCAGGACGGCATTTCACATGATGTACTCCTCATATAAACTAAATAAGCAAGGTGACAATATACATCCTTGTCATACTCCTTTTCCTATGCTAAACCAATCAGTTGTTTCATATCCGGTTCTAACTGTCGCTTCTTGACCCTGATACAGGTTTCTCAAGAGACATGTCAGGTGGTCCTGTAGTCCCATCTCTTGAAGGACTTGCCACAGTTTGTTGTGACCCGCACAATCAAAGGCTTTAGTGTAGTCAATGAAGCAGAAGTCCCGTATTTTTCGCTCCATAAGACGCACCTGATCATAAGACGCACCTTGTTTTTAGAGGAGGAAAACAGGAAAAAATGAAACAGAGAGAAAGAGAGAGAGAGAGAGATAAAGGAAGGAAGGAGGAGGAGAGAGAGAGAGAAAGAGAAAGGAAGAAAGAAAGGTGGGGACAGAGAGAGAGACAGAAAGACAGACAGACAGAAAAAAGGAAAGGAAGGAAGGAAGGAAGGAAGATAGAGAAAGGAAAGAAGAGAGACGTGGGCATGCCATGCAAAGCCAGGCCTTTCTGGGCAAAGTAGCCACGGAGCTTAATCTGTGGGCGGGGCTTTCTGCTGCTGGCTGTCATAAAGGGGAAAAGCGCTTAAAGGGAAAGAGTACTTAGCCTGGTGGGGTTTTTCCTGCCGTTTCCCTTTTAAGTCTTAACAGCTCAGGCCCAGCAGGGAGGGGCGGGGAAGGCTGGGATGCCAGCCTGAATGGCGTTCCCCTGCGTTCCTGCTGAAGAAAGAGCCCTGTTACAGGTAAGAAAAGCTCCATATTCGCTCCATAAGACGCACACACTCCCTCCCCCCTTTTGGGGGGAGGAAAAGTGCGTCTTATGGAGCGAAAAATACGGTAGATGTTTTTGCTTTCTCCATAATCCAGCGAATGTTTGCAATTTGATCTCTAGTTCCTCTGCCTCTTTGAAACCCAGCTTGTATTTCTGGCAGTTCTCTATCCACGTGCTGCTGAAGCCTCGCTTGCAGGATCTTGAGCATGGCCTTGCTAGCGTGTGAAATGAGTGCAATTGTGTGATAGTTTGAACATTCTTTGGGACTGGAGTGTAAGCTGACCTTTTCCAATCCTGTGGCCACCGTTGCGTTTCCCAAATTTGCTGGCATATCGAGTGCAGCACTTTAGCTGTCTCTCTTCTAAACCCATACTCTTCAGCTGTTCCTCATAGGAAAGATGCTCCAACTCCAAATCGTCTTGGTTGCCCTCTTCTGTATTTTTCTAGCTCTGCAATATCTTTCTTGAGATATGGCAACTAGAGCTATACCCGCTATTGCTCTATATAGGGGCATGGCAGTCTTGGCTATTTTACTCTTAATCCCTTTCATGGAGTTTGCCATATCCCGGGTCGACATTTTCATCAAGCTGTCCCCTACAACCCAAAGATCTCTTTCAGTCTTGGTCTCAGAAAGTTCAGACCCCACCAGCGTATATATAAAGAAAGGATTTTTGTTTGTTTGTTTCAATGCGTATCACTGTTCTCTGTACTACACTGAAATTCGCCATGTCATTGCCCGCACATCTAATTTAAAGAGACTTTTCTGTAGTTCTTCACTACCCATCTTGGTTTTCACTACCCTGAATAATTTGGTATCATCTGCAAACTTGACCACTACACAGAGCCAGAAAAGAGTGTGCCGTAGGTTCTCGGACAATGTTTTTTTACTCTGCCTGGAAGGGAGAGGAGACTGTAAGCCGCCCTGGGTGAAGGGCAGAGTATAAATTTTCTTCTTCTTCTTCTTCTTCTTCTTCATCTTCTTCTTCTTCTTCTTCTTCCTGCAGTTGTGATTCTAGCAGCCCATCTACCCCTCTGATTCATCCTAACTAATTTATTTTCTTTTTTAAAGAGCCACATTTCATTCTATCCACACTGAACCACCTTTGGCTCTGAAGCCACAGGGTACTACAGACCCTTGGTCTAGTCAACATATTTAGAAGAAGAAGAAGAGAAGAGATTGGATTTATATCTCGCCCTTCACTCGGAGTGGCTTACAATTCCCTTCCCCTTCCCACAACAGACACCCTGTGAGGTAGCTGGGGCTGAGAGAGCTCTGAGACAATTGTCCTTGAGAGAACAGCTGTGCCAGAACTATGGCTTGCCCAAGGTCATCCAGCAGTTGCAAGTGGAGGAGTGGGGAATCAAACCCGGTTCTCCCAGATTAGAGTCCGCGCACTTAACCACTGCACCAAAGTGGTATTTCTCACACCGATCCCCTGACATTGCTGCAACCAGTTGCGTAGTTTCCATAAAGTTTCCTCCAGAACCAGATGTGCTACAGTCCAGTGGAAAGATTGCATTCATATAGATATATATATATAGCCCTGACCTGGATAGCCTGATCTCATCAGATCTCAGACACTAAGCTGGGTCGACTCACCCTGGCCAGCATTTGGATGAGAGACCTCCAATGAATACCAGGGCAAACCACCTTGGAACACTTCTTGCCTTGAAAACCCTACAGGGTTGCCATAAGTCAGCTGTGACTTGACCAAATTTCCCACCACGACCCCACACACACACAAATTAAAACACACAAGCCAATCAAATTAGCTCATAGCCATTTTGATCAACTACCCTTTAAGACCAAAACCCCTTTGGAGCCACAGGATCAATAATTATTTTTTAATTAAATGCACTTATAAATAGAACAGTCTTGCCTGCTCAGCAGAAATACAGAAAGGATGGAGTTATTTGGTCTTCTGGAAACCTAGACCAGTGGGAGAGGGGGGTTGGGGAGACAAGGGCACAGGAGACTGATGTTGTTTATTTATTTATTTATTTGAATTTATATCCCGCCTAGCCAGCACAAAGCAGCTCTAGGCGGCTCACAACATTTAAAATCAGTATACAAAGTTAATTATAATTTAACAGTAAAACCAATAAACCCACTAAAAAATGGCGGCAATTTACAAATCCGGCACCAGAGAACTGCATCTACTACTTCATCCCTGGCCAGGGTCAACCACCAGGAGATGTACCGGGCCTACATATCACTGGCCACTTACCCGTGGCCATTTTCCCCAGTGGCAGCCCCAAAAGCCTGGCGGAAGAGCTCTGTCTTGCAGGCCCTGCGGAACTGCAAAAGGTCCCGCAGGGCCCTGATATCTTCTGGGAGCTCATTCCACCAGTGGGGGGCCGCCACTGAGAAGGCTCTATTCCTGGTGGTCGTCAATCTGGCCTCTCTCAGGCCAGGCAAGGTCAGGCGATGTTGTGTGCCTGATCGCAGTGCTCTCTGGGGTATATACAGGGAAAGGCGGTCCTTGTTGACATTACTACGTAATTTAGTGCCAATGTGTAGCTCTAGGAATTGCTGGAAACTCTATACTAAAACCATAACATTTCCAGCAATTCCTAGAGCTACCCATTGTCCCTTCCAGGTTGTAACCTGAAGCAACACACTGGTGTGGCGGCTGGTGATATGTTTATTTTTTTTAATTTCTCATGGTGGTTATTGTAGATGATTGGCGGTAGACCACCCACCATAGTAGGATGCTTTGCAACCCTATGTTCAATACCATAACTGTCTAATGGAAATCAGTCCTACTTGGCCAACAGATGGAACTGTCACAAGGTGATCTCAGTTGGGAAGCAGCAGTATATAGGGGGAGATGCCCTCTCATGTGACTTTGGAAAAGGGCCCCTCAAAGGCGCAAAAGGGTATGATAGGTGGATTGTCAGATAGTTGTGGAACTCAGAACTTGGGAGACAATTGGTGGTTTTACTTGTGGTTTTGAATAGGGAAATCTGGCTGTGGTAGGGATGAGACGTGGAAGCAGGATGAGTAGTGGTGTGTAAAGCATGCCGTGGATACATATGACTAAATATTAGGAAGAACTTCCTGACAGTTAGAGTGGTTCCTCAGTGGAACAGGCTTCCTCGGGAGGTGGGGGGCTCTCCTTCTTTGGAGGTTTTCAAACAAGAGACTAGATGGTCACCGGACAGCAGTGCTGATTCTGTGAATTTAGGAAGAGGGCAGGGAGGGTTGCCTCAGTGCTTCATTCTTGTGGCCCTTCTTACCCACCCAGGGAAATGCTGATTGCCACTTTGGGGTCGGGAAGCAATTTTTCTCCAGCCAAATTGGCCTGGAGATCTTGGAGGGTTCCCCCCCCCCCTCATCTCCTGGCCATGAAACAGCAGTCACTGCTTGTGTGGAGGGGAAGGTATTTGTGAATTTCCTGCATTGTTGGACTAGATGACCCTGGAGGTCCCTTCCAACTCTATGATTCTATGATGTCCTAAATACTTTACATTACAGGTCACTAGAGGTATGGGTAGCATCCCAACATTAATAAATGATTTGGGCAGAGCGATCACAGGTGGTGCAGGATGTCCAGTGCTGTCGGCAGGTTTTTGTGGGGCCCTCCACTATGGCTTCCTCCTGACCCTTTATAGGGTTTCCAACTCTGGCTTTAAAAATTCCTAGAGATTTGGGGGAGGTATCTGGGGTGCATGGAGTCTGGTGAGGGGAGGGAGTTCAGAAGGTATGTGACGCCATAGAGTCTGCCCTTCAAAGCTGCCATTTCCTTCAAGTAGGGCTACCCCCCTCCAGGTGGGGCCTATAAATCTCTAGAGCAGTGGTTCTTAACCTGGGTTCGATCGAACCCTAGGGGTTCAGTGAGTCAGTCTCAGGGGTTCGGTGGGGCCTCCAACTTAGTACTATTACTAAGTACTAAGAATTATTTTTCACTAAAGAAGGGTTCGGTGAATGTGCATATGAAACTGGTGGGGTTCGGTACCTCCACCAAGGTTAAGAACCACTGCTCTAGAGTTACAAGGGATCTCCAGACAGCAGTCAGCGGTTCCCCCTGAAGAAAATGGCTGCTTTGAAGGGTAGGCTATATGACATTATACTCTGCTGAGGTCCTCCCCCCCAACCCCCACCTTCCCCCGGCTCCATACCCCAAACCTCCAGGGATTTCCCAAACCAGAGCTGACAATCCTGCCTGCAAAGGAGACTGATCTCTGTAGTCTGATGTTTATTTGTGATTCTGGGAGAACTCCAGGGGGGTCTCACTTTGAGGTTTGTGACCCTATCCTTTAATTATTGCTCCCCCCCTTGTGTCATACTTTCCCCATCCCAATCGTAGCTAGGTCACAGGAAGCAAAACCATTACATGCACTCTCTCTATTCCAAAGGGGCTCTCAGAGGGGACCGCTGGAAGACTCTCCTATTTCTACAGTCCTTTTGCACTCTGCTTTTTCCACGACCGCCAGGCATCAGATTGGCTCGGTGTCTTCAGATGACAGCCGGCCCTTTCCTGGGCCATAGGTCTTGGCAGTTACCCAGTCGTGCCAACCTCTGGTACCAACCCCGAGGCCCACCGCAAGGGTCGAGCGCAACGGCCTTTGTTTATTCCACAAAACAGGCCTGCGTTGATCACGAGATCATTTATCTGCAAGGCATTTTTATTTTTACTCTTGGGGGCGGGGGGAGAACCGCGACTAAATAAGTAACCGAAACATCATAACAATGTAAAGGGAGCGAAATCAAACCGCCGTCATTCATTCCTGAACTTTGATTGTTATATCTATGCATGTTTTAAAAGAGAGAGAGAGGGGGGAGAAACTAAACATGTGTGCTGCCTTTTAATAAAGATCATATTAAAAATTCAATAAATAGCAATATCTCTGATCTTTTAACAAAAGCTGGCGGTGTACAGGAAATTAAATGGGGGGGGGGAACCCACCCTTGTTAATCCTTTTTGATTTCTGTACATGGTAGCTGGAAGCACAATTCGCACTGAATTTTCCTCTCTCGCTCCTTCTGTCTCACATTTTGTTCTTTTCTTTTTTTAAAAGTGTGGGGGGGGGGGGAGAGAAGAACCCTTCTTGCATGCAAAACGTTGTCTGGGTAACCTCGGTGTAAACAGCAGCCAGTTCCTTAGCTACATTTTCCCTCCCGAAACAAATAATAAAATAAATAATTTCGTTTTCATGACCGGGGGGGGGGGGGCGCGTGGAGAGGCGAGGGTCGTGGGGAGGAGAAAGGGCAGGGTGCCATTGTCTCATTTTTTTGTGGCCTTGCTGTGAGGGATCTGTCTCGAACCAGGTGATAACCTGATAGACTTTTATCTTGTCTTTTCCGGGCCTCCCAGATGCCTGCCAACACTTCAACGGGCTGTTAGACATTTTAAATATTCCCCCAGAGTCCTAACCTTACCCCTTTTCTCTTCTCGTCAGCTGGAATGTCTCCGAGCTGTCAAGGGCTTGTTGCTTATTGATGTTTCTGCGTGTTTTATGTCTTTTCTGAGATATGACAGCCCCTGACATAGGGCTGATTTCAATCAGCCAACTTTCTGGAGAGCCTTGACAATCCCCCCCCCCCCCCCCCCCAACCTCCTTTACTCACATAGGCCCGGCCTACTTCAGAGGCCTCTGTCTAATGAAAATATTTCAGGAGACTGAAATAAAAGGCCCAGTGCTCAACAAACAACCCTTGATGAATTCACAAAACTAAAAAAAAAAAAGGGGGGGGGGAGAGAAGGAGGGAGAGAATAATAATAATAATAAAAAAAACCCCTTCTGCTTTTGTTATAAGGAAAGCAAGAAGAAAGAGTGACCTCACGAGGCAAAGGTTTTGACACTGAATCAAATCCCTTTAGGCCTCAACTGGCAGGCCGGGCCGGGCTTTTAGATTACTTTATCACATCTTGAGAAACGAGGCTGGTCTATGTTCTTCGGGGTCTCCCGCTTGTAAAGAGCTGGCTATTTTACCCCAGAGCTGCTTCTGAAGTCAAGCTTCAAGGTCTCCTGGAAAATGGAGGCTTGGTTTTGTTTTGGGTTTTTTTTGAGATCCTGGCTGAAAACGGGGAGGGAGGCTTCTAATCTCCGCTGTTGGTTATTTATCTTTGCAAAACAACAACAGGAGGGGGGGGGGAAAGATGTGGCGTGAAGAGGGCGGGCAGAGATCCGCTGACTTGTAGGGCGCTAGGATGAAGGAAAGAAAAAAATTTATGTGGGGAAGAATGGCGGCAGCGAGCCGATTATGGAACAGCCAAGGTATGCTTTAATGAGAAGAAGAAGAGAAGAGATTGGATTTATACCCTGCCCTTCACTACCCAAAGGAGTCTCAGAGTGGCTTACAAACTCCTTTCCCTTCCCCTCCCCACAACAGACACCCTGTGAGGGAGGTGGGGCTGAGAGAGCTCTTTCCCAAGCTGTCCTTGAGAGAACAGCTGTGACAGAACTATGGCCTGCCCAAGGTCATCCAGCAGGTGCAAGTGGAGAGGTGGGGAATCCAACCAAGTTCTCCCAGATTAGAGTCCGCGCACTTAACCACGACACCCGTCTGGCTCCGTTGCATCCCTTAGATGTGGTTAGATTGGTTGTTTTGGGTTGTTTTTTTTTACCAGATCACCTCCAAGCGTGCTCTGAGTACACTTGGAGATGAGCTAGGCCAAATTAAAAGACACCAGGAGGTAGTTCCGAACTTTTTTTTTGAGTTCCTGATATTATTCTGCATCTCTTTCACCTCTCTGTAACATCTCCTGAGCCACACACCTTCCCTTTGTCTCCTTCGAACCCACCTTGTACGGATGGAATGTTGATGTTCCACTACAAAGAGAGAGGATTCTGAATTTCTCGACTCTTTTGTTTTGACCCCCAAGTCCCAGTTCCAATTTTGCTTCTTCTGTTGCATGAATCAGACCTGTGATTCTAAACTTGTTTTCTTTTGCCCTCACACTGCATGGTTTTCTTTTGCCCTCACACTGAATTTACAAAATAATTGGCAGTTCCAAAGCACCCCCCCCTGTAATCCTGTTTCTGGAGTCCCGTTGTCTTCATGCTTTAATATCTACTCTTACGAAGGGGCTTCAGACAAGACAGTTAATTCTTTGGCACAATGGCCAAGCATCAAACATACCTCACAGATGTCAGTTGCATAGGGTTGCTGGGTCTTACCTGCATTCTGGCAGGGGGCTCCAGCCTGGCTCCCAGTGTCTTCTGGCATGCGTGCCATGATGACATCACCCAGAAGTGATGTCATCACACCAGGCACGTTGTTCAAGGGATGCTCTAGCATTTGGGTTAAAAATATATATGGTCACCATAGAGTTTTTACCCAAATGCTAGAGCGTCCCCTGCACGACATGCCCGGTGCAATGACATCACCTCTGGGTGACATCATCATGCTGGGAATGTTGGGTGCAATGGGGTCTTCAGAGGTGGGGCTCCCCCACCGGCCAGTTGGCCGGTGGTGGATTGGGGCCCCTGAAAGTGAGAAAACCCCACCTCATTAGGGGAATGGCCACTCTACAGAGTTCCTGGAGATCGCTAGAACTACTGCTGTTGCTTCTGGGTTTTCCCCAGAAGTGATGTCATCACATTCATGACACACACACCCACCATATCCCGTCCCCCAACTCTTCCACTAGTTGCCAGGCTCCTATATGGGTATGCTCAGCAACTGCAATTCACACTCAACACTGGCATATTTAATGATGCCAATTCTTGTGCTATTCTATGCTCGCTAAGGTTGCCAGATGTGAGGCAAAGCCTTGAGATCTCCCAGAATTACCACTGATCTGGTCTCCACCTCTCTGCCCTTTTGTTGGCCTTCCAGAGGAACAGGTTGACCAGTGTATGAGACAGGATGCTGGACCACTGTTCTGATCAAGCAGAGCTCTTCTTATGTCCTTATGGCAGAGATCAGTTCCCCTGGAGAAAATGGCTGCCTTGGAGGGTGAACTCAAGGGCATTAAACACGGTTGAGCTTCCTCCCCAAACTTCGCGCTCTGTATGCTCCACCCCTCAGATCTCCAGGAATTTCCCAACCTGGAGTTGGCCACCCAGTCTATAAGCTTAGAAGCAGACTGGCAAGACTGCCAGTGTGAGGAAGGGGAGGGGCGTCAGACAGACAGCAAATGAAGTAAATAGATAATAACTGCAGCGCAACATCCTTGCATTAGCTGGTTTTCCCCTTGCCTGTGGTATTTTTCACACCCTGTGGCATGATGCTAAATTAGCCAAGGAGGAATCCACTATGCAGGCAAAGCACATATTTTCTCAGATCTCAGTGACTCGCTTGAAGCAATGTATTGCACAAAGAATAATCTCTTTACCTAGTACCAAAATAGACGCTATACTGCCAATCACACTATTCTATATGGGTTTTTTTTTAAAAAAATGGTTGATATTTTTGAACAATATTAATATCATCGTAATGGCATAGGCCTATTGGGTTAGCCTGTCTTTTATAACTTTGGATCCAATTTCGGCCTTGTTTTCCACAGGACTGTCACTATCCATTTCCGCTGCCATTTTTTCCAGTCAGCGCAAACCCTGTCATTGGACTATTGTTTGAAGGTGATCAGTGGCTTCTAGTATTATTATCATTTTGCCAGAGTGTCTCAACTGTCAACCATTTTTTTAAAAAAAAGTATTAAAAATCGTGTGTGGGAGAGGAAGGAAGAGATGACTTAACTTTTTCTGATTTCTTCCTTTCTTTTTTACCTCACTCATAAATGTGTTAGTGTTGGTAACCGAGTGAGTTGCTGAAAGGGAAATGTGTATGGAAGGAATGGTCCACACACTATCTCCAGGGAGCACAGAATGCCTTCACAGGATGGCTTTTGGATTTTAATTTATATTGGTCCTGACTCGTGACATAGGCCGAGTAAACTAGGCCCGAGAGTCAAGCCTCCCAGTGACCCTTGCATACAGCGCTTGAGAGAAGATGTCAGCTTCCAGAACTCTTAGGGATCACGGGGCTGCCAAACGTTCTGAAAATGACTGCCAATTTGGCCTGGTCTCTGCTGAACGTGTGCCCAAGAGGGAGGAGAATGATGGTAATAAAGCAGTTTAGTTCAGAAACGTTTCGCTTCCAATACCCCCCCTTCCAGTCTGTTTTAGGGCAATATTATTCAGACAGGCACACAGACAATATCCACAGGCTAAATACCCTGTTTCAAAGAAATGAATGTGGGGGGGGGGGATAAACTCTTAATATGAGTAGCTTCTTCTCCCCAAACGCAGGTTGTTGCTCCCAGACGTTAATTTCTTTTTCCTGGTTCTTTCACGGTTGCACCTAAGCCAGCCAAAAAAGGAGATGGTTTGCACCGTTCACTCCTGGAGCAGAAAGGGCTAACTTACATTTCATTAGACAGTAATCAATTTTTTCTTCCACTTCCATCTATACTATTTCCCCGGTGGCTTTCAAGGTTAAGACAGAAAGAAATGCAGCTTTATTATGAAGGAGATCAAAGGAGAATCTTCCATACGTTTCAGTTGAGGGACTCGACCACTTGTCCAAGTTAGCTGGGATGCATCAGTCCAGTGAGATTAACGAGAGCAAATGTGGCACATAAAAGAATAGATAACTCAGAAGTCTAAAACAAATTTAGAGTCCAGGGGCACATTTAAGTCCAACAAAGGTTTATTCAAGGTATGAGATTTCATCTTAAAGGTGCCACTGGATGCTAAATTTGTTCTACTGCTTCAGACCAACACAGCTGACCATCTGGAACTAACTCAGAAGTCTTTCACTAATAGGAGAAGGAAGTAATATTCCCAAGACAAACCTGCTAGTTGAATTTCAGGAATTTGGAAACTAGGGGGGTTTCCCTAGTGCAATCTCACATACTTACCATAAATTTTTGTTACAAGAGACAAAGGTACCTCTAAGAATCGCCAGAAATCATAGCATTTCCAGAGATTGCTGGAGCTACCATTTGGTAGAGTGGGGATTTGAACCTGGGTTTCCCAGGTTCTAGTCCATCTCGATGACCTCTACCCCACACTGGCTTCCAGACAGGTAGACAAGAACTGTGTCTTGAGCCTCACTTGAAACGAACTATGTAGGCTAAAGTTCAGGAACTGGTAATATGGTTTGCTGTGAACAATGCTGTATTGTTGACTTCCTGTATCATCTGACAGAAGAGAAGATGGCCTGTTAGTCCATCTGGGTTGGCACGTCTAGAGACACGTGCAACTTCTCATGGAAAAAGAATCACTGGCCTTATCAGTGTCTTTTGGACTTCCCTTGACACTCCTCAGATGTATTGCGTGTGGAGGATGGAGCTTCCAAATCTGCTGCTGTAGATAAAATCCAGGGACAACTGAAGGACACGCACAACACCCTCCAAACATTAATCTTATTGATCCTCTTCTGGCTTCCTTTTTGGAATTCCTCAGGATGATGAATACTCACATCCGTTTTGGATATCCCTTTAGAAAAGATTCCAAAAGCCACAGCAGTGAAGCCTATTAAAAGTGGCCAGAGGGTGTGTTCAGATGGGCAGCTAATCCCACCAGTGGCCCAGCTCTGATTTGATCTAGATCTTTTTTTATCCAGTGTTGCACAACCGGACAGCTCCCCCATGAATCACCTTAGTGCACATGGACTCCATGGTGGATTGTCTAGTTGGCATCCACCTTTAGGAGCTGTGCAGTCGGGGTTGTAGGTTTTTGGGTTTTTTAAAATCTGTTTGTGCATGCACATATGTGCCTCACCGTGTACTTGTTTTCCCATGCATGCACAGACTTAAATGGGAAAAGCACCGCCAGCGGTACCTTCCTCTAGGTACCATTTCAGTTAACAAAGTTCATAAATTTCACGGGACCTTCAGAAACATTAAATTGTCCAGATCATTTGAGTGGAGCTCTGCAAACGTCGCATGTTTAAGTGGTTATGTGCGCATTGCTAAGACTTTTTAAAAAAATGGCAGCCATTTGGGATGGTCTGATTGCATGCTGGTGGAATGACCAGATGGGGAAAAGTCCGCCATTGGCCCGTCAGCAAGCTTTGGACCAGACTTTCACCACTATCTTTTAAGTATGGCTTCCCCTTTGGGAATCGATGGGCTGATCACGAAAGCGACACGTTTCCCAGATGTTGCTGTCTGGATGTGCCCTTTAAATCCACCAGGCACTCGTGCCTGGCATGGCTCAAAAGAGCCGTCTGAACGCGACCAGATATAGTTACAGCTCCAAGTGGAAGCCACCTTGGCCCATGAGGAAAGAAGGGGTATAAATAAATGTTTTAATAAAAAGATAGATTTTTAGATGGATGTTGTAAACCACCTTGAAGTACATACCTGGTGGAGAAGAGGCTAAAACTCTTTCAGACAAACAATGATTTCATTCTGACAGTTACATCCACACTGAAAATCCACATTCCACCAAAAGTCGAAGGCAAGACGGCTCTCTTGATTCTAATGGGGCTGGAGAGCTTCCACAGCTTTTCAGTCAAAAAAGTGTCCGCCTATCAAGACATCTGGGTGTTGAAAATGAAATCCGACTGACTCAACATGACCACTCTGCCAAAGCAGATTCATTCATTGTGGTGGATTTCCAGCATGGCAACATTCCAGAGTTGGCAGACAATTTCCCTCTTTAGCACACATCATTATATAATTTGGACTAGCATAATGTTACACAGTCCTGGCTTCATGGTGTCAGGGACACCACTGGCTCCTTTTTGTCTCTCCCCTTTGAATGTGAAGTTATAAATGTCTCGGGCCCGCAAATTGGGATGTCATCCAAGATTCTGTACGTGGTTTATCTCTGGTGTAAATGCTGTTGACTTCCGCAGGCAAAGGCATTCCAGGCGAACTGAACCGTATCTTATGAACGACTGCAATGCCAACAGAAACTTTACACAGCGATTTTTATTAAGTAAAAACAAACTCCTTGATATATTGCCGCTGTAATCTTGATGGGACCAGTCTGTGAAGTGTGCTTAATGGAACCTGAATTATCGGCATCGTTTTCAAATTGCGTCTATTATGTTTCAATAATATCCATCTCCCTCTTTTATTTTTACAGTCTTGCATTTTCATTAGAAATATTATTTATGACACTCTGATTGAACAAACAAAAGGAACATTAGCCCAGGGGTCTGTAACCTTTTGCAGTTAAAGAGCTCAGCGATGTCAACATTCAGAGCAAGAGATCGACAAAGAGCCGGTGTAAGAAAGTCCATCTGCATAGCCTATGTTCTAAGCTGAGTCAACAACCTGATATAGAAAGGACAAACCAGGGATACGTAGAACAGATATACTCTCCTATTGGGTGCTTTTATATATTACGATTTCCTGTTCCTCATTGGTGGAAAAGTGGTCTTCAGTTGCAGCTGACTTCTGGTGACCCCAGAGGGGTTTCAAGGCATAAGACATTCAAACATGGTTTGCCATTGCCTGCCTCCGTGTAGCTACTATGGACTGCCTTGGTGGTCTCCCATCCAACTTCTAACCTGGCCCAACTCTGCTTAGCTTCCAAGATCCAATGAGATTGAGCTTGCCTGGGCCATCCAGGTTAGAGCTAAAGGCAAAGTGAGCCATCAAGTCACAGCTGGCTTATGAAGATCCTGTCCTGGGGTTGTCAAGGCAAAAGATGAGCAGAGGTGTTTTGCCCTTGCCTGCCTCTGCATCACAACCCTCGTTCTTCCTTGGTGGTCTCCCGTTCAAGTCCTAACCATGGTCATCCCTGCTTAGCTTCCAAGCTCTGATGAGACTGGGCTAGCCTGGGCTATCTAAAGGCAGAGCTCATTTCATAGCAGGAGCTCCTTTGCATATTAGGCCACACACCCCTAACGTAGCCAATCCTCCAAGAGCTTACAGAGCTCTTCTTACAGGGGCTACTGTAAGCTCTTGGAGGATTGGCTACATCAGGAGGTGTGTGGCCTAATATGCAGAGGAGCTCCTGCTACGAAATGAGCCCTGTCTAAAGGGGTGTTTCCTCATGAAGCCTTCAATGAACCACTATAATAATAATAGTGAATAATAAAAAAAAGGCTACACATGAGGATTTTATGTGCCACAGTCTGTTGACATACATGAGCCGCTGTTTAAGATCCTACTTTTTAAACTTGTGCCTTGTGTGAGAATATTTCACTGTCTCTTTAAAATTTGGTGACTGTCTGTCATTGAGATCACAGAAAAGGAGAAGGTGTTGATCAGCTCAGAGCCGCAAGAGGCTTAAGAAAAAATAAACTTCGGAGAGAGATCATGTCCTGGAGCACACTGAAGCAGTGTTCTCTCTGAGCTGAGTTAGTGTGAGCCAGCTCACCGTTTTTTAGCCTCCGTCTCACACATTTTTGCCTGAGCTCAGGAAGGAGGGCTCCAGAGCAAACTGATTGATGCAGCGGCCAAATCGCTCGCTCCCAGCTTTAATGCCAGTAGCTCACAAAGTAGAATTTTTGCTCACAGGACTCCACAGCTTAGAGGGAGCATCGCACTGATTATATCCCAGTTAATCCCCCCCCCCCCCCCCAATCAACGCATCTTGCTCAGAGAGAAAGAAAACCACATGTTACCAGGACTGACATACCGAGAGCAGAAGACTGTAAAACCTTCCTGAAGAGATGAAACGTCCAAAAGTTCTCAAGGAGAGAGACCGTATTTTATTCAATACAGGGCTTTTTTTTTTGTAGAAAAAGCCCAGCAGGAACTTATTAGCATAATAGGCCACACCCAACAGCAGAAACTCATTAGCATATTAGGCCACACCACTGACAGCACAGCTTATTAGCATATTAGGCCACACCCCCATGTTACCAGAAGAGTGGTCATCCAGCCACACCCACCTTTTGCTTCTTATTCTGTTTACCTTGTTTGTTGTCAAAACCCAGGGCCTTTTTTTGTAGCGGGAATTAATTTGCATGTTCGGCCACATACCCCTAAGGTAGCCAATCCTAATGAGTGTCTGCTGTTGGGTGTGGCCTATTATGCCAATGAGTTCCTGCTGGGCGTGGCCAACTCGGGAGCCAGCCGGAACTCCGTTCCTGTGCGTTCCTGCCCCAAAATAGCCCTGATTCAATACATCCCTATCCTGCCTTATCTCTTCAGATTTGAGTCAATTAATAAAGCAGCAATCGCTAGCAACAAGATGACAAGCAGCAAATACTAAACAGTTAAAAACAAAAGACCAATATGCTGGAACAGTTCATCCCACGCCAAATGCCTTCTTGAATAAATCCATCCTGAAGGTGGTGCGTAATAGGACGACGAGGCTCCCAATGTGGGTGGGGAATCCCCTGCCCTGAGTGTCTGTTGTCCACTGCTGTGCCAAACAATGGAAGGGGGATTTGTTTTTTAAAGCCAGCATTGCAAAAATGACGTATCTCTAGGAACCTCTGGAACATCTATGGTAAAACCATTCCTAGAGCTACCTGCCATCACTTCTGGTTTTCCTGCAGAAATGATGACATCATGCTGGAGACATCACCTCCCCCACACACCCTGTCCCTAGCCCTCCTTCTGATTGTCAGGCAACCCCAGTGATTGAGGGTGCCCTGGAGACTGGCAGCTCTTGCAATTGAAGGTGCCTCTCTTTTCTCAGATAATGCTGCTGAATCCTGAGGGGAAAATAAAGAGATAGGACTATATGACAGTGCTGTATAGTGGTTAGACCATCAGACTAAGATCTGGAAGACCTAGGTTGGACTCCCCACTCCACTCCGGAAGCTCCCTGGACAACCTTGGGTAAACCACTCTCAGCCTAACCTACCTCACAGGGTGGTTGTTGGGGTAAAACTGAGGGGAGAAACTGTTTTAAATCTCCATTGGAGAGGAAAGGGGGAAATAAATATAAATGTAAAAAAAAAAAACCCATACAATTAACATGATATGCCGAAAAGGCAGACACACGGGGGAAAGGCAATGTTTCTGAATACAGCTGGAAATTAAGCCATTGGGTATCTTTAACAGCATGCAGCTAAATTGGAAGAGAGGGAAAGCGACAAAAATTTAGAGAATACTGCATATCAAAAACAAGAGAGAGTTCAGAGAAATAAGCCCAACAAGTTCAGAAAGGTGGCAAATCTTGCAAAGAATCCCTCCCAGATTTAACACTGATGAGTCAGAGATGTAAGTTGAGGTAGTTCACAGTGTCTCTGATAAAGGATTAGACAGAAATTGCAAATCCCAAACCAAACCAAGAATTTTGAGGTATACACTTTTCGAGAATCAAAGCTCCCTGTGTATCTCTACTGGATTCAACCCTAGCTGTTTTGGATATTGACGGAATGGTAATTTGTTATAAAGTGCATACAGATAGGGTTGCTACCTCTCAGAAGGCACAAACCTTGCAAGAAATAGGGCCCTCTCATTCATGGATGTGTCCAGTGGGCCATAGTGATAGAGCATAATGGGCTCAAAAGGCAGAGTTTGTGTGCTCAGAAATAAAATGAGATAAAGTGGAGAGACAACAGAACATTCTGTTTCACTGAAGGTACACAGTGATTTGTCTGGGGAAGTGTTTGAAAGGAAAGGGAAGCAGAAAAGAAACTACAGTGTTTAGACAAGCTACTTTCGAGGTACAGAGAATCCTTGAGATGGAAATGAAAATGAAACTTGGCTGCTGGTCTAGTGTTGCAAAGACATAGGCTGTGATCACAAGAACAGTTTGGCCCGACGCAGCCACCCCACTCCTCCGGATCAAATGGGTGCAGTCACACAGCCACATCTGTCAGGCATTCCCCGGCATACTTGTCTTGATACAGGATGACTTGGAGCCAGGTTAAAGAGGCATCACATCCCAAGTGGTGTTTTTGGTTCCCCGCGCATTCATTGCACATGGCTGGATGTTTGAATGTAGGGGAGCACACACAGAATGGATTTGGCAATCTGAACCTGCGATCTGTTCCTGCTGCTGGGGAGGTTTTTTTTTTAATTTTTGCCTATGTGTGCAGGTGTCTGCATGCGGAGGTGCACTTATGCATATGTATGAGTGCACATGAGTGTGCATGCATTTTGAAAAATTTCTGTGTGGCCGAGGCACTGCAGTAATGTGGATGCTTGACCATGGGATGTCTGCATGGGTAACGTGCAGCAGTATGTGCTGTCTGAATGATATGCCCTGCAACACTTTAAACCGGTACAATTAGAGGCAGCACCACATCACACCAGGCCGCCAGTGTGACCACAGCCTCAGTATTGCAAATTTTTTGCCTTGAAAACACTAAACTATTAAAAATTGGCTTCTCTCCTTTTTTCCTCCATTATATAGAGGTAAGAAAGAGGGAAAAGTCACTATTATTATGTTAAAGAAAAACCCTGGATTTAGGGAGCAAAAAGTAGAACCATCAGCTTGCCAGAAGAAGGTGATTCCTACTAAAGGGACGTGTCAAGTATATACTGAAGTTAAGGAACAAATTGAGTTGACTGCTTTGGGAATGGTTTAAGGCAGGGATGGGCAAATTGTGGCCCGTGGGCCACATGCGGCCCACCACAGAGTTTTTTGTGGCCCACCAAGACAGTCGGCCACGTGGTTTCAGTCAGGCCTCCATTGGGCCCGGAGTGCAGAGAAGCGGCGCTCCGGGACTGAAGTGTCTAGGGGGCGGGCACATTACCAAGCCCCACCCCCTGCTCCCAGCAGCCCTGTTGGGCGATGAGGAGGCAGAAGAAGGAAGGTAAGTTGCAATCATTTTAAAAGGTGTGGCCCTCCCCTAACCTCCACTCCCACAAAGTGGCCCCTGAGCCAGAACAATTGCCCACCCCTGGTTTAGGGGAAAACAGTGTCCTTTTTGGGCCTAAAAATCTGTTACCAATTAGGCTTTATTTAACAAATGTATACATTCATTAATGCAACAGTTATCCTACTCAAAGACTGATAGGTACACTTGAAGGCATTGGTGAATTAGGACTTGTTACAAAATTGAATTAGTTGAATCTATGACCCCAGAAAGCCGTAAAAGGGAGGGTTAGAAAGAGCTGGAAAAAAATGGTAGCTTTAAAAATAATTGGCAAAGTGGAGGAGGAACCCACTGAATTGGTTTATTCATTAGCCATAATATAGAAGAGGCATGTTTAGATCCTAAACAGCTTGGTACGTATGCAAAAACGACAGGATAGCCATAAGTAGGTCCATAGCCACAAGGGGAAACTGGGGGCCATGCCCCCTCAAAACTAGGCTGAGCCCCTCCCTAAATCCTTAGATTCCATTTTTGAGGGGTAAAAAACCAAGTCTTTAGCCCTTTTCATTAAACTGATATAGGGAAATATGTGAAAGCAATTTTTGTCTGCTTTTCACGGGAGGGAAAGAAGAATAGCAAACTGAACAGAGCTTTGTCAGCTAACCCTTTCGTGACCACACATTCACTTCTCTCTACTGTGTCATTCACCTTTCTCTCTGGGTTCTCTGCTTGGTTATTTTTGTTTGTTTGTTTGTTTGCCTGTCTCCTCTCTTAATGTCTGCAATGACACAGGAGAAGCGGGGCAGGAAATGAGAGTGAGACTGAGACCTTTTCGTTTTACCTTCCCTGCCCCAGGAGTCGGTGAGACCATGAGAAGGGAGGTAGATGCAGAAAAAGAATTCCTATTTTCACTCAGCTTGGTATTGGTTTTCATAATTAATTGCCAGCCATTTTGCTGTCATTTGTGTTAAAAGAAGGTGGGCCTCTGAGCTTGTGCAGAATGCCTTTTTCTATTCTCACTGAATCCTTGGGTCTTCGGCAGATTTCTCTCCAAGCTCCCTGTCTGTGTTCTTAAGTAGTGAAGGAAATTCATCCATGAAATCGGGGACCTGCTGAAGGTCTCTCTATTCATTTTCTCCACATCATGTATCATTTTATGGACCATTGTCTCCCCCACTCCCCTTTAATTTCCCATTTCACGCAGAATGTGGCTCGGTGTATTTCTTATGGCCCTGGAAAACGGGCCCTTGAGATGGTGTGGACATGTCAAGGTTTGCAGACCAAGGTCCATGCCAACAAAAATCAGGATATCCTTCACTGCAACATAGCTGAGGACCAGGGGTCATTTCACAGAAAAAGAGGTGCAGGAGCTCATTAGCATAACTCATTTGCATATGCCACACCCCCTAACATGCCGGAAGTGTGTCAGAAGGCAACACCCACCCCTCAGGCTCCACTCCACAGGTGTGTCAATATTAAAACAAAACGTTAAAAACAATAAAGACCCTAGCAGGGCTTTCCCCGGGGCGCTGCGCCTCTGCACTGCTTGGGGAAGCCGTGGAAGGGGCGGGGCTTGGTCATGTGCCCGCCCCCTGGGCTCCTCACTCCCGGAGCTGCGCTCCTGTGCGCTCCCGCTCCAACGGACCCCTGGCTGGCTATCATTCACCCATTATCAACAGGCCAGGGAATCTCTCACAACCAGCCAATTCCATCCTTGGGCTGTGACTGCCATTTTAATGTATATTACTATGTTTAAAACACTTTATTATATCCATTGTATTATTGAAATGTTATTACCCACCCTGAGCCTTCTCGTGGGAAGGGCAGGCTATAAATACGAAAAAAATAAATATAAATAAATAAATAAAATACAGGAAGACAACATCCTTCCAATAAATTGGGGTCCTTGGACGATATAGAGCTGTATTCACCACCATAGAACTGGGTCTCTAATCCAGGCCATTGAAAAAGAGGAAGACTCACATATTCTTCTTGTCCACCTACAACAATCCTAGTCTTTCCCAGTCTGCAGCAGGGCAAGACTTCATTAGGTTCAAATGTTTATAGCTGCAAAAAAAATATATATATATTTTTAAAAAAGATTAAATTAAGCACACCAAGATCAACCACTTTGTTGCGAGTGACCCATGACATACGCTTTATAATTTTAATGTATATTACTATGTTTAAAACACTTTATTATATCCATTGTATTATTGAAATGTTATTACCCACCCTGAGCCTTCTCGTGGGAAGGGCAGGCTATAAATACGAAAAAAATAAATATAAATAAATAAATAAAATACAGGAAGACAACATCCTTCCAATAAATTGGGGTCCTTGGACGATATAGAGCTGTATTCACCACCATAGAACTGGGTCTCTAATCCAGGCCATTGAAAAAGAGGAAGACTCACATATTCTTCTTGTCCACCTACAACAATCCTAGTCTTTCCCAGTCTGCAGCAGGGCAAGACTTCATTAGGTTCAAATGTTTATAGCTGCAAAAAAAAAAAATATTTTTTTAAAAAGATTAAATTAAGCACACCAAGATCAACCACTTTGTTGCGAGTGACCCATGACATACGCTTTATAATTGAGATCTTGCCAACAGAGCTCCAGTAGGCAAGAATTGACAATTCTGTCTAAACACGAAGAAGCCGCAACTCTGACATTTCCGCAGAGAGCTTGACACGCCGTCGAGCCAGTTAGCATTTACAGGCGTTGCGCCGACGTGAAATGTTGATAACGGGTGCCCTCCTTTTCAACAAATTTCCATTCATCATGCTGAAAAGGTTGCTCTCCAGAATTAGAGAGGCATAGGCTTATCACAGACAACAATGTGAAAAAAAATCATTAATAACAGGCATTTAAGGGTGGTCAGTCAGTTAGTCTCTGACACTACACAATTACCACACATATCCTCAGCGCAGGAGAATCATCAACATTGCAAATATTAATCGGTGTTTACACGCCGGTGACAGATCATACCAAGCACTACGTCTTACTTGTCAATGAAGCAGTAAAGCCATGTCTGGGCTGTACCATGTTAGATGGCAGCGGAAGGATCCTGGGATGAAATGTTCCACTGTCCAGAAAATGCCCTGCGTATAGAAAACAAGTGGGTAAGGAAGAATGCTAAGCCGGCACATTTCTCCCTGACATTCTGAGCCTTCTATGTTGAAAGAAAGTTTTGTTGCACTGCAGTTTGGTGTCGTGGTTAAGAGCAGCACACGCTGATCTGGGAGAACTGGGTTTGATTCCCCACTCCTCCACATGCAGCTGCTGGTGCGACCTTGGGTCAGGCACAAGTTCTCTGAGAGCTGTTCTCTCAAGAGCAGTCCTCGAATGAGCTCTCTCAGCCCCACCTGCCTCACAGGGCAGCTGTTGTGGAGAGAGGAATGGAAGGAGATTGTAAACACACTCTGAGACAATGAGTGAAGGGCAGGGTATAAATCCAGTCTCCTCCTCCTCCTTCTACAGGAACATGCAACTATGTGATTCCCTTCCTGCAGTATGAAGAAGAAGAAGAGATTGGATTTATACCCCGCCCTTCACTTGTAGTCTCAGAGCGGCTTACAAACTCCTTTTCTTTCCCTTCCCCACAACAGACACCCTGTGAGGTAGGTGGGGCTGAGAGAGCTCTGAGACAACTGTCCGTGAGAGAACAGCTCTGACAGAACTGTGGTTTGCCCAAGGTCATCCAGCAGGTGCAAGTGGAGGAGTGGGGAATCAAACCTGGTTCTCCCAGATTAGAGTCCGCGCACTTAACCACGACACCAAACCTCTACATCAAACCACTACGCCCAGCATTCGCACCTGGTGGAAAGTATCATCAAGTCACCTCTAATTTATGGTGATCCCTCATGGGTTTTTCAAGGCCAGAAACATTCAGAGGTGGTTCACCTTGGCCTGCTTCTGCATAGATACTCTGGGCTTGGTTGGTGGTCTCCCATCCAAATACTAATCAGGGCTGAGCCTGCTTAGCTGCCAAAAGCCAATGAGATCAGGTTTTTAAATTTATGCATGAGGTGGAGAGACTTGACAAAGAGAAAATTTTCTCCCTCTCCCCAAACACTAGCACTCAAGGGCATACTGTGAAGCTGACGAGCAGTAGGTTCAGGACAGACAAAAGGAAAGACTACTTTACACAGAGAGTGATTAAAATGTGGAAATCCCTGCCAAAGGATGTAGTGATGGCCACAGGCATAGAAAATTTGAAAAGAGGATTAAATTGATTCATGGAAGATATGTCTATAAATGGCTACCAGCCATGGTGGCTGAGGGAAACCTCCACATTCAGAGGCACTAATTCCCTGTATCCTAGTGCCAGGAGGCAACATCAGGGGAAGGCTTCAGCCTCTACGCCCTGTTGTTGGCTGTCCATCCCGGTCAGGGCAGAGTCTGCTTAGCTTGTGATAAATGGTTGCAGGACCCCTGGGCGTGATCATATGCACCCATTAGCCACGGAAGAGGGACGAGCACCGCGATCACACCAGCACATCTGGGAAGTGTCCCGCAACCGTCATCAAGCCATCGCGAGCCATTTTGATCCGCCAGGGAATTGGAGTAAAAAAACTACAAGGGAAACTCCAGTATCAAATGGTTAGCTGCGGGCCAGAGCCGGACTTTCTCCATGTGATCGCACCAGCGCAAACTTGTGGCATCGGGGATAGTCTGCTTAGGCCATGCTGTTGTCCCCCCCCCCCCTTCTCAATGTGCGCATCATCGAAAGCCCTTAGGGTGGAGGAGCGATTCATCGGAAACCAAACACACACACACAAAAAATAACTCGCCCGTGGTTGCGTCTGATCACGCAGCGGCGATTTGCGCCTGCAGGTCCACAGACCTGTGTGATCTCACGACTGTGGAGCAAATTGCTCTGGGGCAAAATAGCCTCGATTCCCCTCTGGATTATCTCGCTCGTGTGGCCACAGCCCATGTAGTTCAGCTCTTAGTCCTCAGCAAGGGTCCGTTGGAGCGGGAGCACACAGGAGCGCAGCTCCGGGAGTGAGGAGCCCAGGGGGCGGGCACATGACCAAGCCCCGCCCCCTCCTCGGCTTCCCCGAACACTGCAGAGGCGCAGCGCCCCGGGGAAAGCCCTGCTAGGGTCTTTATTGTTTTTAATGTTTTGTTTTAATATTGATCATTTTATCATTGTTCCTTTTATGACTGTGTGCTGTTTTTCCAGAGACTTGCTCAAGGTGGCATATAAATTTTCCAAGTATACCATTTTTTATCTGGGCACATGGCACATAAGTACTGGAGAAATTTCACCAACCCTTCAGCAGCTTCCACCCCATCAGTTTTTTGTAGTGGTCAGGAGTTGGACTCTAATCTGGGAGAACCGGGTTTGATTCCCCACTCCTCCGCACGCAGCTGCTGGTGTGACCTTGGGCCAGTCACAAGTTCTCTCAGAGCTGTTCTCTCATGAGCAGTTCTCAAAAGGCCTCTCTCAGCCCCAACTACCTCACAGGGTGTCTTGTTGTGGGGAGGGGAAGAGAAGGGAAAGGGATGGGTGGTGCACATGTCCTGAGTATCTCAAGTCTACTTGAAAGCTGGTGGTTTCAAGGGAGCAGAAAGAGAATGAGGGTGTGTTCTTGACGCTTATTTTTATTGCACGAAGTATTGGATGGGGAAGGGAATGGAGGAAGAGCAGGTCAGTTTCACTCCCCTGTGGAGTGGAGCCTGAGGGGTGGGTGTTGCCTTCTGACACACTTCCGGTGATGTCAGGGTGTGTGGCATATGCAAATGAGTTATGCTAATGAGCTCCTGTACCTCTTTTTCTACGAAATGACCCCTGTAGCCAGCTATTAATAGATGGATGACAAAGACCTCCAGGAGGCCATACGTGGATGCCTGCTGCCTCAATCAAAGGCCTAGTGGAACAGCTCCATCTTACAAGCCCTGTAAGAATCTGCCTCCATTCCTGAGGACTGGAAGGTGGCGAATGTCACTCCTATCTTTAAAAAAGGGTTCTAGAGGAGATGCGGGAAATTACAGGCCGGTCAGTCTGACGTCAATACCGCGTAAGTTGGTGGAAACTGTTATTAAGGAAAAAATTAGTTGGCACATTAATGAACAAAATCTATTGAGGAAGACTCAGCATGGGTTTTGTGAGGGAAGATCTTGTCCCACTAACCTGTTAGTGTTCTTTGAGGGAGTAAACAAACATGTGGACAAGGGGAACCTAATAGATGTTGTTTACCTTGACTTCCAGAAAGCTTTTGATAAAGTTCCTCATCAAAGGCTCCTAAGTAAGCTCAATAGTCATGGGATAAGAGGGCAAGTCCTTTTGTGGATCAAAAACTGGCTAATTAAAAGGAAACAGAGAGTGAGTATAAATGGGCAATTTTCTCAGAGGAGGGAGGTAAGCAGTGGGGTACCGCAGGGATTAGTACTCAGTCCAATGCTTTTTAACCTGTTCATTAATGATTTGGAGTTGGGAGTAAGCAGTGAAGTGGCTAAATTTGCAGATGACACAAAGTTGTTCAGGGTGGTGAGAACCAGGGAGGATTGTGAGGCACTCCAAAGGGATCTGTTGAGGATGGGCGAGTGGGCATCAATGTGGCAAATGGGGTTTAATGTGGCCAAGTACAAAGTGATGCACATTGGAGCCAAAAATCCTAACTATAAATACACGTTGATGGGGTTCAAACTGACCAAGAGAGAGATCTTGGAGCTGTAGTAGATAACTCAATAAAAATGTCGAGACAGTGTGCGACTGCGATGAAAAAGGCCAATGCTATGCTGGGGGTTATTAGGAAGGGGATTGGAAACAAATCAGCCAGTATCATAATGCCCCTGTATAAATTGATGGTGTGACCTCATTTGGAGTACTGTATACAATTCTGGTCGCCACACGTCAAGAAAGATATTATAGCATTGGAAAAAGTGCAGAAAAGGGCAACTAGAATGATAAAAGGGTTGGAACACTTTTCCTATGAAGAAAGGTTGAAGCGCTTGGGGCTCCTTAGCTTGGAGAGACGATGGCTGAAGGGTGACATGATCGAGGTTTATAAGATTATGCATGGGATAGAGCAGGTAGAGAAAGAAGTCCTTTTCTCCCTTTCTCACAATACGAGAACTCGTGGGCACTCCATGAAATTGCTGAGCATTCAGGTTAGAACAGATAAAAGGAAGTCCTTCTTCACCCAAAGAGTGATTAACACGTGGAATTCACTGCCACAGGAGGTGGTGGGGGCTACAAGCATGGACGGCTTCAAGAGGGAATTAGATAAACTGATGGAGCAGAGGTCCATCAGTGGCTATTAGCCACAAAGTATAGATAGGAACTCTTGGTCTGGGGCACGTGATGCTCTGTATTCTTGGTGTTTTTTGGGGGGGCAACAGTGGGAGGGCCTCCTGCCCCTAGTGCTGGACCTCCTGAGGGCACCTGGTGTTTTTGGCCACTGTGTGACAGAGTGTTGGACTGGATGGGCCACTGGCCTGAACCAACACTGGCTTCTCTTATGTTCTTATGAAGAAGATCCCGCAGGGCCCTGATCTCCTTGGAGAGCATGTTCCACCAGGCAGGGGCCATATTTTACTACACATTTACTACACAGGTGCTACACCAATCAGTTTGAGCTTGATACAGCCTTGATATAAGGACACTATAGTAGTGTAACCAACGTATAGAGTGCTGGACTAGGATTTTGAGAGTCCTGGGTTCACTGGGTGACATTGGGCCCATCACAGACTCTCAGCCTGACCAACCTCGCAGGGCTGTTTTTGTGAGTAAACAGAGGAGGGGAGAAATAATAGTCTCAGCCACTTTTGACTCCGAATTGTGAAGAAATGCAGGATGCAAAGAAATTAATCCATGTAAGTAGTCTTAGGGGTTTTGCTGTAGAATTCCACCCCTAATGGGAAAGGATTCCCCAGTCCCTCCTTGTCCTCGTTTGAGTGTGTCATCAGGGCAAAATCCACCCTTGAAGCTCTTTTGAACAAATCTCACTGAAACAGGAACTGGGCAAGCGTGTGTCGGAGCTGGGAAGCTGCACAGGGTCGGCCATGGTTAGTACTTGGAGCACCAAGGAAGACTAGGTTTACTGTATGGAAAAAGGCAATGGCAAAAAACCTCTGCTCATTTTTTGTTTGAACATCCCATGGATTGTGACTCAACAGCACATCATTCATTCATTCATTCCAGGTTTCAGCATGGCTTGTGTATGAGCGTTGTAGGTTTCCATTGGTCTTTGCTGGTCTACATTCCAACCAGATGTCCAACCTTCCTTGGAACTCTCCCAAAGAAGGAGAAGGCACAACCTTCCATACTGGCTTGAAAGTCCCACTATTTACTGATTGTCCAGATTTCACCACTGGGTCCTTGCTCAGTTCCTTGGGAGGGTTTGCAAATCAAAATAGAACCCCATCCACAGTGGCTCAAGTGGTTAAGATGCTGAACAGCAGTCCGGAAGGTCAGTAGTTCAGCAGTTCGAGACCCGAGTGCCACGTGACGGAGTGAGCTCCCACCTCTGGCCCCAGCTCCTGCCAACTGAGCAGTTCGAAAGCAAGAAATTGCAAGTAAATAGGTACCACTTCGGTGGGAAGGTAACAGCCTTCTGTGTGCCTCAGTGTCTAGTCGTGCCGGCCACGTGACCACGGCGAAGTCTTCGGACAGCGCTGGCTCTTCGGCTTGGAAACGGGGATGAGCACCGCATCCCTAGAGTCGACTTCGACTGGCTTCCGAGCAAGGGAAACCTTTACCTTTACCTCACATGCTTCTTCCTCCCCTTCTTTCTCCTAATCAGACGGCACTCGGGCCTTCCTTTCCAGGAAGCTGTAAAAGGCGTAACTTCCTACCCTTTGCCTGCCTAGCAGCTGAGAGGTGACACAGAGAGACACTTCTTCTCATCCCATTTCCTCTTGATGAGAGGATAGGGATCCTCCTGCGAGTCATTACCTGAAATAATACCATATGGTAAAATGTAAACAACATCTGCATATCCGTGTAATAATTTCATCTGTTTAATTAGTTCCAGCAAAAAGGTTTACCCTCTGAGGCCTCCGCTGTCAGCTCCATGCTCATAGATCCATGGCCTGCTGTCGGCCCTGTCAGCCGTCAATTGTTTACTTGCGCTTCCATCTCCCCGTTTAATGTGAGGGAGTCTTCTCCGGGGTGGGGGTGGCTGTCCTGACTCACACAGATGTGCGGCGGGCGCGGGGGGGGGGCGAAGGAAGGCAGGAGAAGCGAAACCTAAGGACAAACGTGACAGACAGAGACAGCTTTGGGCTGGGGTTGAGTGAGAAGGGAAGAAACTGGGGTTTTTTCCATTGTTAACTGGGAGCAGAAAGAGAGCTTAGATTGAGGCGATAGTTCATAAAAAGCATATGAACACACATGAAGACTAAACCAGACCCTTGGTCTCTGCAGGGCACTAGTGTCTGCTCTGCCTAGCAGTGGGTCTCAGGCAGAGGTCTGCCCCCCCCCCCCAAGCACCAAGAATACAGAGCATCACTTGTCCCAGACTGAGAGTTCCTATCTATACTTTGTGGCTAATAGCCACTGATGGACCTCTGCTCCATATGTTTATCCAATTCCCTCTTAAAGCCGTCCATGCTTGTAGCCCCCACCCCCTCCTGTGGCAGTGAATTCCACGTGTTAATCACTCTTTGGGTGAAGAAGGACTTCCTTTTATCTGTTCTAACCCGACTGCTCAGCAATTTCACGGAGTGCCCACGAGTTCTTGTCTTGTGAGAAAGGGAGAAAAGGATTTCTTTCTCTACCTGCTCCATCCCATGCATAATCTTATAAACCTCGATATTTAGGCTATGGAAATTGTTATCGTGTCCAGGATTAAGTTTTATAAGATCGTGTTTTATTATATAAATGTTGTTTGCTGCGTAAACTGTACAACTGGTTATATGTTTGGTCAAATGACTGTAACGATAAAGAACTGAACTGAACTACTCAGACTGGCAGATGCTGAAGAAGAAGAGATTGGATTTATACCCCACCCTTCACTCGGAATCTCAGAACGGCTTACCATCTCCTTTCCCTTCCCCTCCCCACAACAGACACTCTGTGAGGTAGGTGGGGATGAGAGAGCTCTGAGAGAGCTGTGACTGACCCTAGGT
This sequence comes from Lepidodactylus listeri, assembly GCA_029233225.1. Classification (NCBI taxonomy): domain Eukaryota; kingdom Metazoa; phylum Chordata; class Lepidosauria; order Squamata; family Gekkonidae; genus Lepidodactylus; species Lepidodactylus listeri. The sequence goes on from JARCFY010000021.1 coordinate 10,640,267, forward strand.
CACCCAGCAGCTGCATGTGGAGAAGTGGGAAATCCAACCCGGTTCCTCCAGATCGGAGTCCATGCTCTTAACCTCTGCACCAAACTGGCTCTCAAACTAGCTGTTCTCCAGAGTCTCAGAAGAGGTCTTTCATGTCATCTCCTACCTGATCCTTTCAGCCGGAGATGCTGGGGATTGAACCTGGGACTTTCTGCGTGCCAAGCAGACGATCTGAGCTACAGCACCTCCCCATGTTCAATATTCTATGTTCGTTGTATTGTTGTTTGGCCCTAGTGCCATCTCCTCCGGCTCCCAATTATCACCCAGTTCCTTGTTATGTATAAACCATCTGGGGAACAATTTGATGAAATAAATAAACCCCCATACAGGCAAGAGGCACGTGCAGTTGCCAGTTCTGGATTGGGAGATTCCTGGAGATTTGAGGGCCACGCCTGGGGAAGGAAGGGAGTTCAGGGAGAGGAGGGCGTTCAGTGGAGATGTGACACCATAGAGTCTGCTTTCCAAAGCGGCCATTTTCTCCAGGGGGTCTGATCTCTGTCATCTGGAGATCAGTTGTAATTCCTTGTAATTACCACCTTGAGGTTGGTAACCCGATGGACGTCAGGTCTGTAAGTGGGGTTCTGTTCCTTGCAAAACTGAAAAAGTTCCACCTGCAAGTTCTGATAGATTTGTGAAGGCCGAGTCCAGATAGATTTGTGAAGGCTGAGTCCAGCAGGTATAGTCCTGCACCAGATTATTTTCCGGCTGTGAATTCTTCCTCTATAGCCAAGGGTAGGAAATAAGAGTTGCCAGCTCTGGTTTTGGAAATTCCTACCCTTTTGTCCAATAAAAGCTCTGTGATACATAGCTCTTGAGCAGTAAATAGGGGTTATTAATCATTTGTTACTCAATAGACAAAAGGAGTGAAAAAAATTGCAGCTGCTAAGGTTTTTTGGGGGGGGGGGGTGTCCTTACCTGCAAGTAGAGATGTAACTATCTAATGATATAAATCAGAGCAGGCTGACAAAGATGGTGATGAGACCTTACATCAGTTTGGTGTAGTGGTTAAGTGCATGGACTCTAAACTGGGAAAACCGGGTTTGATTTCCCACTCCTCCACTTGCAGCTGCTGGATGACCTTGGGCAAGCCGTAGTTCTGTCAGAGCTGTTCTTGAAAGAGAACTTCTGGAAAGAGCTCTCTCAGCCCCACCTACCTCACAGGGTGCCTGTTGTGGGGAGGGGAAGGGAAAGGAGTTTGTAAGCCGCTCTGAGACTCCAAGTGGAGGACAGGGTATAAATCCAATCTCCTCCTCTTCTTCTAATATTTAGACATCTGCAATCATAGAAGAATTTTTATGCTTTTAAGATATAATGCCTTACCCTCTGCTATATTGGTGGTCAGATTTACTAGATCTCTGAGGGAAAGTTGTAGATGTGGGTTGGGAACTGATGAAACATTGGAACATGTAATTTTCTATTGTAGTTTATATCCTAACATTAGGGAAGTTCTGGTTAAGCCTATTGTTAACTCCTATCCAGGTCGCAGTAGAAGGATACTTTTGTCAATTATGCTGGTGGGCGATAATCAAAAGCCGACTAGGTTGGTTGCCAAATTTGGTTTGTTGGCATTCCAAACTAGGAAAGAGACCAAGAAGTATGGATAGGCCCAGATTTATATTTAACCTTTGATCTTAATATTAATGTTTACCATTTCTGTATTTAAAACTTTTTAGAGTCCTGTTTATAATTTCAGAAGTTATTATACTTTATCATTTTACTATTCTTTTATTTGTTATTTACTTGCCTGCTGTTTGCTGGTCTATGACTGTAATAATAAATGGACTGATTGATTGAAATACAGAGTCTCCTAAGATTAACATACGGAGGACACTCCAGGGGGAATGTGTGTAATGGCATTGATTTTGCCTAAACAACAATAAGTTTTTTATTCTGGATAAGGTACGAGCAAAAATCTACCCCTCATAACTACCAAAGAGTGCACATTTAATCTGGTCAATACAGAAGCTCTAATTTGAAGAGGTTAACAGCGGGCTTGGAAGCTCAGATGGCCAATCACGGCTTTGTTGTGTCATGACATCATAACGCAACTCCGCCTACATTTTAAAAAAGGGGGAGACGGGCGGGGGCTCAAGATTCGGGGCAAGGACAGATGCGGAAATGAAGAACCAGCGTCAACCCGGGTCAGATTCATGTAATACGGAAACGCGCACACTGATTTGGACCAATTAAACCTGGGAGGAAAGGGAAGCAAAGCACGTGTGCGGAATCGGCCTAGGAAGTGTAAGAAAGGGGGTATGAGAAACCACCACCCTCGAAACTTCTCTCATCAGCCTGCCCTTCCTCACCTTTTGAAAACCAAGGCCATCAACTGAATGCCTGTTGAAGTGCAGAACTCTGTGAGATCTCTAAAGGACCCTTTCCCACTCAGTTTTCCAGGGAGGGAGGCTTTCCAGCGAATGGAAAACCCATCTCCTTTTTCTTTTTAAAAGTATGCAGTCAAATGGTTCGCAGCCATTTTCTTCCTCCATTAAATGGCCACATCTGCCGTGACTTGTACGCAGCCCTCATATTGCCCCCCCTTTAAAAAGTCAATTATACTTATAAAAGTCTATAATTGTTACAATCTTAGTGCATTCAGATTCTCAAATTGTTTCTAATGGACATTAAAGGGGCAGAGAGGTTAATGGCGTAGCAGGGAGGTAAAACCACTGGCCAAAGGAGGGTTAATTTATCAAAATAACTTTGCATACCATCAGGAAGGGAAAGTGCTTTGCCTTAAACATCCTTTGCCTGGCAACCGACTTATTATCAGAATTTGACTGTAAGGATCAGCCTTGGGTATTTAAGTTTTTCCCTTTTTTTTAAAAAAAAGAAAGGACAAAACAATATTCTAAAAAGCAACGTTCTACCAAGTCTGACCTCACTGACCGCTCTTGTACATTTTTTCTCCTGTAGATTATTGCGATAAGGAAATCTCTGTGTCGCGACCCAGTGGCGTCTGGTTAATCCGACGGCATTCATCTCCACATTGTCCGTGATCAATAACTAATTATCAAAGTGGCATTCCTTTTCAAGAGCTCCTTGTTTTAAGGGGGGAAAATAGCTTTTGGCCTAGCAAAGTTCTTTTTTTAAAAAAAGAAAGAAAGAAAGAAAAAGAAAGGTTGCCGCTACATCATGGCCATGAGCCTTTCAAAAACCCAGTGGGCCGTCTTATTAAATTACTGTCCTGAGCTAACGGATACAGATTTGAACCGAAGAAGGCCTGTTCGTTGTGTGCAACATCATAATTGTAGCCCTGTCAGCAAGGGAGAAAGTGGAAGGCCTTCTCGCGCGTCGCAAAACGGGCAAACAGATCCTCGTCCGCAAAAGGAGATGATGAAGACTTAAAGCAGTTTTTTTCAAAGAAATCTGAACGGTCGTTTCTGTTTCTTTTTTTAGGATCGAGCAAAAAGGAAGCGAAACAGGAACAGTCCACCTGCAGTGCAGAACCAAGGCGATTTCGATAGGGGAGCCATGTTAGCGTGTCACAGCAAAATAAAAGACTAGGGCACCTTAAAGACTAACAGCATTTATTTCAGTATGAACTTTTGTGAGTCACAGACTGCTCCCCTCTTCAGATAAATATGTGGAGGGGAAATTGCACTGGGAAATCTTATGGGGAACTTTGTGATTGGGGTGAAGTTTAAGAAAAACAGGTTATAAGTAAAGCAGGTTCTTGGGGGGAATGAGTGTCTCATCGGAGGACATCTTATTTTGTGTGTCAGTTGCAAGCAGTTCGAAAAACATTTGCTTTTTATTGAGCACTCACAAATGTTCTAAATGTTGTCATTTCACATGTGGGTTCCTTCACTGCTTTCTAGGGTTGCCAGCCTCCAGGTGGAGCCTGGGGATCTCCCGCTTTTACAACTGATCTCCAGCTGATAGAGATCAGCTCCCCTGGAGAAAATGGCTGCTCTGAAGGATGGACTCTATGGCATTGGACCCTACTGAGGTCTGAACACTTGAACACTCTGACCTAGACAGCCGAGGCTAGTCTGGTCTCCTAGGTCTCAGAAGCTAAGCAAGGTTGGCTCTGGCTGTTATTTGGATGGGAGACATCCAAGGAATACCAGGGTCGTATTACGGAGGCATGCAATTTTTCTGGTTCCCAATTGTGGAATATTTATCAAAACAGAATATCCCCCCCTCAAAAAAACCCTGATTTTATCATGATCTTTTATATTTCTAATCTTAGGGCTGCCAAGTCAGCCTGGGGGGGCGAGGGATCCCCTGCTACAGGGGTTCCCGATCCGCCGGCCAGCATTCGGCCGGCGGGGGAAACCCCGCCCCCGAAGTCATCCAGCCTGGACGACTTCCCCCACGTAATGACGTCACCCGGAAGTGACGCCATCACGTTGGGGGCGTTGCCAGGGCGACGCTCTGGCAATCGCCCCAAAACTCTATGATACCATAGAGTTTTGGGGCGATTGCCAGAGCGTCGCCCCGGCAATGCCCCCAACGTGCTGACGACACTTCCGGTGAAGCTCCCGGCCGGCGGAGGACTCCCCCCCGCTGGTAAGTTCAATGGATTTGGCAACCCTATTCTAATCTGAGTTAAGATTCAGTTTGCATGCAGGCAATGGTTGTTCTTTATTAGGTCTTTCAAGGGAATTTGTCCTTCCCTTCAAATATTATGCCAGCTTTTACACGGTCTTTCAGTGGACGCCCTTAATGGACAGTGTTTACTTCAACTGTATTTTAATTCTGTCTGTTATTGCTCTCCCATGTTGTAATTCCTTTATATCGGTACTGGTGAACCCATACTGATCATTGGTCCTTTGTACTGTACTGTACTACTTTTCTATGGTTCATTGTTATTTGAAAAACTTGACAATAAAAACAATAATAATAAAAAATGGAGGGAGGCAATGGGAAATCACTCTGAATGTCTGTTGCCTTGGCATTGATCAGCTATGACTTGGGGACCAAGAGAGAGAGAGAGAGAGCTGAAAACAGGTTCCAGGACAAAGTGGAGAATTGATGTAGTAATAACACAATGCCCAGAGCATGTGCAGAGTGTCTTTCCCTTCACTGAAGAACTGTAAAATTTTTGTAAGCAGAGATTCCCAATCAAAACTGCTGAGTCACACAAGGGTTTCAGTCCCAGCACCTCCCACTTGAGAAAAGACAAAGGAAGAAGAAGAAGAAGAAGAAGAAGAGATTGGATTTATACCCCGCCCGTCACTCACTTGGAGTCTAAGAGCGGCTTACAAATTCCTTTCCCTTCCCCTCCCCACAACAGACACCCTGTGAGGTGGGTGGGGCTGAGAGAGCTCTGAGACAACTGTCCTTGAGAGAACAGCTAGTACAGAGCTATGGCTTGTCCAAGGTCATCCAGCAGCTGCAAGTGGAGGCGTGGGGAATCAAACCCGGTTCTCCCAGATTAGAGTCTGTGCACTTAACCACTACACCTAACTGGCTGGCTCCAGAACTCACAATTGAGATGGAAAGCACCATCAAGCCATAGCCAACTTATGGCAGTCCTGTAGGGTTTCCAAGGCAAGCGATGGGCAGATGATTTGCCGTTGCCTGCCTGTTAGCAGCAAGAAGGAGGAGGAGATTGGATTTATGCCCCGACTTTCATTACCTGAAGCAGTCTCAGAGTGGCTTCCAATCTCCTTTCTTTTCCCCTCCCCACAACAGACACCTTGTGAGGTAGGTGGGGCTGAGAGAGCTCTGAGAGAACTGCCCGTGGGAGAAGAGCTCTGAAAGAACTTATGACTGACCCAAGGTCACACCAGCAGCTGTATGTGGAGGAGTGGGGAATCAAACCCAGTTCTCCGACAATAGAGTCCATGCTCCTAAGCACTACACCAAACTGGCTGGCTCCAGAACTCACAATTGAGATGGAAAGCACCGTCAAGCCATAGCCAACTTATGGCAGTCCTGTAGGGTTTCCAAGGCAAGCGATGAGCAGATGGTTTGTCGTTGCCTACCTGTTAGCAGCAACTCTGGACTTACTTGGTGGTCTCCCATCCAAGTACTACCCTGGGCTGACCCTACTTAGCTGCTGAGGTCTGGGGAGACTGGGCCGACCTGGGCCATCCAGATCAATGTAGACCCACGTTGGACCTGAGAAAGCTTTTTAATGTTTATTTCCCTTCCTTTATACTCTGTCTTTCTCCCCTGAACTGGCACAGACCAAGACCAAGACTTTGGGTCCAAGGGGATGGAAGATACACTTTAAACCCAGTGACCGCAAAGGCATTGTTCAAACCCAGAACCCATTGGTTACTATCCGAGCTTTCTTTTTTTTCCTTTTTTGTTTAGTAGTCCCTTCTACACAATGGGTTACATAACTGTGTGCCCCCCCCCCCGCAAAAAAGCTAAACCTACTCCGCTTTGACGAATTCCTTTCATTTTACGTATGTTATTGATTGGAGACCTTTTTCTCCCCCTCTTCCCCACCCCGTCCAAGAATGAGTGACAAGAACTTCTCTAAAGCGAAACAAGCTTATGCATTCTCAGCTTGATTCCTATTAAACATCATAAGACCATTGCAATTTGACATTTATCTGGCAGCCCGCGACGTGAAAGACCAGCCAAGCCGGAATGAAGATGCCGCCATGGTTCTCCATAGAGGCTGCTTTTACCAGGTCCGGGTCAGGTGCGGTGACAGCCAAGTGGAAGCAGAAAGTCTCACTCCACTGCCGGCTTGAACTACGTTTGACCCGCCGGGCGTCTAATGACTTCCTTGGAAATTGCAGGAACGCGCTCTTGCCCTTTATAGAATTAGAACGCCTTGCCATTCACATCTAATTTTTAAAAGAAAAGTTTAATTAAAATACCCAATATGATATAAGCCTGCCTCGGAACTGAAGCAAGGATCAGGCTGCTATGGAAAAAAAAGTAACCTAAGAAATAATGATCGCCCCCCCCCCGCCCCCGCTTCTTTCAGCATCCAACCCTTAAAATACCACCGGGCTTAATCTCTTTTTAAAAAGAGGGTCAAGTCTCTTTGGAAGCAACATTAAAAAAAAAAATCATTTCGTTTTTGTCAATGTATTTTATCACATTAATAAAAAGCTGGTGTGGTATAGTGGTCAGACTCGGATCTGAGAGACTCAGGTTCGAATCCTCGCTTTGCCATGGAAGCTGACTGGGGCTGTGATCAGACATGCCTTTAGATCCGACATAGCTGTGAATGCCTGACTGATCTAAAAAGCACAATCAGACAGCAACGTCTGGGAAAGGCCCCACAATCATTGGCAGCCCATGCTACCCCACCAGAGTTAAAAGACACTGGGGGAAGTCTGGTCCTAACACTTGCCGATGGGGCACAGATGGAATTTCCCTAGTCTGATCACACAAGCATGCTCTCAAGCTGTTGGGACTCAGTGCCATCACCGCCCCCCACTTAGCAGTATGCATATAACAGCATACCATGGGGAGCCCTCTGTGCGGGCGTTCGATTCCTCGTTTTTGTGCATGGGAAACAAAAGGGGGGGGGAACCATTCACCCAAATGGGGCATCTGATCACGCAGTGACAGGCTGAGCCCACAGCACAAAGGGATGTGTGATCGCACAACTATGAATCAAATTTCACTGGAGGTAATGGGGGCGCTTCCCCTTCATACCAAATGCCACGTCTGACTACAGTCTGGGTGACCTAGGGCCAGTCACACACTCTTAGCTTAACCTACCACACAAGGCTGTGTGTGATATGTGCCATTAAATCACTTCCAACTCATGGTGACCCTATAATGCCCCCCCCCCCAAAAAAGCCCTTTGTTAACAGCCTTGCTCAGGTCTTGCAAACTGAGGGCCATGCCTTCTTTTATAGAGTTAATCCATCTCATGATGCGTCTTCCACTTTTCCTGCCATCTTTCACTTTTCCTGGCATTATTCTCTTTTCCACTGGCTCTGGTCTTACCATTATATGACCAAAGCAGAATAGACTCAGTTTGGTCATTTTAGCTCCTAGGGAGAGTTCAGGGTTGATTTAATCTTAGAACCCAGTTATTTGTCTTTTTGGCGGTCCGTAGCATCTGTATAACTCTCCCCCGGCAGCAAGGATAAAATGGATAAGAGGAGAAAGATGTAAGCTGCTTTAGCTCCCCATTGGGAAGACAGGTGGGATATAAATGGAGTTTCTAATGAATAATATGCCCCAAACGCTCTCCGAACAGCTTCAAGGCAAAAGTCAGGACAATCGGTAGGATCAAAAAGAATCTAAATGCCTGCCCCTGAACCATCAAACCTGGCAGTTAAAAAGGACCTTTCAAATCCCCCCCCCCCAATTAAAACTCACATCTTAAACCGCAAGCCAATCAAAAAGAGTAGAGCCCTGTTATCACAGGGGACGGACAACAGAAATGGAGAAAATATCAAGGGGAAGGCGACAAAGATCAATCAAACAGTGGAAACGGGATGAAACGAACAACTGGCATATTTTAAAAGGAAAAGGGGAAAAAAATTAGCCGTCATCAAGAAGTTTGGGTAAACAAAGCTGCTTTTGCCTACCTAGTTTGTCTTCCAGCTCTTTCTCAAAGTCCTCGCCACCTCCATTTCATTCTCATCGCAACTCTTAACAATAAGAGCCCCACTAGGTCAGGTCAGTGATCCATCGAGTCCAACATCCTGTCTCACTCAACGGACGACCAGTTGCTCTGGAGAACCAGCTAAGAGGGCATACAGAACTTCCTCTGATGGTGCTCCTAGTACTGGGGTCTAGAGGTTCCACTGCGGAAGTCCAGGGTCACAACACCTCCGTGGATGGCCCAGGCTAGCCTAATCTTGTCAGACCACGGAAGTTAATTAGGGTCAGCCTTGATCAGTAGCTGGATGGGAGACTGGCAAGGAAAGATGGGGTTGCTACAGGCAGTCAGCAGTGGCAAACCCACTTCTGTGCGTTTCTCGCCTTGAAAACCCCACGGGGTCGCCATAATTCAGCTGCCACTGGACTGTTGAAAACCCGGAAGGCTGAGCGCCAGCTGAACTGATGCAGCAAGAATATTCTACAGTGGTGCCACTGCAACAAAACAGACCTTGCTTACCAGTTTTACTACAAGAGGGGAGCCTCCAGCATGGCATCGCCAGCAGTTCTTAACGGATGGACACCGTAGTTAATTGGTTGTTGAGGCAATACACTTTAAACCTGCGTACGGACAGTTTAATTCGTTTCTCTGCAATGAAGCCTGGACACTTGCAAACAGAGGCCCCAGTATATACGAACATAATTAGAGCCCTTCTGGATCCAAAGAGTGCTCCATCCTGCCCAGCAAACTGTTCCATACAGCAGCCAACTGGTTTGTTCTGGAAGCCAAACCGACAGGGCATTAGAGGCCAAGGCCTTTTCCGGGCTCTGTCTCTTAGCACTGATTTCAGAGGTTTGCTGCCTTTGTGTATGGAAGTTCCCTTTAGCCACCAATGGCGATAAGCAGGAGTCCTTTCGTAGAAAAAGAGGTGCAGGAGCTCATTAGCATACCTCATTAGCATACCTCATTAGCATATGCCACGTCCCCTGACATCACCAGAAGTGTGTCAGAAAGGGAATGTCCGTTTCAGCCCCATTATACCCTATGGGCCATTGAAATCAATGGCAAAAACTCATAGGGTATATGAGGGGCTGGAAGAGAGGGGGTTTGAGGGAGAGGCTCCAAACTTGCAGGGTAGCTGCTGGGGCCTCTCCTCGAAATACCCACCAAGTTTCAAGAAGATTGGACCAGGGGGTCCAATTCTACGGGCCCCCAAACAGGTTGTCCCATCCCCTCCATTGTTCTCTATGGTGGGAAAAAATGTTACCTTTTTTCCTCCCATAGAGAACAATGGAGGGAATGGGGGCAACCTGTTTGGGGGCCCGTAGAATTGGACCCCGTGGTCCAATCTTCTTGAAACTTGGTGGGTATTTCGAGGAGAAGCCCCAGCAGATACCCTGCAAGTTTGGAGCCTCTCCCTCAAACCCCCTCCCCTCCAGTGGCTTTTAAAGTTGCCGCCGAATTTCGGCAGCAATTCGGCAGCGGGCTGAATCAGATTAGAGAATCTGATTCGGCCCGTGGCTGCCCTAGTGGCCACTCCTGAGCTGGCGGAGCTTTGCTCCGACTTGCTCCGGCCCCAACGGACCCCTGGCTATAAGCCATTGATACACCTCTGTTCTTTGGTCTGGTACAAATTAAGCCCAGGAGTGCTGTCATTTCCAACTTCCCAGCAGCTTCCCCCCACCAGTTTGCCCAAAACTGTGTGCATAATGGTACTGTTTTTTACATAATGGATGGTTTTCGCACTGCACACGGATTGCGCCAGTCCCTGCCTCTACATCTGTGGATCCTTTCCTTTATTATTAAGCTCATATGACCAAAGGTCTTAAGCGTAAAACCAATACATCACAGCAGATAAAACAGACAAAGCCAGCATAACGTAACAGAATACAACAGAACAGACAAGTACATGAAATGCCAAAGCAATAAAATCTCTCTCTCTCATAAAAGTCTAAAATTTATATAGAAATATAAGTTTATAAATTTTATTTAAAAAATTATAAAAGACATAGGAGGATAAGATAGAACAGTGGACCTATACGATTACTCGTAAGATCAGTAATACCCATTTTAGCATTTTAAGGAGATCAGCATTGTCAAATATTTTGCAACAGATCGACTTATTTCTGGATAAAGATCTGCTAACAATAGAGATACCAGTCAGCGCTGAGCTGGAAGCTGATATCTAGACAAATATATATATATATATATTGTATGACATTGTGTGTAGCATAGCCAAGAGATCTTTTAAGTATTGAGCGGGAGGCGATGAATCAAACAAACAGGCTTTTATTCAAACACATTGCTTCAGCTCAAAAGACAGCTCTATGAGAGCGGCACCTTAATTTATACTGTTTCCAACTCATAACTTCAAACAATGTAACTATGTACAAACAATCCTATTGGACCTAAGCGAGGCTCAGCAATTGGTTACCTAGAGTGGCTTAAGGACCAATGAGAGTCTTTATTTGTAGCCAATCAGAAAGGGCCTTTTGCATCCCAAAGTCTCTGCAAGCTGTGGCTGTAAAATAATAAGAATACGACAAGATCCTAACAGTGTCTGGCAGCCTGAAGTTCTAGGTCTTTTAGGTGGCAAGCTAGACTTGTTTGGGGGGGCTGAAAGAGCTGTGATAGACAAAGAGCCCTGGGAACAGCCCATTAATCGCAAAATATCAAAAGATGGTCTACCACCTCTAATGCACCAGATCCACAACCACAAAAACACTCTAAAAGTGGAATTTAGCATAGTGTCCTCTCAGTTCTGAGCCGGTTACCAGGACATTCGCATGAACGCATGCCTATGGCTAGGGACTGTAAGAAGTTTCAAATATATGGGTGTCGCACTCCGCCTTCGGCCCCGGGGGCGTGCCCCCTGTCACCGTGGTCCCCCCTGGCTGAAGGAAGCCCCAGGAGAGAAAGGAGCTGAATCCAGGAAGAGCAGAGCCTCAGAAATGACAGGGGGCGGGGTTTAACATCACCCATGTCGCCCTCCTGCCTCCGGGTGCCAGTGGACTCTCTCTCACTGTCCCACTTGCGCCAGTGGCTTCCCCGGCATCTCCTCCCCGGCTCTTTGCTTCTTTCTCCTTTTTATTCACTCCCCCTCCCTTCCCAGAGCTCCCCTGTGCCTCCCAGCCCTTCCCGGGTTGTAGCCCCACCCCCCTTTATACTGGAGGACTCCTGTTCTCCTCCTGTGCTTGTGGGCATGGCCGCACCCCGAGCCGAGCCTGGCTGGAACGCCGTGTCTCCGGCTCGCCCGTCTGGCCTCTGGCTGTCCCGTGCCTGCTCGGGTCTGCCTTCCTCCTCTTCCGGGCCTGGCATGGCGTCTCGGCAGCCCTTCTCCACCGGTGCCTGGGGCCGTCCTGCTGCCGCCATGCTGCTTCCTGGGCCTCGCGGGGCTCTTCGTGAGACGCGGGCCCGGGCCAGTTGCGGGGGCAGCGCCAGGAGGCTGCCGTCTCTCTCCTCTCCTGCCGCGATGCCGGGCCCTGTCGCCCCACTCCCCATGCTGCTCACCCCGCCCCCGTGGATCGGGGGCTCCTCGGCCCGCTGCTCCTTCGTCCCCGGTAAGTTGGGCATGGTGTCGGAGGAGGGCCCATGGTCCCGATCGTCCGGATTGGGACAATGGGGTGGGTCTATGTCTGTGAATGATGTGGCAAGCACCCATCACCCTCTTTTTATGGTTAAGATTCAATCCTGGACAAACTCCTTATCATATGCATTTTTAAAAATAGCTAAATACTACCGTATTTTTCGCTCCATAAGATGCACCTGACCATAAGACGCACCTAGCTCTGCTCGGTGCCGTGGCTTGGGAAAGGTGAGGGGGGTTTAAGACGCACACACTTCCCCCCCACACACTTTTTTTGGGAGAAAAAGTGAGTCTTATGGAGCAAAAAATACGGTAATTACCAACCTGCTGGAGGAAAGACTAAATGGTAAGATATCTAAAGGGAGGGGAGATAAAGTTTCCCTCCAGCCCAGCCAAACTTTAAAGTTCCTTTCAAGGAAGTACTGTTGTCAGCTCTGGGACATTGACAGCAAGAAGTCGGAGGCAAAAGACCCAAATGACTGGGGCTAGAGTTTTCAACTCTTCTAAAATACTGGTATCTAGACAAGGAATCCTCAACTTTTTCTGAGCCTGCAGGCCTCTTTGGAATTCTGACTGTCATGGACTAGACAGTCCATGAGGATATGGCAGAATCGGGTCCTGTGCCACCTGAGCAGCTGGGTCTAGAAGCAGATACAGAACAAGAAACATCAGGAAGTGAGAGTCACTCATTCTGGCAAGGAAACAAAAGAAATGAGACAGAGGTCAGAGTGTCAGTCACCACTGTCTTCTCCTGAGCCAGCAGAGTGCAGATGACAGAGACAGTGTTTGACAACCCAAGAAAAATGAAGAAGTGCCCCTTTAATTGCACAACAGAAATTAGTGCTAATTCCTGGAGCAGAGTCTTTGCAGGAGCAGGAATGAGAGGTTGTAAGTAGCAACACCTGGACTTCAGGGGATGAGTCAGCTAATAAGGCAGATAAAAGGGACAAATTGAAAAAGGCTTGATGTGGAAGTAACCATGCTTGCTACCCCCTCTATGAGCTGACCTGCTCACCAAAGAGATTACTACCTTGCCTTGCTGCCTTGCACCCTGTTTTGTTTAACCTGTGCTTCTTTTCCAGCTGGAAACCCAGACCTGCCTTGGCTTCCAAGCTTTGTATCCTGGACTCCAGACCTTCCTGTTTCCCCAACCTGTGGGCTGACCCTTTGGCTCCCTGACTCTGTATTGGTTTGTTGACCTTGCTCTTATCTCTTGGATTGATTGATTGATCTCTTGCCTTGATTGTATTTGTGCCTCCCAGAAACCCCAAGTAGAGTAAAAGCACCAGGCTTTGCCCTGAATGCAGCACTGAAATGGTGGGCAGAACCATTAAATGGCTGCTGAATGAGGTGGCGCCAACCAGAGTATGACATTTCTACCATGGTTCTTTCCATGTGGTGGTCATTTCACTTCCATGCATAAAGTGAATGGGCCATGGGGGGGCCATTCAGAGGAGGGGCCATTGCTCAGTGGTAGAGCATCTGCTTTGCACACAGAAGGTCCCAAGTTCGACCCCCAGCCTCTCCAGTTAAAAGGCTGCAGTGGTAGGGGATATGAAAGACCTCATCCCTGGGTATCATTCAGTGTCATTCAGAGCAGTCATAACTGGCCTTGATGGACCAACGATCAGTAGAAGGCAGCTTCATGTGTATTCAGCAATTGCATCAAGATTCGTGCATCTGCTCACATCATACGGTCACCTGTTACAGATCAGAGAAGGAAGGCACCCTTTTGCTCCAGTGTCAAGCCATTACATAAAAAGACATATCTGACTGCTAAAGAGTTAAAGTCAGGAGGAACAAATCAAGGGGGGGGGGTGGAGTGTCAGGCCATCCTTAATGTCTCTTCATTTCTATAATGATATCAGTGGCAACAAGTCCACTGGCTGACCTCATTACAAGGGTTTAATTGCATTGTTACACTGTTTCCCTTCTTCTCTCTGGCCTCTTTCTCTTTATGACAGCTTTAGAAAAGAAATTCAGCTGGAGGTCAAACAAAATTAATTACTGCTTTCTTAATCTGGGCTCATCTACATTTGGAAAAACTTGGGGGGCTTTCAACTTTTAAGGGTATTTGTGTCTTCTTTCCCCCCCTCAAGACCTGAAGTTATTAACGAGGAAGGCTTTTCACAAGCCCCATTTGCAGTGAAAAGGCCGATGGGTTTGTCTGGGTGTAGAAAAAGAAAAAGAGAATAAAAGAGAGGAGGAGGGAAAAGGAGTGAACCCAGTGCCTCCAATTTGAATTACTTTGGAAAGATATTCACCATAATGGGGGCCAGACCCTATATTTCTTGCAAGCACTATGCTGCTAGGGCCAGACCCAGTTGTTGCTGTTTTTTTGACACCCTTGACCAAATATGACTTTGGTGTCCCCATTCAATGGAGAGAAAATTGAGACGTCTAGGGTGAACCTTTTATTTATTGGGCATTGTCATGGTCTGGGCTGTGCAACTAGAGGCCTAGTAGGCCCAGGGAGCCTGAGTAGCAGTGGGAGGAGGCCAGGCCAACAATTTAGAGTTGCCAAGTCTCACCTTTATTTTGGTGGCGGGGGGGGGGGTGGCGGGGGGGGAGTCCTTGCTGCTCCGGGAGTCTTCTCCCATAAACCATAAAACCATAGAGTTTTCCCTCAAATTATAGATCGCCCCCCCCCGAAACGTGCCCAACATGATGACATCACCTTTGCACCTTTGGGTGACATCATCGTGCCGGGCATGTCTCTGCAGCCCGGCAATTTGGGGGTGGGGTTCCCCCCAGCGGCCCAATCCGGGCCAGCGGGGAGTGGGCCGATTGAGCGAGGGTTTCCCCGCCCCCTGGGGGGACTTGGTAACTCTACTACAACTCCCAGAAGCCCCTGAGAGGTTTTGGCACGAATTTTAGCCAATCACAGAGAAAGGGGACTTCTAATAAAAGAGCTGGTACTGAAGAAGAGCTGGTCTTTCTTCCAGGTATGTTGGTCCCAGCCCGTAGACGGCTGTGAAGATAATTACCAGCACCTTGAAGTGGATCCCGGACTCAACTGGCAGCCAATGCAGCTGACAGAGCACGTGCCATACGTGAGCCCGCGCAGGCGTCAATGTCAGCAGGCATGCCGCCACATTTTGTGCCAGCTGTAATTTCCGGATCAGCTTCAAAGGGTGGCACCTGGCACCGAATGCATTTCAGCGGCTTCGGGTAGGGAGAGAGAAAAGGCACAGAAGATGCGAAACTGGGCATCAAGGCTTTTCTAGTGGATGCTCCTCTCTGGCGGAATGCCCTTCTCCTTGAGACTTGCCTGGTCCCTGCCCTGCTCCCTTTTAGGCATGAGGCCGAAAAAGATCTCTCTCACCTCAGGCTGCCAGCTCTTGGGTGGGGAAACCCCTGGAGAGTTTGGGAGTGGGGACTGAAAAGGGTGGGATTTGGGGCGGGGGAGGGACCTGCTGGTTCTTACCTTTAAAGCCCTATATGGCCAGGGTCCACCGTACCTGAGGGACCGCCTTTCTCCGCATATACCCCAGCGAGCACTTCGGTCGGGGTCATGTCATCAACTTCGAGTCCCGGGCCCCAAGGAAGCCAGGCTCACTAGGACTAGGGCCAGAGCATTTTCAGTGGCGGCTCCAACCTGGTGGAACGAGCTCCCGGAAGAGATCAGGGCCCTGCGGGACCTAATGCAATTCCGCAGGGCCTGCAAGACGGAGCTCTTCCGCCAGGCCTTTGGTTAGGAGCCGCCACTAACATTGTAAGAACATCTACAATGGAAACAGGCCCGAATGCAGTCCAGGCCGATAGTGCTGGTTGGAAGTTCCCCTATTAGACAGGATGCCATCTTGACGAGATTAGAAGCATTTTAATTGGGATTGTAGTTATGGAAGTAGTTATGTTGTTGAGCATGGAGTTTTATTATTGTATTGTTTTTAACCTTTTTAAAATTGTTATGACATGTATGGCTTTTTAGCCTTTGTTAGCCACTCTGAGCCCGTTCGCTGGGAGGGCGGGGTATAAATACAAAAATAAATAAAATAAATAAATAAAAGTCCACCGTCCAGAACAGCCATTTGCTCCAGGAGAACTGATCAGTGGGACCCCAAAAGCAGCTCCTAACATTGTTCTTCTGCCCTTATGTAAACTACTACCCTGTGAGGCAGCTTAGGGTGAGAGCGTGCAGCTGGCCCCCTGTCACCAGCAACCTTCCATGGCAGAATGGGAGATTCGATCCTGGGTTTCCCAGAACCTGGTCTGACCCTCTAACCGCTCCACCACACTGGTTCTTTGCAGGGGTCATTTCGTAGAAAAAGAGGTGCAGGAGCTCATTAGCATAACTCATTAGCATAACTTATTTGCATATGCTACACCAGCTGACATCACCGGAAGTATGTCAGAAGGCAAGAAAGAAAGAAGAGAGAGAGAGAAAGAGCTGGCAGAGAGGGGACAGCTACTAATCCAAGCCTCAGAAATACCGCTATTCTGGGAGGATAGCTTCAGTGGCAGCTGAAACCTTCAGAAGGCTGGTCGGAGGAACAAGGGGTCATTTCCAGGGGACGGGGTCATTTTGCTGCAGCCATGACACAAGCAGGCATTCCCCCATGGGGGGTGGGGGGCTGGCACCAACTCCTGGAGCTGCGCTCCCCCGAGCTTCTGCTGGAAATGACCCCTGGTTCTTTGACAGCCCTTGAGGAATGAGTAGTGGCCTAAGTTCACTGGACTCAATGAAACATGAAGACTTGTTCTGTGAAGCGCAAAAGCTCCCAGATCTTCCAAACAGAAGGGATTCCCACTTGACCTGAAGAAAAGCGCCCTCTTGTTTCCTGCATCTACAGTCCACAGGTTGCTTCCCCCAGAGCAGTCCCATCGCCTTTAGTGGGCCGATTACAGAGCAGGCAACTGGTGGGATTCAATACTCCTTTCTCTCTTTCTCGTCTGAGGATCTCAGAGCAGTGCATACTGGTCTCCCTCTGCCCCAATTTTATCTTCAGAACAACTCTGTGAGGTAGGTTGGGAAGAGAAAGAGAAAAGTTTCCAACCTCTAGGTGGGGCCTGGAGACCTCCCAGAATTATAACTGATTTTTGGACTACAGTGATCAGTTCCCCGCGAGAAAATGGCTGTTTAGAGGGTGGACTCTGGTATTATACCCCACTGAGGTCCCTCCCCACACCCTTCCCTCCTCAAGCTCCACCCGCAAATCTCCTGGAATTTGATAACTCTGAGAGACAGAGCGAGAGAGATCACAGCAGGCTGAAGTCCATTCAGTGAGCTTAATGGGTAAAGGGAGCTTTGTCAAGTAGAATAGAGGGCCAACAATAAAAGCTTAATATATAGTGTATAAAAGGATATATGTATTTATTAACAAATAATTTAAAAATATATAGGGGACCAATCACACCTCATGTAAAAATAACTGATTCTAACACACGTTTTGGCCTGTACGGGCCTTCTTCAGAGGTCAAACACAGCGAGGAACACATTGGCTTGAATAATATCACAGTACAATCATACAATTCTACAATACAGATACAAGCCAGACCAGAAAAAAGAATTGTTCCAAAGTGAAACCACTAGGCACAGAATAGAAGTATAAATGAGGCCTCCAAAGATGCAATCACCTGCCAAGTGATATTCCACTAATAAAAATTTCTTGTCCAGAAAGTGCCTTCCAATGACTGTTAGGCTAGACTGTGTCAGGATCTGACAAAAGCTTGCTTGTTCTATGCTGTGCTGAAAAGTTACTTTCTGTTTCTTTGTACCTTGCTATCACCTAAATGTTTTATTCCTTGCCTTGAAGTAGAAATTGCTGTCCTGATTAGTGTTACTTTTTCCCCGGGAGGGTGGCCTCTTGCATTCCAATGTGTCACATAAACAATGGCTATCTTGCCATGGCTTCCTCCCCCTCCTGCCGGAGACTCTCAGGGTGCTATCAGAGTGGGTATAGCCTTGAAAGTTATTTTATTGTCACTGCCCAAATGTTTTGTCTAGGAGTTAGCACATCTGGGTCACTCAGGGCAAGAAGGGAATTTTTATAACTTTCTCACCTTTGGTGGGAACAAACGGTCACCATTTCTTTTCCCGTATTTTGTGTGTGTGCTGATTGGAGGGATTTGTTTAGGCATCTGTGTCTGTAGGTATATTAACCCAAGTCATCTTTGTTCTGCATCTCTAACAAATATCGAGACCCTGTTCCAGTATTTGAAATAAAGAACTCTGTTTAACTACAAAGGTCTGATCTCTTCCTGATAGTACAGAAGCCTCACAGACTGTCCTCAGTGGAATTGTCCTTAAGCAAAGAGGGTTCCCCCAAACAACACCCATTATGTCTGGTTCGATCCTTCGTTTAAAGGAACTGAAAAAAGTTTTCCACTCTTTTTTCCTGTTCAGGGGCTAATAACATGAAACAAATATATATTGGGGGGATAAGTGCTGGGGGCTTTTTTTGGGGGGGGGAATGTGCCAGAACA
This sequence comes from Lepidodactylus listeri, assembly GCA_029233225.1. Lineage (NCBI taxonomy): Eukaryota > Metazoa > Chordata > Lepidosauria > Squamata > Gekkonidae > Lepidodactylus > Lepidodactylus listeri. The sequence goes on from JARCFY010000021.1 coordinate 10,658,797, forward strand.
GAGTTCCAGAAAATCTTCAACAAAATTCTTTTTAAATTGTTTAAAAGTTCTTACGTTTTTAGTGCACAGATTGAAAACTTCATTTCCCTCTTAAGAGTTCCAGCACAAACCCCCCCCCCCAAAAAAAAAAGCCCTGGAAGGACTGATTCCTCCGAGTCCTGTGGCTATCCTGGAGGGAATCTAAAGCTGAGAGACTTCACATTCTCATCTCTGATCCCTTCTTGTATCTCAGTAACTCTCTGCCGACTGGAAAACACCTCTGTCTTCAGAGTCATCCTCTGACCTTTATGAACTCAAACTCAGACAGCTGGTTCCAGATTCGTGGTCAGATCCAAACATTTCCAAGTATTACTAATGGTCATTGTTCCCCCCCCCCCAAAAAAAACCTAGACTAGATTTTTTTTCTTTAAAAAGAGGATTTCAGTTTAGGTTATACTTTTTAAATACCCAAGGGAATGTCTCTAGAGGATGACCTGGAGGTGTAGGGACCATATAACACCTGCCTTGGCCCACCTACCCTGGTTCCCAGGTTGTTTCCAGGCACAATTCAAGGTTCTGGTGTTGATGTTCAAAGCCCGAAATGGCTCGGGACCAGCACACCTGAAGGGCTGCCAACTCTCTCACAAACCTACTTGACCACTACAGTCAGGTGCCCCGACTTTCTGAGACTAGTCAGGTGGCAACCCAGAAGAGGCCCCTCTCAGTCATGGCACCAAAACTCTGAACCTCTTTCCCCCACAGACACTCTCCCATCCCCATCTGTTGCTAGCTTCACCTGCCCTTCCCCTTAGTGATCACTCCTTTCAGCCCTTTGTTTTAATTGTTGGTTTTTATGTTTGTGACATGTGTATTCGAAGTTTAGTTTTAATTGCTTTAATGATGTGCTTTTTGTTGATTTTAATGTGTTTTTTTAAAATGTGTTTATTATTTATGTTTTTAATCTGTTAACTGCCTTGATGAGATGTAGGCAACTTCCTCCCAAAATTATGTTTTATACATAAATAATAAAGCCTTAAACATATTGGGAACATTTAAAAAAAAAGCATTTGTATTCCAATTTGTTATATTTGTGTTTTTCCTAGGAGATCAAGCAACTCACACTGTCCTGGTCCAGGCCTAACATGTATACCGGTGGAACAGTAGGTAGGGTTTAATTGCTGTACTTAGTATGTGCATGGCCAATAAAATAAAACATACAAACACATGAAGCAGCCTTATACTGGATCAGACCCTTGACCCATCAAGGTTTGCATCATCTACTCAGACTGACAGCAGCTCTCCAGGGTCTCAGACAGAGGACTTTTCACATCACCTGCCGCCTTGTCCTTTTATTTGGAGATGTCAGGAACTGGACCTAGTTAACATCTGCATGAAAATCAGATGCTCTACCACTGAGCCACAGCCCCTCCTAAATGACTAGAGTGGGGGAAGTTAGAAATCTGATTGAGAAGGAGGGATGGAGTTCTGCACATTCAACGGTCAGAGACAGCAGAATGCTATGATAACAGAATTGACTGTGGATGGAGGATCTGATGGCAGAATTGCTGTGAGGCTTCTGAGTCGAATCAAGTAAGCCAGGCCTTTGGTGAAGTAAAAGGTCCTTTTATTCTTAATGATGGTTCAGGTACTCAGTGTTTGTTAGAGATAACTTGGTTACAAGCAACAGGGATTAATATACCATACACAGTAAGGTGAGAGCAGGCAAAGAGCCAATTAGAGCCAATACAAAAAAGCGCAAAAAACCCCCAACCGTTGGTTCTTACAAAAAAGGCGCAAAAGCACTAAATCCCCCCCATGCCCCTTAGTGACCTTCTACTTGCAATTCACAGGCTAGGCACCTGACTAGAAACAGTTCAGCAGTTCTCCAAGGTTACAAAAGCAAGATAAAACATTCACAACTCCAGAGAGAAAGAGGGAGGAGGCGGGGGAAGATAGCCAGACTGTTTATGTGACTCGGTGGAATGCGGCAAGCCATCCTCCCGGGGAAGAAAAAGACACATTAAGCAGGACAGGCAATAAACCTCAAGGCTAGCCGTAAATTACTGATAGAGACCCCGGGCCTGAACAATTAATGGCAGAGGATCTGACAATTGCATGCCAAAGTTATTGGGCATGTAAATAATCAGGGAAGAGAACATGCTAGATCTTGTCTCTCTGACGTGCTACCTCTTTCCCTTGAAGGAAGTTTTGTTTTACTATATCAACAAGGAAAGATACAAAAATGACACCTCCCCATGTATACACCATACCATCTGAGTATTCAACTGCTCCAGGGCTACCTCAAAGTATCACAAGGCCCCACGTGACCCAAGATAACTGCTGCTTCCTCCTGGCTGCTGGGGGCTGGTAGTTTCCTTTGGACCTGGACAATGGTGGTACCAGTCTCGAAGGTGAAAGCAGTCTGGCTGGGACTGGGCAACTCTGCCTTGGCTGGGCAACTGCTTAAAAAGACAGTGAAATCACTGGGAGGGCTTCTAGTGTCCTGGCCCCACTGGTGGACCTCCTAATGGCACTTGGTATTTTTGGCCACTGTGTGACAGAGTGTTGGACCGGATGGGCCACTGGCCTGATCCAACGTTGGCTTCTCTTATGTTCAGTTCCCTTGCAAATAAATGCGATGATCAGGGGTCCGTTGGGGCCGGAGCGAGCTCAGGAGTGGCCACTAGGGCAGCCACAGGCCGAATCAGATTCTCTAATCTGATTCAGCCCGCTGCCGAATTGCCGCCGAAATTCGGCGGCAACTTTAAAAGCAACTGTAAGGGAGGGGGTTTGAGGGAGATGCTCCAAACTTGCAGGGTAGCTGCTGGGGCCTCTTCTCGAATTACCCACCAAGTTTCAAGAAGATTGGACCAGGGGGTCCAATTCTACAGGCCCCCAAACAGGTTGCTCCCATTCCCTCCATTGTTCTCTATGGGAGGAAAAAAGTTAACATTTTTTCCCGCCATAGAGAACAATGGAGGGGATGGGAAAACCTGTTTGGGGGCCCATAGAATTGGACCCCCTGGTCCAATCTTCTTGAAACTTGGTGGGTATTTCGAGGAGAGGTCCCAGCAGCTATAGATCCCATAGAATTGGACCCCCTGGTCCAATCTTCTTGAAACTTGGTGGGTAATTCGAGGAGCGGCCCCAGCAGCTACCCTGCAAGTTTGGAGCCTCTCCCTCAAACCCCCTCTCCTCCAGCCCCTCCTATACCCTATGAGTTTTTGCCATTGATTTCAATGGCCCATAGGGTATAATGGGGCTGAAACTGACATTCGCTTTCTGACACACTTCTGGTGATGTCAGGGGGCGTGGTATATGCTAATGAGGTATGCTAATGAGGTATGCTAATGAGCTCCTGCACCTCTTTTTCTACGAAAGGACCCCTGGCAATGATTAAAAAGAAATCCGACGCATCAGGGTTTACCTAAGTAGTCTTTAGCAACACTCGTGGGTGCTGATCTGTTTGGAATGGCAGCATTTTTTCCCCCACTTTCAGTCTTGAAAGAAGAAGACACAAACCTGTTGGGTGGGTGTTCAGGTTGTTCGATGCCAAGCCAGATAGCCCTGGTGATGGATTCACATCTGACGATCATCACAGTTAACATTCAACCCCAGATATGTTTGGCACAAAATCTGCAGCATTCCTACTCTAGAAGTGCTACTGCTGCTGGAGCCATTATGAACTTTGGGTTGCCAACTTCCAGGTGGGTCCTGGAGTCCCCCCGGAATGACAACCGATGAAACTGTCTTATCCATTAAGGTCAGTATTGGCTGGGTTCAGACTGGCAGCTTGGCCCAATATAGGCACCTTTCACAAACAGATTAAATGGGCCTGTTCGCACAGCCACAGCTGTCAGGCGTTCCCCAGGCGTACCCACCCCGTCAGAGGACGACTTGGAGCTGGGTTAAGAAGCCACCGCCTCTGAAGTGGAGTTTTTTTTCCCTTGCGCATTCATCGCGCATGGCGGCTGTCTGAACACGGGGGAGCGTGGGCAGAATGGATTTGGCAGTCTGAACCTGCAGATCCATTCTGCCGCTAGGGTAGCGGTTCTTTTTATGCATGCACATGACTTTTGGCCGTTTTTGCAGTGTGCTCTGTGGCTGGTGCGCTACAATAATGTGGATTGTCTCCCTGGGTAACCCGCAGTAGGGTGTGCTGTGTGGCTGATATGTCCCACAACATTTTAAACTGGGTCAGTGAGAGGTGGCACTATATATAAGCTGCCAGTCTGTCTGCAGCTATTGTCTACTCCAGGGGTGGCCAACCTTGCTTAACGTAAGAGCCACATAGAATAAACGTAAGAGCCACATAGAGATGTCTGAGAGCCGCAAGACAGGAACAAATATCACACACACGTTTTTATTTTTTAAAATATGCAAATTTGCTTCTTATTAACGTTAAACGGGACTGCCAAAAATAAAAACAAACGAGGAAAACCGGTTATTGATAATGATATTACTTGTTTGCTAATGATATTGAGAGAGAGAGAGAAAAAGAGAGATGGAAAGAAAGAATTAACGAAGTGGAAAGAAAGAGAGAGAGAGAAACTAGGAAAGCAAATAGATGGGAGGGAGGAGGGAAGGAAGGAAGGGAGAAAGAGAGAAAAAGCATGCCTCCCCTTTGCTTCCCCAGCCGCCCTGCCAGGAGCCGCACAATATGTGTGAAAGAGCCGCATGTGGCTCCCGAGCCACAGGTTGGCCACCCCTGGTCTACTCAGATGGGCAGCAGCTCTCCATGGTCTCAGGAACAGGTCTTTCACATTACCTCCTATGTGATACTTTTAACTGGAGATGCTGGGGATTGAACCCTACATGCCAAACAGATGCTCTGCCACTGAGCCACAGTGCTTTCCCTAATAATGAACATACATGAAGCTGCCTTATCAGAACATCAGTCCGTTTAGGTCAGTAATGTCTGTTCAGACTGGCAGCAGCTCTCGGGGTCTCAGGTGAAGGTCTTCCCAATCACCTGCTCCCTGAGCCTTTGAAGTGGAGGTGCTGGAGATTGAACCTGGGACCTTCCACATACCAAGCAAATGCTCTACCATGGAGCCACGACCCCTCCCCTAATAATGGACACACATGAAGCGTTGGTCCATCAAAGTCAGCGCTGTCTACTCAGACTGTGACGGCGGTTCTCCAGGGTCTCAGGAAGAGGTCTTTCCCAACACCTTCTATGTGGTGTTTTTAACTGGAGATGCTGGGGATTGAACCCTGGCACTTTCTACATGCCCAACAGATGCTCTGCCACTGAGCCATAGTGCCTTCCCTAATAAGGAACATACATGAAGCTGCCTTATCAGACCATCAGTTCTACATGCCAAGCAGAGACTCTAGCACTGAGCCACTGCCTCTCTCCAGGCAACCAAGATTAGTTCCCCCGGAGAAAACAACAACAGAGGGTAGATTGTGTTGGTCTCCCTCCCCTCCCCAAACTAAGCCCTCCCCAGGCTTCACTCCTAGCCTCCAGGAATTTCCCATCCTGAAGATGGTATCTCTACATGGACTCCACTGGTAATGGCAAATGTTTGGGAGGTGAGGACAGGGGACACAGGCTACTGTGCCACTACCAGTTAGGTCTAGGTAAATGTCAGCACCGTGTCAGCCCCCTTGGTGAGTCGCGGTGTGCCCCCCTCGTAGCTGACGCTTGGGCTGCCTCCCCCCTCATCCTCCAGCCTGTATAGACCAGGTCAAAGAAAGACCCCGAAATGCAGGCCTCGTACAGCCTATTTGAGTGGTTCTGTTTTCCCCTCCCAGAACTCTTAAGACAAATCCCCAATCATCTCTCGGAAAAGACGTCTCTCTAGGAAGACACCCGAAACAAGCACTGCGCTGCCCCCAACAGGTTGCAAATGGAACAGGCAACAGAAATACCTTTCCTTTTTCATGTCGCCGCCGGGTGTTTGACAATGCTGAGCCTTTGTCCACGCTTCTGCCACCCATTCTCATTATGTAGCAAAGTAAGCCCCAACTTTGAAGAAACGCCTGATTCCCTCTCTGTTGCGGGTGGTGGGGGGAAGGGGGGGGGAGTCCAAGAAGGAATAAAAGAAGAAGGTCTTATTCACATATCCGTGTAAAACCTCACAGTCTGAACTGGAGGGGGCATTATCCCTTATTCAGGAGCCGCGCAGCACTTCTTAAGGTTTTTAGAAACCTGTATATAAAAAATTGGCTCCTCAAATGGTCATTTCTTCCTGCTCTCTCCTCCGCCATCAGAACGTTCAGCCAAGCTTCTTGCAAGCTAAATAACTCTTGGAAAATAAGTGGAAATTTGCTGCAAATCAGTCCCTTTTGTGCACGGCTGCAGGAGCATGTTGAAATGTTTGGACACTAATACCCATTCATTTTCTTGGCTCCATAAATAAAAGCCGCCAGCTATGTGGCGGCCGTGAAATGGTATTCTTCAGGGCCCAGCGGGGAACCCCATCCTTATTACCACTGCAGGGGGCAGGACAAGCCCGAAATAGCACAACAACTAAATCAAGACATTTTCAATGTCTAACAAAATGACTGTGGTTTAAAACGAAGCAAAAGGTTGGGGAGGTGGGGGGGGGAGCAAAAAGAAAAAGATTGGAGCGCTTTTCTACTCAGTGTAATACCTTTGTTAAAAGAGAGTTCAGATGTGAAAATAAGGTTTGGCGGACAACGAAAATGCAAACGCAGCTTTCTGGATATAATTCTTTTTAAAAAAGAGAGGGAGAGAGAGGGAGAAAGACCTTGACCTGGTGCAACCAGAGGCCGAGGGTTGTCGTCCAGTAGACGGGTGAGAAGGGGAAGACAACTGATGTAGAGACTTGTGGTCCATATATTTTGAAGTTCAGTAGACCTCTGAATACCAGTTCTAGGAGGCAACATGAGGGGAAGGCCTCTGTGTCCTGTATGTTGGTCTTCCAGGGCAACTGGCAGGTCATTGTATGAGACAGGACGTTGGACTAGATCAGGGGTGGCCAAACTGCGGCTCCGGAGCCACATGCGGCTCTCTCACACATATTGTGTGGCTCCTGGCAGGACAGCTGGGGAAGCGAACGGGAGGCACGCCTCCCCAATCGGTCTTCCCTTCCCAGCCAGTGTTCACCTCCCTGGGTAGGCTTGAGGCGGGGGGAGCAGAGAAAGAAAGCAATTTTAACTTTAAATGTGTTCTGAAAGCCCCTCCCCAGCCTACAAATATCACTGAACAAATACATATCAATATCTGTTTTTACCCTTTTGGTTTTTGGCAGTCTCATTTAATGTTAATGAATAGCAAATCTGCATATTTTTCAATAAAAAAACATGTGAGCGATATTTGTTCATGTCCTGTGACTCTCAGACATCTGACATTTCTTCTATGTGGCTCTTACATTAAGCAAGTTTGGCCACCCTTGGACTAGATGGACCCCTGGTTTGATCCATCAGGGTAATTCTGAGGTTCTAGAGTCCACCGTGAGAAAAAAAGTGATTGGGAAATCAGAGCAGGAACCTCTAGACAAGGCCATAAAAGGAGCCAAAGGGAACAGAATTACTTTCCAATTGCCGTGTCAAGGACTAAACGAAAGCGATGGACAGAAAACCACCATTGGACATTTTCCACGTTCGTATTTCAAACAAGAGGAGGTCTGGGATCAGAATATGGGTTGACTCCACACAGCCATTGGACCTCAGCTGGAAGAAAGCATGTGGACCCTCTGGGCCAGACCACTGACTGCTCCAGTTGGCCTGGCCCCAGCTCAGATATCACGCTGAGAACTCAAGATTATTTTGTAAGTGGAGATGGTAAGGACTGAATCCAGGAGCTTCAGCATGCAAAGATTTGCTTCCCCCACCTCTTGGCAACGGCGGCAAGGCCTCAGTGCCTCTCAGCAGCCGGGCCACCACAGAGTTCCCAAAGTGTTCCCTGCACATGCACAGAGAATGCTCTTTAACTGATGGGGGATTTAAATATCCCCCAGGGTTTTTTTTTTAAGTTCTAGGATTTTTCTGCACACCTGGGGAGTTCCCCTAATGTGCAGAAAAATCTCTCTGCCCCCCCAAGTGCCCCCGATGTACGGATTTAGATATCCGCATGGAGGGAGCGCCCTGGGAATTAGTATATAGATTTATTTAACAGTAAATAACAGTAAGCAGTATAAGCAAACTTCCCCGCCCCCCTGGTTTCCCCCTTCCATCGGTGCCCTAAGCAAGTGCTTCTTTCACTTAATGGTTAATCCAGGCTGACTGTACAAAATGGTTCACAAACTTACTTGGATAGATGATTACGGACTGTGGGAGAACTTACTGCATAGAACTTGCTGAAAGTTGTGTAGAACTTATTGTAGAACTTATGGTAAGGAGGATCCTATTATATCATTTTTGTACCTCTTATTGTGTTAATACTTCAGTTTAATGTGTTAATACTTCAGTTCTTTCTGGTGGTTCTAGACTTCTAAAATCAAAATGCATGGGTTATCAAATGTCTCATTTTGTCGGTTGTATGACCCTGTGGCATCCTCCTTGAGTCCCTGTGGGGAAGGCACACTACAAATAATGTAAATATTTTTAAATAAATAAATAAATAAATGAGTGGCCTCATAATGATTCAGACCTTTGGTTCATCAATGTGTCATATGCTCCAGTTCCATAATACCTGTCTCTGGTCAAGCATAGCCCCTATTTTGACTTTAGAACAAATTTAGAGTCCAGTGGCACCTTGAAGACCAACAAAGGTTCATTGAAGGTATGAGCTTTCATGGGCATGTACACTTTTTCAAATGCACTGGAATGATAGGTAAGGTTCAGACTTATAGACAGGGGCTGAACAGCAAATTAACATGTAACATGATGGAGATGTGCAAAGACAAAACTAAATAACAAGCTAAGGTTATAAGGTCAACAGTTGTAAAGCAATAAATATGTCAAAATAGCAGATAAATGTGTAATGGTATCTATATACTAATAGCCAAGTGTCCTCTGTGCATGCGGATAGCTAAATCCACACATCAGGGGCACTTGGGGGGCAGAGGGGTTTTCCTGCACACTTGGGGCACGCCCCAGCAGTGTTCCCTCTAAGCTGAGTTAGTGTGAGCTGGCTCATAGTTTTATAGCCTCTGGCTCCCACATTTTTGTCCTAGCTCAGGAAGGATGGCTCCAGAGCAAACTAACTTATGCAGCAGCCAAATCACTGGCTCACAACTTTAATGCCAGGAGCTCACAAAGTAGAATTTTTGCTCACCAGACTCCACAGCTTCAAGGGAGCATTGCTCCCCAGGTGTGCAGAAAATTCTGAAAACTTTTAAAAACGATATGGGGGATATTTAAATCCCCCCCAAAAAGTAAAAGAGCACTACCTGCGCATGTGCAGAGAATGCTCTGGGAACTCTGCAGTGAGCCGGTGGCTGGGAGCTGCTGAGGCCTCGCTGCCGATGCCCAGGGGGGAGATTGGCGAGCCCGGCAGCTGAGAGCCACTCAGGCTTCGCTGCGAATGCTGGGGGGGGGGGGGAGGCTTACCTGCAGCCGCTTCTGCCTCAGTTCCTCCTCCTTTAGGAATACACCCCCCCCCCCCCCCCGGTGAGTATCATGGGTCCTGCTTCTTGTATTTTCTAATTGTGGGAAGTAAATTGATCATCTTCATTCTCTCCTCTCAGGTGTGGACCAACACGGCTGACCACCAGGATTTATTTTGACTTTAGTTTGCCTTTTAGGAGTGTTACCTTAAAAATGAAACTTTCTACCCTGACTTAGGTGGCCCAGGTCCACCCTCATCAGATGTCAGATGCTAAACTGGGTGAGCTCTGGTTAGTACTTGGATGGGAGACCACCAAGGAAGATCGAGGTTGCTACCCAGGGGCAGGCAAGGGCAAATCACCTCTGGATTGCCTTTTTCCTATGTGGTTGCCATACATCTGCTGCAAGATGATTATTTAAGATATTTTTATGCCACTTTCCCAACCAATCAGGGTTTGCAAGTCGGCTAACATTTAAAAAAAATTAAGCAATTAAAATACAGTTAAAACGATAAGATTCAATAAAAAAAACACATTAACACAAAACACTAGGAGGGCCAATACTGGTTTTGTGGGTATGCCTGATGAAACAAAAAGGCCTGCACCTGCTGGTGAAAGACACGGAGGTTGCGGTCACACGCGCCAGTTAAAGCAGAGGGGAAGCGAGGCTATTTCCGCTGGAGGAATTTGACATACAGTTGTAAGATCACGCATCTCCCTTTGAAGCTGGGGGCACAGCCCATCACAGTGTAATCAGACACAACTGCGGGTGAGTCCTTTTTTTTTGCCGTTTGTTTCCCATGCGCTTAAACGAGGAATCGAGAAATGCACCTCCACACAGAGGGCTCCCTATGGGGTTTGCAATTATGCACATACTGAGAGGGGGGGGGTAGAAACAACAGCATGGAGTCGGGATGGCCAGATCAGACTATTCCGATGGCTTGAGAGTGCTCTTGAGTGACCAGACAGCGGAAAGGTTCATCTGTGGGCCATCACAACCCGTTTACTACTGGATTCCCCCCAGTGTCTTTTAACTCCGCTTCTGCTGCAGGGGCTGCTCTTGAGTGACCAGATAGCGGAAAGGTTCGTCTGTGGGCCATCACAACCCGTTTACTACTGGATTCCCCCCAGTGTCTTTTAACTCCGCTTCTGCTGCAGGGGCTGCTCTTGAGTGACCAGACAGCGGAAAGGTTCATCTGTGGGCCATCACAACCCGTTTACTACTGGATTCCCCCCAGTGTCTTTTAACTCCGCTTCTGCTGCAGGGGCTGCTCTTGAGTGACCAGATAGCGGAAAGGTTCGTCTGTGGCCCGTCGCAACCCGTTTACTACTGGATTTCCCCCGGTGTCTTTTAACTCCGCTTCTGTTGCCGACGGCTGCGGGACGCTTCCCAGATGTTGCTGTCTGATCACTCCCTTTAAATCCGCCTGCCATTCATGCCTTTGTCGGGTCTAATGGTGTGTATGATCGCCGCCTGATAGAAGGAGACAGACAAATATCCCTGAGGAGGGAGTTCCAAAGTTTTGGTGCCATGAATGAGAAGGCCCTCTCTCAGGTCGCCACCATCTAGCCTCAGTTGACAGGGGCAACCAAAGCAGGGCCTCGGAGGATGACTGGAGGGAGTGGGTAGGTTCATATGGGAAAAGGCGGTCCTCAAGGTATGTTGGCCCCAGGCATACAGGCTTTAAAGGTCAATACTGGCACCTTGAATTGAGCCCAGAAGCAAGCTGGAAGCCAGGGCAGGTGGGAACAGACTGGAGTAATATGCTCCCTATGACCCACTCCAGCCACAGCATTCTGTACCACCTGTCACTTCCAGACAGTCTTGGTGTAGTGGTTAAGTGCATGGACTCTAACCTGGGAGAATCGGGTTTGATTCTCCCCACCTCCACAGGCAGCATCTGGGGGACCATGGGTCAGTCACAAGTTCTCTCAGAGCTGTTCTCTCAGGAGCAGTTCTCTCAGAGCTCTTTCAGCCCCATCTACCTCACAGGGTGTCAGTTGTGGGGAGAAGAAGGGATGATTGTAAGCCACTCAGAGACTTTGAGTGAAGGGTGGGGTATAAATCCAATCTCCTCCTCCTCTTCTTCATAGCCACCTAATCTAGGTGTTACTACAGGATGGGCCACAGCTGGTTCACCAGCAGAAGCCTGGGAAAGGCATCCCTGGTCACCACAGCCACCTATTTATCCAACAGGGCTCGCACATCCAGGAGCACCTCCAAGCTACGAACCTGCTTCTTTAAGGGAAGCACAACCCCATCCAGAACAGGGGATAACCTATTTCCCGGGACAGACCTTCCCCCACCAGTAGCACCTCCGTTTTGTTGGGATTAACTTTCAGCTTGTTAGCTTTCCTCCATTCCAAAACTGCCTCCAGGCACCTGTCAGTACCGCTTACCAGGATTAGACTCTGGTCCCAGTGGTCCCTGAGTAAGGAATGGATGACTCTTGTCTCTAGTTTGCATGTGCGTAAATGGGTGCTAAGGCCTCCACGCAATGCATTTCTTGTACTGTGGGGTCTACTTTGAATTGTAAATAACATAAATTGTAAGTAACATCATTGTAAGTAACGTAAATGGGACACTTTTTTCTCGGGAAAGTGGCACAGATGAACGAGTTCGCTTCCTCCCCCCCAGAAGAGTGACTCTCTAAACATCTGGTTCTCCCATGGCTACTTTTAACAAATCTAATATCACATTTGGAGTTGCAGGCACAGATCTCCAAATGAATGGATAACCCAGGCCTAAATTCAGGAAGGGGAGGGAAGGCAACATGGTTTGTCCTGATCTTGTCAGATTGTGGAAATTGCGGCAGAATTCTAAACAAGACTGGGCCATTTCCATATAGTAGTTTAACTTATCTTATGCCTCCCTATTTGATTCTTCGTCCCATAAACAGGGTCAGTGCTTGGATGGGAGACCACCAAGGAAGACTCTGCAGACAAAAATAAATCCCAGCCGCAGTTTCCTTTCAGGTGCAAACTGTAATTTTTCCTGCTTTTAGCTTGAGAACAAATGACCAGTATAACTTTGTGCCTTTTTATCTTTTCTGTGATTGGAGGTGAGACTATGAACTAACCTTTTGAATACTGTATATCTACCCTCAATGTATGAATGCCCAGTATTACTAACACAAGAAGTGTAGATGACCATTGAGACCTTTCCGCAATAAAGGACTTTCTGCTTAAGAACACCTGTTGCTGATTGACTCTCTTGGACTCTCACACAGGGGAAGGCAACGGCAAACCACCTCTGCTCATCTCTTGACTTGAAAGACACTCGCTGGGGTCACCATAAGTCAGAAGCTAAGCAAGATTGGTGCTTGGATGGGAGACCACCAAGGGAGACTCTGCAGAGGAAGGCAATGGCAAACCTCCTCTGCTTAATACCTTGCTAGGATGACCATAAATCTGCTGTGACTTGACAGCCCTTATGTACACAATTTCATGAAGAACTGCAAAGTTGTGACAAACATAGTTGCATTCCTGGACCTCGTTGCCTTCTGCCATTCGTAGCCCCTTTTCTTTCACATTGGCATATACCGCATGAGTCCTAAGCTGGAGGACAGAGTCTGTGTCCGGAAACATGTTATATTAGGATTGAAGGATTGCAGAAAATCACTGTCAGTTTTTTTAATGGAAATGTTTTGAATGGGGATTTTAATGAAGAGCATGCATACACAAGGGGGACTCCTAACCAGACTTAAGTCGTGCAGTTCAGGGGGAAAGAAACCATTTATCAGGCCAAATCCCTGTTAACTTCATGTGGTGGTGAAAATTATGTAGGAGAACCCCAGTTTGAATCTCATTCATAACTCATTTAGTGGGAAACCACACTTAAATGCTAAGTTCCATTATTAAATGCATTCCGGTTCTCAGAACGGGGTGAATTACATCTGAAGGGGCTGTCGCCGAGAAATCCCAAAAGACGAATGGGTTGCCATGAAACTCGAGCAGGGTGGCAACTAGAAGAGCATGTAAAATAGGACTCCTTCTCCACCCCTTGTGGGAAAACCCATAATTAGACATGACGATTGAAATGAAGAGCACAAATAATGTTTTAAAGAAGTGTTCGTTCAAATCACTTGTAGCACGTCACAGCTAAGGGAGCAACACATCCAGAGATACACCTTCCCTGAACATTCAGCACTCGATTTGCTATTTTTTTTTAAAAAAAATCACAATCTCTACTCTTTTATGGAGGCATCATAGATAATGTACTTTCAACATTGTCTCTAATTGCTCACCAAGTGGAAAAGTATCTCTCGCTTTGCATTGTTGAGGGTAGTTCAATTGCTAAGGGTATCAGGGGTCCGTTGGAGCGGGAGCGCACAGGAGCGCAGCTCTGGGAGTGAGGAGCCCAGGGGGCGGGCACATGACCAAGCCCCACCCCCTCCTCAGCTTCCCCGAGCAGTGCAGAGGCGCAGCGCCCCGGGGAAAGCCCTGCTAGGCTCTTTATTGTTTTTAATGTTTTGTTTTAATATTGATGATTTTATCATTGTTCCTTTTATGACTGTGTGCTGCTTTTCCAGAGACTTGCTCAAGGTGGCATATAAATTTTCTAAGTATACCATTTTTTATCTGGGCACATGGCACATAAGTACTGGAGAAATTTCACCAACCTTTCAGCAGCTTCCACCTTATCAGTTTGGTGTAGTGGTCAGGAGCTGGACTCTAATCTGGGAGAACCGGGTTTGATTCCCCACTCCTCCACATGCAGCTGCTGGTGTGACCTTGGGCCAGTCACAAGTTCTCTCAGAGCTGTTCTCTCATGAGCAGTTCTCTCAGCCCCACCTACCTCACAGGGTGTCTTGTTGTGGGAAGGGGAAGGGATGGGATGGGTGGTGCACATGTCCTGGGTATCTCAAGCCTACTTGAAATCTGGTGGTTTCAAGGGAGCAGGAAGAGAATGAGGGTGTGTTCTTTACGCTTATTTTTATTGCACAAAGTATTGGATGGGGAAGGGAATGGAGGAAGAGCAGGTCAGTTTCCCTCACCTGTGGAGTGGAGCCTGAGGGGTGGGTGTTGCCTTCTGACACACTTCCGGTATGTTAGGGAGTGTGGCGTATGCAAATGAGTTATACAAATGAGTTATGGTAATGAGCTCCTGCATCTCTTTTTCTACGAAATGACCCCTGAGGGTAGTTAAAAGGTAACAGTAAAGGTTTCCCTTGCTCAAGAGCCAGTCGAGTCCAACTCTAGTGGGTGGTGCTCATCCCTATTTCCAAGCCGAAGAGCCAGCACTGTCCAAAGATGTTTCTGTGGTAATGTGGTGTGAGGCTTCTGTGCAGTCAGCAAATGAGCAGGCCTTTGTTAATTAAAACATAGTCCTTTATTCAAATACTGGTACAGGTCTCGATGTTTGTTAGTGATACCATACACAGAGGGCAGGGGACTATTATACCTGCAAACATGAAAGTATAAACATTGATCACCAATCAGCATTCAGTAAAATTGCGGGAAGGCAGATTCACCTTTTGTCACCCAGGGGTGAGAGAACATAAAAATTCCCAGCCCGAACTGTGTGACCTAGAGGTGCCAGGTCCCCAGCAAAACAGGACGGAACAAACAATAAAACAATTCCCAAGGCTACTTTGAACAGATAGTACTCTTAGCGAAGGGGGAGGAAATACAAGGAAGTGGAGAAGGAGATAACTTCGTACTCTGTGACATCCTGGTATGTGGGAACCCGAGTTCCCGCCTGAAATGTAACACTGAGCAGACAAGTAATCTACACTGAAAAAGGAGGGGTAATAAAGCATCTGGTCAAGCGGGCACCACAAAGGAAACGAAAGTAAATGAGAAAGCTTGGTTACAGAGATGCATCAATGTCAGATTCAATAGAAACATTTTAGAAACATTATGAAAAGAACCCTTATGTGAAGCAGAATCTGACATGTGGCCAGTATGACTAAACGCTGTTACCTTCCCACCAAAGCAGTACCTATTTATCTACCTGCAATTTCTTGCTTTTGAACTGCTAGGTTGGCCGGAGCTGGGGCCAGAGACGGGAGCTCACTCCGTCATGCAGCACTCGGAGCTTGAACTGCTGCACTACTGACCTTCCAGTCTGCAGTTTAGCGTCTTAACCACTAACAGTTAGAGACCAGCAAGATTTTCAAGGTATAAGCTTTTTGAGAATCAAAGCTCCCTCTTTCAAAAACTTACGTCCGGAAAACCTTGTAGATCTCTAGATGCTCCTGGACTCGAATCTCACTGTTCTACTGCAGACTAACAGGTCTACGGCTATCCTCTAAAAAAATTGCTAAGGATAAAAGGTAAAGGAAAAGGTTTCCCTTGCTCAAAAGCCAGTCGAATGCGACTCTAGGGGTCGGTGTTCATCTCCGTTTCCAAGCTGAAGAGCCAGCGTTGTCTGAAGACTTCTCCATGGTCATGTGGCCAGCATGACTAAATGCTGAGGCACACGGAACACTGTCACCTTCCCACTGAAGCAGTACCTATTTATCCACTTGCCATTTCTTGCTTTCGAGCTGCTAGGCTGGCAGGAGCTGGGGCCAGAGACGGGAGCTCACTCTGTCATGCAGCACTCGGGTCTCGAACTGCCGAGCTACCGACTTTTTGGTCAGCAGTTCAGCGTTTTAACCTCTGAGCCACCATGGCCCTTTTGCTAAGGACAGTGAGTGCCAAAGTACTGAGATGCTTACTAAGCATGTGGTTTAATTTGAATCATATTAAAAGGCTTATTTGAATCGAATTAACACCGTTTTTAGCATTATAGTAGAGCTCTCCACTGGGGCTCTTTGGCAGACAAGACCGAGCAGGCTCATGCCTTTCTCCCATATTCAATGGAAGGTCTCAGCTAAGCGTAAAGTATGCCCAAGTTCATCCCCATGGGCTCTTCCCACACCAGTGGAAACCTGGCCGAAAGCAGTGTTTCCACGCACATCTGGTGCAAATGTGTGCATGCTGAACATGCATACATTGTGGGATGTGTCTTTCCCACACATGCCTCTAATTGCTGGTAGCAATTCCACAGAGATACCTGCACATACCCCTAGTTGAGTGATGAAGAAAGTTGTAGCATTTCTGCCAATATTAGAAAGTGCACTACTTTTGGGGGGGGGGGGGGATATCGCTCTGAATGATTCAGGGATCTTAGTTTTGTTCACAGTCATGTATTCTCAAGTTTCTGGGGTTTCAGGTTAACCAAAGAAATCAGGCATATGTAGTTGTTGTTGTTTTTTAACTATTAGATAAGCTCTCTGCAACGTTATATTCCTGCAGACTGGGCGCATGCATATATGCATTTGATAGTATGATCTCTTATTGTGTGAACTGGACAACATGTGGATTTTCCATGTACACATGGAAAGGAGGCTGAGTTAAAATGATTTGCACATGGAGACTCGTGCTTCCTACTGGATTCCAGAAGGCTTTGAGGGATTTTAGAATTCCAAACATGCGCACTGCATGTTTGGAACATGCAATGTTTGCAATGCAATGCAGCCAAATATGTTAGGCTGCAGTGGGAACTTGGATTGTAAAGCTTTTAAATCTACCAACAAGGTTGCCCCACCGTTAGGGCAGAACCTGCCCCCCTGGTTTACCATGGAGTTGACTGATCTGAACCGAACTGGAAGATGAGAGGAAATCTGCACTGAATCTGACAGAATATGGTATGGATAATGTTGACAGTGGTAAAGAAGAGAAGAAGAAGAGATTGGATTTATACCCTGGCCTGCCCTTCACTCACGTGGAGTCTCAGAGCGGCTTACAAACTCCTTTCCCTTCCCCTCCCCACAACAGACACCCTGGGAGGTAGGTGGGGCTGAGAGAGCTCTTTCCCAAGCTGTCCTTGAGAGAACAGCTGGTACAGAGCTATGGCTTGCCCAAGGTCATCCAGCCAGGTGCAAGTGGAGGAGTGGGGAATCAAACCCGGTTCTCCCAGATTAGAGTCCGCGCACTTAACCACGACACCAAACTGGCTCTCACCACTTCTCTGCAACTCTTTCAACAGCTAGTTCATGACCATCCCAAGTCTGGTGTTGTGGTTAAATCTAAGACTCTAATCTGGGAGAATCGAGTTTGATTCCCCACACCTCCACTTGCAGCTGCTGGATGACCCTGGGCTGTTTTCTCAAGGACTGTTCTGCAGAGAGCTCTTTCAGTCCCACCTACCTCACAGGGTGTCTGTTGTGGGGAGGGGAGGGGAGTTCGTAAGCTGCTCTGAGACTCCAAGTCAAGGGTGTGGTATAAATCCAATCTCCTCCTCCTCCTCCTCTAAGGTATCTCAATGTCCACTGACCTCTAAATCTGAGTTTTTATTTTCTCAGGATCAAACAATTAGTTATAATAATACTTTTGTCAAGCTTTTTGACAATAAAATATGCTGGTTGTAACACAGGTCATAGTCAGAAGAAGAAATGTCTAATGTATCACCTGCTGTATTTATGCCCCATTTTGACACAGTTTCCACGATGGATGTTGACAGCCTCCACTCCTTGTGCTATAGATGTTTGCATCTTCTGGCTCCTAAAATCATGTTAGGACCACATCAAGAAGTCCTTGGTGTCTATCATAAATCGATGGCTAACTGTAGGCACCTTCTCTTGGCCACTCAAAGAGGCACTTATTCATCCAGTACCCTACAGGAAAAAATGATGTGATCAATTATCATCCAGTCTCTAATCTATCATCTCTGGACAAAGTGATTGAGAAAACAGTAGTGGCCCCAGGAGTCGGTTGGAGCAGGAGTGCACAGGAGCGCAGCTCCGGGAGTGAGAAGCCCAGGGGGCGGGCACATGACTAAGCCCCGCCCCCTCCTCGGCTTCCCCAAGCAGTGCAGAGGCGCAGCGCCCCGGGGAAAGCCCTGCTAGGGTCTTTATTGATGTTAATGTTCTGTTTTAATAGTGATAATTTTATCATTGTTCCTTTTATGACTGTGTGCTGCTTTTCCAGAGACTTGCTCAAGGTGGCATCTAAATTTTCTAAGTATACTATTTTTATCTGGGCACATGGCACATAAGTACTGGAGAAATTTCACTAACCCTTCAGCAGCTTCCACCTTATCAGTTTGGTGTAGTGGTCAGGAGTTGGACTCTAATCTGGGAGAACCGGGTTTGATTCCCCACTCCTCCACATGCAGCTGCTGGTGTGACCTTGGGCCAGTCACAAGTTCTCTCAGAGCTGTTCTCTCATGAGCAGTTCTCAAAAGACCTCTCTCAGCCCCACCTACCTCACAGGGTGTCTTGTTGTGGGGAGGGGAAGGGATGGGATGGGTGGTGCACATGTCCTGGGTATCTCAAGCCTACTTGAAATCTGGTGGTTTCAAGGGAGCAGGAAGAGAATGAGGGTGTGTTCTTGATGCTTCTTTTTATTGCACAAAGTATTGGATGGGGAAGGGAATGGAGGAAGAGCAGGTCAGTTTCACTCACATGTGGAGTGGAGCCTGAGGGGTGGGTGTTGCCTTCTGACACACTTCCGGTATGTTAGGGGGTGTGGCGTATGCAAATGAGGTATGCAAATGAGTTATGCTGATGGGCTCCTGCACCTCTTTTTCTACGAAATGACCCCTGAGTGGACCAATACCAAATCACTTTGGATAACTCACCTGCTCTGAACCCTTCTGGACCCTAGCTTCAGGCTGGACTATGGGCCAGAGATGGCTTTAGTTGATGATCTCCATCTGACTATAGACAAAAGCCTTGCCTCTCTTGTTGTTCCTTTTGGATTTATCTGCTGTTTTTGATCTAATGGACCATGCCATCTTGTTGAAGCATCTGAAGACAGAAGAAGCTATCAGAGGACTGGTGCTGATCTGGTTCAAATAATTCCTTGTGGACCAGACTCAAAGGGTTTCCACCAGAGATGGGCACAAACAGGCTGACAAACTCAAGCTCCTCATGAATCTTGGTCGGTTCGTGGCTCAGCCACAAACCATGAACCAAACCACAAAAATGTGATTCATGCCCATCCCTACTGAAGACCAGTTGTCATAATTGTAGAAACTATCCTTTGGCTTTCTGTAGGCTGCAGTCTTATCTCTCATGTTTTTTTTTTCATATAAAGCCCTTAGGATGAACCATTCATGGTTTGGGGATATGCTGTCATCAATGTGCTGATAATACAGAGCTCTATATCCCCTTCTCCAGATCGCCTGGTGATAAGGGGGTGGTCTTGTCTGCTGTGGTTAAATGGCTAAGAGTGAACAAATTGAAACTAAATGCTGACAAGATGGAGGTAATTCTAGCTGGGAAGCGGGATCTCTTGGAGGATGTTGTACTTCCCTCTTTCAGTGGGTTCAGCTGACCCTTGCTGACTCAGTTAAGTGACTAGATGTTCTACGAGATCATAAGAACATCAGAAGAGCTCTGCTGGATCAGACCAGTGGTCCATCTAGTCCAGCATCCTGTCCCACACAGTGACCAACCAGTTCCTCTGGATGGCCAACAACAGGGTACAGAGGCCGAGGCCTTCATGAGAACATCAGAAGAGCTCTGCTGGATCAGACCAGTGGTCCATCTAGTCCAGCATCCTGTCCCACACAGTGACCAACCAGTTCCTCTGGATGGCCAACGACAGGGTACAGAGGCCGAGGCCTTCATGAGAACATCAGAAGAGCTCTGCTGGATCAGACCAGTGGTCCATCTAGTCCAGCATCCGGTCCCACACAGTGACCAACCAGTTCCTCTGGATGGCCAACGACAGGGTACAGAGGCCGAGGCCTTCATGAGAACATCAGAAGAGCTCTGCTGGATCAGACCAGTGGTCCATCTAGTCCAGCATCCTGTCCCACACAGTGGCCAACCAGTTCCTCTGGATGGCCAACGACAGGGTGCAGAGGCCGTGGCCTTCATGAGAACATCAGAAGAGCTCTGCTGGATCAGACCAGTGGTCCATCTAGTCCAGCATCCTGTCTCACACAGTGACCAACCAGTTCCTCTGGATGGCCAACGACAGGGTACAGAGGCCGAGGCCTTCATGAGAACATCAGAAGAGCTGTGCTGGATCAGACCAGTGGCCCATCTAGTCCAGCATCCTGTCCCACACAGTGGCCAACCAGTTCCTCTGGATGGCCAACGACAGGGTACAGAGGCCGAGGCCTTCATGAGAACATCAGAAGAGCTCTGCTGGATCAGACCAGTGGTCCATCTAGTCCAGCATCCTGTCCCACACAGTGGCCAACCAGTTCCTCTGGATGGCCAACGACAGGGTACAGAGGCCGAGGCCTTCATGAGAACATCAGAAGAGCTCTGCTGGATCAGACCAGTGGTCCATCTAGTCCAGCATCCTGTCCCACACAGTGGCCAACCAGTTCCTCTGGATGGCCAACGACAGGGTACAGAGGCCGAGGCCTTCATGAGAACATCAGAAGAGCTCTGCTGGATCAGACCAGTGGTCCATCTAGTCCAGCATCCTGTCTCACACAGTGACCAACCAGTTCCTCTGGATGGCCAACGACAGGGTACAGAGGCCGAGGCCTTCATGAGAACATCAGAAAAGCCCGGCTGGATCAGACCAGTGGTCCATCTAGTCCAGCATCCTGTCTCAGACAGTGGCCAACCAGTTCCTCTGGATGGTGAACTCCAGGGCACAGAGGCTGCAAAAAATGTTTTCTTTCAACTGTGTTTGGACAGAAGATGGCCCCCTACCATGAAATGGCTGATCTGGCCATTTGGGTCCATGCCATGATAGCATCAAGACTACACCCTCTATATAGGTCTCCCCCCAGAGTCAGCTCTGCGACTCCAGTTAGTGCAGAATGCCGCAGCTCAGTGATTGTCACAAGCTACTCTCTTCTGCAGTCACTCCATTGGCTGCCCACTGGTTACCAGATTCCATTCAAGGTATTGGCTGTCAAACACAAAGTCTTTTATGGCTTTGGTCCCTCATATTTACAGGACCAACTCTCTCCCTATGCTCTGCCCTATCAACTTCTCGGGCACTTGGGCAAAATCAGCAACTGCCCACACCGCATTCTGTGTTGCGGACCCCGTGTTATGGAATGCACCACCTGATGAGGTCAGAAAGTCTTGCCTGACATTCTACAAACCATGCAAAACTGAATTATTTGGCAGGGCATTTTTACTAAAGTAACAGGACTATTTATTCTAAAATAACAAGCCGAGGTGGCTCAGGGGTTAAGACGCTGAACTGCAGACCAGAAGGCCAGTAGCTCGGCAGCTTGAGACCCGAGTGCTGCATGACGGAGTGAGCTCCCGTCTCTGGCCCCAGCTCCTGCCAACCTAGCAGTTCAAAAGCAAGACATTGCATGTAGATAAGCAGGTACCGCTTCGGTGGAAAGGTAAACAGCGTTCCACGTGCCTCGGGGTCTAGTCATGCTGGCCACATGACCACGGGAACAGTTTTCGGACAGCGCCGGCTCTTCGGCTTGGAAACGGGGATGAGCACCGCCCCCTAGCGTCGGATTCGACTGGCTCTCGAGCAAGGGAGACCTTTACCTTTACCTATATCACAGCGTTTCAGGAACACGTTCTGGTAAATGGATAGGAACTGTCGACTATGCTACTATGTACATACTAACTGTTGCTGTATGTATGATCTTACTATGTGATTTCTGTACATTTCAATGCTAACACTTTGATTCAGTGCTGTTTCAGAGTTCTGCCATCCAAACTCATTGCACTGCTTACTGGATGTCCCATCCTGTTGACTATATTGACTTGCACTGTGTAATCCACCTTGAGTCATAGTAAGAAAAGCAGACAATGAACAGTACAAATGAGTGAATGAATGAGTAAATAGATAAATGAACACCCTGATTCTGTCCAGGTGTGGGTATGGAGACAGTACATGCATGGGAAATTCACATGTTGAGCAATTCATGCTCCCTCTAAGCTGTGGAGTCATGTGAGCAAAAATTCTACTTTGTGAGCTACTGGTGTTAAAACGGTGAGCGAGCGAGTTGGCTGCTGCAGAGATTCGTTTGCTCTGGAGCCATCCCTTCCTGAGCTAAGACAAAAAAATGTGGGAGCCGGAGGCTAAAAAACTGTGAGCCAGCTCACACTAACTCAGCTTAGAGGGAACACCAATTGGGTGTGTTGTGGGGACCGTGTGCTCCCAGTATTCATGACCGGCAGCCTCCCAATTCATGTGTGCAATTTATGGGACTCCCTGATGTATTCTAAAGAATATGACTAAGCTTTTTTTTCTTTTTTACGTCTTCAGATTTAACAAGAGCAATAAACATTAGCTTATCTGCTAATAATAAAAGAGAGAGAGCGAGAGAGAGAACCCTCAGTGATTCCGAGCTGGCACACGGCTCTGCTAACGGCATGTGATGTCAACTGGAGCTAATTAATATTTTTATAGGTGTCTCCTCTCGCTGTCATTTAAACAGAAACGGTTCCAGGGTGCTTACATCAAAGCCCGCAGGCAATTCAAAGCTGTTGCTTGCTTCTTAGCTCTGACTGATAACAAGCAGGCCATTTTTATAAGATTGTAAAAGCTAAATGTAGAAGTGGCTCACGCAGAGACGCACTGTTCCAAAAAACCCCCCCTCCCCGTGTCGCTCTCACAGTTCATCGCTAATGTTCAGAGACTTGTCTGTAGCAGCAAGGTAGCCAGAGAGAAAGGCCGAGGAGGGAGAGAACCAGACAAAGCACACAGTGACCCAGACATACTATGCTTTTTTCATTCCTCTTCCTTTCAAAGGCTTTAAAAAAGAGGCTCCATCGAGCATTAGCTCATAGCACAGATAAGAATTTTCCCCCTTAAAGAAGACCAGAGCGAAATTTTTTAAAAAGGGAGCCAGCTAGAGAGAAAGAGAGAGAGAGAGAGAGAGATAAAATAGCCCAAGTGGTGCTAATATGTGTTTTGAAGCATACAGCGCGGCCTAGTGCTGTGCCGAAGCCTTGGGCTATATTTGCAGGTGGTCTG
Source organism: Lepidodactylus listeri (assembly GCA_029233225.1). Lineage (NCBI taxonomy): Eukaryota > Metazoa > Chordata > Lepidosauria > Squamata > Gekkonidae > Lepidodactylus > Lepidodactylus listeri. The sequence continues at coordinate 10,682,097 of JARCFY010000021.1, forward strand.
GAATCTCCTTTTTGAAAGGTTAACCTATAAAGAGTGCGCGCGGCGTTCTCTCTGACTATGGGCAAACACCCAGGGAGAGCTTCGACAATACGAAAATAATGACATCAACCTGACCGTGCTTAAGTACATAACATGCCAAAAACGTTCACGGCTGTGTGGCCCGGAACAATGACCGGGGGGGTGGGGGCGGAGGGGGAAGGAAAGAAAAGAGCTGGGGTTGGAGGCCTCCGCCTGTTAATAGCCAGGCCGTGAGATCAAGAGAAGGTATGATATGGGTTGTCATTTCAATTGGGGACCAGGTTAATCTCTCAATTTGTGGAAAAGAGTGGCCGGGGGGGGGGGCGGTGAGAGAACGAACAACAAAAAAAAGTCTGTGTTTGGAGAAGGGCGTGCATCACGGAATGCTAAAATGCCCTGCTCTGCCGGCAGGAACTTTATTTATGCGGGGCACTGTCCACAGAGAACTTAAATGGGATTGTCAGGGTGGGATGAGGAGTTTGACGACTGATTTCAGCTCTGGTTAGGGCCCTGTTAGAATATACCCGTTAAAGGGACGGCGGTTTGTAACTTTATCTGCCCTTCCAATATTCAGCTTTTGCATGTTTGTGTGTGTGTGTGTTCTGTGTAGCGTTTCTTCTGCTTGCAATCAATGCTCCCTCTAAGCTGTGGAGTTTTGTGAGCAAAAAATTCTACTATGTGAGCTACTGGCGTTAAAGTTATGAGCGAGCGATTAGGCTGCTGCACGGATTAGTTAGCTCTGGAGCCATCCTTCCTGAGCCAAGTCACAAATGTGTGAGCCGGAGGCTAAAAAACTGTGAGCTAGCTCACACCAACTCAACTTAGAGGGAACACTGCTTGCAATATATAATCCTCATGTTTATTCCTCATATAATCCTGTGAGCCAGAGGCTAAAAAACCGTGAGCTAGCTCACACCAACTCAACTTAGAGGGAACACTGCTTGCAATATATAATCCTCATGTTTTTCCTCATGTTTATTTTTTTAAACTCCGTTCACAAAACCGTGCGTGCCCCCAGTAAGTTTTTAGGAGGGAAAAATCCCCAGTATAAATTGTACAGAAATAAGCAACCTTTGTATATCCTTTAGACCATACAGTTTATTCAAACTTCTTCCTATCATGGATGGGGGCACTGAAGCCCTAATTCCTGACCACTAGAAGACCCCCCCCCTTTGGGTTTCGGAGATGACCCCCCCCCCCAGACTCTTTGAAACCTTTTCTTGTAGCCATAAAAGCCAGAGGTTCTTTTATTTTTTTTAAAAAAATGCAACCCAGAACTCCCCAAATGCAGGACTTGCTGCTGATACCAAATGCCACCACTCACCCATTACTGCGCCACTTCATATTTAAGGTGCACAAAGGAGGGAAGTTAAAAATAGGATTGTGTGATGTCTGAATGTGAGGGAACCGCAATCCGTGGGATGTGCCAAGGTGTCCTCTGTGATAACTTTGGCATTCTGTTTCCCTTTTGGCCCAAATCGATGACAGTTACATAGAACATTCCATGCTAAATTTGGATTGAGTAGCTGTTGATGGAACCTAGACTGAGGCAAGAATATGTTCTGGGTTTGTTTGTTTGTTTAAAAAAAACCAGAATTAAAAGAAAGAGAGGAATAAAAGCATGAAGGGAGAACAGAGGAAAAGAAACAACCCTTGAAATAATCTTTCAGTTATCAGAATTTCCCTGAGATTCTGATTTTATCCCCCCCCCCCTTGCCAGGAACCAGAAGTTCTGTCCCGAGGCAGCTGTGTCTAACATCTTCTGTTCCGTTGTCTGTCCACCTCAGCTGGTATTTAATTGGTCAGCAATAGGGGGAAAGCCTCCTTTGAGGCCCATGAATATTGACTGTTTATGTTGAAATGTCACCGTGAAAGGGAAAGTCCAGCACCAAAGCGACGGAACTCAGTGTGAGGGTTTCAGACACAAAGGCGACACCAGCCGAGAGTCCACATTGAAAAGCAAATGCCGCGGGGATTCAAAGGGGAGAGAAGATGGAGGGTGCCTGCAAGTGTGGGAATTTCTGAGCTTGCAGCTGATGGGAGAAGTCATTATTCTACCTGCTTAGGCCCAACTGTAATTGTTTGTTTTGGCTGAGCCAGCATGGAGGCCGCGGCTTGTTCAGGATTCTCCCAGAGGACGCAACCCCGGTGCGATTTTGTGAACGGCCTCGTGGTAACAAATACAAGGTGGGTTGAAGGGTCGTGGTCTGGCAAGGCAGGAAAGACAGAACTTGCTACCTTGAGGAGAACAGCATCCGCATCTCAGTCTATGGGCAGCTGATACGAATCACCAAGTTACAAAAAGCCGAATTTGAGCTTTGGCGAGGGTTCCGGTTCATTCCAGCGGCTCTGCTCTCGCAAAGAACTCCTTAACTTGTGGGAGACACTATTTAGAAATATCCCCGAAGGGAAAAAAGGATACCCCCCAACACTTGTGGAATTAAGATTCAAAACACAGTGTCTAAATCCTTTTAAGGACCACAAATGACAAATCCTTGAGGTTAAACTAAGGACTCCGATGTTTAATTTCCTTGTGGGATCTACAAAATGCTTAGTAAATTTAGTGGAACTTATCTCAGGTTGGTGTCATACTTTGGTCACATTACGAGAAGACAAGAGTCACTGGGGGGAAGACAATGCTAGGAAATGTTGAAGACAGCAGGAAAAGAGGATGACCCAACAGAATCACACAGAGTTGGAAGGGGTCCTACAGGCCATCTAGTCCAACCCCCTCCTCAATGCAGAATCAGCCCAGAGCATCCCTGACAAGTGTTTGTCCAGCCGCTGCTTCAAGACTGCCAGGGAGGAGGGGGAGCTCACCACCTCCCCGATCATCTTCGTCGCTCTCCTCCGCACCCGCCCCATTCTGTCCACATCCTTTTTGAAGCGAGGCCACCAGAGTGAGACGGGTTGACTCCAACAAGGAAGCCACAGCCCTGAGGACAAGGCTGTTAATGGCAGGACGTTTTGGAGGTCATTGATTCATAGAGTTGCCATAAGTTGAGAGCAACTTGGTGGCACTTAACACACGAACTTCACAGCGGGGAGGGATAACCTTCCTGACAGGCTCAGAATTACAACTCCAGATGCTTTTGGGGTAACTTCATCCTATGTCCAGTTCCTTGGATCAGAACTATAATGGCTCCTTGTCCTTGGTTAGATCATCCTCCATGAAAAGCACCAATGAAAACAAATACCCCAGAACTGCAGTGGTGGGGTCATGGTCATTGGTCAGAAGATGGCTGGTCCAATAGATTCATCTTCATCTGGTAGTCAAAGGATCTGACGTTCGGCATCAATTGAAAGGGAATAAGGGAGGGGTTCCTACTCATACACTTGTACACATACACATAAAGCTGCCTTATTCTGAATCAGACGCTTGGTCCATCATGGTCAGTATCGTCTACTCAGACTGGCAGCGGCTCCCCAGGGTCTTAGGTAGACATTTTCCATATCACCTTTTTTTATCTACCTTGTCTGTTTAAGTGGAGATGCTGGGGATTGAACCTGGGACCTTCTGTACGTCAAGCAGATACTCTTCCACTGAGCCACAGCCCCTCCAAAGATGAGGCACCATCACAGAGAAAACCAGTCTTCAGTAATCACCTTACTCATTCCTGAAGATAGGGGACACGCAGAGCCAGGGGTGTGAAGCCATTAGTCAAGTGTTTTGGTTGGCCAACACAAGTTCACGGTGTCTGATTCTGGGGAAGGGTGTCTTAAAAGCTAATACAAGTGGCTACATTTGTCATTTTTTCTTTATTTATTTTTATTATTTTATTCATTCGATTTATACCTTGCCCTCCTTGCCAAGGCAGGCTCAGGGCAGCTCACAGAAAAGTACATATATAAATACAATTAAAATCATTCAGAAAAGGGGTATAACAATTAAATATTATTTAATTAAATATTTCTTCCCTGGTTTCAGCAGCCTTCTTCCCAGGTTTCTACAAAGTAAGCTTCTTAAGAGATGGGGAGAAAGGAGGGAAAATGTCCTCTAGGGCAGGGGTGGGCAAACTTGCTCAGCGTAAGAGCCGCCTAGAACAGGGGTGGCCAAACTTGCTTAACGTAAGAGCCGCATAGAATAAACATCAGATGTTTGGGAGCCACAAGACATGAACAAATATTACCTGCTTTTATTGGAAAATAAGCAGATTTGCTTTTTATTAACATTAAATGAGACTGCCAAAAATAATAACAAAAGGGGTAAAAGCAGATATTGATAACGATATTAATTTGTACAATGATATTTGTTTGTTAATGATATTTAGCTTCCCCAGCCGCCCTGCCGGGAGCCACATAATATACCGTATTTTTCGCTCCATAAGACGCACTTTTCCTCCCCCAAAAAGTGGGGGGGAAAGTGTGTGCGTCTTATGGAGCGAATATGGAGCTTTTCTTACCTGTAACAGGGCTCTTTCTTCAGCAGGAACGCAGGGGAACGCCATTCAGGCTGGCACCCCAGCCTTCCCCACCCCTCCCTGCTGGGCCTGAGCTGTTAAGACTTAAAAGGGAAACGGCAGGAAAAACCCCACCAGGCTAAGTACTCTTTCCCTTTAAGTGCTTTTCCCCTTTAAGACAGCCAGCAGCAGAAAGCCCCGCCCACAGATTAAGCTCCGTGGCTACTTTGCACAGAAAGGCCTGGCTTTGCATGGCATGCCGACGTCTCTCTTCTTTCCTTTCTCTATCTTTCTTCCTTCCTTCCTTCCTTTCCTTTTTTCTGTCTGTCTGTCTCTCTGTCCCCACCTTTCTTCCTTTCTCTTTCTCTCTCTCTCTCCTCCTCCTTCCTTCCTTTCTCTCTCTCTCTCTCTCTTTCTTTCTTTCTTTCTGTTTCATTTTTTCCTGTTTTCCTCCTCTAAAAACAAGGTGCGCCTTATGATCAGGTGTGTCTTATGGAGCGAAAAATACAGTATGTGAAAGAGCCGCATGCGGCTCCCGAGCCACAGTTTGCCTACCCGTGCTCTAGGGTGTACATGCTTGGAAACACACATGAAGACCATTAAGCCACCAGATGGAGAAGTATCATTAATTTTTCACTGGTTGTAGAAAGTTCCATCAAGTCCACCAACTGATTTATGGTGACCCCGTGGGATTTTCAAGGCAAGAGACAAATAGAAGTGCTTTGCCATTGCCCGCCTCTGCCTAGCGACCCTAGATTTTCTTGGCAGTTTCCCATCCAAGCATTAACCAGGGCCAACCCTGCTTAGCTTTCAAGATCTGAGGCCCCGTCCACACGAGCAAGATAAGCCGGAGGGGAAGTGACACAAATTTGTGCTGGTGCAATTTGCGCGGCTTTTGCGGGATCACACAGGTCCATGGACCTGTGAGGGCGAAACGCCACTGTGTGATCACACGCAGCTGCAGGAAAGTTGGTTTTTTTTCCCTTGCCGTTTTCAGTGTGCTTATCTGCTTCTACAAGGGATCGATGACTTGCCTCTCCACCCTCGGGATCATTAGATGATGCGCATACCGGGATGGGAGGGGGGAAAAAAACAAAAAGCCCACTCCCCAATGCCACTTGTTTGCACTGGTGCGATCACACCAGGAAAGGTCAGTTCTGGGCCGTCGCAAACCATTTGAGACTGCCTTTTCACTGGTAGCTAAATAAGCCGATTCCCCACCGGCTCAAAGTGGTTTGCGACACTTTGACACTGGCTGCAGGACGCTTCCCAGATGTGCTTGTGTGATCATGCCACTTTGAGTCGGTGGAGAATCGTCCTTCTTGTGTTGCAAATGAGTGCGTATGATCGTGCCCTGATGAGATCAGACTAGCCTGGTCCATCCAGGTTAGGGAATTTTTCACTAGTAGTGGCAAATTATAGGACAGTTATGTGTTTTCTAGTGTCTGAACTCCTGAAGTTGACTTACACTGGGCAGAGGTCCTTCCCACCACCTCCTACTTGATCCTTTTAACTGGAGATACACGGGATCGAACCTGGGAACTTCCGTTTGCGAAGCAAATCCCCACCTGCTGAGCCACAAAAGTCCCTCTTACCTATTAAAGTGAATACAGACCAAGCTATTTCTGAATAAATGAATTAGCATTTTAAAACAGTAATACATATTAACGAAGTGCAATTGTATACAGTTTATAAATGGGGCACGTATTTGTCAATTATCTCGGTGCTTTAGAACTTAGGGGCCGGAGGTCTAGAAGGTAGGAACTTCTCACTGAGCAACCAAGTAGAAAAATGCTTCCATGTTTTTGCATAATGTATCTACAACCGGCACATCTAATTAGGGATGGGCAGGAACTGGGAAAACGGTGGTTTGTGGTGGCTCAGTTGATTACACGAACCACAAACTTTCATGAACTTTTCCATTTCCTGAACTGGTTTGTGGTTTGTTTGCTTTGTGAGTCTGGGAGGTGGTGAAAAAGCTCCGTCATGAGTTAGGGATGTCACACTCACAGGGAGTCTTCAGCAAGCTCTCCTCCACCCACCCTCCAAGTTTGACAAAGATTGGATTTTGAGATGTCTGAGTTATAGGCCCTTAAATCAGGTGCCTCCAGGAAAGCTCAGCTCTAGCCTTTCCTTAAATCAGCTACACAGCAAGCAATTCTTCCTCTCACTTTCACACCACTAGTTCCTCTCTGTCCCTGCTGCAAAGTAAAAGCCGCTGAGTCAGGGTGTACACACACACACACTCACACACACACACACACACAATCTGCTCCCATAGAGCAAAATGGGAGCTCCATGGTTGGCTCCCAGAGCTGCCAATCAAGCTAAGGACGAATGCTATGGGTGTTTCTAGAACTCTCACAAGTCCACCCTCAGTGTTGCCTAGGAATTGATTGAATCGGCACCAGGCAGTCTGGGGAATGAACCACTCTAACAAACTCAATGAACCTCCCTGAAAAAAAAGGTGGTTCGTTTTTGGATTCCGGAACGAACCGGTTCAAAATGAACCGCAAACTGGCCTGGTTCGTCCTCAAATCATGGTTCGTTTCCCGGTTCATGCTCATCTAGTATCTCTTTTTTTAAATAAAGGGGGGGGGGATCCGAAAATTCAGGAAAGGGACCTGCACTCTCCATGGAAAGACCCTTGCAAATAATTATGAGAACTTTTCTTTTCATCAGAAAAATATCGGAAAATAAGATTGTCCCTAATAAGCTTACCATTTGAAAATTCCACCCCCCACACGCTATCATTCATGCTCACTCAAGTAGGCAGAGGGAGACAAATGGGGGGGGGGAGGGTTGTGAATGCTGTGACATCAATTTTGGCAACCAGAAGTGACATCACAGTGTCCACAATGGCATATTACAGAATATACTCAAATGCAGCCCCCCCCCCCTCGGGGGGGGGGATATGTCATCAAAATGAAGAGGGCGTCATCTGACATTTGCATACAAATCACAGTAATATTTCTCTCTCTGTGTGAGTAACATTATGTAGAGCGGCCATCTTACATACAGGGTCCTCTTCCTTTCAAGTACATACAGTTATTTCCCCTAATCTCTTTTGCCACAGAGACTGGAGAAATTCCTCCAGTGCCACAGGAGGCTGTGGTGTCAATTCCAGGTGATCAGTGTCTAGGATGCCCCCCCTTCTCCAGCCCCTGCCCCCCCCAAAAGCTCCAAGTATTAGCAATCCTAGTGTCCGGCTAATCTGACCCTCAAATTGGTTCAGAGAAGAGAGTCAGAGGTTGCTGCTCCTTCAGACTTTTTAGCCAGCAAAGCTGCTGACTGGAGACCCCTCTTTTCCTCTGCACCTGACCAACATGTCTCCATGGCACTTCCACACACGCTGAAAAATGCACCCTGAATCCAGTTTCAAAGCATTTTGCAACTGGATTTCACTGGGTGAAACGGCAAAATCCACTAGCAAACAATCCCTAATGTGTATTGGAAGTGTATTGAAAGTACATTATTCAGCATGCATAAAAGCATACGACAAGACACATGATGGTCATTTGCCGAAGAAGAGAGATATCTCCAGTCCTCGTAGTCCTGTCTATTATGAGGGAAAGAGTATACCTTATTTCCCCCATCTCACTAATCTTCATTTTATTGGAAGACTTTCAAACCAGCAAAACCAAGAAGATGAAGAATAATAAGAAGAAGACGAAGGAGAAGGAGGAGGAGGAGGTTGGATTTATACCTTCACTCGGAGTCTCAGAGCAGCTTACAATCTCCTTTCCCTTCCCCTCCCCACAACAGACACCCTGTGAGGTAGGATGTTTGTAAGCAATTCTTTTTCAGTGACAAAGTTGTATTTTGTTTTGTTTTGTTTATGTCTTTGTCTGTGTTAAATAGGTTCCTAAATTCAGCAAAGCACCTGGATGCAAGATTCCTCCCTGGCAATTCCTGGGGAAGTGTTTTTTGTGTGCATGTGTGTGTCTAAACCTGGACCCATTTGTGTATTTGTTTACACAGAACACCCAACATTTCTTAAAATAGTGGGCTATTTTAAATGGTGGTGTCTTGCCAGGAATTAGACGGTAAACAAAAGTGCTTCTGATTTAAGAACAGAGAAACACCTGCACACTTCGTAGATGCATGCTTTCCTTTTCCCAGTGGTAATACTTTCCAACAAAGTGTGGATTGGGTCATATCAGGCGCCTGACAATGACGATCCTCTCTCCTTCCCAGAGGAATAAGGACAACCAATAAATACAGGTCAGACCGAATGCAAACTGCAAAGGCAAATCTTAATGTCTAGATTTTTTTCAAAATTTATGGCTATAGTCTTGGGCCACTAAGTGCTTCAGGGAATCATTTATGGGCATGAACTAAAACTACCTCTGGTGTCCTCATGGTCTTTCCACTGTTCTGGAAGTGAAAGATCAAAATTAAAGTCCGACAAGCTTCCTGGCTGATGTATGATGTGGACAGAAGGGGGCGGGTGCAGAGGAGGGCGGCAAAGATGACCGGGGGCCTGGAGCCCAAGAAGCCCTTGGAGGAAAGGCTGAGGGACTTCAGAATGTTCGGTCTGGAGAAGAGAGGAGGTTGAGGGTTCAAGGATGGCTCTCTTGAAGTATCTGAAGGGCTGTCACTTAGAGGAGGCCAGGGAGCTGTTCCTGTTGGCAGCAGAGGAGAGGACTCGCAATCGTGGGTTTCAATTATGGGTAGAAAGGTATTCTACGCAGGGTTCCGTTGGAGTGGGAGTGCACAGGAGCGCAGCTCCAGGAGTGAGGAGCCCAGGGGGCGGGCACATGACCAAGCCCCGCCCCCTCCTCGGCTTCCCTGAGCAGTGCAGAGGCGCAGCGCCCCGGGGAAAGCCATGCTAGGGTCTTTATTGTTTTTAATGTTTTGTTTTAATATTGATAATTTTATCATTGTTCCTTTTATGACTGTGTGCTGCTTTTCCAGAGACTTGCTCAAGGTGGCATATAAATTTTCTAAGTATACCATTTTTTATCTGGGCACATGGCACATAAGTACTGGAGAAATTTCACCAACCCTTCAGCAGCTTCCACCCCATCAGTTTGGTGTAGTGGTCAGGAGTAGGACTCTAATCTGGGAGAACCAGGTTTGATTCCCCACTCCTCCACATGCAGCTGCTGGTGTGACCTTGGGCCAGCCACAAGTTCTCTCAGAGCTGTTCTTTCCTGAGCAGTTCTCAAAAGACCTCTCTCAGTCCCACCTACCTCACAGGGTGTCTTGTTGTGGGGAGGGGAAGGGGAAGGGGAAGGGGTGGGTGGTGCACATGTCCTGGGTATCTCAAGTCTACTTGAAACCTGGTGGTTTCAAGGGAGCGGGAAGATAATGAGGGTGTGTTCTTGACACTTATTTTTATTGCACAAAGTATTGGATGGGGAAGGGAATGGAGGAAGAGCAGGTCAGTTTCAGTCACCTGTGGAGTGGAGCCTGAGGGGTGGGCGCTGCCTTCTGATACACTTCCGGTATTTTAGGGGGTGTGGCATATGCAGATGAGTTATGCAAATGAGTTATGCTAATGAGCTCCTGCACCTCTTTTTCTACGAAATGACCCCTGATTCTACGATTCGATTATTCTATCTGCACTCCATAAGTGGGTTTCTGATATGCTGAATAAATGATTCGTGAAGAATCATTATTAGGTCTTTCTTGTGTTCGTAGTTTTGTCCAAGTTCTCAGCTTTGTGCATTTCTAAGTGTGAATATCATGAAGTTTTCATATGAAGTTTTCATAGTTCATTTCGCACTATCTTAAGGAGTGTGCAAACTATTTTAAAAAAAACCTTAAGTGTACCGTAAGAGAGGAGGGGTGTTTTTTTTTTTTTAAACACAATTTTTATTTTTATTTTATCAACACAATACAGTTTCTTTTACTTTATATATATATTCTTTTTTGTATTATTTTAATTTTAATATTACATCTCTAATCACATCTATTCTTTATTTGTTTTTTTTGTTTTTTTAAATTAGCATATTACCTATCAACAGTGCTTGAAGGCTCTTATAACCAAATTTGTTCAAATTATCATTCTTATCCTTCTGGTGAAGAGGTGATGGAGACTGTCAGGAAAATAAGCAGACCCAACATGAGATGGATTGACTCAGTCAAGGAAGAAGAGAAGAGTTGGATTTATACCCCGTTTTTCACTCAAAGTCCAGAGCGGCTTACGGTCAAATCGACATCTGACTTTCCCGCTGGAATCATTCTAGTTTCAAAAAAACCTGTCTATACCTGTTTCTAGTTTCAAACCATACTTGTTCTAGTTTAAAAATTACTGTTTACATTTGTTAATTGCCCTCCTGTGGTCAAGCTAGCATTTTACTGCTTTAAACAGATCCTGTCGCTTAGTACTCTTCAGACCCAGGGAGTGAAATTTGAAACCAGCATGAAATGAGTGTAGGAAAAGACAGCAGTCAAACTACTTCAGAGGGGAGGTGTAAATTGGGCCTAAAGTCTCCTTCTCCTTCCTCTCCCCACAACAGACACCCTGTGAGGTAGGTGGGGCTGAGAGAGTTTTTTGAGGACTGCTCTTGAGAGAACAGCTCTGAGAGAACTGTGCCTTGCCCAAGATCACCCAGCAACTGCATGTGGAGGAGTGGGGGATCAAACCCGGTTCTCCCAGATTGGAGTCTGCTGCTCTTAATTACTACACCACTATGGTCTTAACCACATCAACCTGGCCACAGCCTTCTGTGTGCAAGTCCCGAGCAAGGCTGTTAATGAGAGGCCGTTTTGTAGGTCATTGATTCCTAGGGTCACCATAAGTCGGAAACGACTTGATAGCACATAACACACACCCATAAAGAAGTTAAAGATGAAATAATGATCCACTCGCAGCCGATGTATCAGGCCATTCATCAGATGAACTACAGTGCAGTCCTAAGCAAAGTTACCACTCTTTCAAGTCCATTGAACTCAATGGTCTTAGAAGGGTAGTAAGTAACTCTTGTACGGGCTGCACTCTTAGTTATCTTCTTCTTGCTGAGAACAATATATATGTGTATACTTGAAGGTGACCATTGCTACTAAATCTTGGATAAGAAAGATATTTTGTTAACACATATGTGCAGATCCTATAAATTATTTGGTTCGGTAACCTTTTTTTGTATTATTGAACAAGATCGCTTGGCCAATCTATATAAAAAAAGGGTTTAGATGGTATTTAAATATACTATGTGCATCATTTAAATGCATAACGTGCATGTATAATGTATAAATGCAGATTCATTAATGGCATGGCACATTTCATCAGAAAAAAAAAATGGCGCAAGAACAAATGGAAGCCACCCCCCAAAAAATGGGAGATCGATTCACACAAAGGAGTAATGACACTGGGCAATTCTGCATTGGCTTTTCCCTCCGTTGTTTTACCAAACCCCCCCTTGGAACAGAAATTCCCCTCTACACTGCAGGCTGCTTTTACTTTCTTTGAGAGCCACCAGTGTAGCGGTGAGAAGCGCGGACTCTAATCTGGGAGAAACGGGTTTGATTCCCCACTCCTCCACATGCAACTGCTGGGGTGACCTTGGGTCAGTCGTAAGTTGTGTCAGAGCTGTTCTCTCAAGGGCAGTTCTCGAGAGAGCTCTCTCAGCCCCACCTACCTCATAGGATGTCTGTTGTGGGGAGGGGAGAAAAAAGAAGATTGCAAGCTGCTCTGAGTGAAGGGCAGGGCATAAATCCAATCACTTCTTTTTCTTCTTCTTTCTCTTCTTCTTCTGTTTTGCAAGTTTTCACGCTGCCACATTGACCTGTGAATGGACCCAATAAACTCTGAGCACGTGCCATCATTCTGAAATGTTATTTACTACACAGATGCACCGTGTATGCTAAAAAATATAGCCAGTTTTCAATGGCACATGACCTGCCCTTGAGGATCCTGGGGTATATGTAACTGAAGCATACAGCATACACCAGAACTGGCTCTTCCCCCAGATGCCCGCCTCATTGGCAATGCAAAAATCAATCAAAATATTCCTTATTTGAAATTATGAACAAATCATCATTGGAGTGTGAGAAAATGGGCATTGCAAGCATGGCAGGCTCCAGTTTTGATCAAGTTCTTTGGAAGGGGGGGGAGGTCATTACTGGGCTTCATAAAACCAGGATCTTCATCGTAATGTAAAGCTTCATTTGGATCTGGATTTTTTTTCTGTGTATGTCAGATCCATATACATCTAATCCATGGGGGACCTTGTGGTTTTGTGTTTTGGCTAGGATCTGGGAGACCCTGAGGTAAATCTCCCCTCCCTCCTGCCAGGGGCGTCAAGTTTTCAAAATTCGGGGGGGGGGGGAGGAGCTCTTCCATGCGTGCGAAATGTGCGCGCCGCCAGGACCATGTTCCCGCTGCCGCCTCCCCCCCCCCAGCCTGACCTCTCCTGCTTCCGTCCCTCCCTCCGTCTGTCCAGGGGCCAGCTGGGCATTTGATTAGCTGGCCCCTGGACGGATGGAGGGAGGGACGGAGTGGCTAGGTGGGGGGGGGGAGAGAGAGAGGCGGCGGCGGCAGCCCTAGGAAGGGCCCGGGGAGGTGCGGCGGAGGGTGCACCGTTTTCCCAGGGGGGCTCAGTCCCCCCCCGGGAAATTTTGGGGGTGGCTCAAGCCCTCGAGCCCCCCCATAGTTGACGCCTATGCCTCCTGCCATGAAGCTATCTGGAAGTCTTTGGTCCAGTAACACTCTGACACGGATGTTGTGAGAATGCTACCTTTTGTTTCTTGGAAGACTGATGGGATTTTAAAAAGAGGATTGATGAGTGATCTAACTTAGCACGTGTGTGCCAAATTCTGGTGTGTGTGTGTGTGTGTGAAGTGCTATAAAGTCACCTCTGACCCATGGCAACCCTACAAATCAGGGTCCTTCAAAATGTCCTATCGCCGACAATATTGCTCAGATCTTGCAAAATCAGGTCTTGCAAACATAATGCCCCTGTATAAATCAATGGTGTGACCTCATTTGGAATAGTGCAATTCTGGTCACCGCACCTCAAGAAAGATATTATAGTACTGGAAAAAGTGCAGAAAACTAGAACGATAAAAGGGTTGGAACACTTTCCCTAGGAAGAAAGGTTAAAGTGCTTGGGGCTCTTTAGCTTGGAGAAACGATGGCTGAGGGGTGACATGATCAAGGTTTATAAGGTTATGCATGGGATGGAGCAGGGAGAGAAAGAAGCACTTTTCTCCCTTTCTCACAAGACAAGAACTCGTGGGCACTCCATGAAATTGCTGAGCAGTTGGGTTAGAACAGATAAAAAGAAGTACTTCTTCACCCAAAGAGTGATTAACACATGGAATTCACTGCCACAGGAGGCTACAAGCACGGACGGCTTCAAGAGGGAATTAGATAAACATCTGGAGCAGAGGTCCATCAGTGGCTATTAGCCACAAAGTATAGATAGGATCTCTCGGTCTGGGGCAAGTGATGCACGGTATTCTTGGTGTTTGGGGGGCAACAGTGGGAGGGTTTCTAGTATCCTGGCCCCACTGCTGGACCTCCTGATGGCACCTGGTGTTTTTGGTCACTGTGTGACAGAGTGTTGGACTGGATGGGCCCTTGGCCTGATCCGACATTGGTTTCTCTTATGCTGTTATGCTATTTTGACATATTTATTGCTTTCCCTTATAACCTTAGCTTGTTATTTAGTTTTGTTTTTGCAGATCTTCATCATGTTACATGTTCATTTACCGTTCAGCCCCTGTCTATAGGTTTGAACCTCACCTTCCATTCCAGTGTATTTGAAAAAGTGTGCATGCACACGAAAGCTCATACCTTGAATAAACCTGTGTTGGTCTTAAAGGTGCCGCTGGACTCCAGATTTGATTTTGATAAAAAAAAAGCTTAATTTGGGGAGAAAGGGAATCTGACTTTTCACCCAAAAGCTGCTCCGAGAAACGAAAGTAGGCTCCAAACAAAATGTTCATTACGACAGCTTTTTAAAGCCTTTCTATCCCAATTTTGATTTTAAAAAATAATACACAATGTTTGTAAGGAGGGGATTTAAGGAATGAATCCTGGAAGGGGAGAAAGGGCTCTAGCTCTCTTTTGCTCCAAATCCTTCCCAAATAACCCCTGTTTAGATGTATGCCATCTTATTTTGTTTTGACTGAAACATCTGTATCAATGAAAGATAAAGCCTTTCATCGTGCCGCTGTGCTATGCTTGACCTTTCCTCTGTGACATCAGCCTGCCCGCATCTAACAAGGTTTGTCCACATGAAGTATGGTATTTCTTCATTAACAAGATCGGTTTCACCTTTAAACCACTGACGGTTTCTCTCTCTGTGTCCTCTATACGCCCCACTCCTTTGCATTAAAGCTCGATTGAGACATCTTGGGTCATAATGACATTTCAGGAGTACTCAGAGGCGGGGGGGGGGGGGGGAAGAGAAAGAAAGCGGAAATCATTACATCCTTGGTTCACCTGCAAAGAAGATGTCATTAGCAGAGGAAGCAAAATGAACTCCTGTCAACTCGTTAGGGCCCCCTAAAGGTAATCCTGCCACCCAGTATGGACTGGGGGTGGGGGTGGAGGGAAAGCTACATAATCCTATTATTACTGACACCCACTAACTTGCTGCTGCTAAAGGTGCTCTCTTCCAGTAATGTTCAGGTGTTGCTAAATTCATTAATGTGTCAGCTTGCCGAGATGTGATGTCACTTCTGTTGTCGGGGTGGGGTGCAAACGGGAGTCGTCTTGCGCCTGTCAACGTGCTTTCATCTAAATCCCTTTGACGTGGGCACCGTACTGACTGTCTGCAGGCAAGGGGGAGTGGAGGGTAAGGATGAAGTGCCCCAGGATTTAGCTCCTTTCACATGGTGGTTAGGGCTTCGTCGTTTTCACTGGCAGATTAATCAACCCAAGTTTCAGTTGATTCATCCGTGGAGGGAATGAATTCCCCTTGGACCTCACGCTTCCTTGCATTGCAGGTAAACTCAAATTAATTCTGGAGTGGGAACGAGTGCAGTCAGCCAAAAGTTTCATCTCCTGTGCCTTGTTGGCATCCTCACCAATGCACTGGTGTGCGCTGAGGAAACATGGCAATTAAAAAAGCGAAAGATCTCGCCCTGCCTTCCTCCCGCAAGCCGTCGTGACCAGTATATAAGTACAAACCGGAGAGCCAGTGTGGTGTGGTGGTTAAGTGAGCGGACTCTAATCTGGGAGAACCGGGTTTGATTCCCCACTCCTCCACTTGCAGCTGCTGGTGTGACCTTGGGTCAGTCACAAGTTCTTTCGGAGCTGTTCTCTCAAGAGCAGCTCTTGAGAGAGCTCTCTCAGCACCACCTACCTCACAGGGTGTCTGTTGTGAGAAGAAGGGAAGATTGTAAGCCACTCCGAGACTCTGAGTGAAGGGTGGGGTATAAATCCAATCTCCTCCTCCTCCTCCTCCTCACAGGCAAAAATCCATGTGGGTTTGAGCCTGCAGTGAAGAGGGGAATCTCTTATGTACACAGAACGTTTGTAAGACAACCACATCCCTCCCTTCCAAATTTGGAAATACCTATAGGATCCTTAATGTCTCAGTTCCATTTCCTGGTAATTTGCCACTCCAAAATCAAAGAGATATTTCAGTTAGGAGAATTTTGGAGGTAGAGCTCATTTGAACTGGCAAGAGACAATTTCAATCAATCAGGTCAGAAGGTGAGTGCGTACCCATTCATTTTGCAAGGACAGGGAGACCCTGGTGTTTTATGCTATTAGAAAAAGCACTGTTAAGAAGATGCTTTCAGTGGCTCTCCTGAAGTGTGGCATGAAGCTAAGCAGGTCTGTGGCCGAATGAGAGACTGAAAGGGTGGCCAACCTCCAGGTGGGGCCTGGATATCTCCTGCTATTACAACTGACCTCCAGACAACAGAGTTCAGTTCCCTGGGAGAAAATGGCTGCTTTGAAGGGTGGACTGCATAGCATTATACCTTGCTGAAGTCCTTCTAGGGTTGCCAGCTCTGGGTTGGGAAATACCTGGAGATTTGGGGGGGTGGATCCAGGAGAGGGTGAGATTTGTGGCAGGGAGGGACCTCAGCAAGGTATAATGCCATAGAGTCCACCCTTCAAAGGAGCCATTTTCTCCAGGGGAACTAGGGTTGCCAAGTACTCACCACAGGCCAGCGGGGGGGGGGAGTCCTCTTCTTGCCGGGAGTTTCCCGGTGCGCGAGCATGAAGCGTGTGTGCTGTAATGATGTGGTGGCGCTCTGTCAACTGCCCCAAAACTCTATGGTACCATAGAGTTTTCAGGGTGGTTGCTAGAGCGTCACCCTGGCAATGTGCACAACGTGATGATGTCACTTCTGGTGACATCATCACTCTGGGGACGTCATCCTGACCGGACGACTTCAGGGGTGGGGTTACCCCCGCCGGCTGAATCCGGGATGTCGGATTGGGGACCCCTGTAGCGGGGGATCCCCCGCCCCCCGGGCAGACTTGGCAGCCCTACCAGGGGAACTGATCTTGATTGTCTGGAGAGCAGGTATAGTAGTGGGAGATCCCCAGGCGCCACCTGGAGGTTGGTAACCCCAGTTCCCCTGGAGAAAATGGCTGCTCTGGAGGGTGGATTCTATGGCATTCTCCCCTGCTGAGGCCCCTCCCTTCCCCAAATCCCACCCTTTCCAGGGTCCACCCCCCCCCCCAAATTTCCAGGTATTTCCAGAGCTAGGACTGAGACGTCCAGTGACTTCCTTCACTTCCTGGATGGAAAGATGCAGCAGATAAATAAAATAAAATCTCAGAGATCCTTATGTGGGGGATATGGTAGAGAGAGGTTTTCGCTAAGGCATGTTGGGAAAACACGTTGCTCAGATTCTTCAATAAACCATCAAATCATTTATTTGATTCTTTTACTTCATTTATATCCCACCTTTCTGCCCCGTGGGGACACAGCACATTTGACATTGGTCCTCTCGCCTCGGTTTTATTCTCATAAAAGCCCAGTGAGGTCGGCTAAGCTGAGAATGTGTGACTGGCCCAAGATCACCCAGACCGATTTCCCACAAGGTGCTGCCCCGGGGTTGTTCTTCCTTCCCCCCCGATTACGTGCTTGAATTTCCCACTATTTGCCACTGGGCGCATCTTGACCCACGGCTTCGCCCAATATTCCCTGCGGCTTCAGTGATCCTCAAAAAAACAGGATCACTGAAGCCGCGGGGGAAATTGTGCGAAGCCGCGGGTCAAAATGTGCCCCATGGCAAATAGTGAGAAACTGAAGCAGGCAATTGGGGGAAACAGAAGAATGATGCTAGGACAGCGCCTTGTGGGAAATCAGTACCAGCAAAATTCCATGGAAAAATAGGGATTTGAACCTGAGTCTTCCAGACCCTAACATGAGACTCTAGCTCAGGGGTGTCAAACGTAAGGCCCAGGGGTCAGAACCAGCCCATCCAGGGATTTTACCCAGCGTGTAAGCAACTGGTATGTATGGAAATACAAGGTACTCTCCCATTTATGGTATTGCTCCCGGGTGGGTGGGGGAATAGTTTTGATGATTAAACACATCTATTGGCGCTTTTGTGGGTTCCCCAGTAAATCAGTTGTTCTGGTTTGTATTTTGAGTAAAAAATAATATTGCTAATTGGGTTTGCCTGTGTCCTTTATAAAGTTTATATCTCCGGTACCTGGCATTAATTTTATGGCACGCATGGCCTGGACCGACAAAGTGACATCTGGTCAGATCCGGCCCTCTTCACAAATGAGTTCGACACTTCTACTGTAGCCAATGTACAATACTGGATTTCTAAAATGGTGGGCCCAGAGTAAATGGGTGCTCCCAGAAGGCCCATCTGTCACTTTGAGGTACCTACATAACTCCTTTTTGTCTTTAGCAGCCAGTCGAGAAGTCTGAGCTAAGTCAGCTAAGAGGGTCATGAAAGAGGTTTATGATAGTATGCAGGTGGTGGAGAAAACAGATAGAAATAAATTCCCCTCTCCCATAATATTAGATTTTGAGGTACCCAGATAAGTTGATGAGGAATATATTCAAGATGGACAAAACAAAGCAGTACTTCAGTCAATGTGTAATTAAACAGTGGCCTTTGCTGTCAGCATAGGCCTCAATGGCCACACGCACCGTTGGCTTGAAAAGGGAATTTGTCAGATTCACGGAGGACAAGTTCACCCATGATGAATAAAGTGAGCCTCCCCATCCAGAGGCAGTGCATACCAGTGCTAGGGGTCAGCAACACATAAGAAGGCCTTGACTTCTATGCCCTGTTTGTTGGCCCTTCAGGGCCACTGGTTGGCCAGCGTGTGAGACAGGATGCTGGAACACAGATGGACCGCTGCTCTGATCCATCAGGGCTCATTTCAGGTTCTTAAATATCAGCAGAAAGAGTTGCAATCCCAATGGAAAGAGTTGTAGTCTTGGCTGTCTTCAACTAGGGACAGGGCCTTTTCAGTCCTGGCCCCAATTTAGTGGAACTCTCTGCCAAACAAGATCAGGGCCCCGTGGGACCTGATGTAATCCCTCAGGGCCTGTAAGGCAGAGAGGTTCTGTCAGACTTTTAGTTGAGGGCAGTAACGGTTAAGACCGGCACCCTTTCTTTTCCTCCTAAGGCCCCCCACCTGCCTTCCCTGCCCTGCTGTGCTGTGCTGTGCAGGGCAGTGCTGTGGCCGGCAAAGGGGATTATTATATCGTCATCCTGGGTTTGTTTAATTTATCTATCTACTGCGGTATTCTTATTTAAATTGATTGTGTCTTAAATGTTTTTCAGGTCATAACTCGCCCAGAGCCTGCTTGCAGGGTAGGCGATTCATACATTTAATAAAATAAGTAAGTAAATAAATGAGGCTTTTCAGTGGACAGCTTTGGGGAGAGTGGGGAAGTACAGAATCAGTTTGGTGCAGTGGTTAAGTGCGCAGACTCTAATCGGGGAGAACCGGGTTTGATTCCCCACTCCTCCACATGCACCTGCTGGATGACCTTGGGCAACCCATAGTTCTGGCACAGCTGTTCTTGAAAAAGAGCAGTTTCTGTCAGAGCTCTCTCAGCCCCACCTGCCTCACAGGGTGTCTGTTGTGGGGAGGGGAAGGGGAAGGAGTCTGTAAGCCGCTCTGAGACTCCTTTGGGTAGTGAAGGGTGGGGTATAAATCCAATCTCCTCCTCCTCCTCTTCTTCTTCTTCAGCCTTGGCTGATCAAAATCTATCCTCTTCGCAAAGTAGCAAAACTCACCAGATCGACAAACAATCTGCAAAGAATTTCTTTCCGGCTGTCTGAAATGTGTCTTCCTTTTATCAACTCGTCTATCTACTGGGAGGCATTCTTCTGATAACTGCCAAGCCCCCCCGGGGTGGCCGAGACCCTCCTGTGTCCCCGAACTGCCTCCAACTCTTCCTGCATCATTACCAGCCGCTCAAATGCCTGGGATCGCCAGACCCGCATTACCACTGTGTGCCAGTCCCCGATATTAATCAGCGTTTGAACCTGCTTAATATTTTCAGATTTGAACTTGGCATGCTTGAATTGATGATTGGAGCCTTTCACAATTGCCTTTCGTTTGCATGTTTATTGCTCTGGGGCCTTGATTGATAGCTGATAATGAAGGAAGCACCTGGGAAATGATAAGGAACTTACTAATTTCTTCTCAGGTCAGCCACTTCACATTTGTATAAATGAGGGAACTTTTAAAGGAGGGCACGGAGCCATCTGCCGAGCAACGGGAAATGAGCTGTAATCATCACGTTGCATACACAACTTCGGAGAAGAGCCATAAGGTGGGGGGGAAGCATTAAGCCAGGTACTTGGAGAAGGAAGGAGCTGGAGGAAGAAATGGCGCATCCTGCCAGGCTCTCAGCAGGAGGAGAGACCAGCCCCATCTCTCCCTCCTGTCTCCTGCTGGGGGGGAAGCCATAACAAGAGGAAGGGGGACAGAATGCTGCCACAAGTTGAGACTGGTTGTCTTCATTTCTCGCCAAGCCCCGCCCATAGGGGAGGGGCTTGGCGCACGCAAACAGAGGCTAATTCTGACTCGATATATATATTTTTTAACAAAAAAACCCTTGATACTGATTTTAAAAAACACACACATTCCTTCCATCAGTAATGACACATACCCATTTGAAAGCCCTGGTTTTCTAGTCGTAAATGGCGATCCGGGGCTCAAGGCAGGCCTGGACATCAGCTTACAAGTTTCGTATGGAACAAGCCCAGCTGGAGCCACTGGTTGTGTCTTCTGCCATTTCAAATCCAGGCATCCCATATTTGACAGGATCTGTCACGACGTCCGCCATTTTCTTTTTAGTGCCCAGGAGACAGGAAAGGCACAGCAACAAGAAACTCTGCACCGACAAACACCGGTGCCATCTAGTGGCAATGCCATGGAATTATCACTCTCTCTCTCTTCGTTGCAGAGATCTTTCTTGCACCCGAGTTCAACATGAAAAGGATAGATCGTCCTCTACTGGGAGCCATGTCCGACCTCACTTAGGCTGCAGTCAGATGGGCAGTTTGGCCCGATATAGTAGCTGCCCCCTAACAGATTAAACTGGTTGGGTACAACTGGTTCCCCAGTTGTACTCACCCCATCGTAAGATGAGTTGGAGACGGAGTAAATAGGCAGTAGGTGAATCCCAGGGCCAATGGATCCCCGTGCATTCATCTTGTGTTTCCGGATGTCTGAGCTCCTTCAGCGCACACTCAAACTGGTTTGGAAGTATGAACCTTTAGTTCCAGTTCCAACCACAGAAGAAGTGTGCAGTGAGGCCAGATCCGGGTGAGAGTCTGACCAAAAATCCCCATCACGAAATGTGATAGGGTAATTAGGGGTGCGCCCAAACTGCATCAACCTGCCAGTCTGTCCGCAGCCTTAGAGTGTCTTGATGCTACAGGTGTGTCTGCACTGCTACATTGGGGTTTACAGCCGTAGATGCATGAATCACGAGGGGTAGATGGGTAGTCAGGGATCCCTTACTGGTGTTACCCTCTCCACAAATGTCAAAGGGCACATAACCTTTGCCCTTTCTTTATAAGCTAGCCACAAGATCACTTCACAAAATGAGCTATGCGGTGAGGCAGTTAAGAGGTTTCAACCCAGCAGCAAACCGGGGAAAGATGCTGGAAAAGGCACGGTTGCCTCTTCCCAGGGTTTTTATAATGGCAATTGCAGCCGTATTGGGGGCGGAACTTAATTTGGATTGGTCCTGTCCTTTTGCCAATCAAAACTGCCCCACCCCGAGGCTTTTGTTAGCCCTGGAAGACTAAGAACATGAGACAGTAAGGGAAGCCATGTTGGATCAGGCCGACGGCCCATCTAGTCCTGCACTCTGTGGCTAGTCAGGCTTCGGATATGTTGCTGGGCACAGTTTAAGGTGTTGATGCTAACCTTCAAAGCCCTATATGGTTTGGGATCAACTCTCTCCCCAGGTAGAGTCTTCTGTCCTCTCCTGTTGCTGTCTTCCACCAGCAGGTGAAGAGTTTGTATCGTTTGACGTTTCCTCAGTGACCCCTCCTTCCCGCTTTAATTGTCGGTTTCGTTTTTGTACGCATTCCAGCTCTGCTTTAAATCAATTGCTTTAATGATGTGGGGCGGGGGGTTTGTTGGTTTCAATGGTTTTGAAGATGTCGTTTTTAAATGTGTCTGCTTAATTCGTTAGCTGTCTTGGTGGCCCGTATAAGGGCAGAAAGGCGGGATATACATTTCGTAAAATAATTACAAGAAAAACTGCAGCGAGGGAGCAAGCCTGAGCAGGTCTACTCAGAAGGAAGTTCCATATTATTTAAGAGGACTGACTCTCCGGGTATTTAGGACTGCAGTTTCCCTCCTTCCAAAACTACACATTTGAGGCAGGTTTGGATTTCCAGGCAGCGTGGTAAGTTCTCAGAAGCTAAGCAGGGTTGGTACTTGGACATCCCAGGAGACTCTGTAGAGGAAGGCAATGGCAAACCACCTCTGCTCCCCACTTGCCTTGAACAGCCTTTGCTGGGGGGTTTGCACATCAGTTTGCAGCTTGATGGCCCTTGTATGTAGGTGCTCCAAGTTCAAATCTCTACTCAGCCACAAACCTTACTGCAATTCCTTCTACTGTATGATTCTCTCTCTTCTTTGAACTGCCAGATGGGACGTGGAGATCTCCTGGAATCACAACTGATCTCTAGACAGCGAGGATCTGTCCCCCTGGACAAAATGGCTGCTTTGGAGGGTGGACTCTATGGTATGCCCCTGGAAGAATGCTACACTCAGAAAATAAAAACTTCCTGGTGGTCCCTGACTTGAGAAAAACCCGGCTGTCCTCAGCCAGGGCTTTCTCAGTCCTGGCCCCTGCCTGGTGGAATGCTCTGCTGGAAGATACTTGTGTCCTGCGGGAACCAGGGGTCCGTTGGAGCGGGAGCACACAGGAGCGCAGCTCCGGGAGTGAGGAGCCCAGGGGGAGGGCACATGAACAAGCCCCGCCCCCTCCTCGGCTTCCCTTAGCAGAACAGAGGCGCAGCGCCCCGGGGAAAGCCCGGCTAGGGTCTTTATTGTTTTTAATGTTTCGTTTTAATATTGATCATTTTATCATTGTTCCTTTTATGACTATGTGCTGCTTTTCCAGAGACTTGCTCAAGGTGACATATAAATTTTCTAAGTATACCATTTTTTACCTGGGCACATGGCACATAAGTACTGGAGAAATTTCACCAACCCTTCAGCAGCTTCCACCCCATCAGTTTGGTGTAGTGGTCAGGAGTTGGACTCTAATCTGGGAGAACCGGGTTTGATTCCCCACTCCTCCACATGCAGCTGCTGGTGTGACCTTGGGCCAGTCACAAGTTCTCTCAGAGCCGTTCTCTCATGAGCAGTTCTCAAAAGACCTCTCTCAGCCCCACCTACCTCACAGGGTGTCTTGTTGTGGGGAGGGGAAGGGATGGGTGGTGCATGTGTCCTGGGTATCTCAAGTCTACTTGAAACCTGGTGGTTTCAAGGGAGCAGGAAGAGAGTGAGGGTGTGTTCTTTACACTTATTTTTATTGCACAAAGTATTGGATGGGGAAGGGAATGGAGGAAGAGCAGGTCAGTTTCACTCACCTGGGGAATGGAGCCTGAGGGGTGGGTGTTGCCTTCTGACACGCTTCCGGTATGTTAGGGGGTGTGGCATATGCAAATGAGTTATGCTAATGAGCTCCTGCACCTCTTTTTCTACAAAATGACCCCTGGCGGGAACTGTTCCCTTTCCTCAGGGCACACAAGGCAGAGATGTTCCTCTGGGCTCCTTTGGCTTTGTTATATAATTTTTCCATCCCTCGAAGCCCTCCCCCCAAGTGGGGGCAGAGAGTGGGACTCCTTTTTCCACCATCTTATATACTGTATGCAATGTGTTTTTATTTATTAGAAGTTGCCAGATTATTTTAACAGTTTTAAATTGAGATTTGGATGTTATTTTGTTGAAAGCCGCCCTGAGCCCATTCCAGGGAAGGATGGCCTAGTAAGTCTACTTTAATAAATAACAAACCCCATCCTCCCCAGACTCCACCCCCAAATCACCAGAAATTTCCCAACCTGGAGCTGGCAACCCCTTTCAGAATATCACCTCAACCCCCTTTTTTAAAAGCATTTTTTTTTTAAAAAAAAATTGTACTGTTGACTGAATTAACTATTATTCTCATATTTTACATTGGTATGTGTCACTTTATTTATATATTTATTTATTTTATTTATTCGATTTCTAGGCCGCGCTTCCCGCTGTTAGCCGGCCCAGAGCGGCTTGCAAGACTTTAAAGAACAGTTTCCCAACCGGGTTGAGCCTGTAGGCATTCCTGATGGTTTTAGAACGAGGAGTGGACGCTGCCCCAAAATGGCTTCCATCCCAGTGGGGCAATCACAAAATGGCTGCTGTGGGCTGCTGGGCCCAGTCACAGAATAGCCAAAGTTTGAAAGCCAAGCATCTCCCTACAATCCTCCAGTGTGGTGGAGGAAAACCAGTACTGGCTCTTTGTTTGGGAGGAAGAAGGAAATGGGTGCCAAGAACCCCAACAGGGGAGCCATCACTGCTTTACACAGTAACATAAAAATAAATGGCAGACCGCTTACAGTCTTGCAGTGGGCGAAACATAGGGTTGCCTACTCTGGGTTGACAATTTCCTGGAGACTTGGGGGTGGAGCCTGGTAGGGGTGGAGTTTGTAGGAGGGAGGGGGCTCAGCATGGATGTGATGTTATTGTGTCTACCTTCAAAGGCTGCTCTTTACTTCGAGGGAACTGATCCCTGAAGTCTAGAGATCACTTATAATTTATAACTCTTAATACCTCTCCCAGAAGTTGGCAACTCTAAAGAAATACCACAGGGACAGAAGAAGGACTGAGGCTCAAAAAACAAAGGATGAAATGCAATTATATCTTAGTCTTTGGGGCTTTAGTTGGGGAAGAGAATTCAAGGGCTGAAGGTTAAAGAACACCAGGACCAATTTCGCACAGGCGTTGCCCTGGAGTTTTTCCTCTGTTTGCCCCGGTGCTGTGCTTGAATTTCACACTATTTGCTGTTTTTTGAGGATCACTGAAACCGCGGGGAAGATCGGGGGAGCCGCGGGTCAAAATGCGCCCTGTGGCAAATAGTGTGAATTTTAAGCATGGCACTGGGGCAAACGGAGGAAGAACGCCGGGGCAACGCCTGTGCGAAATTGGTCCAGGTCTTTTCCTTCATCAGATACTTTAAAAAGAAAGGTGTTATCTTCCAATTAGGCATCAGGTATCGGAAGAGATGTTTGCTGGAATCCATGTTCCACAGTTATGCTGAAACAGAGTGTAATGTAGTATGCTCTGTGTAGCAACCAGCCTGCCATGTGCTCCCAGGTAATGGCGCCCGCCGCATGGCCAGAGCACATGGTCAGGCAGAGAGGGGAGCTTGAATCTGGAGGAACAATAGACATCTGGATTGAAAGCCTCCACCAATGTGGGACCTAGGTTCTCCCTGGGGAGCCAATGCGGCCAAAGGCTCCTCCAGGGAACCTATGACAAACATGCGCCTATGTTAAGCCCCTATCAGGTCTTTTGGGAGTGGCCGGAGGTGTGGCTCCGGCCAGCATATAATGAGGGCCCTGGAGCCCTGGAAGCATGCTTGATCTGACCATCTACTGGACATGCTGAATCACTCAATAAAGGCTTCATGATTTCACCATTCCTGTTCTCTTGAGTCCAGTACTCTTCACAGAGAATGGATCTGAAGCCCTCGTTGTAAGATGGGGGGGGGGTATGATTTATTTATTTATTTTTGGAGAAACACAAGTGTTTGCTCCTATTGACGAGCAAAGAAGAAAAGCGCTTGGATTTTTGTCACCAAAATACGTCTCGGAGTTCTAAAAATATTTTGACACGTTATTTCACTTTCAGATCCTTTCAGAGGGATATCTGTTGCTCGTCTTCCCATTGTGCGCCTTGTTCTGCGGAATTATTTTTAATTGGGGAGGAAAGGACTCGGCGTGTTACAATGGATGCTTCCATTCCCCCAAAATACCCTCATTGTGCGGGATATCAAAACAAACAGGTGCACACAGCTTCCTGCACGACGCACTAGGCAAACGGAACAAAAGGGCTTTGCACAAACACCGCCGGTCTGCTCCAACTGCACAAGTCCAAGAGATTAAAAATGGGGGGGAGCCATTCTGCAGTGTGCTTGGCAAGTTTGTGGGTCCCGGGCCCTGTCTTTTGATTCAAAAGATCCCTCTTGTAACACGGGCTGAGCCTGGAAACAACGCAGGTTAACACTCTGATACTCAATATTCCATTTGCCCTTTTTCGAAAAGGAAAGAAACACACACACACACACATTTTATATCCTGCCCTTTCCTCCATAAAGTTCAGGGTGATGTACGATGAGTTTTCTCACAACAGCCCATGAGACAGCTTTACCTTGAGTGCAGCCTAGGGTTGCCAGCCTCCAGGTGGGGCCTGGGGATCTCCTGCTTTGACAACTGATCTCCAGCTGACCGAGATCAGCTCCCCTGGAGAAAATGGCTGCTTTGAAGGGTGGACTCTATGGCATTGTACCATGCTGAGGCCCTTCCCCAAACCCCGCCCTCTCCCGGATCCACCCCCAAAGTCTCCAGGTATTTTCCAGCCCAGACCTGGCAACCCTAGTACAGCCGTCCCAAGGTGGAAATATGGGAGGATTTGAACCTAGTCCCGGTGGTTCAGCTCTAATAAACTAGCACACACAGCTATGACCTGGATTGATTTCCCCTCTCCCCACATCCTTCCCTCCAGATCAGGAGTGGAAAATGTGAAATCTTGTTGTGTCATAGGGTTGCCAGCTCCAGGTTTGGAAATCTCTGGAGATTTGGGGGTTGAGCGTGGGGAGAGCAGGAGGGGAGAGGCTTCAGTGGAGTATAATGCCAGAGACTCCACCCTCCAAAGCGGCCATTTTCCCAGGGGCGCTGCTTTTGGTAGTCTGGAGGTCGGTTGTCATTCCAGGAGATCTCCAGGCTTCACCTGGAGGTTGGTAACCTTGGTCCTCACCCCCTGTGAAACAGGTTAAGCTAGGGCAGCCCCCAAGGTCAACCAGTATACTTCATGCTCAAACTGAGCTTGAGTTTCTTCAATCCAGTGTTTTGTCCGGTATAAGCCCTTTTTATGATCTGGGACTCAAGTTGCCAAATCCAGCCTGGGGAATTCTGAATGATTTGGGGGTGGAGCCTGGGAAAAGCGGGATCTGGGGAGGGAAAAGCGCTCAGCAGGGACATGATGCCCGTAGTCTGCCCTCCAAAGCTGCCATTTCTTCCAGGCAAAGTGAACTCTGGTGATCAGCTGTAATTCCAGGGAAGCTCCAGGCCCCACCTGAAGGATGGCACCCGGCCTTGGTCCCTCATAACTGTGTAGGGTTGCCAACATCCAGGTGGTACCTGGAGGTGTCCCGCTATTGCAGTTGACCTCCAGCTGACCAAGATCAGTTCCCTTGGAGAAAATGGCTGCTTCGGAAGGTGGTCTCCATGGCATTGTATCCTGCCGAGGTCCCTCCCCTCCCCAAACCCCGCCCTCCCCTGGCTCCACCCCCAAAATCTCCAGGTATTTCCCAACCCAGAGATGGTGACCCTATAACTGCCGGACCGCCTTCGTCCTTATGTCCCTGCAAGGAAAATCCAGTTGCCAACTGGGGATGATTAACAGTTCCTCCTCTCGGGTGAGAGAACTTTTTCTGCTTCCACTTTTTCAGCGGCCCCTCCTGTTCTATGGATTGGACTTCTTGAGGACATGAGGAAGATCCCCGGCCTTGCAGGTATTTTGAAGGTCCTGTGGAGCAAAGCTTTTCTGACGTGATTTCAGGAAGATGAGCTCATGAGTGGAGGCTAGCTATTATAATGGGTCAAATGGTTTGCTCGCTTCTTGCTATTTGGTGTAGCCAGTTTGGTGTAGTGGTTAAGTGCGCGGACTCTAATCTGGGAGAACCGGGTTTGATCCCCCACTCCTCCACTTGCACCTGCTGGATGACCTTGGGCAAGCCATAGTTCTGGCACAGCTGTTCTTGAAAAAGAGCCGTTTCTGTCAGAGCTCTCTCAGCCCCACTCACCTCACAGGGTGTCTGTTGTGGGGAGGGGAAGGGAAAGGAGTTGTAAGCCGCTCTGAGACTCCTTCAGGTAGTGAAGGGCGGGGTATAAATCCAATCTCTTCTGTTCTTCTTCTTCTATTTGTGTTGCCTTTTTTGAGAAACAAGGTTTTAGCCGGTTTTAATGATGTTACATGTGAACACACATTTAGCTGCCTTCTACTGACTCAGACCATTGGTCCATCAAGGTCCGTTTTGTCTACTCAGACTGGCAGAAGCTTTCCAGGATCTCAGGTGGAGGTCCTTTACACCACTTACTACCTGATCCCTTGAACTGGAGATGCCAGGGATTGAAACTGAACCCTTCTTCATGCCAAGCAGATGCTCTGCCACTGAGCCAACTGGGGCAGAAGTAGGATATACATATTTTACATACACAAACATGATGCGTGTTAAGTCATACAACCAGGGGTCATTTCGCAGCAAAAGAGGTGCAGGAGCTCATTAGCATAACTCATTTGCATATGCCACACCTCCTAACATACTGGAAGTGTGTCAGAAGGCAACACCCACCCCTCAGGCTCCACTCCGCAGGTGAGTGAAACTGACCTGCTCTTCCTCCATTCCCTTCCCCAGCCAAGACTTTGTGCAATAAAAATAAGCGTCAAGAACACACCCTCATTCTCTTCCTGCTCCCTTGAAACCACCAGGTTTCCAGTAGACTTGAGATACTCAGGACATGTGCACCACCCATCCCTTTCCCTTCCCCTCCCCACAGCAAGACACCCTGTGAGGTAGGTGGGGCTAAGAGAGGTCTTTTGAGAACTGCTCATGAGAGAACAGCTCTGAGGGAACTTGTGACTGGCCCAAGGTCACACCAGCAGCTGCATGTGGAGGAGTGGGGACTCAAACCCGGTTCTCCCAGATTAGAGTCCAACTCCTGACCACTACACCAAACTGATGGGGTGGAAGCTGCTGAAGGCTTGGTGAAATTTCTCCAGTACTTATGTGCCATGTGCCCAGATAAAAAATGGTATACTTAGAAAATTTAGATGCCACCTTGAGCAAGTCTCTGGAAAAGCAGCACACAGTCATAAAAGGAACAATGATAAAATGATCAATATTAACACAAAACATTAAAAACAATCAAGACCCTAGCAAGGCTTTCTCTGGGGCGCTGCGCCTCTGCACTGCTCGAGGAAGCCGAGGAGGGGGCGGGGCTTGGTCATGTGCCTGCCCCCTGGGCTCCTAACTCCTGGAGCTGTGCTCCTGTGCGCTCCCGCTCCAACGGACCCCTGCATACAACTTGAATGTGTGAGTGACCTACCACAGGTCAAACAGCTCCGTCAGAAAGTTTAGATCTCCCCAAATTACCCCAGTCACAGAATTTTTCAGCGGGATGGGTTCTCACGTGCCTCCCTGTGGAGTCATCAAGGGAGGAGGGCCTGTGATTTATCTGCATGTGTGAACCACCCCTAAGAACACAAGACATGCCTTCTTGACTCAGACCACGCAGTCCACTTCAACCCAGGGTTCTTTCTCCGTAGCCAGCCCCTGCCCCCTCAACAGTTCACAAATGAGCCAATTACATATAAGTTAAGGAGGTCCTTTCCGCATTTGCCCACCGCTCCAGATTTTCTCCGTGTTCAAGCCGAGGCAATTAAAGTCCAGGGCGAAACAGAATCCAAATAATCTGGGGCAACAGCAGGCTGGAACCGGGCTGACCACTGAAGGGAGGGAATGGCCCACTCTGCAGCGAGCGTTCGTTCCTCGGTTTTACCAACCTCACGCTGGAACAGAAATCCCCCTCTACATTGTATGCCACTTTCACTTTCTTTGATTGTCGGATTCTATGGTAGCCTCCACACTGCATGCCGCTTTCGCTTCCTTGGATCGCTCGGTTTTATGGTACCGTCTGCATAGCTTTAATGGCCATTTTATTTCTTCATTATTACTTATTTATTTGTTTCGATGTATATCCCACCTTGCCTGTACAGCGGGCTCAAGGCGGGGTACAGCAGGTTAAAATGCAACAAAACGCAGAGGCAAAATGCAATACAAAATTTTCAGTAAAATTTCCATAGCCAACCAAAATTAATGCAAAGTGCAGTTAAATACAGGTTGCAATTGCTGTATGATGGTCCAGTGTAGCAAGACGCAGGGCTCATTTCGTAGCAGGAGCTCCTCTGCATATTAGGCCACACACCCCTGATGTAGCCAATCCTCCAAGAGCTTACAGTAGCCCCTGTAAGAAGAGCTCTGTGAGCTCTTGGAGGATTGGCTACATTAGGGGGGGTGGCCTAATATGCAAAGGAGCTCCTGCTACGGAATGAGCCCCGGATCGCCAGTATCTATAGGTCTTAATGCCAGTAGCAAGGGCCATAATGATTCAGGTTTGAATAGCTCATTCGCCAGTGGCGGCCCCTAATCGGAAGCCTGGTGGCCATTCAGGGGTGACGCTACAGTCAGTACGGTATTTGAATGTGGTTTTGAGCCACATCTTTTCCTGTTCCAGCGTGGGTTTGGTGAAACAACGAAGCAAATGCTAGAGGCAGCATGGGCCAATGTAATGCAGAATGGAGTTGGCGGGGGAACCTGGAATAAAAAGAAGGGTGAACTCGATTTTAGTGCAGAATGGGGAAAAACCCTGGATTAAAAGATTGAATTCGATTTTAGTGCAGAATTGCTTGGAGGACATCGCAGTGAACATGGAACAAAAGGGCCAATCTTTGCTGTTTTTCTCCCACTCCAAGGAGCTTTGAACGTGAAGCTTACATCATTTTGATGTACCTCACACGACCTGTCCTCTAGACCTCTTATGCAGACGACCCTTGCCTCCCCTTTTCATGCTTCTCCGCTGGACTTCTTGACGAGTAGCACTCAAAAACAAAAGCAAGGCTCAAAGAGCATCTTGACAGCACTGAGTAGATCAGGGGGTCGCCAAACTTCCCGGTCTTGCAGGAACCACTGGAATTCTGACACACTGTGGTGGGTGCAGCCACAACATGGCTGCCACAGGAAGATGAGCCAGCCACAACATGGCTGCTGTGGCTTACTTCCAGTCCCACAGTGAAGACACTTGTGCTGTGGTGGCGGCTGCTGCCAAAGCAATGTTTTGTAAAAAAAATCTAAGTCAAGTGGCACCTTTAAGACCAACAAAGTTTAATTCTGGGCATAATCGTTTGTGTGCATGCACACTTCTTCAAATATATTGAGACAGACTTCTTCCAGCCTTACATATGGGGGGGAGGGATTAGTTGCCAGAAAGGGCTAGTTAGGATCAAGATGCATAAGTAACTGAGTGATAAATATAGCTAAGCCTGGACTAAAGCAGTTGGTAAGACCTGTGACTAGCAGCAAATTAGCCTACAAATAAAAGAGTTAACAAACAGATGAGAAAACTAAGTTCGAATCCAGTGGCAATTTTAAGACCAATAAAGTTTAATTCTGGGTATAAGCAAGAACTGAGTGACAGCATGTGTAGT
The DNA here is from genome assembly GCA_029233225.1 of Lepidodactylus listeri. Taxonomy (NCBI): domain Eukaryota; kingdom Metazoa; phylum Chordata; class Lepidosauria; order Squamata; family Gekkonidae; genus Lepidodactylus; species Lepidodactylus listeri. The sequence goes on from JARCFY010000021.1 coordinate 10,713,408, forward strand.
GAGACAGGAACCCAATATCTCTGTTAAGCCCCGAGGGTTCTACTGTCCTGAGTGTTGTAATAACTAGTAATTCAGAAGTCTCCCATTCCAGTCTGTTTCTGAAATTCCTTTACAAAGGAACCATCCTCCCCGCCTCTTGACCTATATGTAAGGCTTGAGATAGTCTGTTCCAAGGTATCTGAAGAAGTGCACGTGCACAGAACAAAACTTTGTTGGTCTTCAAGGTGTCGCTGGGCTCAAACTTGGCTCTGTTGCTTCTGACCAACATGGCTACCCACCCGAATGTAAAAATCTGCATAGGCAATCAAATCTCCGATGGCCAATCAGAAGCCTTGCTGGGCAAAAGCAAATATCAGATATCTGTCAACCAGTCATAGTAAAGTGCGAAAAATGGTATTTCATCATTTCATCATCAGTTCAAGAGTACTATTTTCAGAGAAAATGTAGAAATTCCATGCAATTCCAGCTGACGGAGGGCTAGCCTGTGAAGACCTCCATTGCAGAGATTTGCTTGAATGTCTTTACAAATTTGCATTGGAACTTAGTAATCAATACACACAAATATTTATTTATTTATTTATTTGTTTGTTTGTTTGTTTGTTTGTTTGTTTATTGAATTTATATCCCGCTCTCCCCACCAAAGGCAGGCTCAAGTTGTTGTATAGCTTGTTGTATAGCTTGCATTTTGTTGAATAGCTTGCATTTATTAATTACAATAAGATATGAGGTTGCAATTAATAAGTTTTCATGGCACAATTTTTTTATGGTGACTAAAGGGGCATATGCAGAGGCAGTAAACCTCTCAATACCAGTGCCAGGGGGCACCGTCAGCAGAAGACCTCAGCCTCGGTGTCCTGTCCATTGGCACTCCAAGGAAAATATTTGGCCACTGTGTGAACAGGATGCTGGACTATGGCTGCGGTCACACGCACCAGTTGAAGTGGAGGGCTATTTCCTCCTGAGGAATTTGACATGCAGTTGTGAGATCACACAGCCCTTTGAAGCTGCGGGCGCAGCCCGTCACTGTGTGATCAGACACAACTGTGGGTGAGTTGTGTTTTTTTCTTTTTTGCCATTTGTTTCCCTTGCACATAAACAAGCAATCGAGAAATCACACCTCCTCACTGAGGCCCCCCTATGGAGTATGTGATGATGTGCATACTGCAAAGGGGGGGGCATGGCACAGAGTTGGGATGGCCTGATCAGACCATCCCAATGGTATGTGAGTGCCCTTGAGTGATCAGACAGAGGAAAGTCCGCCCATGGCCCTCTTTATCCAGATAACACCAGACTTTCCCCAATGTCTTTTAATTCCACTTCTGTAGCAGAGCAGCATGGGTTGCCAACATCTGCAGGATGCTTCCCAGATGTTGCTGTCTGATTGTTCCCTTTATATCCATCAGGCATTCACACCTATGTCGGATCTAAAGGAGTGTGTGATCACAGCCTACATGGATCATTGGTCTAAAGCACCATGGGCTTTTCTTATGTTCTTAATCGATTCTCTAAACTGTCAACTCTTTGTGGCAACTGTCGTCCCCCTCTATACTATCTGCTGTGGCCAGGATTACCAAACATTACTCATCATGATGCCCAGGTCTTTTGAGATCTTCTGTTCATGCCTGATGAAAAGTCCCCTACATGGTCGAGTGGCCATTGAGATTGCTAATACAAAAGATGTACCTTAGGAAGAAAGTATCAGCCCTCCTTCATGTATGAATGGAAGCAGCTCTCCACCAATGCATGGGGAAGGGGGTCAGATCTCATTCTGTATATTGCTGGTGTATCTATGTGTCTATGTATGTATGAGCCATCAAGCTGCAACCAACTTGAGGGGACCCCAGCAGGGGACTTTCGAGGCAAGTGAGAAGCGCAGGTGGTTTGCCATTGCTTTCCTATGCAGAGTCTTCCTTGATGATCTCCCATCCAAGTACTGATCCCTCTTAGCTTCCAAGACCTGATGAGACCAGGCAATATACCACACCATCTCCCCTTCTATCTTGTCCAGAGAGGCACAAATAAACCAAACCTTTTCTTGAGGGGCTGTAACAACAGCTTGCGCACTTTATCATATGCATTTAGTACTGCACAGACAACACATGAATAATTCTCCCTGGGCCGACAGGATCCTTCTGGGTCCTTGCTTTTACCTCTAGCTCCCCCAGTATTAATAGGGTTAAAGGTGCTGCCACGGTGAATTTATGGCTGACACATCTCAGTCAGTTACAGCAGGATCACTAATGGGTGACCTTGAGGTTCGACCATTCCAGACACGGAAAGATCAAGTCTCAGCCCCCCTCCTGAAAGTGCTGTGACCCCTTCCATTCGCCTTCCCCGCGGCCTAACCTTTAACTCACTGATCTTTGACCAAATTATTAAGCAAACACCTGCTTAGGCTGTGACCAAAGGCTCTAGACCTGGAGAGCTACCATAATTTCATGTGAATTAGCTGTAATCATCACAAGGCCGGCTGGAAAGAAGACGATCGGAGGGTCAGTTTACCGTAAATAAGCAGGCCCCGGCTGTGAGGCCTGGAAAGGACTGGGCTTTTCAACCGCCTGTCATCAAATCAAGCTTCTTTTCTCTCCCAGTGACTGGGTTGCCAACTAGGTAGTTTATTATTATTATTATTTCGTATTGTTAGCGGAGACAAAGACCCGGGCTAATCCTCCAACGCTAAGGATTTGCTATTATATTCACAATTATGCTTTATCAGCACAGAACAGCACGCAAATAGGAAGAAGAGAAGGCAGCAGGGGGGGAAAAAACCATATCCCCAAATATTGAAGGTGAATGAGGTGGTAGAATCTTGAACAGAACGGTAGAGTCCTAACTTGATAGAATGGATTGTTTGTTTGTTTGTTTGTTTATTTGATTTCTAAGCCGCTCTCCCCACGATTGCAGGCGCAGAGCGGCGTACAAGACCTGGTACCCCAGGATTCCAAAACATACTAAAACTTAAAAACAATATAAAACATTATGTTAAAACCACACAAAAACATAATTAACAATCTAAAGTGCTCAACACTCAATCCTAAAAATTCAGATGGCGGCAATTTGATCACTCCGGAGCCCCTGTTTCCTTGTGGTAGATGGTACAAGTAACAGTCAGGCTTCGATAGGTATACCGCAGGAGAAAAACAGGGAGGGGGAGGGAAGGTGGAAGTAGCGGCCCCGACTCAAATGCCTGGCGGAAGAGCTCCGTCTTACAGGCCCTGCGGAACTGCATTAAATCCCGCAGGGATTTATTTATTGGATTTGTATCCCGCCCTCCCCGCAAAGCGAGCTCAGGGCAGCTCACGGTGATTAGTACATAAATAACAATACAATCCCCATAAAATCATCTAAATACCGTTCAGTTATACAATGTTCTGCTTTGGGACTCCCAGTGCGGTGTACCAACGTTCAGTGCTCTCCGATGATCAAAACGAAAAAGAACCCCAGCAAATCAAAAACTAGCCCACTTGGAAAATTGGATTGAAATAGCTCTTTTGGCTACTGTTTTGGGTTTCTCTGCTCAGGGAAATTCTAATCTAGGAAAAGGCCCCCCAAATATGATCCTCGTCTCTGCAGTCGGAAGTGCTCCATTCCATTCTGCAGCTGGTATAGCCTGAGAGCCAGTTTGGCGTAGTGGTTAAGAGCACGGACTCTAATTTGGGAGAACGGGGTTTGATTCCCCACTCCTCCACATGAAGAAGAAGAAGAAGAAGAGATTGGATTTATACCCCACCCTCCACTCCCCAAGGGAGTCTCAGAGCGGCTTACAAACTCCTTTTCTCTTCCCCTCCCCACAACAGACACTCTGTGAGGTAGGTGGGGCTGAGAGAGCTCTTTCCCAAGCTGTCCTTGAGGGAACAGCTGGTACAGAGCTATGGCTTGCCCAAGGTCATCCAGCCAGGTGCAAGTGGAGGAGTGGGGAATCGAACCCGGTCCTCCCAGATGAGAGTCTGCGCACTCAACCACTATACCAAAGTGGCTCTCCAGCTGGTGAAGGCAGCTGGTGTGACCTTGCATCAGTCACAAGTTCTCTCAGAGCTGTTCTCTCGCCAGCAGTTCTCGAGAGAGCTCTCTCAGCTCCCCCTACCTCACAGGGTGTCTGTTGTGGGGAGGGAAAGGGGAAGGAGATTGTAAGCCACTCTGAGACTTTTTCGGGTAGCGAAGGGCGGGGTATAAATCCAATCTCTTCTTCTTCCTCTTCTTGGAGAGAGTCTTGTTGTGGCATAACAACTATGATTGACAAAGTTGTGTTTTCATTACAAAGATCATTGCTGTCCAGACACCCTGAGAATGAAATCAACAACCATTTAGTTCAAAAGGAGGCTGGGTCCCCTTTCACCGACTATTACATTTAATCATTAAATGGCTGTTTGATCAATATTCTCCGTTTCCTGTTTGCAGTATTATTCAGGCATTCTGTCCCAGCCTAACCAGGTTTATATAGATCTGATAGAATACTGGGCCGAAGAAAAGGAGAAAAGGAAAGGAGAAGGGACTATCAGAAATGCTGTTGTATTCTTAGTCGGGCCCGGGGGGGGGGGGATCCACGTACCTGTGTGGTCCTATCAAAATATTATTCCACAATATATTATTTATTTATTCATTGCAGAGTTGTTGGTCCCGAACGCTCAGAGGAGGTCGGCATATGCTAAGTGCACACAAACCCATGTGCATAAAGGGAATTTAGAATCCACAAAGCCTCCTTAGCAAAGATTTATAGTGAAATTTACAAGCCCGACAGATTTTTCTGGGAGCCAGTTTGGAGGGAAGGAGAGATAAAGACCTGAATGCAGAAGTGAGAGGACAGTTTCTGGCTGTAGCATAGAGGTAAAACTTTGATTGGAGGGGGCAGGCATTCAAATCTCATCTCAGGACTCACAAACTCATTAGGACTTTTTTTTTTTTTTTGCTGCCAGGTCACGGGCAACTCATGGCAAATCCACAGGGTTTTCAAGGCAAGAGACAAACAGAGGTGGTTTGCCATGGCCAACCTTTGGATAGTCTCCCATCCAAGCAGTTACCACGGCCAAGCATGCTTAGTTTTTGACAACTGATGAGATCAGTCTAGCCTGGGCCACCCACATCAGGGCTCAGTAGGTCTAAGGGTGCTCAAAGACCCACCAGTTTAACTCTGGGCATGGAGCAGGGGTCACTGGGAGTGTGGGGGGGGAAGGTATTTGTAAATTTCCTGCATTGTGCAGGGGGTTGGACTAGATGAGCCTGGAGGTCCCTTACAACTCTATCTATATATCTAATTCCCAAGTGCCCCCCACCGCGTGCGGATACCTAAATCTGTGGGGGGGGGCACTTGGGGGGCAGAAAAATCTTAAAAGTAAAGAAAAATTCCGGGGGAATACTTAAATCTCCCAAAAAGTAAAAAAAAAAAAACCCTGCGCATGCGCAGGACATACCTGATTGGCGGCGGTGGCGGCAGCTGAGCTGCCGGTTGAGGAACTGGGAGAGGGGCCGGTGGGGGCAGGGCGGTGCGGAGGACCTCAGCCCTAACCATGCCATGGCTGAGGGACAAGGGGAGGATGGGGGGAGCAGCGAGACCTGGGCAAGCAGCGGACAAGCAGCCCGGCAGACAAGCAGCCCGGCGGCAGCAGCCACCGGAGCTGGAGGAAAACGCCGGGGGGGGGGGGCGGGAAATGCCGGGCCTGAGTGGTGTTAAGCCACACAGGCCCCAGCAAGAGTCAGAGGGTGGGGGAAAGGGAGAGAAAAAGGAGGGAAAAGCGAGGGCGGGGGGGGCGGAGGGAGGGAAGGAATGGCACGGGGGGATGGGGGCGGAGGAAGGAGGAGCAGCTGTCAGCTTCTCCCCCCCCTCGTGAATATCACGGCCCCCCCCCCTTGTGATTCTATATTTCTGTGTTCTGCTCATCATGTTCAGCTGCTTGCAAGTAGGGATGGTCACAAACCAGCTCGCGAACAAAAGTTCACGACGAATTTTGGGCAGTTTGTGGTTCACGAAGTCAAGTTCATGGCAGGTCAACCAGCACGAGCTTCCCATGAACTTTCAAGCTGTTCATGGAGGTTCATGCCAGGTTCGTGGGTGGAGACACTTCCAGACAGACTGTCTGCCCTCAATCAAAATGTTTACCTAACTTCAAAGCAACAACTTGGAGGGCATGTAGAGGAGCATGGGGGGGGGGGAGGTCCCCTGTGACTTTGATGTCTCTAGCTTGCACAGGATCCATTCTATGCCCTCCTGAACTTCCTGAACCCATGCCTGTCAAAGTGACCGCAGTGGTCATTTTCCCAGAAAGCACTTTCCTGGGGGCACCTTCTCTGGGGGGCCATAACCAGGGCTCATTTTATAGCAGGAGCTCCTTTGCATATTAGGCCACACATCCCTAATGTAGCCAATCCTCCAAGAGCTTACAGAGCTCTTCTTACAGGGGCTACTGTAAGCTCTTGGAGGATTGGCTACACCAGGGGGTGCGTGGCCTAATATGCAAAGGAGCTCCTGCTATGAAATGAGCCCTGGCCATAACTCCGACCCTGTAAATTCAATCCTCACTAAACTTGGAGGGCAGGTAGAGGAGAGTCAGCCAGAGACCCCCTGTGAGTTTGTGTCTCTAGTATGTTGGGGGCATGTGGCAGCTAGCTCATGGTGGTTTATGACTGAAGCGTGCCACGAGGCATGCCATGAACCACGAACTGAACTGCATTTTTCCGGCTCGTGCCCATGCCGATTTGCAGGCAGCCCACACGTATTCAATGTTTTTTTTTTCCACGTATCCAAAGTAGTACAGTGCAGCTGGCAGTGTTTCACTCATCTGCATTCTCACCCGGTCCAATGGGAGTCAGACATCCCTCCCACACAGACCTGTGACATCACACACTCCACCCACAGGCCAATCATATAAACAAACTGCAAGCCAATTAACCAGCCAACTAGTGATGATACATGTCTTTTTAAAGAGAGAAACAGTGTTCATAGGCACACTTACCATATTTTTCACTCCATATCACACACCTGATCATAAGATGCACCTTGTTTTTAGAGGAGGAAAACAGGAAAAAATGAAACAGAAAGAAAGAAAGAAAGAGATAAAGGAAGGAAGGAGGAGGAGAGAGAGAGAGAAAGAGAAAGGAAGAAAGAAAGGTGGGGACAGAGAGAGAGAGAGAAAGACAGACAGACAGACAGAAAAAAGGAAAGGAAGGAAGGAAGAAAGATAGAGAAAGGAAAGAAGAGAGACGTCGGCATGCCATGCAAAGCCAGGCCTTTCTGTGCAAAGTAGCCACGGAGCTTAATCTGTGGGCGGGGCTTTCTGCTGCTGGCTGTCTTAAAGGGGGAAAGCACTTCAAGGGAAAAAGTACTTAGCCTGGTGGGGTTTTTCCTGCCGTTTCCCTTTTAAGTGCTAACAGCTCAGGCCCAGCAGGGAGGGGCGGGGAAGGCTGGGATGCCAGCCTGAATGGCGTTCCCCTGCGTTCCTGCTGAAGAAAGAGCCCTGTTACAGGTAAGAAAAGCTCCATATTCGCTCCATAAGACGCACACACTTCCCCCCCCCCACTTTTTTGGGGAGGAAAAGTGCGTCTTATGGAGCGAAAAATACAGTATACTACATTTTGTATGGGGTATAATCAGTATGGATTTCTTTACTATGTTGTTGTACTAGGTATTGAGTATGTTAACGGGACATACTATGTTCTTAAACTTTGCAGTTTAATAAAAAAAAAAGATAAAATCATACTGTTTCGTGTTTGCTTAAGTCGGTGTAATTGTTTGGGTTAGCTCCCCCCCCTCCCCGGTGTGGTGCCCATGGGTGCCGAAGTGCTGCCCAACAACTTTTCGGGGCCTTCCAAATGTTTTTAGGAAGTGGGTGGGGCCAGGTAAGGGTTTTGCCTAGCAAGGCTTCTGATTGGCTATGGGTGATTTGATCAGCTATGCAGATTTTTTAAAATGTTGCTTTGGTAGCAGCTGCCAGCACAGAACAAGGAGGAGGAGGAGGAAGAAGAGGAAAAGGAAGAGGAAAAAGAGGAGGAGGAGAAGTTGAATTCATATGATGCCCTTCACTCAGTGGCTTACAAACTCCTTCCTGTCCTCTCCCCACAACAGACACCTTGTGAAGTAAGTGGGGCTGAGAGAGCCCTGAGAGAACTGCTTGCGAGAGAACAGCTCTGAGAGAACTGTGACTGACCCAAGGTCACCCAGCTGGTTGCGTGTGGAGGAAGGGGGAATAAAACCCAGCTCTCCGGATTAGAGCCCACCACTCTGAGCCTGCTTCAGCAGGGAGGGCGGGGTATAAATCAAATAAATAAATACATAAACGAAGTGAAGCTGTTGGCAATCATTTCGTGGCTGACTCCTCCACCTCCCCCCGGCGGCCTTTTTGATGCCGCCACCAGCCATGCTGTTTCAAAATTCCAAATGTGCCCACTGCCTCAAAAATGTTTGGGACCCCTGCTTTAGGTTATTTTGCCCATGTGCATTTTTTTGCACAGCCTCACGGGAAATCATGGTAGCTCTTCCTGCATCAGTTAATTACCTCATCCAGACATCTATGACCCCGGGGGAGAACTGATGCCATCTACTGGGCAGGTGCAAAAGCGTTCTGTAAGGCAGAAGGAAATAAAATGGAAACACTACAGCTATTGCGCAGCTGGGAAAGTTCAACAGTGAAAAAAGGCCATGGTCTCTCTGCTTGCCAAACTTGTTCTCTGCAAAGTCTGCAACATATCTTTAGGCAAGACTATAGACCCAGTTCCCATCTGCAAAAAGGGGGTATTAATCCTGGCATACCTTACAGGGCTGTTGTAAGGATTTCTGTGATACCTATAGCACTATACAAATGCTAAGCACTGGTGACCCCCCCAAAATAAGAAGACATGAAGAAGAGATTGGATTTATACCCCGCCCTTCACTCACTTGGAGTCTCAGAGCGGCTTACAAACTCCTTTCCCTTCCCCACCCCACAATGGACACCCTGTGAGGGAGGAGGGACTGAGAGAGCTCTGAAACAACTGTCCTTGAGAGTACACCTGGTACAGAGCTATGGCTTGCCCAAGGTCATCCAGCCAGGTGCAAGTGGGGGAGTGGGGAATCAAACCCGGTTCTCCCAGATTAGAGTCCGCGCACTTAACCACTACACCAAACTGGCTCTCTTAGAAGACTAAGGAGGAAAAGAGTTGGTGAAATGACATTGTCGGATGGTACCTCTGACTGCATACCAGTTTGAGCCAGTTTGGTGTAGCGGTTAAGAGCGCGGACTCTAATCTGGGAGAGCCGGATTTGATTGCCCAGTCCTCCACCTGCAGCTGCTGGGTGATCTTGGGCAAGCCACAGTTGTCTCAGAGCTCTCTCAGTCCCACCTACCTCACTGGGGGCCTGTTGTGGGGAGAGGAAGGGAAGGAGATTGCAAGCCGCTCTGAGACTCCGAGTGAAGGGTGGGGGTATAAATTCAATCCCCTCCTCCTCTTCCTCCTTCTTGTTCTTCTTCCCTCAGCACACCCCACAACACTCTAGGACATCCCAAAACACTATGGTAAAACCCATAGAGATCAGGGGAATTCCTAGAGTGTTACGTGATACAGTGACATCACTTCGGGTGCACAGCTGGAAATGATATGGATACACTGTGAGGCTGTTTTGTCCACCCCAGTTTCCCTCTGCGGCCTTAACAAGCAGCAGCAGGGAATGGAACTCCAGGATAGGAGGTTGCCATAGCTGGAAACTGAGTCACACTGCTTACCAGGTAAGTAGAGAGAATTGTATGGAAAAAGAAGGATGCAGCCAGGTTGTACATATACTGTTGTAAGAACAGCATCACAGAAATACAATGCTTCTTTGCTTAACTAGGAACTGTTTACTTGCTCATTCAAGCTTTCTCCCTTTAGAAAACAGAAGAAGACGACAACGACAGAGGGCCCTTTGAAAGCATCCCATCATTTTCAAATCTGTAGGAAGACCAGGGGGCTTCTCCCCCCCCCCCTTGCACTGCAAGACTTTTCCCAGTTAAAATCAGCAGGTATTCTTCACACGTGAATCAGGGTACACGGACATATACCAGGTTATCGGATGGCTTTTAAAAACAACAACAAGGATTCGAAAAACTCACTGCGAGGATAAGTCTAGGGACTGTGATTAGCATACATCAATCATGTTCAGAGGCATGGATGTCAGAGTTTCTGGGGAGAAACACCATGATCTGAGAGTGAGATTCCAGAGGACATCTACTCTTTATAGTAACATGGCTGCTCTTTTTAATGAAAGACCCAACCTAGACCTAGACAGGTCTAGCTCTGACATAGATAGCCCAGGCTAGCCCAATCTTGTCATATCCTGAAAGCTAAGCAGGGTCAGCCCTAGTTAGTACTTGGATGGGAGACCACCAAGAAAGCCCATGGTTGCTACGTAGAGGCAGGCAATGACAAACCACCTCTGCCCGTCTCTACCCTTGAGCTGGATAGCCCAGGATAGCCCAGTCTTGTCAGATCTCCAAAGCTAAGTGGGCTTGGCCCTGCTTAGTACTTGGATGGGGGACCACCAAGGAAGCCCATGGTTGCTACGCAGAGGCAGGCAATGACAAACCACCTCTGCCCGTCTCTACCCTTGAGCTGGATAGCCCAGGATAGCCCAGTCTTGTCAGATCTCCAAAGCTAAGTGGGCTTGGCCCTGCTTAGTACTTGGATGGGGGACCACCAAGGAAGCCCATGGTTGCTACGCAGAGGCAGGCAATGACAAACCACCTCTGCCCATCTCTACCCTTGAGCTGGAAAGCCCAGGATAGCCCAGTCTTGTCAGATCTCCAAAGCTAAGTGGGCTTGGCCCTGCTTAGTACTTGGATGGGGGACCACCAAGGAAGCCCATGGTTGCTACACAGAGGCAAGCAATGACAAACCACCTCTGCCCATCTCTACCCTTGAGCTGGATAGCCCAGGATAGCCCGATCTTGTCAGATCTCCAAAGCCCCCTCTGTTTTATCTCTTGCCTCGAAAACTGTGAATTGGTGGCACTGTTTACCACTAGGTGGGTCTTGAGCCTCACTCCTTGAGCCTTGTAGCAACTCCTGCTATCACTCTAAGGGAAAGGACAGACTTCCCTGTACATCCTTCAGCATGGAGAAAGCAGGCGAATGAGCCCCTAGGATTGCAACTAATGTCCACCCGCCAAATTCACAGAACGTGTGTGTGTGAAGCAGGAGTTCACAACCTCCCTGAACCTCTTGACACTTATGGAATTTGGGTGCCTCCAGGCACCACCAAAAACTGACTGCCATGCCAGGAGGGTGGGGGTGGCCAATCACAAAGTGTTGGGAGTTTCCAGCCCAACCCAAGCATCATTCTCCCACGATGGAGTCAGATGTTTACAGATGGGTGCTCCAGACACACACAAAGGTGAAACTCCAGGACTCTCCTCAATCAGGGCCTGCCCCAACAAGAGCAAAGAAGAAGAAGGAAGTGGAGAAGAAGGCGCTGGGCGCCAGGGAACACATTGGTGGAAAGTACCATGGGAATCACTGGCATAAGAGGATTTTGGCTCAGGGTTTATTTCCCGTCATTCTTGTCCTACTAGTGAAGAGAGCCTTTTTAGAGAACACTCCTATGGAAAACTGCTCAGAATACTATTCAGTTCAGTGGGACTTCCTTCCCAGAAAGTGTTCTTAGGGTTGCACTGTCAATAGCATAACAAAGACCACCCTAATAGAGAAGAGAGCATTGATTTCTCTTCCTATCCTTTCTTTCTTCACCAGGAAATCCCTGGGTGAGAAATTCCAAAACAACAGTTGCTTGACCAAAATTAATATTTGTTTTGCTTTTTCATCTGTCTTGTGTGAAGTGGAATCCATTGGGGTAGCATCCTACATCAGAACATGAGTAGATCCTGCTGGATCAGAGCAGTGGCCCAACTAGTCCAGCATCCTGTCTCACACAGTGGCCAACCAGTTCCCCTGGAAGTCCAACAACAGGGCATAGCGGCCAAGGCCTTCACAGGAACATCAGAAGAGCCCTGTTGGATCAGACCGGTGGTCCATCTAGACCAGCATCCTGTCTCGCACAGTGGCCAACCAGTTCCTCTAGAAGTCCAACAACAGGGCATAGAGGACAAGGCCTTCATAAGCACACCAGAAGAGCTCTACTGGATCAGATCAGTGGTCCATCTAGTCCAGCATCCTGTCTCACACAGTGGCCAACCAGCTCCTCTGGAAGTCCAGCAACAGGGCATAGAGGCCAAGGCCTTCATAAGAACATCAGAAAAGCCCTGTTGCATCAGACCGGTGGTCCATCTAGACCAGCATCCTGTCTCGCACAGTGGCCGACCAGTTCCTCTGGAAGTCCAGCAACAGGGCATAGAGGCCGAGGCCTTCATAAGAACACCAGAAGAGCTCTACTGGATCAGATCAGTGGTCCATCTAGTCCAGCATCCTGTCTCACACAGTGGCCGACCAGTTCCTCTGGAAGTCCAGCAACAGGGCATAGAGGCCGAGGCCTTCATAAGAACACCAGAAGAGCTCTGCTGGATCAGACCAGTGGTCCATCTAGCCCAGCATCCTGTCTCACACAGTGGCCGACCAGTTCCTCTGGAGGGCCAGCAACAGGGCATAGAGGCCGAGGCCTTCCCCTGATGTTGCCTCCTGACTCTGGGATTCAGAGGTTCCCTCTGATCATCGGCATAGCTACCATTTTACTAACGGTTCCACGGGCACATAGCATCTTCCTCTGGCTTAAAAAGCTTGAATCTTGGCACCATCCTAGCTTCAGTTTCCCCCCATAAAATTTATACCTTTCCCAAACTTTATTAAATCAGTGCTAGAGAGTGTGTGTATAAATGCTATACAATGTGCATTTAAATACCACACAATATTTTATTTATTTACTTTCTCCCCACTGGGGCGGGGGAGGTTTACACGATTCTCTTCTTCTGCACTTTATCTTCACAACAACCCTACCAGGTAGGTTAGGCTGAGAATGTGCGACTGACCCAAGGCTGCCCGGCAAGTCTCCACGGCAGAGTGGGGATTCGCTAGTTCTACGCTACACCATACTGGCACAGTGTAAAAGCGGTATACTACGTGGACATTGTTTTTCAAAACCTGCAAAGCAAACAGCAAAAAAACAGAGTCCTGGAACGCATGTCTCAAATATAAATAGATTCAGAAAGAGAGGAATGAAACAGTGAACTTTCATCTCCTCTTTCAATCCACAACCACAGCTTATTTGAAAACCTTTTGCCTAGACCATGAAAAGCAAAGGGTTTCATCTGTGGAAGGAGAACAAATGAAAAAAGAAAGATGAAATGAAAAAAAAAACAAAATTTAAAAAGGATTGGGAAAGTGCTGTCTGCTTTTCCTGTGATTCCTTAAAGCATTCTTTGTTTTCATCTCTCTTTTATAGGGGTGGAAGTGTGTTCCTTCTGGCCAGTTTGGGAAAAAATAAATACCCAATGCTTTCAGTTGTCTGTTGGGAAAAGGAGCAGGCCCCCACCCCACCCCACCCCACCCCACCCCACGAAAAAAATACACATCAGTCAAAAGCATCAATAAATAAAGCTCTTTTTCATATGCAAATAGGAGGCCCCAGACGTAAAGAGGCATTGTTTTATAAATACCAAGATAATATTCTTGAAAAAGGTTATGCGTGATTACATAAGTTATCTCCGTCATAAGGAAATTTAGAAATCACAGTTGCTCTTTTCATTAAAACAATTTTTTTTTGGGGGGGGGGAGAGAAAAGAGACACTCTTCATCAAGGCATATACACAAAGCCAAATCCTGATTTTTTAATTAGAGCATGTCAATAGGAGTTAAGAAACTTCAGGGCTTTCTGTGATGTCAAACCACACTGTCAGCTGTGAGGATGAACATGGGAGAACCGGGTCTTGGAAATTGGGCTGCCAGGTCCCCCCCCCCTCCCGGGCACCAGTGGGAGCTAGGGCTGCCAAGTCAGCCCGGGGGGCGGGGGATCCCCCGCTAAAGGGGTTCCCGATCCGCCAGCCGGCATTCAGCCGGCGGGGGGAACCCTGCCCCAGAAGTCGTCCAGTGAGGACGACTTCCCCCGTATAATGACGTCACCCGGAGGTGACGTCATTACGTTGGGGGTGTTGCCAGGGTGACACTCTGGCAATCGCCCCAAAACTCTATGGTTTTGGGGCGATTGCCAGAGCGTTGCCCGGGCAACACCCCCAACCTGATGACGTCACCTCCGGGTGATGTCATCACGTTGCCGTGGCGCGCGCGCAAAGCGCACGCACCAGAAGAGCTCCCGGGGGGAGAACAACTCCCCCCCCGCCGGTAAGTAGATCCTACTTGGCAACCCTAGTGGGAGATGAGGTAGGTAGGGTTCTCAGATCTGGGTTGGGAAACTCTTGGAGATTTGGGGATGGAGCCTGGGGAGGACAGGGACCTCAGTGGGGTACAATGCCATAGAGTCCACCCTCCAAAGCACCCATTTTCTCCAGGGGACCTGATCTCTGTAGTCTGGAGATGAGTTGTAATTCCAGGGGATCCCCAGGTACCACCTGGAGGCTGGCATCCCTACTTGGAAAGCATAGGGGGTGCAAACTTTGTAGTGCCTTTTAACACATAAGAGAGTTTGGGATCTGCAGTGTATCTCTAAGCTGCTTCGTTGTTTTCATTGTCATTTCACCATGCTTTCTCAAATTAGGAAAGTCAGCTCCCACACCTACATCCCTTTCCTGCCAAAACTGGTATTTGGAGTTCAGGATAAGCATGCTAGGAAAAGCTGAAGGCAGTAGGAAAAGGGGAAGATCCAACAGGGAATGGATTGGCTCAATCAAGGAAGCGGCAGCCCTCAGTTTGCAAGACCTGAAGGTCATTAATCCATAGGGTTGCCATAAGCTGGCACTTCTCACACACACACACACACACACACACACACACACACACACACACACACACACAGAGATTTGCCAACCTCCAGATGGGGCCTAGAGATTTCCCAGAACTGCAACTGATCTCCGGAAAACAGAGATCAGTTCCCCTGGCTGCTTTGAAGGGCGGAGCCTGTGGCATTATACACAGCTGAAGTCACCCTCTTCACCCAAACTCTGCTCTCTCCAGGCTCCCCCTCCAGATTTCCATGAATTTCCCAACCAGGATACGCTAACCCTGTCACACACCCCACATTTAGGCTGTGGTCAGACGTGCCATTTGGTGCAGAGGAAAAGCGAGCCTATCCCCCCCCCCCCCCGGTGGAAATTGACATGGCATTGCAAGATCGCACTTCCTTTGTAGCTGCAGGCTCAGCCCGTCACTGCCTGATCAGATGGCATGTTTGGGCAAGTGTTCTTTAGAGCTGTTAGGCATTTGCAGCTGAGTCAGATCTAAAGGCACGTCTGACCATGGCCTTTAAACAGTAGGAGACTGCCTAAGAGCCAAACTAGAGATACTGCATCGTTTCAGTTGGCAAAACTGGCCGTGGCAGGGTGTATTTGTGTATGTGTGATTTACAGTTGCCATCCCTGAGTGGGGAAATACCAGAAGATTTTGGGAGTGGAACATGGTGAGGGCAGTGTTTGAGGAGGGTCTAATACCATAGAGTCCAACCTCCAAAGCATAGAGTCCAGCCTCCATTTCCTCCAGGGGAACTGATCTCTGTCATCAGGCAATCAGTTGTAATTTGGGGGGATCTCCAGGCCCCACCTGGAGGTTGGCAATTTGGGTCAGGCATGCGGAGGAATTGGTTCTCTAGTCTGATACCATGCACCAATACTGATCTATTGATTCTGGTTTGGCTTCATGCCTGATATCTCATATGTAGACGCAAGGCTTCAGAAGCCTGCAGAGATTTCAGACGTCAAGAATCCCTGTCATTTCCAGCCTGACTGAAAGTCTGCAACATTTGCTTCTCACGAGGAAACCTCTATGAAATCTCACGTACTTGCAGATCTGTCGTTTCACGGGACACGCCTGACATCATTTGTACACAATCAGAATTTTTAGCTGGTGTAAGCGGTGGCTTGTAATAGATGTGCACCACCGAAGAACACGAAAGCCGAAACGCGTTTGGTGTTTTAGATTCACTGAGTATGTGACGGACATGTGTAGGTTGTTCTTGATGAACCGGTTAAGTGATCAATATTTGCCATATTGTTAGATCCACATATTTTTTAGTATATACGGCTTTATTGGCCATTTCGCTGTGTTGCTTATTGTCAAGTATATTTCACCGTTAATATTAAAACATGGCCCTGACCAGGATGGCCTAGGGCAGCCTCCTCTTGTCAGATCTCAGAAGCTAAGCAGGGTCAGCCCTAGTTAGGACTTAGGTAGGAGACCACCAAGGAAGTCTAGGGTCTCTCTGCAAAGTCAGGCAATGACAACCACCTCTGTTAGTGTCTTGTCTTGAAAACTCTACGGGGCCAACTTGATGGCCCTTCACGCACACATTCAAGCACACTTTGGGGTCTCCCTTTTCCATCCTGGCCCTGACTCTGTGGAATGGACGCCCTGAAGAGGGGAGGGGAGGGGTCAGCCCTCCTTGCAGATCTTCAGGAACTGCTGCGTGGTCTGCCTATTTGCCAGTGCTGGGGGTGGGTGGGGGTGGCTTGAATTGGCAGGCGTCTTTTAAGCTGGTGGGGACAGATTCGGGGTTTGTGATTTTCAGGGGTCCGTTGGAGCAGGAGCACGCAGGAGCGCAGCTCCGGGAGTGAGGAGCCCAGGGGATGGGCACATGACCAAGCCCCGCCCCCTCCTCGGCTTCCCCGAGCAGTGCAGAGGCGCAGCGCCCCAGGGAAAGCCCTGCTAGGGTCTTTATTGTTTTGTTTTAATATTGATAATTTTATCATTGTTCCTTTTATGACTGTGTGCTGCTTTTCCAGAGACTTGCTCAAGGTGGCATATAAATTTTCTAAGTATACCTTTTTTAATCTGGGCACATGGCACAGAAGTACTAGAGAAATTTCACCAACCCTTCAGCAGCTTCCACCCCATCAGTTTGGTGTAGTGGTCAGGAGTTGGACTCTAACCTGGGAGAACCAGGTTTGATTCCCCACTCCTCCACATGCAGCTGCTGGTGTGACCTTGGGCCAGTCACACGTTCTCTCGGAGCTGTTCTCTCATGAGCAGTTCTCAAAAGACCTCTCTCAGCCCCACCTACCTCACAGGGTGTCTTGTTGTGGGGAGGGGAAGGGGAAGGGATGGGTGGTGCACATGTCCTGGGTATCTCAAGTCTACTTGAAACCTGGTGGTTTCAAGGGAGCAGGAAGAGAATGAGGGTGTGTTCTTGATGCTTATTTTTATTGCACAAAGTATTGGATGGGGAAGGGAATGGAGGAAGAGCAGGTTAGTTTCACTCACCTGTGGAGTGGAGCCTGAGGGGTGGGTGTTGCCTTCTGTCACACTTCTGGCATGTTAGGGGGTGTGGCCTATGCAAATGAGTTATGCAAATGAGTTATGCAAATGAGCTCCTGCACCTCTTTTTCTACGAAATGACCCCTGGTGATTTTATTTCTTGGTTCTCACTGAAAAGGATTTTAACTATTATTGTAAGCCACTTTGAGCCATGAGGAAATGCGGGATCGAAATGTTTTAATAGCTAACTAACTTGATTGATTGATCGATCGATTTGGGGGCTTTGTCTAGGGTTGCCAGCTCCTTACCTCCTGC
The DNA here is from genome assembly GCA_029233225.1 of Lepidodactylus listeri. Lineage (NCBI taxonomy): Eukaryota > Metazoa > Chordata > Lepidosauria > Squamata > Gekkonidae > Lepidodactylus > Lepidodactylus listeri. Next base: position 10,730,972 of record JARCFY010000021.1, read on the forward strand.
CGGTGGAGGGATCTGAGGGGTGTTCCAGGGGTGGGCGGGGACATCATCAACACAGTGACATCACTTCTGGAAGTAACACCATTGCGTTGACAACATCGCCGAGGGACATCTTTTTGCGGTGGGGTTTCCCTCGAGGGCCAGCTGGCCAATGGCGAGCCTGAACCCGAACCTGCAGGGGGTCCCCTGCCCAACCTGGGGGGTGGTAAGCCTAGCTTTTGGTAACCCAGTCTGTTTCTTCAGTTGGGTTTCATTATTGCCCGTCCCCACTCCCTTTTTTTTCGTATAACATACTTTGCTGTTAACCTAAAAGTTGTCATTTCGTCAGTAGAACCTTCAAAGGCTCACTGGCGTGAAGTAGAATTTCCCCCCCCCCAAAAAAAAGTCTAATTAGGCTTCACTGGGGACAATAGTTTCCTCTCACACTCCGAGCGTTACATTATTTTAGCAAGTCTAAGCTATCCTTGGCCGCTGGAAGTTGTTTCTGTGCTTATTATGCATACGTTTGGGCTTTGCGTAGAAATGTCCCAGACTTTCTCTCCCACTTTTCTTTACCGTTTACGGCTTTCCTTCTTGATTCGTATTTGGATATTTGTTTTCTCCTCTACGGGCACTCATTAATATGCCACCTGAAGACATGCTTCACCCATAGGATGGACCAGTGTCCCCTCTAAGCTGAGTTAGTGTGAGCTAGCTCACAGTTTTTTTAACCTCCTGCTCACACGTCTTAGCCTCCTGTCTTAGCTCAGGAAGGATGACTCCACAGCTTAGAGGGAGCATTGGGAGGGACCAATCCAGAATACGGCTTCCAACCTCCAGGTGGTGGCTGGAGAGCTCCCGGAATTACGACGGACCTCCAGGCTACGGATATCAGTTTCCCTCGAGAAAATGGCTGCTTTGGAGGGCGTTATATCCCACTGAAGTCCCTGCCCTCCTGAAACCCTCTCCTTCCCAGGCTTCACCCCCAAAATCTCCAAAAAATATCCCAACCTAGAGGTGGCAACCCTAGCTAGTCTCTAAGATGCCACAAAACGCTTCCCCCCAAGTTAAGCATTCACGAGGTCCGATTGGCTTGTAGCGACAATTCAGTTTTAAAACCCTTTGGACACAGTCTTTCTCCTAAACCTCCTCAGAGGCTTTGCTGGAAGTGGACTTGTCCAAAGAAACACGTGAGCCAAAATGAGCAAAGGGTATCTTGGGATAGGCCTTCTCTGCCATGGTGACCCCCATACTAGAGGCCTCTGCTTTACAGGAAATTACTGCACCAGAGTCAAGGGCAGAGGGAGGGGGGAGGAGACGGAGACAGACCTTCCCCACATGTTTCTCCCACAAGGGACTGGCTGACATTGAAAGAGCAGAGAAGTGGGCCATTAAGTTACACCGTAAGATTGACACTGACCTCGGTCTCTCCCCCCCACCCCCCATTTCTCTCTGCTGCCATCTGCACAGACATGAACTTTGCCTTTCAAACTTGGCTTCTCAATTAATCCCTCCAGCTGGGGAAGGACTCCCTCTTTGGCCTAATAGCATCGTGGCCACCATGCCAACGTCAGTGTTAATGCTTTAAAGGGGGACCTGGCTCACCCCTCGGCAGGGACAGTGAGAGGAGAGGACGCCCAAAACGGGGGGCCGCCGTGTCAGGTTTCGTTGAAAGGGGAAGCGAAGGAAACGGAAGGCGAAGGAAGTCTCCGTGAAATTTTGAGGCCTGCTCTTGGAGAAAAAGGGAGGCGGGGGAAAGCGGTGCATTTCTCCGGCACGGGTTATTTTAACAGTGTTACACGACAGTCTTGAATCTTATATAACACTATAATTTGGTAAGTCATTAGGAGAATGAAGACACCTGTAGCTTTCTCAGGGTTGCTAGGTCTGATCATTGTGCCGGTGGAGAAATTGGGGGTGTGTGTTCTGGGAGTAGGCAGGGATGTTGTTTGACATTCATATCTCACCCAGAATTGACATAGCCATGCTGGTGACATTGGGGTGGTGACGCTCTGGTTTTTGGGCAAAACTCTATGGTAAAACCACACCCTCAAACCATGACGTCACTTCTGGGCGATGCCAGCATGCGGCATGTGACATGGCTGTTTGGGGAATGGGGGAAATTTCCTCCCACCACCCAGCTGGGACCACCACCGGGGGAATGGTAACCCTAAGTTTTCTTATACTGACTCAGGCTTTTGGTCTGGGAAAGTTAGTATTGTCAACTCTGACTGGCAGAGGCTCTCCAGGTTTTATTTATTTATTTATATGTATGTTATTTATGTGACATTTTATGGTAGAGGCCCCACCTACTATCCAATCCTTTAAACTGGAGATGCCGACGATTGAACCAGGGGCTTCCTGGCAATCAGCAGGAGACTGGAGGGGGTCGGGTCATGGAAGGGTGCCACCGCTGATGTTATGATGTCACTTCTGAGGGGGAGATGGAAGTGACATCATGCCTTTCTAGGAACCAGCAGACACTCTATAGTAAAAGCACAGAGTCCCCCACAATTCCTAGAGAGGACTGACATCACTTCCAAGTGTTTTTTTCCCCTCCTGGAAATTATGTCACACCTTCGCCCAACGGCATTTTTTAAGATTATTCTTTTTCCAACAGCTCCAGGAGCGGGGATGGAAAACGGGAGCCGGGAACGTTGGACGTCTGATACAAAGTCCTCATGTTGTCCCTTTATAATGTGCCGATGGACCCTCAGGTGTGGCTGTTGATCCCTGGGGGTGACAATATCTTTGGGTACTGGTGGCTGCAGGCCAAGCTGAAAGAAAGATCCAGCTGGCCTTGATGAGGAACTGTGGAGTGGGCGACCAGCCTGGAGCACCTCAGCTCTGTCTTCCAGAAGGAAAGAAGGAGGAGCAAGTGTCAAAGGGGGGCCCTTGAAATCAGCAAGGTGGCTGGCCTGTTGGTCATTGTCGATTCAGGCCCGCTTATCGTTCACCCATGAGAGGCCAGGAGCTGACTCCAGGGCAGGGCCATGATAGGAAACAGGTACAATAAAAAAATTCTTACCTAGTCTGTAGGATCATTTAGAATTCTCTTTAGGCCCTGACCTGGATACCCCAGGTTAGCTCAATTGGGTCAGATCTCGAAAGCTAAGCAGGGTTGTCCCTGGTCAGTATTTGGATCAGAAACCACCAAGGAAGTCCAGGGTGATGACGCAGAGGCAGGCGATGGCAAACATCCTCTGGACGTCTCTTGCTTTGAAAACTCTACAGGGTTGTCAGAAGTCGGATGTGACTTGATGTCAAAATAAGTAAGTAAATTAGGCACTGGGCTAATCCCAGATCATAGTGCTCTCACCTTCTCATTTCTAGGGTTGCCAGCTTTTACATTGGTCCTCCTCCTGCGCCTTTATCAACAGCCCGAGAAATGGCAGTTCAGCTGGTGGTGCTTCGTCTATTGCTTTGTCTCCCTGGTAGGAGAAGAGCCAGTTTGGCGTAGTGGTGAAGTGCACGGACTCTAATCCGGGAGAACAAAGTTTGATTCCCCACTCCTCCACTTGCAGCTGCTGGATGACCCTGGGTCAGTCATAGGTTCTCTCAGAGCTGTTCTCTCACGAGCAGTTCTCAAGAGAGCTCTCTCCGCCCCACCTACCTCACAGGGTGTCTGTTGTGGGGAGGGAAAGGGAAAGGAGATTGTAAGCTGTTCTGAGACTCTGAGTGAAGGGCAGGATATAAATCCAATCCCCTCCTCCTCCACCTCCTCCTCCTCTTCACTCACTTCATGTCCGCATTTTAAAAACAAAGCACAGGAGCAGGACTAGTTTTAAAAGCTGGCCACCTCGCATCATCTCTTACGCCCCCCCCCCCCCAGTTTCTAATTTGCACATTCTTCACCACGTGACAAATGCAGCTGTTCACTTTGGGCCTTTTTATTTCTAGAGGTTTTCATTTATTCCGGGAAGCTTCGCCTTTGCCTCTTGTCAAACGAGTATTATCTTCTGGACGCATCTGACAATATTTTCTAGGAGAGCCATCTTAACGGGAGTGAAACGAGACCCTCCAGTGATGCTTTAGCTACAATTACGGCCCGTCTTCTCCAGTACTGAATGGGGAGGGGGGGGGGGGGAAGAGGAATTAACACTTGTGCAGTTGTTCTGTTGTGCCGCAGACCTCCTTGGAAACCTGTCCCCTCTCAGAGATGTTTGGTGTCATGCTTCAAAGGTCAGCGCAGAGAGGATGGAGGGCAACTACTCTCGAATGTCGCCAACTCCAGGGCAGCAATTTCCAAACTGCAGGCTGGGAGAGAACTGCTTGCGTGCCCGGAGAAATAAATTAAAAGCTCTTCGAAAGCTCCCGCCAAAGCAAACATCCACAGAGCGGATGCCTGCTGTGCCTCTGTGTGAGTCTTTGCTCTGGGAGGATCGCCTTTCACTGTCACCTCCTACCTAAGCCAATTATGGTGACCCCATTGGGTTTTCAAGGCAAGAGACGGCAAGAGGTGGTTTGCCATTGCCTGCTTCCGTGTAGCAACCAGTGTTCCCTCTCAGCTGAGTTAGTGTGAGCTAGATCACAGTTTTTTAGCCTCTGGCTCACACATTTTTGTCTTAGCTTAGGAAGCATGGCTCCAGAGCAAACTAATTTATGCCGTAGCCAAATCGCTCGCTCACGATTTTAATGCCAGTAGCTCGCAAAGTAGAATTTTTGCTCACAAGACTCCACAGCTTAGAGGGAGCATTGGTAGCAACCCTGGGCTTCCTTGGTGATCTCCCATCCAACTACTAACCTGGTCTGATCCTGCTTAGCTTCCAAGATGTGATAAGATAAGGCTAGCCAGAACCATAAGGTCTGGGGTTAGAAATATCACTAGTCTTAACACATTTTTCCCGGTTGGACCAGAACGAGGGGTCCGTTGGAGAGGGAGCGCACAGGACCACAGCTCCGGGAGTGAGGAGCCCAGGGGGTGGGCACATGACCAAGCCCCGCCCCCTCCTCGGCTTCCCCAAGCAGTGCAGAGGCACAGCGCCCCGGGGAAAGCCCTGCTAGGGTCTTTATTGATTTTAATGTTTTGTTTTAATATTGATAATTTTATCATTGTTCCTTTTATGACTGTGTGCTGCTTTTCCAGAGACTTACTCAAATTGGCATATAAATTTTCTAAGTATACCATTTTTTATCTGGGCACATGGCACATAAGTACTGGAGAAATTTCACCAACCCTTCAGCAGCTTCCACCCCATCAGTTTGGTGTAGTGGTCAGGAGTTGGACTCTAATCTGGGAGAACCGGGTTTGATTCCCCACTCCTCCACATGCAGCTGCTGGTGTGACCTTGGGCCAGTCACAAGTTCTCTCAGAGCTGTTCTCTCATGAACAGTTCTCAAAAGACCTCTCTCAGCCCCCCCTACCTCACAGGGTGTCTTGTTGTGGGGAGGGGAAGGGAAAGGGGTGGGTGGTGCACATGTCCTGGGTATCTCCAGTCTACTTGAAACCTGGTTGTTTCAAGGGAGCAGGAAGAGAATGAGGGTGTGTTCTTTACGCTTATTTTTATTGCACAAAGTATTGGATGGGGAAGGGAATGGAGGAAGAGCAGGTTAGTTTCACTCACCTGTGAAGTGGAGCCTGAGGGGTGGGTGTTGCCTTCTGACACACTTCCGGTATGTTAGGGGGTGTGGCATATGCAAATGAGTTATGCAAATGAGTAATGCTAATGAGTTCCTGCACCTCTTTTTCTACTAAATGACCCCTGACCAGAACCAATGGGTTGAAATTAAATCAGAAGAGTTTTGGGCTAAACATTAGGAATAGGGTTGCCAGCCTCCAGGTGGGGCCTGGGGATCTCCCGCTTTTACAACTGATCCCCAGCTGACAGAGATCAGCTCCACTGGAGAAAAGGGCTGCTTTGAAGGGTGGAGTCTATGGCATTGGACCATGCTGAGGCCCCTCCCCTCCCCAAACCCCACCTTCTCCTGGCTCCACCGCCAAAGTCCCCAGGTATTTTCCAACCTGGACTTGGCAACCCTAATTAGGAAGAACTTCCTGACAGTTAGAGAGGTTTCTCAGTGGAACAGGCTTCCTTGGGAGGGGGGGGGCTCTCCTTTGGAGGTTTTTAAGCAGAGGCTAGATGGCCATCTGACAGCAATGCAGATTGTGTGAACTTCGGCAGATCATGAGAGGGAGGGCAGGAAGGGTTGCCTCAGTGCTTAGTTCTGGTGGCCCTTTCTTACGTGCCCAGGGAAATGCTGATTGTGACTTTTGGGTCAGGAAACATTTTTTATCCGGGCCACTTTGGCTGGAGAACCTGGAGGTCTTTTGTCATCTTCTGGGCATGAGAGCCAGTTTGGTGTAGTGGTTAAGTGCGCGGACTCTAATCTGGGAGAACCGGGTTTGATTCCCCACTCCTCCACTTGCACCTGGCTGGATGACCTTGGGCAAGCCATAGCTCTGTCCCAGCTGTTCCCTCAAGGACAGCCTGGGAAAGAGCTCTCTCAGCCCCACCTACCTCACAGGGTGTCTGTTGTGGGGAGGGGAAGGGAAAAGGAGTTTGTAAGCCGCTCTGAGACTCCAAGTGAGTGAAGGGCGGGGTATAAATCCAATCTCTTCTTCTTCTTCAGGGGTCACTGGGGGTGTGGGGAGGTATTTGTGAATTCCCTGCATTGTGCAGGGGGTCGGACTAGATGACCCTGGAGGTCCCTCCCAACTCTGATGCTATGAACTGGGTTTTTTTTTGGGGGGGGGGGTCATGCCCTGAAATCTTTCAGACATTCTGCATGCACCTCAAACATTCTTCTGGGGTGAAACCCAGTCTCAGCTACAACCTCTCAACCAAGGCTCATTCAGAAGTATTAACCAGCTCCAATGAGCAATGAAGATGACATTTAAAAAAAAGAAACGAAAAGAAAGGATAGTCTGACCAGTTTGGAAACATGCAGATAATGTGTGTCACTTGAAATTCACATACATTTAGGGCCAGCCAAGAAAAAAAAGTAATATGTACCACAATGATATCTTTGATCATTGCAAAAAACGGAGAAACACAGCGACTGTGTCGAGAGTAGTTATCATCAACCCATTTTCTATTCCCCATATACGAATCATTTCATGCATTCCATAACCCGAGCCCCAATGCCTAGGCTTCAAAAGCAATTTCGGCAGCAAAATAAGGTGCTTTTCTTCAATTTTCGAGCCATTTGTACAAGGTTAGTGTTGTTTACCCACCTGGTATACTGATATTTACATACCCCTTTAAAGAAAATTGGTAGGTATGATTTATGGACTACTGTAAGAGCACAATTTTCCATGTACTGCACCTAATCTGAGAGGGCTGCCACAAAGGTCACGCCGGGCCTACAAACAGCAAGTCTCCTCTTTGGAATAAGTTAGGATATTCATTTTTCTTGGGGAAAATGTCAGCTCGGCCCGACTCCAGGGGTTAGTTTATGCAGATAAATGCGTAAGCCTTTAATCCGAAAGCAAAAAAAAAAAACCCTCTACGCCAATAGCGGCAAAGTCCATCTATCACTGTTAAGACCTGTAAATTGTATTTTATTTAAATCCCAAAACCAGGGCAGGTCTGGGCAACCCAAATTGTTAACATGGTAGCACGGGCCTTGAGCTGAGATTAAAGCCGAGGAACATGGATCTGTTTTCAACCTGGGTGAACAATGTGTTGTATCTTCGGAGGGGGTATGGACCTAATCTGGATTTGAAGCCTCTTCCGTATCGGCGCTTGTTGGCTGGGCAGGGACTACCGCGCTTGACCCCGGCGATGTTAAACCACCCAATAAGAGGACTGTATAGTGCCAGCATTTTATCTTTTGATGAACAGCGGTGACAAATGGACTTTGAGAACCTAAACAGCAAGGAGAGATTTATTTGCCATCTCTGCATGCAAAAGAGATAGAAGCCTATGAAATATGGCTTTTCTGTTACAGGAATGCATCATCCATTTTCTTTTTTGGAGAGGGAGAGATTCTTTTTTTTTTTTTGCTGAAGGGGGTCTCCCCCACTAGGAAACATCCAGTCTTCAACAGGACTCGCAGTTTCAAAGAACGCCAACTCAAGTCATTTAATTTGCATTGGTCCCGGCCCGTGCTCCCTCTAAGCTGTGGAGTCTCGTGAGCAAAAATTCTACGTTGTGAGCCACTGGCATTAAAGCTGTGAGCGAGCGATTTGGCTGCTGCATCAATTAGTTTGCTCTGGAGCCATCCTTCCTGAGTGAAGACAAAAATGTGTGAGCTGGAGGCTAAAAAACAGTGAGCTAGCTCACATTAACTCAGCTTAGAGGGAACACAGGGTACTGAAAGGATTTTTTTGTTTGTTTCTTATTTTATCCCAGAGTATCTTTCAATGATGGCAGGAGATATTTTTCTGTTTCAAGGAAGGCCTATTGCTTGGAATACAATTGGCGCCATCCAGCCAATTTTTTTTTAAAGTTTCATTGATTCTGATGGGCAAATTCAGCTCATTCTTAAATCTCCCATGGGACTTAATGCATAGTAGTTCTAGACCTATACACATTATAGACAACATTTTCCCAATATGCTCAAGACTTTTCACATGCATCATGAATATGAAAAAAAAAATTGATTCTAATAATATTTCACACAACAGTCCTTCAAGGCAGGCCACTCTTCTCATCTCCATCTTGCAGCTACCAAGGGACTCATCATCATCATTGCATTAGCTCACAGCCTTAGCAAATAATACCAAAAATACCAACAGCATCAGAGTTATAATGCAACAATCACAATCACAATCCAAACCCTAATATACACTGCGATTTTATAAACAATCATTAATTTTTCGGTGTAGTGTGTTTGGTGCAGTGGTTAAGAGCACTGACTCTAATCTGGGAGAACCCAGTTTGATTCCCCACTCCTCCACATGCAGCTGCTGGTGTGACCTTGGGTCAGTCATAAGTTCTCTCAGAGCTGTTCTCTCAAGGGCAGTTCTCAAGAGAGCTCTCTCAGCCCCACCTATTTCATAAGGTGTCTGTTGTGGGGAGGGGAAGGGAAAGGAGATTGTGAGCTGCTCCGAGACTCCTTCGGGTAGTGAAGGGTGGGGTCTAAATCCAATCTCTTCTTCTTCTTAAGATCACAACAAAAAACTGAGTTAAAACCAATGTCAGTTCAAGCAATTCAGTCAGATAGTCAACAAAATGCATAGATTTTTCCATCAGCCGCATTAACAACGGATGGTTTTGGTAAGGCCTCTGTCACCCATGCAACAAACTTTGCCGCTTGTATTGTTACCCGTTTACTTTTGTCGGCAGAGGGAGTAAGGCGGAGAGATGGTTGCAGGCCTTGTGCCACAGGTCAACGTTCTGAGCAACTGCCAGGGTCCCAGTTAGTACGGGGAACACTTTGCATTGCCTGCTTCTAGGGCAGGAACTCATTAGCATAATAGGCCACACCCAACAGCAGAAACTCATTAGCATATTAGGCCACACTACTGGCAGCACAGCTTATTAGCATATTAGGCCACACCCCCATGTTACCAGAAGAGTGGCCATCCAGCCACACCCGCCTTTTGCTTCTTATTCTGTTTACCTTGTTTGTTGTCAAAACCCAGGGCTTTTTTTGTAGCAGGAATTAATTTGCATGTTAGGCCACACACCCCTAATGTAGCCAATCCTAACGAGTTTCTTCTGTTGGGTGTGGCCTATTATGCTAATGAGTTCCTGCTGAGTGTGGCCAACTCAGGAGCCAACCGGAACTCCATTCCTGTGCGTTCTTGCCCCAAAATAGCCCTGCCTGCTTCTAATCCCCCCCGTCCAAGATGCTGAAGTTCCAGCTGACCAGCTAACCAGCTTCCTCCTGTTCCTCCACTGCCCTCAACATTCCATTGCCCTCAATATGCCATCACACCTAGAGGCCAGCGAGCATGCTCGGTCCTTTCCAGACCAAAGAATATAGAAAGGTCAGCCCTTTCCTTCCTTCTTCTGAATAACCTTTCCTGACCCAAGACATCCATCACATAACCCCTCCCGCCTGACCTTCAGGAAATCTACAAAAACTATTCTCTTCCAGGATATTTTTTGATTTGTTTTCACCCGAAAATATTTTAGTTTAAACTATTGACACTACTGTCTTCATTTCCTCTGTTCTGTTTGTATGAATATGTTTTTTACTGTTTCAGCCTATTTTTATTGCTGCTGTTCATTGTTCTTTTAGTTTGCTGTCTTTATTTCAAGGCTTGTTGCATGTGTGTTTTAATTAAAATTGTGCTGTTTCAAATGGATCTGTTTCTGCTGGAAGTCTTTTTTTGCCAGTGCTTCAAGTGCCAGGATCTGAGAGATCCAGGTGCGAATCCCCACTCGTGCCATGGAAGCCTGCTGGGTGACCTTGGGTCAGTCACGCGCTCTCCGCTGAACCGACCTCACAGGGCTCTTGTAAGGATAAAAATGGAAGTCAGGCAAATGAGGGAGGCTGCTTGGTGACCCCAGTGGGTTGACAGATAGGTTAAATAGGAATTAAATAAATAACTAACATGTAAAAATAGCATGCAAAAATAAACTGGCGGCCAGGTTATCTGACGAAAGGAACTTTGACTTTCAAAAGCTTTGACTCTCAGTCTCAACAGTTTATAATCTACAAATCTTGTCAGCATAGGCGTAGAGTACGGGGGGGCTCGAGGGCTTGAGCCATCCCCGAAATTTCCCCAGGGGGGCTCAGCCACCCCCGGGAAAACGGAGCGCCTGTCGCTGCGTCTCCCCGGGTCCTTCCGAGGCTGGCGGCCGCTGCTGGAGAGGGAGAGGGAAGGGGTGGCGGGGGGGAGAGAGGCACCGGCAGCAGCAGCTGGCGGGCCTCGGAAGGGCCCAGGGAGGTGGGGCAGTTGGGGGGGGGAGAACATTGCGCGCTAAGAAGCCCCCGCCCCCCCAGGATTTCCAAAACTCTACACCCCTGCTTGTCAGTCTCAAAGGTGCTACTGGACTCAAATTTTGCTGCTCACATGCAGACAAACGCCAATACAGCTACCCACCTGAAACTGTCTTTTAAATAATATATTTCTCTCTTTCCTTTCCCCGCTCTGTTCCTAGTAAAGGTAAATGAGACCAGGAAATTCTGCCATGATCAAGGATCAGTTCAACCCGGAGTAGCCGATATTACAGGCTGAGACTACTCATGAGTAGGTGTAAATGGCTTCCCCAGTTGTTTTGGGGAGGGGGTGGGCATCAGATTAGCTATTTGTACTTGTCACATGCCGAGAATTCGCTCGTTAGAATGTACTCAATAGTCATCATGTTTGCGGAAGAAAGGTTGTTGTGTCGGATGTCGTAACATTAATCATGGACAAACTTCTCTGAGTTTCGATATGAATGTAGTATATATAATTCTGCAGAAACGCCATTGAGGTTGCTATTAATATCCACTGATTTTAATGTTGGGGTGACATTAAGAAATGCCAGTGTAAAAATTGGAGCCGGTCCCTTCTGAATACCAGCACGTATCAAGTCTGTGTATGCAACTTTCCTTTTCTTTCCAGCAAAGTCACATCACCCATTCTCGAAGCGACTACGCAGTCTTTGGGGTATTATCAAACACCAACAGGAAGTGAAGAAGTGAGTCATCTTGGGGGCAGCACTCAAAAGAACGAGATCCCTCAAAGGTCAGGCTTCCTTGCTCATCAATGGCTGACATTTCGACATTTAATTCTGACGTTCCACGATAATGGTTTCGGAGATAGCAGGGAAAAGGACGCCAGGGCTGGTATGCAATTATGGGCATAATGAGATGCACAAATGCAAATGAGGTGAGACATGCCAGATCTTTGGAGTGCCTTTTGTCAGAACTGAAGGCGCCACTAGACTTTGATAGATACCATGTTGGTGTTCGTTCGTTAGCACTCTAATAGCTTTTTAAAGCAGCCTCAGTGCAGCCTGCAATTTGTGGAGGCTGATTTGAAATAACCTTTGAAGATGAAAAAGTCCAGAGGTCAATCCTGTTGGGGCGGGGGGGGGGGGAGGGGAGAGCCTTCTTAAACTGTCTCTGATCTAACAATGTCAATTTGCCTCAGAAGTCACTAGTACTTTTTGTGCTTCTAAGGAGCTTTGCCTAACTGCTCAAAGCACTGTACACATATGCAGTTTGAAATATAATCACTCATGAACCCAACTGGAATATACACAATTTAGAAGGATTATGAATGCTCCAGATCTGAAAATAATTATTTCTGATGTCCAGGAGAAGTTAGAAAACATCTGATCTCAAAGTTATTCAGGTCTCTTGCTGTCTGGTTTCATTCTCCCAGGCAGTGGGAGGAGTAGGAAGAGTGACTCTGCAGATGTGTGTCTGAAAGGGACAGAATCCAACCAAAACAGTTAGTTGATATCCCAACTAAACAGGGGTTGTGATCACACACAGTTTGCCATGGCATAGGTGTGAATGCTGGGTGGATTAAAGGAGGGTGATCGGACAACATCTGGGAAGCGCCCTGCAGTTGTTGGGAACCCATTTTGCTCCACCACTCAAGCGGATTTAAGAGATACCTCCGAAAGTCTGGTAGGAAAGGGATTGCTACAGGCCACAGATGGACTTTCCCATGTCTGATCGCTCCAGCGTACTCCCATGGCGTCAGGATGGTCTGATCAGGACATCCCGACTCTCTGCCATTGTTTTTTGCCCTTCTCAGTATGCGCATCATCACACACTCCATAGGGAACCCTCAAGGCTGAGGTGCGAATCATTGATCCCTCGTTTAAGCGCATTGGAGACAAATGGCAAAAATCCCAACTCACCCGCGGTTGTGTCTGATCACACAGTTGTGGCCTGTGTCCGCAGCTTCAAAAGACTGTGCGATCGCGCAACTGTGGGTCAACTTCCACCGGAGGAAATAGCCTCTCTTCCCCCCATGCTTTATCTCGCGTGTGTGACCACAACCAGGTTGTCCTAATTGATGTTTCTTTGACAGCATTCTCCCTTTCCACCAATCATTACGCTAGCTTTTGGGATGGCTTTCAGATTTTGTATAAACATAGTTTTTGGTGATGAGATGATGTGTTCTCTGGATATATACATTCTGAGGAGGAGGTGGAGAAGGAGGATTTATACCCCACACTTCACTCGGAGTCTCAGGGTGGCTTACAATCTCCTTCCCTTCCTTTTCTCACAACAGACACCTTGTGAGGTAGGTGGGGCTGAGAGAACTCTTCGAGAACTGCTCTCGAAAGAACAGCTCTGAGAGAACTGTGGCTTGCCCAAGGTTGCACCAACAACTGCATGTGGAAGAATGGGGAATCAAACCCGGTTCTCCCAAATTAGAGTCCGCGCTCTTAAGCACTACACCAGACTGGAAAGAGGCTTTACTCACATATGATGGCAGACAAGCCATGTTGGAAGAGGACAGAGAGACCAATGCTCTCCCAGTGATAGATAATAATTCCAGATGGGGTATCTGTGTTGGACCAAAATAAAGCAGTGGCATCAGAAAGACTAACAGCATATATTCCAACATAAGTTTCTTGAATCAGAGCTTGCTTCATTTGATGAGAGAGATATTAGGGATTCGGGATTAACACTCTCTGCCTTTTTAACCCCCTTTTCTCTCACATTTCTCAACGGCCGTGGCCAAAATTGATTTCCAAGTTCATGAGGGCTGCTCAAGGACTGTAAACCTGGAACCTGGACAAATTAAGGAGGCTGTAAATTCAGTGGGCTGAGCTACAGTAAATCAAGATTAGATCCCCTTCAAAACTTCCCCCTCAACGCAGCAACCGTATCCCAAGTCCCCACTAATTGACGGGCGAAGGGTTGCCTTTAATGAATGTCAGGCTGTGACCAGTGTTCCCTCCAAGCTGAGTTAGTGTGAGCTAGCTCACAGTTTTTTAGCCTCCGGCTCACACATTTTCGTCTTAGCTCAGGAAGGAGGGCTCCAGAGCAAACTAATTTATGCAGTAGCCAAATCGCGCACTCACTACTTTAATGCCAGTAGCTCACAAAGCAGAATTTTTGCTCACAAGACTCCACAGCTTAGAGGGAGCACTGGAACTTGTGACTGGTCAGTTAGGCTAAATCATTACTGAGATAGCTGGGTTGCTCACTGAAGTTAGGGAGTGGATGTGGGACAGCGTTCCCAACTTCCAGGTGGGACCTGGAGTTCTCCTAGGATTGCAGCTCATCTGCAGACTGCAGAAATCAGTTTCCCTGGAGGGAACGTTTCTTCCCTGTTCTAATCAAGCTGGTTATGTTTTGCATGGTCCCTTCACATCCTGGCTCCCTTCTTTGCAATACCCCTCCCCTCCTTCTGACTGTGATATTCCACTTGTTTCGGACAAAAGATTATTTTTGTCCAATAATCAAGAAAATTCAGAGTAATGAATCTTGCTTTTCTGGAAAGAAGAGATTGCTTCTTTTAGTTTAAAAGAAGTTTATTACTAAAGGAAAAAGGGAAATGGGATTAGCTACAAATAAACAAAACATGCTTACTAAGCAGCATTCTGCTGCATCTGCACACTAAGACATCCTGATAGAGAGTGAGAGAGTGTAATGGAGGATCTCTCCTTCTTCTTGACCCCTGAAAGGAAACACCTGATATCATTGACCAATTAGCAGAACAGTACACCTTCAGCTTTCCCGGGCTCAGAGTTAATTGGCCAGCTGCCAGGTATTACTTCCAGGCTAAATCTAGGTAAACAAGCAAGTTGCATAGGTTAACCCTATAATGACTGAATTTCTCAGGCCTTGTGTTACATGCTCATTTTTCCAACAAAAAGGACCTTTGACTCTTGAAACCTACATCCCCCAAATCTTTCTAGTCTCTCAGATGCTACTGGATTTGAATCTAGCTCAACCCCTCCCACCCAGGCCTGTAGCTACAGGGGGGCATCTCAGGGCCCAGTCCCCAACTTATTGCCAAGGCCCCCCAACTTCCCATCTAGCCCAGGCCCCCCGGCATCCAATTTTTATTTTATTTGTCGCACTCCCTTGGGGGAGTATGCGGGGTGCCCCCCAATGTATTTAAAGAGCCCCGAATTAAGAAAATCTTGTCTACAGGTCTGCCCCCTCCCCCAGTTGACCGAATGTCTCTTGAACACTACAGGAAACACAGAGATCCCTTAGCATGCTAAGAGGAGAGGGGAAAGCGTGCAAGGGGGTTCCTTAAAGGATCTGAGGGCTGCAAAAGAAGGTTAGAAAGACCAGAGTAGAAGGTGGGGGGGAAAACAGCAGGGCAGGTTTGAGATTAAATGCCCAGAACAGTTTCATCTGCTGCTACTGCACTTTTCTTTGCAGCGAGGGATGATGTATTCAGGTTTCACGTTTTTGACACGGGAACCTTAAGACAATTAGAATAATTTACATGTGTATACGGGGGACGCTTTGCATAAAATATGAATTGACTTTGATGCTACCTCGCTGGGGAACGGCCTGTCAATCTGGGATGCTGTCAGCTCCTTTCCCACCTCTGCTTTGTGTGTGCATGCATTTTGTGATGTGGCTCCGTTTTTATGATGCATCTTCATAGATTTCTTTCCCGTCTGTTGGGCAACCTGTTTCATAAATCCCCATTACGATGACACTCGCTGCACCGGCCATTTCTTTGTACTGTTAACACCTCTGTGGAATGCTGTTCATATAAGGAGTGAGGACCTTTGAAGGCAGTTGATGAAAATCTGGGCAGAATCTGCAAGTAATTTAAAATCTGGGTACAGCTAGAGGCGCTTTTGTGTGAGCAGAAGGGCATGATTCAAAGGGCTGTGAGTCTGTGGCTCGTGACCAATGGCTCTGTACGATCCATCACGGGGGAACCAGCGTCACTCTGGACAAACTTGTGGCCTGATTCAAGGATGCAAGGTGTGCGTGAGGTGTGTGTGTGTGTGGTGTTGTATCCCTTATTTAAATTGCATTTGGTTTTCTCCATTTCGTTTTGTAAGTGGCTTTGAGTCCCAGAAATTGTGGGAAAAGCAAGCCAAAACAGTCCAATAAAATAAAGGATTAGGGTTGCCAAGTCTTACCTGCTGTTCGGCGGGGGGGGGAGTCCTTGCTACCCTGGGATTCTTCTGGTGCGTGCACAGTGTGTGTGTGCTATGATGACATCACCCGGAAGTGACATCATTGTGTCAGGCACGTTGGGGCTGGACCTTTCTAATTTGAGGAAAAACCATAGAGTTTTCCCTTGAATTATAGAGCGTCCCCCTCCCTGAAACGTGCCCGACATGTTGACGTCACCTCCGGATGACGTCATCGCGTCAGGCACGTCTTTGCAGCCCGGCAATTTGGGCGTGAGGTCCCCCCTGGCAGCCCAATCCAGGCTGGCGGGGAGTGGGCCGCTCAAGCGGGGGATTCCCCGCCCCCCAGGGGGATTTGGGAACCCTATAAAGAATATAGTAAAACAATCCAAAGTGCTGGCTCTTACTTTTAAGTACTCTAAATGGCTTGCATCAGGGGTACTCGAAGGACTCTCTCCTCCCAGACGGTCCCGCCCGCCAGTTAAGATCTGCCTCCCCAGTCCTGTTCACTGCCTTCCTACCTTCAGAGGTGAGGTGGGTAAGAACTAGACACAGAGCTAAGTCAGGTTGCCAGCCAATGGCTAGTATGCAGACGGAGACTGCAGGAGCAGAAACACGCTGCCGTTGCATCAACAGCTTAACGTCATTTCCAGGGGGAATGGGTAAACGATTTAATGTCTCTCTAGGATTCAGTGGAAGTTCTACCATAGAGTGCCTGTGGAATCCTAGAGCAACAATGACATCACTTCTGGGGCCACCCCGGAAATGACCTTTTGTCACCAACATGGAGATTTTTTTAAAACTTTGTATATCCCCCCACTGGCCTACCATGGTTGGCAGCTGTAAGTGGACAATCTCCTGCTATATTGGGAGACCTCACAACCCTAGAGCCAAGGCTGCCAGGCTCCAGATTTCTCTTTCCAATACATTTGAGTTCAAGGAGCTCACAATTTTGATTGAAAGCAGCACAGAAAGACCACAAGCCGTACAACTGAAAATCAAGAGCCTAAGATATCGCAGCTATGACCTGGACAGCCCTGTCTTGTTAGATCTTGGAAGCTAAGCAGGTTTGGCCCTGGCTAGTAATGGGTGAGAGACCGCCAAGGAAGTCCAGGGTTGCTATGGAGAGGCAGGCAACGGCAAAACTCCTTTATGTATTTCTTTCCTTGAAAACCCTAGGAGGTTGCCCTGAGTCAGCTGTGACTTGACAGGAAAAAAGCCACAACATTTTTAACCAGAAAAAAAGCAACATTTTTTTTTTAAATCGAGGTTAATCCAATCCCATCCAATTTATTGCATATGGCCAGTAGGCATTACAAATAGAAGAAGAAGAGGAGGAGGAGGAGGAGATTGGATTTATACCCCGCCCCTCACTTACTTGGAGTCTCAGAGCGGCTTACAAACTCCTTTCCCTCCCCCTACAGTACAATACAATAGAAGCTATAAAATACATAATAAATCTGCTTTAAAACACAGGGATTAAAAAAACAACAACGATGCGTGTCAAGCATAAAACTGGCTACATTCTTAAAATAATATGAGATAAAAAAAAATCTACAGAATGAATATAGGGTTTGGAGAAAGGGCCTTATGTACCTTAACATAGCCCCGGCTATTTAGCAGACAGATTCAGTCAACGTGATTCGAATTTTCTTTGCCACTACGGCAAAAAGTGTGACCCTGTACAAATACTCTGGCTCCACTTCTGCAAGTAAAGTTATAACTTTCTCAGATGTGGAGCAGGGGCCCAATTTATCTAAGACTGTGCCAAGGAACTTCTTTCTTGGGGATTTATAGAGTGGACAGTCGAGCAGATAATGGCACAGATCTTCAGGGTCTGGGCCACCACATATGCAAAAGTGCCCAGTTGCTGGTATTTTGGTATATCGGCCTTCGAGCACTGCTGTTTGCATGGTTTGGAAGCGGAGGGATGCAAAAGCTAAATGCAAGTTGAGGAAAGGACTTTTAGTCAAGTAGTGTGCCCTGCGATGATCCACTTTAACCGATTTACACCAAGGAGATTATTTATTTCTTAGTATAACTTCTCTGTCTAGGCTGGCATTGTGTGTGTATATTTTCAAGATGCCACCAAAATCGGCCTGAAAGGTTCCATGGACAACATCTGACAAGTTATACATCTGAAGGATCATATTATACTTATATTGCCAATTAGGGTCTCCAGGCTAATCTAATGTGAGATATCATCTAATGCTCCCTGTCTCAGTAGCAGGCCAAGAATGTATTTCTTTAGAGCCTACCCAACCCCCCAAGGTTTCTTATCATAGCTGCCATCTCCAGGTTGGAAAATACCTTGAGATTTGGGGGGTGGAGGCTGAGAAGAGTGGGGTTTGGAGAGAAAGGATTTAAATGGGGTATAATACCATAGAGTTTACCATCAAAGGCTGAGGAAGACAGGAGAGCAGATGCCAAAAGGATTAAAAAAATCAGTTAGAGCAAGTTGAATATACTCAAGGAAGCTTCTCCACATTTGGAGTGCCACTACAAAGAAGGCTCTGTCTCAGATTGCTAGCTATCTCATCTCCAAAGGAGGAAAGTCCAAGAACTGGTTCTCAGATGATGATCTCAACCAATGGGCAGAAACATATGGGGAGAAGACTGTCATATCGTGGTCCTAAACAGTTTAGGCAGATTAGAAAATGGGTTGGAGAACTAGGTAATGTAGGCATATGGGAAGTATCTAAGTAGCCATATTGACAAGAGTGTTTTCCACACAAAGACAGAGATGTTTAGGTGAGGACCAGGTCAATGGGAACCAACAACAACAATAATAATTGTACTGGTATAAGTTTTCCCAGGAGACACAGGCTAGGGTCTCTAGCAGGGCAGGTCAGAGGCAAAGTTGCAGAGAGTAACCAAAGTCCAGTCCGAAAATCAGGGGTTTCAGCAAGCAAGTTTACCAAAGTCCAGTCTAGGGTCAAAGAGTTCCAGGCAGCATGTCCAAGTCCAGTCCAAGGGTTCCAGAAAAGCCAGTTGTCAGGTCCAGTTGAAGGTTGCAGTGCTCCAGTAGCAGCAAGATTGGCAGCAAAGTGGACTTGTTGCATCCACAAACTGCTGTTTCTCCCAGCTCAATTTATTGCCAAGTCTTAACGAGCTAAACTCCCAGACAATTCCTTGGCAGTCATCCTGAAACTACTCATTCATCTCTTCAATTGACAGGTGATGATGGCCATGAGTCTCGTACTACTTCTCCTTTCTGACAACTCTAAGTGTTTCTGACAGTGTCAGTGCTGCAAGAGTGTGAGTGAGCTAGGTGGTCTGGGAATGGCTTCTGGAGACTTGTTTACTGCTTCAGAGCTACAAGGGATAGGCTGTGACTCCTGAACAGCTGGTAACCTGATCTCTTGTTGTTCTCCTTCTGGCTGCAGCCAGCTGTTCACTTACTGGCTGAGGGCTAGCAGGTAGCTCTTCATCTGAGAAATCTGAGCCATCAGCACAAGAGGGACTTACAACAATAATAGTGCACCATCAAGTTCCAACAGACTCATGGCAACCCCGGGACCAGGTTACTGATGGGCCTCTCTGTGAGGGACCACATCCGGCCTGTGCTGAGGACACTGCACTGGCTGCTGATAGCATACCAGATCCGGTTCAAGGTGCTGGTTTTGACCTTTAAAGCCCTATATGGTCAGGGGCCTGCCTACCTGAGGGACTGCCTTTCCCCGTATTTACCCTAGGGAGCACTGCGATCAGGCACATAACATTGCCTGACCCTGCCTGGCCTGAGAGAGGCCAGACTGATGACCACCAGGAACAGAGCCTTCTCAGTGGCAGCCCCCCACTGGTGGAATGAGCTCCCGGAAGACATCAGGGCCCTGCGGGACCTTTTGCAGTTCCGCAGGGCCTGCAAGACGGAGCTCTTTCGCCAGGCTTCTGGGGCCGCTGCTGGGGAAAATGGCCACAGGTAAGTGGCCAGTGATGTGTAGGCCCGGTACATCTCTTGGTGGTTGCCCCTGGCCAGGGGGATGAAGTAGTAGATGCAGTTACTGTTTCTGGTGTTGGATTTGCAAAGTGCCTCCATTTTAGTGGGTTTAATGGTTTTACTGTTAAATTATTAACTGAACTTTGTATACTGATTTTAATGTTGTGAGCCGCCTAGAGCCGCTTTGTGCTGGCTAGGCGGGATATAAGTTCAAATAAATAAATAAATAAATAAAGCAAGAGATGAGCAGAGGTGGTTTGCCATTTCTTTCCTCTCCGTAGCAACCCCTTGGTGGCCCCTTGGTGGCCTCCCATCCAAGTATGAACCATGGATGATCCTACTTAGCATCCAAGCTCTGACAAGACCAGACCAAGCTGGGCCATTAGGCTGCATCAAAGAGCATCAAGGTTGGGCACCTGTTGAGGGCTCCAGGCTGGCAGAAGGTATATTGCCAACTGAAGACACCAAGGAGAGGACTGGTGATTGATGGAGCCCAAAGGAGGATGAGAACATTGACCCCAGAGAGGGAGTGGAGCAACACAGTCTATAATTTAGAGACATTCTAGTTTGCGGACTTGCCCTACGATCACACAAGGCTTACAGATCGCTGTACAAGATGGTTTAGATGCTCCTAGTGAAGTTGTTTTAAGCCATTTCTTACTCTGATAGTCTTTATCTGTGGGTGCATAAATATTCCGGGGAGGGGGGAGCATCCAAAAACCAGGGTCCCCCAAAGCCTAGGATGCTTGGGTGAATGGCACCATTCTGGATCTTACAAGAGTAGTGCACATAGCCTTTCTTCCTACAGCTACCTGCCCTCATAGATGATCACACTGAGAAACCTGATGATGGTGAAGCACTCCTTTAGTCTTCCTCATGGAACAGTGTTTCCTCATTTATCACAAATGAGCCTTTCTGATCAGAGGCAACCACAATCCCAGGGTGCACAAATCATGTTGGTCCCGCATTCAAGAAAAGAGTTGGCATGTCTGGCTTAGCCTTGTGCAGGGGTCATTTAGTAGAAAAAGAGGTGCAGGAGCTCATTAGCATAACTCATTTGCATATGCCACACCCCCTAACATACCGGAAGTGTGTCAGAAGGCAACACCCACCCCTCAGGCTCCACTCCACAGGTGAGTGAAACTGACCTGATCTTCCTCCATTCCCTTCCCCATCCAATACTTTGTACAATAAAAATAAGCGTCAAGAACACACCCTCATTCTCTTCCTGCTCCCTTGAAACCACCAGGTTTCAAGTAGACTGGAGATACCCAGGACATGTGCACCACCCATCCCTTCCCCTTCCCCTCCCCACAGCAAGACACCTGTGAGGTAGGTGGGGCTGAGAGAGGTCTTTTGAGAACTGCTCATGAGAGAACAGCTCTGAGAGAACTTGTGACTGGCCCAAGGTCACACCAGCAGCTGCATGTGGAGGAGTGGGGAATCAAACCCGGTTCTCCCAGATTAGAGGCCAACTCCTGACCACTACACCAAACTGATGGGGTGGAAGCTCCTGAAGGGTTGGTGAAATTTCTCCAGTACTTACGTGCCATGTGCCCAGATAAAAAATGGTATGCTTTGAAAATTTATATGCCACCTTGAGCAAGTCTCTGGAAAAGCAGCACGCAGTCATAAAAGGAACAATGATAAAATTATCAATATTAAAACAAAACATTAAAAACAATAAAGACCCTAGCAGGGCTTTCCCCGGGGCGCTGCGCCTCTGCACTGTTCGGGGAAGCCGAAAAGGGGGTGGGGCTTGGTCATGTGCCCGCCCCCTAGGCTCCTCACTCCCGGAGCTGCACTCCTGTGCGCTCCCCCTCCAACGGACCCCTGGCCTTGTGGAAGCTCCATGTTCAGGAGCAGCATATCTGCGAGTACCAGATGCTGAAGAGAAACAGGGAAGAATGATTCACTTCATTCCGTTCTTCCTAGAAGCATCTAACTGGTCTTGAAGGATCTTCCTTGCTTCAGTCCAGCAGAATTCTTTGGGACTTCACCTTTCCTTGCCTGTATGCTCTGTAAGCTACCCTGTAGCCGCCTTGGTGGGCCTGATAGAGTTGCCAAGCTCCCAGGAGGTGGGATTCCCTTCACCAGCTCCCATTGCTCACTTCCACTCCAAGAAACAGGAGAGGAAAAAAACAATCAGCAGTCACATGCAGTGCTACATCACTTCCAGTAAAAACCTGGAAGTCTCATAGGGTAGCTCTAGGAATCACCAGAAACTCTATGGTTTTGCCTAGAGTGAACCTATGTCAATTCTGGGTTTTTACTAAAGGTGACGTAGTGTCATGGCTGGTGTTGTGCCCCCCACCATGTCCCTGCCCCCTACCTGGCAACCCTTGGCCCTGATGAGAGCAGAAAAGTGGGGTATAAATGTTAGAAATGAATAAATGCTGACCTTTGCTACGCCCCTTTTGGATCGGCTGCAAACGCGGCGGATCAGCAGTCCTCCCTCCCTGCAACTTGTGGGCAAAACCCAAGCAGCTAATGGCCTTGTTGGATACAACTTCCCCTCCCTCCTCCCAGCTTCCTTCTCTTTTATGTTAATGCGGCACAGTGAACCTAAAATAAAACCCTCATTAATAAAATTCAGGCATGCTGTGCAGCGCTGTGGTGCCTGAAATGCTTCATCTCTCTATTAGCCCACTTAGAGTAACTTGCCAGGTCTCAGGCTGTTCAGCGGTACTGCCAGGAGTGAGGGATAATTAGTTCTCCAGGCTGGTTGCACCTTGGGCCTCTTTGGAGTGGAGGCTGACAGCCCCACATGGAGCCCCACCCCACCCCGGTCGCTGGATCCTGATTACTAGGGAGGGAATGGGAATGACCTCCCTGGTTTTGTCCGGGACCTTCAGGCCAGAACCAAAGTTCCCGAGTTGATTTTGTTTTGTTTTGTTTAAATCAGACTCTTCATATTTAAACCCAAACTCTTGTTGAGAGAAAGGAGGGGAGCAGGGTTGAATTCAGGACGTTGCAAATATCTGCTCATGTTTCCAGTCCTGAAGAAAAATCTGGTCATTTTTGGCTTTGTCCCTGGCTTTGGATGTACAGGCTGGCCTCAGAGTTCATTTGAACACAGGATCTCCAGCCAGTATGTACCTGTGAGTTTGCGGGACTCCAGCAATTCAGAGGAAGATGGAATTGAACGTTTGTGAGGCTAGAAAGTGCTGTTGAGTCTCAGCCTACTTGAGACCCCATAGAGGGGTTTTTTTCCCCCTCTCCAGGCAAGAGAGTTTCAGAGATGGCTTGTCATTGCCTGCCTCTGCATAGCAACCCTGGGTTTTCTTGGTGGTTTCCCATCCAAGCACTAACCAGGGGTGGTCCTGTTTGGCTTTTGAGATCTGACAAGCTCTGGGTACTATATCTAAGGTTGGGGTCAGACAGGCATTTTTTTTAAATATATATATATATATATATATATAATTCAAAAGGTATATATATAGCTTTTCTAAGTAAAAACTACATGAAAAAATAAGGGAAGGGTAAATACAAACTAGTGGAGAAAGGAAAGAAAACCACTAAAAACCCAAGTGGCAAGGGTCAGTTTGCTTGCAAGATGCTTAAAACAGTATTTCACTTACAGTATTGCTTTTAAAAGAAGTTAAGACATATATTTAAGTTGAGCTAATACAAAATATTTGCTAAAATGGATATATCAAAATTTCTGTTGTTGTACTTAAGTCACAGAGTTCATTTCGCTTATTTTTTCTTATTAATTTTCCTTAGACCATAGTCTTGTCTGGGTTTTACAATTTTGGGGGCAGCCGCCTCTAATTCCGAATCAGATTCTTCTCCTGTTGAGCTTCGTGATGTTTCTTCATCGCTTCCCAAGTCTTCTCCTTCTTCTATTGGTGTTGTCCTCCTCTGCTCTTCCTTGCTTTCCCCCCATTTTTTGGAGCTGTTCCATAAATGCTTTTGCTTTTGAGACAGAGTCTATTTTTTCTTTCTTATCCTTGTATTTAAAGATGAGTCCTTCTGGTAGAATACATCAATAGGGGATGGAGCTTTTTTGCAAAAATAAAGTCAGATTTTTTTATATTGCTTCCTCTTTTTTCTTCTTTCAAATGGAATGTCTTTTTAAAGCTTTTATCTCTTTATCCTCGATTTTTAGAGTTGTCCCACTAGTGTGAGACTTCTGAGAAGACCAAATAAGCCAGGCCTTATGATAGCAAAAAGTCCTTTTATTTCTTAATGATCTTTCAGGAACACGTTGTTTGTCAGTGATACCAGACTACAGGCAGCAGGGATTCATGTACAGAATTCAAAAGGTAGAGGCAGGTAAAACACCAATCACAGCAATTTAGAATAAGCGCGAAACTCCTAACCATTTGTTTCTCACAGTAAAAAGGCGCGTAAGCAATTACACCCCCCCCCCACGGCCCCTGTGTGAACTCTGCTTGCATTTCTCATGCTGAACACCTGGCCTAAATCAGTTTCAGAAGTCTTCAAGGTTACTAAGCGAGATTAGCTGTCCAGAGAAGCTGGGATGAAAGGGGAGGGCAAGGGGGTTGAGGAGGAAGAAGAAGAAGAAAAAGAAGAGATTGGATTTATACCCCGCCCTCCACTCCCCAAGGGAGTCTCAGAGCGGCTTACAAACTCCTTTTCCCTTCCCCTCCCCACAACAGACACCCTGTGAGGTAGGTGGGGCTGAGAGAGCACTTTCCCAAGCTGTCCTTGAGGGAACAGCTGGTACAGAGCTATGGCTTGCCCAAGGTCATCCAGCCAGGTGCAAGTGGAGGAATGGGGAATCAAACCCGGTTCTCCCAGATTAGAGTCCGCCCACTTAATCACTACACCAAACTGGAGGCACCGGGAGAGGGAACATAGGGCTCGATGACATTAAGACTACCAGCAATCCAACCTCCCGACTAAAGAAAGAAAAAAAAACCTAAGAAGCATGACAGAGAATCTGACAACTAGACGCTTTAAGGATTTGGTCTCTGATATGCCTTTTGGAGAATTTCACAAAAATTTCACCAGGCAGATTCTTTTTCTTAATGTATTCGGGATATGTCCTGTAGATCATATCCATCTCTTCTTGTGAAGTTTCCATTTTAAGATCTGCTACCGGTCCTAAAGCTTCACTTCATAGCTTTTTGAGATTTTCTCCCTTTTGCTCTGGGACACCTTGAAATCTCAGGACATATAATGATTTCTCTGTTTGTAGTTGTAAAAGCAGTTGCTCATCAGAGGATCTCTTTCCCCATCTCCTCCAATCTCTGTGCTAGCTTATCTGTTTTGGAATCAACTTTTTTTCAATGCTTTAGCTGTCTTTCAGCTTTATTTTGAGTTTCTTGAAGTTTATGGAGCATTTCAAAATTATTGTTCAGGTTAGTCATCTGGTCCAGCAGAGGGCGCAATGCATTCGCTATCATGTTGGGGAAGTCTGTGGTCATTTCCGGTCTCATGACGGGGGCTTCTGGAGTAGCACTTCCAGAAGAAGGTCTGATCTTAGGCACCATTTCCCCCCCGTCACCGGGATGATTGTTTACTTTTAGGGAAAGTTCTTTAAAGTCTCTGCGTGCTCTCTAAGAGCTCGCTTATAACTGAGATATACCCCATTCCAGCAGATAATGACTCACTTTTCTTGCCCCCTCCTCTCAGTGAGTTTTTAAAAGTTTTACTTGTTTCGGGGTGGGATCTTCCCCCCTCGCCACTTTCTGTTTGAGGTTTGGGGGCATTTATTCACTTAATCGATTATGTGGCTTAACGATTCATCCACTCGTGCTTCTTCAGACATCTCTTTGACCAGGTAAGGAAAACGTTTGACCATATGCCCACTTGTCCTGGTGTGTCTCTTGCGCCATTGCTGGTTTCACAGTGGGGGGGAACCTATAGGAGCGAAGAGGAGCCTCAATCCCATGGCCGTTGTCTCATTGGAGCACCGACAGAGCATGCCTGCCAACAAGCTGTCATTTTGATCGGGTTTCACCACTGTTCCCTAACACATTTAAAAGGGTTGATCAGACGGCCACATCTGTCTCCTGTATTGAATCGGGCTCACCCCCACAATTCACCCGGTTTTCTAGCGACTTTTCCGACACCAGGAAAATCAAGTACTTTCTGAATATCTGTGCTGTGAATCTGCAATTTCACCAATGTGGACAGCCATCTCTCACTATGAATGTGATTAGGTCATCTGAATATCCTTCTATTGCTGAATTCCCCCCCCCCCCCAGCTTTCACCATTGTGTGCATGAGCAATCCTGTGCTGAATATATTCAATGCATTAACATCCAAGCATGCATATATAGACTCCAACGTTCAGTTGCAAGTCAGCGATTCATTTTGTTCACTGTTCGGGGGGGGGGGAACACTGCAAAAACAAGAAAGTACAGTGCATCCAAGTGGGAGCAGTGACCTAGCCATGCGTATATGCGCATGTGCGAAGGAAATTTTTAAAAAACTCATGCCATGCTGCTGCTTGGCAGGCGCGGCTATGTGGATGATGCCTGGAGCCTCATCACATAAAGCAAGCGGTTCGGGAAGGGAAGTGTGATTGTCCCAATCCACAAAAAATATCCCCGATCAAATACACAGCGAGAACAAATCATGATAAGCTTGCCGTGTGACCACAGCCAAAGACAAGATTACGATATATATTTTTAAAAGTAACTTATCTACCCACAGTAAATTCTCTGAGGGAGGAATTTTTGATTCTTGACAGCTCATACTCTGGAAATCTTGTTGGTCTCCAAGGTTCTGCTGGACTAAAATCTAATGCTTCTATTATAGACCAACACAGCTACCCTCTGAAAAAGCAGAAAAATAAGAACAGAACAGAAGCCAATGTTGGATCAGGCCAGTGGCCCATCCAGTCCAACACTCTGTCACACAGTGGCCAAAAACACTAGGTGCCATCAGGAGGTCCACCAGTGGGGCCAGGACACTAGAAGACCTCCCACTTTTGCCCCCTCCCATCAAGCACCAAGAATACAGGGCATCACTTGCCCCAGACTGAGAGTTCCTATCTATACTTTGTGGCTAACAGCTACTGATGGACCTCTGCTCCATATGTTTATCTAATTCCCTCTTGAAACTGTCCATGCTTGTAGCCACCGCCACCTCCTCCTGTGGCAGTGAATTCCACGTGTTCATCACTCTTTGGGTGAAGAAGGACTCCCTTTTATCTGTTCTAACCCAACTGCTCAGCAATTTCATGGAGTGCTCACGAGTTCTTGTATTGTGAGAAAGGGAGAAAAGGACTTCTTTCTCTACCTGCTCTATCCCATGCATAATCTTATAAACCTCGATCATGTCACCCCTCAGCCATCGTCTCTCCAAGCTAAAGAGCCTCAAGCGCTTTAACCTTTCTTCATAGGAAAAGTGTTCCACCCCTTTTATCATTCTAATTGCCCTTTTCTGCACTTTTTCCAATGCTATAATATCTTTTTTGAGGTGAGGCGACCAGAACTCGACACAGTACTCCAAATGAGGTTGCACCATCAATTTATACAGGGGCATTATGATACTGGCTGATTTGTTTTCAATTCCCTTCCTAATAACCCCCAGCATAGCATTGGCCTTTTTCATTGCAGTCGCACACTGTCTCAACATTTTCATTGAGTTATCTACTTTGACTTCAAGATCTCTCTCTTGGTCAGTCTCCGCCAGTTCGGACCCCATCAATGAGTATTTATAGTTAGGATTTTTGGCTCCAATGTGCATCACTTTACACTTGGCCACACTGAACCCCATTTACCACTTCAATACCCACTCACCCATCCTCAACAGATCCCGTTGGAGTGCCTCACAATCCTCCCTGGTTCTCACCACCCTGAACAACTTTGTGTCATCTGCAAATTTAGCCACTTCACTGCTTACTCCCAACTCCACATCATTAATAAAAAAATAAATTCTAGTTTTCTCCATACACGGTAGTTTTAAACATAGAGGAATTTGCTTACTCTAAATAGGGTTACCAGGTCTTACTGGGCTTGTGGTGGGGGACTCCTGGCTCCGAGCCTGGATCTTCTGGTGTGTATGCGAAGTGCTCACACTGCATGATGATATCACCTGGAAGTGACGTCATCATGCTGGGTATATCATGTAGTGACACTCTAGTGTTTTGACCAAAACTCTATGGTTACCGTAGAGTTATGGTCAAAATGTTAGCACATCGCCACACAACGTGCCCAGCATGATGATGTCACTTCCAGGTGATGTCATTATGCCTACGCCAATGCCACAAGAGGATGTTGTTTGGGGGTGGGGCTTCCCCACCAGCCAGCTGGCTGACAGCAGATTGGAGCCCCCAGAATCAGGGAAAGCACCGCCCCGGCCAAGGGTCTGGCAACCCTACGCTTTCATAGATGGACAGATATGGTGGATGGACAGACACAGATGGATGTGCTCCGAAGACGGACAGACATAGATGACGTGCTCACTTCGGCGGCGCATATACTAAAACTGGGATGATGCCGAGATTAGCATGACAGATACTATGATGTAGGGCTGCTACTGACTGTCAGTCAATTTGGTAAAGGGGAGGGGCCCTCACTCTGACACTGCAGCTGGTGCTGACCCTTCTCCAGATTCCCTTGGTTGCCCACTAAGGGAAATGGACTCTCGTGATGACACCAGCTCCTGACCTATGGGAAATACTTCCCCCCAAAATGAGAATGCCAATTGGTAAAGAGCGGGCAAAAAACCCTGCACCGAAACTTTGACAAGGATTTCATCAACTGCTCGTTTTTATTGTTTTTTTAAGGAGATGCTTCCATATTTTATATCCATCCCCCCCTTACCTCCTCTGAAGCTGCCTTGTACTGAGTCAGCCCCTTGGTTCCTTAGGGTCAGTACTGTCCACTCAGACTGGCAGCAGCTCTCCAGAGTGTCAGGTGGAGGTCGTCCACATCATTTACTACCTGGTCCTTTTAGTGGAGATTAAGAATGCTGGCCTCCAGGTGGGGCCTGGGGGATCACCTGGAATTATGGCTCGTCTCCAGACTACAGAGATCAGTTCCCCTGGAGGAAATGGATGCTTTGGAGGGTGGAGTCTATGGCATTGTACTCCACTGAAGTCCTAATCCTTCCTAGGCTCCACCCTCAAATCTCCAGGAGTTTCCCAACCTGGATATAACAACCCTACTCCCTATCTCCTGCTGGTGGCTGTTGGGGACCTGGAACCCCTACTGGAGATGCCGGGGAGTGATTGTACCTGGGACCTTTGGCGCCCAAAATAGAGGATCTTCCAGTGAGCCACAGCCCCTCAAAACATCCCCCCCCCCATGAAGAACTCTGGAGAGCTCAAAAGCTTGCAGACTATTTCATGGCATTTTAGCTGGCCCTTGCAGAAGATATTATGTAGCTTTTGATTTTAGATTTCCCTTTGGACCAATGTGAGGGTTAGGGTTGCCAGCCCCCATGTGGGGCCTGGGGATCTCCTGCTTTTATAACTGATCTCCAGCTGACGGAGATCAGCTCCCCCGGAGAAACTGGCTGCTTTGAAGGGTGGATGCTATGGCATTATACTATGCTGAGGCCCTTCCCCTCCCCAAACCCCACTCTCTCCTGGCTCCACCCCCAAAGTCTCCAGGTATTTTTCCAACCCAGACTTGGCAATCCTACCATCGGTAATGTCTTTGTGTAAGAGTAGATTCTGAGAGCTTCTGTGTTCCACTAAAGGTTGCAAATAAGAGAGCAATCATAGGTAGATCTAATCAGAAGCAGGGGTCCTTTCGTAGAAAAAGAGGTGCAGGAGCTCATTAGCATAACTCATTAGCATTACTTATTTGCATATGCTACACCACCTGACATCACCAGAAGTATGTCAGAAGGCAAGAAAGAAAGGAGAGAGAAAGAGAGAGAGAGAGAGAGAGAGAGAGAGAGAGAGAGAGAGAAAAGAAAGAAAGAAAGAAAGAAAGAAAGAAAGAAAGAAAGAAAGAAAGAAAGAAAGAAAGAAAGAAAGAAAGAAAGAAAGAAAGAACTGGCAGAGAGGGGACCGCTACTAATCCAAGCCTCAGAAATACCACTATTCTGGGAGGATAGCTTCAGTGGTGGCTGAAGCCTTCAGAAGGCTGGTCGGAGGAACAAGGACCTCTCTAGGGGACAGGGTCATTTTGCTGCAGCCATGACACAAGCAGGCATTCCCCCGTGGGGGTGGGGCTGGCACCAACTCCCGGAGCTGCGCTCCCCCGAGCTCCTGCTCGAAAGGACCCCTGATCAGAAGTAAGTTCCATGCTGTTCAGTTAGGTTTACCCTCAGTAAAAGGTCCTTAAGTTTGAAGCGTAGGTCATTTCCTGGAAGTACTTGGCCATTGTTAAGGTCTACCAATGACATCTTTTGATGATGTTGACATTTGCCAGTAAATGATTTAAAAATTAGGATGCAGTTGAGTGAACTTGGGAACTTGGTGAACTTTGAAACTGACCATCAGGTTCTCCTGCATCTTCAAAGGAGATCAGAAACAGTGACAAATATCACCTGAATTTCTGGCATTCATCGTATTTCCTCTATTAAAAGGTTGTGTGTGCTTTAATTTATTTAATGAACATATTTATCCATTAATAATCTTTAAAGAAATAACTGTGCATGATCTTATATTTCATTAAATCATCTTGAAAGGCGCATTTGCTGAAATGGGCAAACAGGCTTTGATATAGATTCGGGTGGGTAGCTGTGTTGGCCTGAAGCTATTTATTTATTTATCTGTTTGTTTGCCTGTTTAATTTTTATCCCACCCTACCCCGCAAAAATGGGCTCAGGGCAGCTCACAACATAAAATCAATGAACAGTAAAACAAGAAATAGCAATAGCAGATGAATTATGAATTAATAGCAGATGAATTATGAATTAATCACCCAACGAAACTCCAGTGTCCAGACGGTATCCAGAACAGCAGGGCAGTGGGAGAAAGTCAAAAGCAGTGCCGTGTATGCACACAAAACCTTATACCCAGAATTAAATTTTGTTGGTCTTAAAGGTGCCACTGGATTCCGACTTTGTTCTACGGCTTCGAAGTAATTGATAAATTAAAAATTAAACAATTAATCATTTCTTTTTTTAAAAAAAAATCTATAATTGGCCCACACACACACACGATGGGTAACGAATCGTAGCAAATTATGGCAAATATATACGTGTATACACATATGTGTGTCGCCCCTTCCTATACTTAATTAGCTAGCGCTGGTTGAATTCTTCACGGCATTCCCGGATTTCCTAGCTGGGCCTATTTCACCGCCATCTAGCACTTTATTTAACAGCCGCCTGCCTCTTGCTGCTGGTAGGTAACGATGTGATATGTAGCTTGCAAGCAGCCCTGCTGTTTGTTACTGGCAATTAATTTCTCTGGTGCCTTTCTTCCATTCAGGCCGGTCCTTTATGCATCAAATCCAGCCATTCTAATACTCCCTACTTCTGTGCTGGAGAAAAAGGCTCAGACTGACAGATTATCACAGGGCAGTTAAGCATGTAATTGCTCAAATGACTTAAAATCCCTTCAAATATCTGTCTTTGTACCTCATCACACCACTTCATGGACTCAAATATTTGACAATTGATGAAGATCAACTAAAGGGATCTTCATTAGCTACCAACCACCGTGACAAGCTTCTTTTCAGAGCCGGGCTGGTGAATTTGGGGGACTTATTATCTACTCTAAAAAACTGCAGGAAAGCGGGGGTGGGGGGAGGGAATACTTCAGCACACTTTAGATGAGAGAAGGGGGGAAAGAAAAGAGAAGCTTCCGTGGGAGAGCGGGTCAAGCGCAAGCAGGGGTTTGCTTAAATCAAGGCTGATGCTTGTCAAAATTGGGTGGTGAAGGAAGCCGGGGATCAAAAGGGAAGGGGAACATCTCGGTGTTCTGATAGGAGGAAAGCTTACCGGATGACAGGGGGAGAGTCATCTTCGCCTAGGAAAAAAAACGGATGGAGAAGAAATCTAATTGAGAGAGCGGATGTGGCAGGGTAGCTCACAGCAACGCAGGTACGATGGAAGAGGCCACAGGCCTGAAGGGAAATGCCAAGATCCCTAGAGAGGAAAGCTTGGCCCCGAAAAGACATTCTCATGGGCACCTCTTCCACTTTCTCCCAGTCCTCTGCATTTTCCCCAGTATTCCTCAGATACTTGACAGCCAGTTTCTTCCCCTCCATCTGCACTGGACTCAGTAATGAAGGGAGAAGCCCTTGAAACAGCTGTTGGTAAGAGTGCGTCCTCTATCTATGCATCTCAAGTTCATGATACGGTATAAAATATGGCGCTGGCAATTTAAATTCCCTTTCCAGTTACTTAATTTCTTCATCCAGTTTGGTGTAGTGGTTAGGAGCGTGGGCTCTAATCTGGGAGAAATGGGTTCCACAGTTCTCTCAGAGCCAGGGGTTATTTCGTAGAAAAAGAGGTGCAGGAGCTCATTAGCATAACTCATTTGCATATGCCACACCCCCTAACATACCGGAAGTGTGTCAGAAGGCGACACCCACCCCTCAGGCTCCACTCCACAGGGGAGTGAAACTGACCTGCTCTTCCTTCGTTCCCTTCCCCATCCAATACTTTGTGCAATAAAAATAAGCATCAAGAACACACCCTCATTCTCTTCCTGCTCCCTTGAAACCACCAGGTTTCCAGTAGACTTGAGATACCCAGGACACGTGCACCACCCATCCTTTCCCCTTCCCCTCCCCACAACAAGACACCCTGTGAGGTAGGTGGGGCTGAGAGAGGTCTTTTGAGAACTGCTCATGAGAGAACAGCTCTGAGAGAACTTGTGACTGGCCCAAGGTCACACCAGCAGCTGCATGTGGAGGAGTGGGGAATCAAACCCGGTTCTCCCAGATTAGAGTCCAACTCCTGACCACTACACCAAACTGATGGGGTGGAAGCTCCTGAAGGGTTGGTGAAATTTCTCCAGTACTTATGTGCCATGTGCCCAGATAAAAAATGGTATATTTAGAAAATTTAGATGCCACCTTGAGCAAGTCTCTGGAAAAGCAGCACACAGTCATAAAAGGAACAATGATAAAATTATCAATATTAAAACAAAACATTAAAAACAATAAAGACCCTAGCAGGGCTTTCCCCGGGGCGCTGCGCCTCTGCACTGCTTGGGGAAGCCGAGGAGGGGGCAGGGCTTGGTCATGTGCCCGCCCCCTGGGCTCCTCACTCCCGGAGCTGCGCTCCTGTGCGCTCCTGCTCCAACGGACCCCTGCTCAGAGCTATTCCCTCCAGAGCAGTTCTCTCAGAGCTCTCTTAGCCCTACCTACCTCACAGGGTGTCTTTTGTGGGGAGAGGAAGGGAAGGTGATTGTAAGCCACTCCAGGATTCCTTCAGGTAGCGAAGGGCAGGGTATGAAACCAACTCCTCCTCCTCCTCCTTTGGTCTTCAGGGTCAGTAATGTCTTTGACCAGCAACAACTTTTTAGCATCTCAAACATAGGACTTTCCCATCTCTCACTCACTGAGCCCTTCAACTAATGGTGAAGCTGGGGATTGAACTTGGGACCTTCTGTATGCAAAGCAGGTGCTCAGGGTCTGAGCTACAGACCCTCCACTGCATTTCTGAACCAACCTACAGGTGATACATGAACTGGTTAGGCATGATACCCTCCCTATCTCAGTGTTTAGAAGCTGCATACCTGTTGGATACGGGACTTGGGGGCCAAATGCTTCACCCTTCAGGACGTATTGGTAAGCCACTCAGAGTTGACCAACCACTGTTGGATGATATGGACCTTGAGTCTTATCCTGAAAGGCTTATCTTGCGTTTTCCAAAACAACAACAACAACAAAGCCTTCCTAGCTTCATCAGATCAATGCCACTCTTGAATTAGTAGACCGGTGTCTGACAAGCCATTTGACATTTGCTCTACTTAAGCAATCTGCATAGGCCTCGACGCAGAGGAGGCAGGGAGAGATGGAAGAGAGACTGGGCGTCAGCAAATGAGGAGGTAAGCGGTGTCGGCAAAAACGTATTGCAATCTTCAATCTCTCACCTCTCGTCAGGTCCCCTTTTTGCAGGAGCCCTTCTCACTGTTATTATCATCCTCCTGTTACTTGACAGGTGAGGCTGAGCAGTAAGCTAGTCAATAAAGTCCCTCATGTATATTTCAAAGAACAGTAGTCAATTAACCTTGAGAGAGGTAAGCATTGTCTTGTCGAACACAATAGCCCGGCAGTTGATGGGTGAAAGGACTGTAGGATTCTGACGGGGCTGTTCCTTTATTGGATTCCTGAGATATTCCCCCCCTCCCCTTGAACCAGTTTTGAAAGAGATAGGGTCAGGATGGGGTCAGAGGAATAGCTGTCATGCAAATATGTTATTTTTACTTACTGGAAATATTGCTATCCTCATATCTTGCTGTACATAGTTCATAGGCGTAGAGTATGGGGGGGCTCGAGGGCTCGAGTCACCCCCTGAATTTCCCGGGGGGGCTCAGCCACCCCCGGCAAAATGGAGCGCCTGCCACCACGCCTCCTCGGGTCCTTCTGAGGGAGAGGGAGAGGGAAGGGGTGGTCGGGGGGGGGGGAGAGGCACCGGCAGCAGCGGCTGGCGGGCCTCGGAAGGGCCCGGGGAGGCGTGGCGGTTTCCCGGGGGGGAGAACATTGCCCCAGCGAGCGCACCCCCCCCTGGAATTTCCAAAAGTCTGCACCCCTGGCTGAGTTATAGTGACCCCAGCACGGGGCTTTCGAGGCAAGTGAGAAGCAGAGGGGGCTTTTGCCATTACTTTCCTCTGCAAAGTCTTCCTTGGAGGTCTCCCTTCCAAGGAAGAAGAGAAGAAGAAGAGAAGAGATTGGATTTATATCCCGCCCTTCACTCACTTGGAGTCTCAGAGCGGCTTACAAACTCCTTTTCCCTTCCCCTCCCCACAATAGGCACCCTGTGTGGTAGGTGGGGCCGAGAGAGCTCTTTCCCAAGCTGTCCTTGAGAGAACAGCTCTGACAGAACTAAGGCTTGCCCAAGGTCATCCAGCCAGGTGCGAGTGGAGGAGTGGGAATCAAACCCGGTTCTCCCAGATTAGAGTCCGCGCACTTAACCACTACACCAAACTGGCTCTCTGCCATACCATGCTGCCTTCCTTCCTGTACACAGCAGTCCAGGAGTTTAAATCATAACACTATTCTACCTTGACCAAAAAAAATTTATTTCTTTATTTGTATATATTCTGCCTTTCTTGCCAATGGAGACACAATGCAGATTGCAGTACAAAGGAAAAAGAAACAAGAGGAACTGGAGGAGGAGGAGGAGGAGGAGAGAAAGAGATTGGATTTATACCCGGCCCTTCACTACCTGAAGGAGTCTCAGAGCGACTTACAATCTCTTTTCCCTTCCCCACCCCACAACAGAAACCCTGTGAGGTAGGTGGGGCTGAGAGAGCTCTTTCAAGGACTGCCCTTGAGAGAACAGTTCTCAAAGAACTTGTGATTGACCCAAGGTCACTCCAGCAGCTGCATGTGGAGGAGTGGGGGGATCAAACCCAGTTCTCCCAGATTAGAGTCCGCGCTCCTAACCACTACACCAAACTGGCTCTCTTTCTCTTTGTCCGCCAGATCTTCCTCCTAGCTCTAGGCTAGGGCCGTCACTGAATACTGCCTTGTTCTTTAACTTTCCCTGTTTCATCCATTCCTGTCATCCCAGAGAGGCTGTGACCCGGGGAGGGAGGGGGGTCGAGGTCAGTGGGGGCAAAGTCTATTCATAGTCTCAAAGTTGTCTTCACATGCAGGGAGACGATCTCGGAAACACAGTATATGCTCAGCATGTGATTTGGACAAGGTCGTCGTCATCCGAAGCCCATGCGTGTTCCTTGAGTGTTCTAAACTGGGTTGAAAATACTCAGCACGTTTTCACACTGCCACATGGGGACTGTAGTTCAGTCTGGTTGCTCTGAGTACACACCGACATGCTTAACGGTGCCACCAGCCATGAAGGTGGAATAATAGCATACGCACCCAAAAGGCAGCTCGTTTTAAATGATGTACAAGCTGCCCACAATGACCCTGGGGCATCCGTAAGCCCGGCAAAGGAGGAGAACTGTGCACATGTGCCAACGACAGCGACCCGAGCCGGCTCTATGCCAACGCCTGCACAGACGCAACAGCACCCCATAAGGCGGCTTCTTTTCAACTAGGAACCAATCACCAACCCAGGACCAGGTGGGGTTCAGAGAAAACAGGCACTGCAAGCAAGAAAAATTCCATTTTAGAGGCATCTTATTTTTTTTACTGTCATGTCCAATACTCCCTCTAAGCCAGGGGTGGCCAACCTGTGGCTCGGGAGCCACATGCGGCTCTTTCACACATATTGTGCGGCTCCTGGCAGGGCGGCTGGGGAAGCAAAGGGGAGGCATGCTTTTCCTTCCTTCCTTCCTTCCTTCCTTCCTTCCTTCCTTCCTTCCTCCCTCCCTCCCTCCCTCCCTCCCTCCCATCTATTTGCTTTCCTAGTTTCTCTCTCTCTCTTTCTTATAACCGGTTTTCCTCGTTTGTTTTTATTTTCGGCAGTCCCATTTAACGTTAATAAAAAGCAAATTTGCACATTTTTAAAAATAAAAACGTGTGTGTGATATTTGTTCCTGTCTTGCGGCTCTCAGACATCTCCATGCGGCTCTTACGTTTATTCTATGTGGCTCTTACGTTAAGCAAGGTTGGCCACCCCTGCTCTAAGCTGTTGGGACACGAACAAGAATTCTCCTTTGTGAGCTCCTGGCATTAAAGTTGTGAGCGAGCGACTTGGCTGCTGCATCAGCTAGTCTGCTCTGGAGCCACATCCTTCCTGAGCCGAGACAAAAATGTGTGAGCCGGAGGCTAAAAAAAACTGTGAGCTAGCTCACGCCAGCTCAGCTTAGAGGGAACACTAGTCATGCCACAGCTGACTTACGGAGACCCCTTATGCGGTTTTCAAGGCAAGCAACATTCAGAGATGGTTTACTGTTGCCTGGCTCAGTGTCACAATCCTGGTATTCGTGGGTGGTGTCCCGTCCAAATATTAGCCGGGGCTGATCCGGCTTCGCTTCCAGGATCTGACGAGATCAGGCTAGCCTGGGGTCTCCAGGTCCGGGCATAGAGAAGCATGTTGCCTTCGAAGAAGGTTGTATTTGGGTGTCTGGGTTAATAAGCATGTGACAATACCTGTCCCTTTGGCATTCTGACATTCTGATATTCCAAGATATAACTGGGATAAATCTTGGTTTTCTGTAGCTCACAGAGACAAATATTGTGTGCTCATTTTTGGAGATATCTATCTCATCAAGCAGAGGGGATTTATCCCCCCCCCCCTTTAACCACATTGCATATGCAAAGGGGATCACTCAAAAGTGGCAGAATGAAAATTACTTTTTTCCATATCTGTTTGGCAGAAACCCCTATAGATGCCATTCTCGTCCCAAGGACTTGCATTCACCTCCTGCAAGGACTTGGCTCATCTCGTCATTTTAAATTGATTGCAAAATACAATTATACATAAAGAAACGCCGCAAAAGAGCTCTATCAGATGCAGTAGAGCAGTAAATACTGTTTTCAATTAAACTTTAATCTAAAGGATATTATTCCAGTGTCTGGAACTTCAACTGAAGTATTTTTAAGCAAACAGACTTTAATTACTAGATTCCATTTCCCCAGCTCTGAAAGTTGGTGCTTTTAATGAAGTGTTCATGTAAAAAGAAATGCTCACTGTAAGATTTCAGGTTGTGATCTTAAATTCCATCAAACAACCCCAAGTCGCCTTTGAAGAGGCTCTCATTGCAGAGAGTAATATGTATTTCACACATTAAAGGTTACCAGTCTTTTTCAGATTACTCCTTTTCTGCTATACAGTTATGGGATCCTGGAAGAACAACTAGTATACACAGCTAATATCACAAGCATGGCCTTCTCAGTAGTTGCCCCAGTGTCTTCTGCATTTCTGTTAGGGACAATTTTAAGTTTTTCATTGCATTATTTCAACTAGAACCTTCCATTTTTTAAAAGAAGAAGGAGAGATTGGATTTATACCCCGCCCACTCAGAGACTCAGAGTGGTTTACAAACTCCTTTCCCTTCCCCTCCCCACAACAGACATCCTGTGAGGTTGGTGGGGCTAAGAGAACTCTGAGAGAAGCTGCTCTTTCTCAAGAACAGCTGTGCCAGAACTATGGCTTGCCCAAGGTCATCCAGCAGGTGCAAGTGGAGGAGTGGGGAATCAAACCCGGTTCTCCCAGATTAGCGTCCCTGCACTTAACCCACTACACCAAAAAAAAATAACAAATGAAGTTGCCTTATAGTGAATCAGACCTTTGGTCCATCAGTCAATATTCTCTACTCAGACTGGCAGTAATTCCCCAGGGTCTTCTTAAGAGGTCTTTCACATCACCTACCGCCAGATTTTTTTAACCTGGAGATGCTGGGATAAGATGGAGATTCCATCTTGCGTGCACTGAGTCCACAAATCTTTATTTTTGTTCCATTTTCTGCAATATACACATTTTTTTCAAGAACTATTCATATGAATGACTTCATTTTTACCCCACTTTTCTCCCCAGTGGGAACCCAAAGTGGCTTATGCCATTCCCCCTCTGTTCCTTTTTTACCCTCATGACAACCTTGGGAGGTGGGTTAGGCCCAAAGCCACCCAGCAACATCAGTTGAAAGACAATTACTCTGCATTTGCAAGCAGAGTTACACCCTTTTAAGCTCGTTGGCTCTGTGTAACTATGGGTGCGATCAGATGGGCTGTTTGACCCGCTATCGTCGCTTCTCCCTACTGGATTTCTGGTTTAATTTCAACCCATTGGTTCTTGTCCAACCTTCTGGGGTAGCAGAAAACAACTCCATACCATCCTCTATAGGACAGCCCTTCAAGGACTTGAAGATGGTTATCATATCTCCTCTCAGTCGTCTCCTCTCCGGGCTAAACATACCCAGAGCTCCTTCAGCCTTTCCTCATAGGACTCGGTCTCCTGACCCCTCACCGTCTTCCTTGCCCTCCTCTGGACACGTTCCAGCTTGTCTTCCCAGCTTTAATTTTTGTTGTCCTGCCTCCTTCCCACAAAAGAGACTTCATCGTCCCCTTTTCAGTGGCTGGCGAATGGAAGACAGATGTCATTGTCTGGACATGCATGTTAAATCCAGTAGGGAGAAGTGGCGATATCGGGTCAAACAGCTCATCTGATCGCACCCGTAGTAGGGAGCCATTCCATTCCCTGTCCTCACCCCTGACTTTCCTGACACTGGAGATAGTCTGGTATTTAGGGATCCAATTGTTTTCAGTGTGCATTTCTGACCATCTGATATTTATTTTTTTTTTAAATTTATTTTATTTCTTATGTTTATACCCCACCCTCCCCATGAACAGGCTCCGTTGCATGTTCAAGCTGTTTGGGAGGTCTGAGGCTTCTGTTCCCCCGACAGTTAGTGATATGGCATAACCGCATATTCACCCTGGCAAGTAAGCGATTTTACGCATGCACTAAGTACTGATTTTTTTTTTAAAGAAGCTGCCTGCCTGCCCACTCCATGGTGACCGCCAGGGGTCCGTTGGAGCGGGAGCGCACAGGAGCACAGCTCCGGGAGTGAGGAGCCCAGGGGGTGGGCACATGACCAAGCCCCGCCCCCTCCTCAGCTTCCCCGAGCAGTGCAGAGGCGCAGCGCCCCAGGGAAAGCCCTGCTAGGGTCTTTATTGTTTTTAATGTTTTGTTTTAATATTGATCATTTTATCATTGTTCCTTTTATGACTGTGTGCTGCTTTTCCAGAGACTTGCTCAAGGTGGCATATAAATTTTCTAAGTATACCATTTTTTATCTGGGCACATGGCACATAAGTACTGGAGAAATTTCCCCAACCCTTCAGCAGCTTCCACCCCATCAGTTTGGTGTAGTGGTCAGGAGTTGGACTCTAATCTGGGAGAACCGGGTTTGATTCCCCACTCCTCCATATGCAGCTGCTGGTGTGACCTTGGGCCAGTCACAAGTTCTCTCAGAGCTGTTCTCTCATGAGCAGTTCTCAAAAGACCTCTCTCAGCCCCACCTACCTCAAAGGGTGTCTTGTTGTGGGGAGGGGAAGGGGAAGGGATGGGTGGTGCACATGTCCTGGGTATCTCAAGTCTACTTGAAACCTGGTGGTTTCAAGGGAGCAGGAAGAGAATGAGGGTGTGTTCTTGACGCTTCTTTTTATTGCACAAAGTATTGGATGGGGAAGGGAATGGAGGAAGAGCAGGTCAGTTTCACTCACCTGTGGAGTGGAGCCTGAGGGGTGGGTGTTGCCTTCTGACACACTTCCAGTATGTTAGGGGGTGTGGCATATGCAAATGAGTTATGCAAATGAGTTATGGTAATGAGCTCCTGCACCTCTTTTTCTATGAAATGACCCCTGGTGACCGCGCAGCAGTAGTCTGACTGGTCGACCACTGGATGATGTGGCATTAGGGTGGCGTGTCTGATCAAAACTGTCTGGAACAAATAGTTCTGGAGAAATTAGAGGCATGGCCAGACCTTGCCAAACCTGTCCTCTGACCGCAGCCTTTGCTTAGGCTTGCATATTATCAATTATACGCGATATTTGTTATAGGCAAAAATGGCATACATTATAAAGTCTTATTATTTATTTGTTAAATTTTAATACTGCATCTTCTCCTGTAGGCTCTTGGAATGGTTTTCAATGAAGCATCCCACAATAACTATTCAATAAAATACATCTAATTATTCAAATTGCCCTGGCTACTCGACTACAATAACACTAGAAGATTCATAAGACATCAGTAAGTATGCATCAGCTAATTCCTAGAGAGTGAGCCCCAGTATTAAACAGCATTGAGGAGTGGATAGACCCTTGCAGGACCCGACAGTTCAGAGGTCATTGTGTCGACCTCTCACCCCCATATGAAGTCCATATAAAACTGTGCACAGAAGCAGGACACAAAGAAATTGCTATGTCACCAGAGATTGTCCTACAGCCAGGTAACATTTTGCAAACTGTGTGACCTAGAGTGTAAGAGAGTTTTACACTTTAGAGTGGCGGCCTGCGGCTGTGACCCTTGGGCCAAACTCTGCACCTCCTAAGTGGTACCAGCTCTATGAGGAGATATCTCAAACTGGGCCTTCCAGCTCCCAACTCTGATAACTGATCTCTTATGTCATGAGCATCTGTTTCCATTGCAAGACAGGCATACTGAGTTCTGGTTTTTGCAGCTACATTCCAAACCTCAGATTCTTAATGGGCAGGCTTTCCATTTCCCTTCCCACAGCATGCAACCCCCTGCCTTAGGCCCCAATCCTCCACCCTTAAGAAACTGAGGTGCAGGGGAACAAACAGACCTCCATAGTGATGCTCTAGGAATGTCTCCACGTTCCTGTGCTCTTTACCATAAAGATTAGGAAAAAAATTCCTAGAGTATCACCCAGAAGTGACGTCACATCCTCCCCAGGCGCCACCCTCAAAAATCTCCTGGCATTTGCCAAAGAAGTGCTGGTGACTTTATTAATAAGAGCCACATGGACCTCAAGGTGTTGATCTGCAAATCTTGAAGGAGGGGGTATTTGGAATTTGTGAGAAAACACCGGGGCCGTAGAGATTTTCACCAGCCCTCTCTCCCTTGGTCAAAAACGGCTTCTAGTGAACCAAGTTAGGGGGTGCAGTGGTGGAACATCTGCTCCGTTAAAAGAAGGTCCTAGGTTCAGTCCCTGCCATCTCCTGTTAAAAGGATCCAAATAATAGGTGATGTGAAAAACTTCCACTTGAGACCCTGGAGAGCTGCTGCCAGTTGGAGTAGACAAGACTGACCATGACAAAGCAATTGTCTGACTCAGTACAAAGCAGCTTCACGTGTGTTCAAGTTGCTGACCAATCTCGCTCCTGTTTCTTTCAAGTGGAAAATCTGTTTCAATTTCCCTTCTCCTCTCTGCAAACGCCGGCGCCTTTATTTTCCATGCCATTTTCTGTTTCGTTCACACCAAATTTCCCCATAAAACATACACATTTTTCAATGTTGCTTCTGCATCAATAAATCAGCATTAGACATTATGCCCGTGTTCTTCGTATAAATGACTCGCATTGTACATAAAAATGCCCCATAAATTTTGCATAAAAATCATACCGCATCCATAGGCAATATGAACAGATTCAGAAAACTAACAGCAAAGAACAGACAACTGAAGCTGTTGGCAAAAAAATATATAAATGCACATCAGAAGAAATAAAATATGGGATGTCTGTTCAGCCCTAAACGATGCTGTGGAGCTTATAGACATTATTTGGACTCTGCTAAGCAAAGTTTGACACCTTCGTCCAATTTCAGAGCTCTTCAACCCAGCTTCTCAGTTTGGTAAGTCCTTGGAAGATGAGCAGAGTCGACCACATGGATGACAGACCACCAAGGAAAACTGGGGATAATATCCACAGAAAATCAATGGCAAACTACCTTTGCTTACCTGGTTTCAGGTAGGCCACTGTGTTGGTCTGCTGTAAGAACATAAGAACATAAGAGAAGCCAATGTTGGATCAGGCCAGTGGCCCATCCAGTCCAACACTTTGTCACACAGTGGCCAAAAACACCAGCTGCCCTCAGGAGGTCCACCAGTGGGGGCCAGGACACCAGAAGCCCTCCCACTGTTGCCCCCCCCCCAAGCACCAAGAATATAGAGTATCAGTTGCCCCAGACTGAGAGTTCCTATCTATACCTTGTGGCTAATAGCCACTGATGGACCTCTGCTCCATATGTTGATCCAATTCCCTCTTGAAGCCATCCATGCTTGTAGCCACCACTGCCTCCTCTGGCAGTGAATTCCATGTGTTAATCACTCTTTGGGTGAAGAAGTACTTCCTTTTATCTGTTCTAACCTGACTGCTCAGCAATTTCATGCCCACAAGTTCTTGTATTGTGAGAAAGGGAGAAAAGGACTTCTTTCTCGACCTGCTCTATCCCATGCACAATCTTATAAACCTCGATCATGTCACCTCTCAGTTGTCATTTCTCCAAGCTAAGGAGCCCCAGGCACTTCAACCTTTCTTCATAGGGAAAGTGTTCCAACCCTTTTATCATTCTAGTTGCCCTTTTCAGCACTTTTTCCAATGCTGTCTGGTGTGATCTGTCATCTAGCATGTTAGATCAACAGTTTTCTCTCTGATATTGTAGTTTTATATGGGTGAGGAGCTGTATGGATAGAAGGTCCCAGGTTCAATCCTGGGCATCTCCAGTTAAAAGGACCAGACAGTAGGTGATGTGAAAGATGTGTCTGAAACCTCCATTAGTGAGAGTAGACACCACTGGTCTTGTGAAACCAGTGATCAATCCAAAAAGAAATCAACCCAGACTGTTCCCTGGAAGGCCAGATCCTGAAGCTGAAGCTCAAATATTTTGACCACCAAATGAGAAGGGGGCACTCACTGGAGAAGACCCTGATGCTGGGGAAGATTGAAGGTCAAAGAAGAAGGGGACGGCAAAGGATGAGATGACTAGACAGTGTCATTGATGCAACGAACATGAAATTAAGCAAACTCTGGAGCATGATGGAAGACAGGAGGGCCTGGCGTGATGTGGTCCACGGGGTCGCAAAGAGTCAGACTCAACTGTGCAACTGAACAACAACAACAACTTCAGGTAGCCAGCCAATCTTGAAATCATCCTGCCGAACATATACATTGGTCCTCATGACATAGGGATATGCCATTTTTGTATATTTATTTTGTGTGCGT
Source organism: Lepidodactylus listeri (assembly GCA_029233225.1). Classification (NCBI taxonomy): domain Eukaryota; kingdom Metazoa; phylum Chordata; class Lepidosauria; order Squamata; family Gekkonidae; genus Lepidodactylus; species Lepidodactylus listeri. Next base: position 10,774,384 of record JARCFY010000021.1, read on the forward strand.
TTCCATCCCACTTATTTTCTTGGCAAAGTTCCTAGTTTCATTCCTCACTTCGACGGCATTTCTATGATATTTTTACACCACACCGATGTTATATGTCATCTCTACCCCATTTGTACGCAAAAACCAAGCATCAGGTTTAATAGTCAATTTCATTTGGGTCAGGAGAGAAAAAATGGCTGCCATTTCACCCCAAGTGCTGAATCAATCCAGAGTAGACATGATATCTGACATCTTCCCAAAATCATCCTGCAATCACTCACAGTGAAGCTTTTTTTTTTTTTTTTTTTAAAAGCGCTATTGTTCTCCCAGAGACCAAACAAAATATCTTGTAGACTATGTTTTAATGGGCAAGACAGTTCCATCTGCCTAACCTAATTAGGTCTGAACTTACAGCAGGCCATTTTCATTCCAATAATATCTTTCCAGTAATTCAATAACAGCCTGGGACTTGTGCAATAATTTCAGTTTATTCTCACTGTATGGGATGATGACCTTGGGACCTCCGGTGAGCTCTGACATAAAGATGACTCGGGTAAAAATTAAAACATGTAAGAAACTTGTTCAATATTGTCAGGGGCGTATAATTTAAAATACCTCTGTTATTAGATATTGGATCAGTGCAAAAGGTAACTCTGGAGGAGGCTTTAACCTCTGCCCCTGTATCGACACCAATTAAAATATAATACGCAGTGAAATTTTAATCTCATGTAATTAAACATGGTACTAATTTTGTAAAACTAGAAAACCCTTTTTAACCTGTATTAATCAGCCCTTTTTTTTGAGGAAAGTATGTGTATTCCTTGGAAGTTCTGTTGTTCAGTTCTGAAACGGGGAATGCAGTGGGTTATCACCGTTTTAAGCCACCGCGTGTCCATTTTTTCTTTTCTTTTTTTAAAATTATGCTAAATGACAAAGCAGTTTGGTAAAAATGAAATTGCTGGTATTTCTTTGTATCTCGCCTTTCTGCTAGATGTCAGAGTCCCACAGCAATCAGTTCCAACAACGTTCCTTAAGCAGGATCAAGTTTATTGAGATCAGTAAAGGCAGGTCATCTGTGCACACATTCTGTGTCAGGAATGGCTCTCAGGGCGGGAGCAAGGTAGTTATACAGAATTCAAAGAAAACCCCCCCGATTGGCAGAAGCCAATCATAAAAAGTAAGCAAGCAGGCCTAAAATAACGAATATAGGTTCCCCAAGGAACAAGAGCAACTAGACAGCAAGGTCAGAGCAAGGCAGGGAGATGAGACACAGAGCAAGAAATGAAACCTAAAATTCCAAGAGATACAGGCAGTCAATACCGGCATTCACCCAGCCGCCACCAGCTTTCCCCTCACTCACCATGGCAGCAGAGTTGACACGAGACGAGTGGAACTTGAGGCGGCTTAGGAAATGTACAATGAACACTCTGAAAACCAGTCCTGCAGAAAAACCCAGTAAAGACAAAATATTAAAACAACCGAGGCGCAGCAGCAGATCAAAAATAAAACAGCAGAGCTTTAAGATGACAAAGATAACATCATCGGAAGGGCATCCGCCTCCAAGAGCATACTGATGACAACCCAGTCCATACCTTCGAGCAATCTGGGCAAGAGGGACAACCCTGCCCCTTGTGGCACTCCACACTCCAGCTTGGCCTAGCCTGATCTCCTGAGATCTCAGAAGCTAAGCAGGGAAGGGAGACCACCGAGGAAGACTCTGTGTAATGTATTGACCATGCGGTCGCCATGTGCTCCTGTAATGGCGACCGCCATGTGGCCAGAGCACATGGCCAAGAAACTACCTGAGCTTCAGCCAGGTAGAACAAAGGCCAGGTGGATGCAAACTGGCCACCAATCATGTACCTAGGTTCCTCCCAGGGAACCTATGAGATGTAAATAGACTTCTAATAGCCTATCAGGCCAGTTGGGCGAGGTCAGGGGATTGTCCCTGACCAGCATAAAAGGAGGGCTTCGAGCCCTGGGTTGTATGCTTCATCCGGACCAGCAATAAAGATCTAGCTGTTTCACTATTCCATGGACTCCCGACTCCAATACTTATCACTCTGCAAAGGAATGGCCAACCACCTCTGCTTCTCACTTGCCTTGAAAGCCCCTTGCTGGGTTTGCCATAAGCTGACTGCACCTTGATGGCAATTCACACACACACACACACACACACACACACACACACACACACAGAGGATTGCCCTGACCTGGATAGCCCAGGCTAATCCAGTCTCACCAGATCTCAGAAGCTAAGCAGGGTCAGTCCTGGTCAGTATTTGGATGGGAGGCCATCAAGGAAGTCCAGGGTTGAGACACAGAGGCAGGCAATGGCAAAGCATCTCAGTTTATCTCTCGCCCTGAAAACCCTAGAAAGGTTGCCATAAGTTGGCTGTGACTTGACCACACTTCCTACAACCAGTCTGAGTGACAGCAGTTCTCCTGGGTCCCAGCCCTGTTGCTTGAGATCTCTTAACAGGAGAAACCAGAGTGTGCAGGCATATTTGATGCAGCAGTTTAGCACATCTGGATCTTGGAAGCTAAGGAGGGTCAGATCTGGTGGACATGTGGATGGGAGACCACCAGGGAAGTCCAGGGTCACTGTGCAGAGGTAGGCAATGAAAAATGGAGGGGCTGTGGGTCAGTGGAAGAGCCTCTGCTTGGCATGCAGAAGATCCCAGGTTCAATCCCCAGCATCTCCAGTTTAAAAGGACCAGGCAGGAGGTGATGGGAAAGACCTCCACCTGAGACCCTGGAGAGCTGCTGCCAGTCTGAGTAGACACTACTGACCTTGATGGACCAAGGGTCGAAGGCAGCTTCAGATGTGTTCAGGTGTGTTAAACCACCTCCGAACATCTCTTGCCTTGAAAACCCTACAGAGTTGCCATAAATTGGCTCCAACTTGGCAGCAGAAGAAAATGTAGGCTTAGGAATGACTATTTTGTGAACTGTGGTACCTGTTCCTTGCCACCTAAGACATTTCCCTGTTGGCAGTGGCTAAGGGTTTGGCTTACCTGGAACATAACACCAGGAGGTGTCTGGGCCTGGCTGCCCATGTCATGATTTGAATTGACCGTGGCTTGTTGATAGAGTACCTGCTTTTCAAGCAGAAAGTCCTAGGTTCAATCCCTGGAATCACCAATGAAAATGATCAGGTAGGTTCCTTTTATCATACGTGGTGGACTTGTGAAAAAGCGAGGAACTATTGGTCAATGATATATGAGGAAATGCAAAAAAATGTGAAATGTACTTTTAAAAAAACACCAGAATTGTTTTTGCTAGGTCTTAAGTTGGAAGATATAGATGTCAGTAAACGGACAATGACATGGTATATGGTGACAACAGCAAGCATGGTATATGCACAAAACTGGAAGAATGAAAGAACTCCAGAGCTTTGGGAATGGCTCAGAAAACTAGTATTTTTGGCTGAAATGGACAAATGGACTAAGAAACTGAACAATCAAGATTCTATGATATTTTTAGAAGAATGGAAAGATTTACAAGAATATACAGAAAAGTGTATTGAATTAAAGGGAAACATATTTACATTTTCTAACTATTGAAAAATCTGTAATAACTGTATATGTATCTAACACTTTTAGGAATGGAATAATATATAAAAACATTAGAGGTACATATGTTATAGAAAAAGAGCTAAATACTCAATCTTTTTTAATTAGTAATTTACCTGTTAATCTAAGGGTCATTTTACACCTCCCCTCTAAAGTAGTTTGACTGCTGTCTTTTCCTGTGCTGATTTCACAGTGGTGTGAAATTTCACTCCAGGGGGTCTAAGTGCACTAATCAACAGCAATTGATTTAAAGCAGAATGAAGCCGGTTGCATACTAGCTTGACCACGGGAGGGCAATTAGTAGATGTGGACATTTCAGTGGCAGCACGGTTTCACACCGCACAGAGGTATGGACAGGGTTTTTTGGAACTAGAATGATTCCAGCGGGAAAGTCAGATGTAAAAACAGCCTAAGTCTAAGTACAGGTGTGGGGTCTGCTGGAAGCCTAGAAGGGGGGAGGAGGAAGAAAAATAAAAAAGAGGTCGATAAAAAAATAAGATGAATGTACTGTCTAGTGAAAATAGTGACTTCAATAAAAAAAAATTTTATAAAAAAAAGAAAATGATCAGGTAGGAGCTTTGAAAGACTTCAGGTCTCAGGACCCTCTGGAGCGACTGCCAGGAAGTGCAGACAATACTGATCTTGATAAATCAGTGACTCAGTAGAAAGTAATAGCAAGAGTCCAGGAGCATCTTAAAGAGCAACGAAATGTGTGGTAGGGTACGAGTTTTCATGAGTCACTGTTCACTTCTTCAGAAACTTTATCTGAAGAATCTGAAGAAGTGAGCAGTGACCCATAAAAGCTCATACCCTGCCATGTGTTTTGTTAGTCTTTGCTACTAAACTCTTGGCTCTTTTCTACTGCTACTGACAGACTAACAGGGCGACCCACCTTGATCTATCAGTAGAAGGTGTGATCATTCAAACACGGGTGAGGCTACGGCTCAGTGGCAGAGCATCTGATTTGCATGGAGAAGGTCTCAGGTTCAGTTCCCAGGATCTCCAGCAAAAAAGACCATATAGCCAGTGATGTGAAATCTCTCTGCCTGAGACTCTGGAGAGCTGCTGCCAGTCTGAGTAGACAATACTGACTTGGACTGACCAGTGGTCCAAGTCAGGATAAGGCAGATTCATGTTTTCATGTGTTGTTGTATGAGCCCCTGGAGAACCACTGATCTTGATAAACCAAGGAGCTGGCTCAGTAGAACCGCATTTAAGGAGACGCCATGGCTCAGAGGTGGAACATCTGCTTTGCGCAGAGAAAGGTCCAGGTGTAGCCCCTGGTATTTCCATCCAAAAGGATTAAACAGCACTACCTGAAGCCTGGGAGAGCTGCTGCCAGTTTGAGAAGAAAATACTGGCACTGACAGACCAATGGCCTAACTCGGTCGTAAGCGGATCCATGTACTCACCATGTAGGGAATTGCCAACCTCCAAGCAGTGGCTGGTTATCTCCCAGGATTGCAACTGGTTTCTAGACGGCAGATATCAGTTCCCCTGGAGAAAATGGCTGCCTTGGAAGGGAGACTTTATGGCCTTTGTACCCCTCTGAGGTCCCTCCCCCAAGGCCCGCCCTCTCCAGGCTCCACCCAGGAATTTCCCAACTCGGAGCTGGCAACCTAACCAGGAGAACTTTGAGTTGAAGACCTCCATCGTTTTACCAGAAACATTCACTGCCAGGTCTCGTGGAGAAATGGGGCATACAATGGGGCATGGAGGAAAAGAGATACCAGAAAGAAAGAAAAAACCTTTGGATGGGTCTTCTTTTCCTTCGCCTCCATCCTTAAGACAAAGTCAAGGTTTTCTTGACAGCTGCAAAACTCAAGGCCTTTTGTATTGTTGTCTCCCCCCCCACACACCCCTTGTTCACAGTCTGATAATTGAAGCAGAATTCCCTTGTCTTTAAAATGCCATATATTTTCCACCTGGCAAAGGACTCCCGACAACTCCAGATAAATACCCTGTAGACATACAGACAGAGAAACCGCTGTAATTGCCTCCGTAATGACTCTCAGACTTCAAAGGGAGGCAAATAATGGTATTTAACACTGTTTCCATTCTTTGGCTGAAATGTAATTTTATTGAGTTATTGTCAGGCGGCGCGGAGACATTACAAGTACAACTGTCATATCCTAGTCATATTAATTAGCTGCCCCACCAGAGGTCTGGGAGATTGCTGGCAAAGTTCTTCTCATTGCCGATCACCCGATAGCCAGGACAGAAATAAGGGGGGGGGGGAAATAGCCGCGTGATTAACACCGTTGCTTAGCTTGGGGTTTCCCCAGGAGCGGGTCAGTTGGCATTCTGAAGGATCCATTAATTAGCGCTCCCAAATATTCCACGCATGGGTTAATGGAAGTGTTTTGTACAAGCTGAGAAAACTTCTAACACAGGTGGGCGAGACAGAGGCCAGATTTGTAATCTGGGGCGGTGGGGGGGGGGGGGGACGGACTCCATGCAATTCTGGCCAGTGGGAAATCTGTAGATGATTAGGGCTTGTCAAAATATGTTCACTTTCTCTTCCTCAAAGGCTGGAAAAGATCGTGGGGAATTTTACAACAATACAGGATGTTAAAAAAAACACTCATGTTGTGCATAGTGCTGGAGGAAGAGTCCAGTAGAACCTTAAAGACTAACAAAAATTGTGGTTTCATGAGTCACTGCTCACAAAAGCTCGTTCCTTGCCACAGATTTTGTTAGTCTTTAAGGTGCTCCTGGATTCTTGCTCTTTTTCTACTGCTACAGACAGACTAACATGGCTACCCATCTTCATCTTTCTTCTCAGTCATCTCTGGAAGTAGCTTACATCTTTTCTTTTCTCCTCCATTTTCTCCTCACAGCAACCCTGTGAGGTAAATTAGGCTGAGAGGGTGTGGCTCGCCAAAGGTCACCCAGCAAGCTTTCATTGAAGAGCAGGGATTCAACCCTGAGCTTCCCACATCCTAGGCTGAGGACAGACTGGCAATGTAAAGCGGGACAGCCCTGCGTTGGAAGTGGAAGAAGGGAGCACATTCAGACATATGCATCTGTCCGTTGGCTCCATTTCGCACTTACCCGTCTCCCACTCGCTTTCCATCTGCTTTAACAGGACACCGGGAGAAACCGGTGTCCAGGGGCCGTCTTGCGCTTGCCTCCCGCTTCCAGGCAGTGTGAACTGGAAGAAGGCGGGAGGCAAGCGGAGGCGGCAGTGTGAACGCGGCGTTTTGCCGGTTTGCGCATGTGCGCATGTGCACACATGCGTACATGCGCAAATTGCCGAAACAGCCCTATCACGAGCTGCAGAGGCCGGCCCACGTGGGGCCACTCCGCAGCAGTCTGAACGCTCCTTATCGGCATCATTGCGCAATACACCGGTTTTTCCCCCGCAGCAGTTTCCTCCGCATTCATCTCGCTCCAGATTGCCAGTCTGTCCTCAGTCCTAGTCTAACTCTCTTGCTTTGGGGAATGGATGGATGGATGGATGGATGGATGGATGGATGGGTGGGTCGGTGGGTGGGTGGTCCCGAGCAGTACAGCACATTTTGTCTCTACATGTAAAGGCAAGAACAAATGACCAAACCACATGGGATGCTGGGCAGACCCATCTGTGAGTGGGGCTCCCAGATATTGAAAAAGAAAAACCTTATTGATATTCTTTCTTATTGCTTTAAGACATCTATCGATCCACCTTCCTACCCACAAAAATGAGACCCAAAGTAGGTAACAACAAGAAAACCAATATATCATAAAGAAACCGAAGAATGATCACCAAAATAGCTAGCATTGTGTTGTTAACACTAATCCTGTGAGCTGGAAGCCCTTTGAAAAGGGTTAGCCTTACATCCTTTCTGAAACTGCAGATGGGATGTGTGTCTTCCAATGTCTGCTGGAAGACTGGTCTGGAACGTCAGAGTAGCTACTGAAGAAGCTTGTGAAGGGGCAGCCATTGGCTCACAACTTCCCTCAGGCTGGAGGAAGTTTCCTCACCCCAAGGAATCCACAACTGAAATATCGCTCTCTCCAGTGGAGGTAGGTTCCTTAGACTGTAGGAAGGTTCCATATGGTGCGTGTGGGAGTGATAGAGGGTTGCTAACCTTCAAGTAGGGGCTGACAATCTCCCAGAATTGCAGATGATCTCCAGACTACACAAACCAATTATTTATTACTTCAGAACTTTTATTCTGCTTCTCCAGGAGAAAATGGCTGCTTTAGAAGGTAGATTGCACAGCATTATACCAGAAGAAGAAGAAAAAGAGGAAGGAGGAGGAGACTGGATTTATACCCCGCCCTTCACTACCCGTAGGTGTCTCAGAGTGGCTTACAATCCCCTTCCCCTTCCTCTCCCCACAACAGACACCCTGTGAGGTAGGTGGGGCTGAGAGAGCTCTTTCGAGAACTGCTCTTGAGGGAACAGCTCTGAGAAAACTTATGACTGACCCAAGGTCACCCAGCAGCTGCATGTGGAGAAGTGAGGACTCAAACCCAGTTCTCCCAGATTAGAGTCCGCACACTTAACCACTACACCAAACTGGCTCTCTGTCCCGCCCCTCTCCAAACCCCACTTTCCTTGACTCTATCCTCAAATATCCAGGTATTTCCACACTTGGAGTTGGTAACCCCAGCAGTGGAAGGATATGTGCCACTCTTCACTCACAGAAGTCGAAAGCACTTGAAGGCACTGCTGGGAGACCCAGCATGGTGTAGTGTCAGACTAGGGTCTTGGAGACCCAGGTTCAAATCCTCACTCTGCCACGGGAGCTTGCATGGTGACTCAGCCAACCTTGCCTCACAGGGCTGTTGTGAGGATCATATCCAGGAAAGAAGAATTATGTAAGCCACTTTTGAGTCCCCACTGGGGAGAAAGGTGGAGTATAAATAAAGTGGATGGATGGGTGGGTGGGTGGGTGGGTGGGTGGATGGATGGATTGAGGGTCAGGGGAGTAGGGTGGTCTGAGTAGGATTGGTACTTGGCTGTTAGGGGTGTGTGCCAATAATAATATAAATAGTTATACTCGGGTCATTTCGTAGAAAAAGAGGTGCAGGAGCTCATTAGTATAACTCATTTGCATGTGCCACACCCCCTAACATCCCGGAAGTGTGTCAGAAGGCAACACCCACCCCTCGGCTCCACTCCACAGGTGAGGGAAACTGACCTGCTCTTCCTTCGTTCCCTTCCCCATCCAATACTTTGTGCCATAAAAAGAAGCATCAAGAACACACCCTCATTCTCTTCCTGCTCCCTTGAAACCACCAGGTTTCAAGTAGACTTGAGATACCCAGGACATGTGCACCACCCATCCCTTCCCCTTCCCTTCCCTTCCCCACAACAAGACACCCTGTGAGGTAGGTGGGGCCGAGAGAGGTCTTTGGAGAACTGCTCAGGAGAGAACAGCTCTGAGAGAACTTGTGACTGGCCCAAGGTCACACCAGCAGCTGCATGTGGAGGAGTGGGGAATCAAACCCGGTTCTCCCAGATTAGAGTCCAACTCCTGACCACTACACCAAACTGATGGGGTGGAAGCTGCTGAAGGGTTGGTGAAATTTCTCCAGTACTTATCTGCCATGTGCCCAGATAAAAAATGGTATACTTAGAAAATGTATATGCCACCTTGAGGAAGTCTCTAGAAAAGCAGCACACAGTCATAAAAGGAACAATGATAAAATGATCAATATTAAAACAAAACATTAAAATCAATAAAGACCCTAGCAGGGCTTTCCCCGGGGCGCTGCGCCTCTGCACTGCTCGGGGAAACCAAGGAGGGGGTGGGGCTTGGTCATGTGCCCGCCCCCTGGGCTCCTCACTCCCGGAGCTGTGCTCCTGTGCGCTCCTGCTCCAACGGACCCCTGGTTATACTTTTGTATAGGGAGTTTGGTGGAGGGGTTCTTATTGTTTATGTTGTTGGAGAACATTGCCAGCTTGGGATTAAAATCTTCGTGGGTTTCCGGATCACAGTGGTTCATGGTCATTACTTTCAATGGGGAAATCTATGGAGGAAGTGGTTTATAAAGACAGTGGTACCAAATCGGCACAGACCGTGGTCCTCCCTCTAATCTAAAGACTGTATAGCGCCATCTTCCGCCCTTTCGTGGAAACCCCAATGCCTGCCGCTTCCAACTCTGATTGCTAACTTAGCTGTCAGGGCTTGTTATGGGCTTATGTCGGGAATGAGTGCTTCCTCCTTTCGCTAATCAGCTTTCTCCCATATCTGCATGCTCATTTTCTGATACCTGATGAGGCGACAAGGTCATTGGGCATACAAGTACTTATTTGAAAACCTACATGAGAGTGAGCGAGAGGTTAGTTGGGTCTATCAGATCTGTCAATCAATTAATGAAAATTATTGAACAAGGACACGGTGGGTGTGTGCAGGGGGGGGGGATAGAGAAAGCGAACAGAAGGAATGAAAATGACCACGGCGAGATGCCATCAGGACAGCGGCAGATCTGGTGAGATGAGGGCGCTTGGACTGAAGGAAAGGGGAAGAGAAGAAATTGGGAACCAAGATGGAAGATGGCAATGAAGGACTTGGCAGATAGGCCTCTGTCTGGACAGAGGAAAGGCATAAAATATTTGTGTTGAACCAGAACACTAATGGACTACATGTAGGCTGCGATCAGATAGCAGGCTTGGCGTGGTCTGGCTGCACCTCTAATCTGTCCAGAGCTATTTGTTCCTGAGAAGGAGTGACCGGAAATGCCATCCTTATTTAAAAACAAATGAAGAAACCTGTACTTTGCACATGCACAGAACTGCTTATTCACCGTGGGTGAATATGTGGTTATGTGCATATCACTACCTGAGGGGGAAAAAATGGCAGCCAGGAAGCAGAAGCCGCAGACCTCCAAACATCTTGAGTGCACAATGGGATGATTAGACAGCCAGAAATGCACAGTGGGACAATTTGAGCTGTAAATAGCAGACTTTCTCCAGTGTCAAGGAAGTCCGGGGTGAGGGGGGGGGCAACGGCTGGAGAATAGAAGGGAATAGAAGACAGATGTCACTGTCCGGACACACACATTAAATCCGGTAGGGAGAAGGGATGACATCAGACCAAACAGCCCATCTAATTGCACCTGTAGAGTTACTATTTACTCACCCTGGGTAAATAGTATTGGAATTCCACCCACTAAAAGCCCCAACCTCCTGATTTAGAGAGATCAAGGAGCACTAGAGAAAAAAAATGGCCACCATGAGAATGACCCTCTAGGAATTTTTCCTCATAGTCTCTATAGTACTGCACCATGAAGATAGGAGGCGAGGTAGAAAATCTCCTCTCCATGGGTCCAGCTTTAAAAGGAGGTGTTCAGTGGGCCCTCTCACAAGTGTGTAGAGGGGAGAGGAGAGTGTAGGCAGCTCCTGGGCCTAAGCCCTGAGGATCCCACTATGATCCTCTCTCTCTTGCCTCTGAGTAGACTGAGATAGGTGCTACAAACTGGAGAGCTCACAGCTGTGAAGTGGTGCGGGTGTCTTCTCTGCTTCCTGCATTGTCCTACTTGTGAGTAGGATGGAGAGGTGAGCAGGCCACACTTTGGACTGCAGAAGCCTGCATGTCTACCAAGCAGGGCAGACTCCCCAGGTTCAGAAGTCTATTGGTAAAGATGGGCATGGACTGCATTTTTGTGGTTCGGTTCGTGGTTTATGGCTGAACCATGAACGCATATGAACCAGGAGGTTGGTTCATGAACTGACCTGGTTTGTATCGGTTTGTGGGCCATTTCAAGTTTAAACCCCTGCTTTCTGCTCCCCAATTTTTTTTTTGCGGGGAACAGAAAGTAGGGGTTTAAATGGCTCCAAGCCATTTAAACTCCTGTTTTCTGCTCTTCACAAACCACCATGAACTACATCAAAATTGATAAAATTGATAAAAGTTCATGGCAGTTCTTCAGTTCTCAAACATCTCAAACTGACCTGATTTGTATCGGTTTGTGGGCCATTTCAAGTTTAAACCCCTGCTTTCTGCTCCCCAATTTTTTTGTGTGGGGAACAGAAAGCAGGGGTTTAAATGGCTCCAAGCCATTTAAACTTCTGTTTTCTGCTCTTCACAAACCACCATGAACTGCATCAAAATTGATAAAACTGATAAAAGTTCATGGCGGTTCTTCAGTTCTCAAACATCGCTTTTCCAACAACAAACCAGTGGGGTATGATGCCATAGAGACCGCCTTCCAAAGCAGCGATTTTCTCCAGGAGAACTGATCTCTGTCTGAAGGTCAGTTGAAATTCCAGATCTCCAGCCACCACCTGGAGGTTGGCAACCCTGTTGCCAACAGGCTGCAAGCCAGTTTCCCCAGTGGGAGCAAATTGCATTTACTTAGGGGTAACTACAGGATAGACATATGACGCATGTGGGAAAACTTAAATCCTCTTTTCTGCATAGCTCGGTTCACAAGTTACACTGGATGCATGTACAATCTCTGTACAGTATACACTTGACTGTTCTTTGTTTGTGCATTCCCTGGACAGTGTTTACTTGATTTTTCTTTATATGCATGTTGAGTCAACTCATAAACAACCCCCGCATTTATCTAGATACCCGTCCCTAGTTTCATTCCCAGTAATGGGAACGCTTGTTGGCTCTTTTGCACAAACAGGCATACGCATGGGCAGGCAGAATGTGCAAGGGTTCAGTGTAACATGCGTACAGGGCTCACTCATGCCACCGGCCAATTCTGAGGGGTCCCCGTATGCCTGAGAATTGAGTTTCAACATGGAATTCACACCACGCTTCTGGTTTGACAGGTCCTGGGGAAGACACAGGATTGTGAGGCTTCTGGGTTAACACTATCAGACCAGACCTTTGATTGAAAGCAAAGTTCTTTTATTTCTAATAATGGACTCAGGTTCTCGATGTTTGTTAGAGATATAGGAAAAGAAATAACATGGGTTAATATACCTTCAGGCAAATGTGCATAAACAGAAAGAGCCAATCAGAATGAATACAGAAAAGCGGGGGGAAATGGCAACCGTTGGTTCTCATCAAAAGGTGGGAAAGTTATAAAAATTCCCTTCTTGCCCTGAGTGACCCAGATATGCAAACTCCAGGCTAAACATTTGGTCAGCAACAATTAAACAGTCTCCAAGGTTGCAATAACTTTGATAAAATACTTCAAGCCTGAAAGGCGAGGAGGAGTGGACAGGATGAGATAGCTCCGGTTGTTTATGTGACGACCAAGAATGTGGCAGGCCATCCTCCCGGGAAGAAAGTAACATTAAGCAGGACAGCTATATCTACTTCAAGGCAAGCAATAAAACAATTGGTTACAGTGTGGCACAAAGAAACAGAAAGTAACAGCAGGACAACCATTCTATTGTCAGATTCTGACAAGGAGCCATGTCGTAAGTCATTGTGGCCCCTCCTCCTTGCTTCCTAACAATACAATAAGTTGGCCAGTCTCCAGGTGGGGCCTAGAGATTTCCCAGAATTACAACTGGTCTCCGGACTGCAGAGATCAGTTCCCCTGGAGAAAATGGCTGCTTTGGAGGGTGGCATCTATGACATTGTACCCCTCTGAGGTCCCTTCCCTCCCCAAACCCTGCCCTGCCCAGGCTCCATCCCCAAAATCTCCACAAATTTCCCAAACCAGTGTTGGCAACCCTAGTGTATTCACAAAGCAGTACCATCACTTGTTTTGTAATACTAGCAGCGGGATCCAACCATCTTTTCTTCTAGTTAAGAAGGGACTGCCAAAAAGACTTGTGATCATGCTGGGGATTCTGGGACTGGCATGGCCAAATGCCAAATGGGTAGAAGGTGGTAATAAGGAGAGGAACTAACTAAGAGTGAGCAAAAAATCTGGACAGATCCAACCCTAGATGTTGTGGGAGAGAGAATGAGGCAGGGCTATAGCGCTTCCGGTGGCCAAGACATGTAACTGCAGCCTGAGAAATCCCTGACAAACAAATTTGATGATGGCCTGGTAAAATAAGAGAATTTGTTTTAAGCCCAAATATCATGACCAAAGGAAAAGCCTGTGAATTTGCAAAACTGGAATGAAAAATGGATAAACCGCTCATCCATACTGAAGATTAATACCTGTAACTGTATATGGCAGATATAAATAGAAACTCCCCGCAAAAATGAAGGGGGCATGTGAGAACTCACTTTAAAGGTTCGCTATCACTGGAGCACACAGCATCCCTGGCACAAGACAAGAGTATGCTGTTTATCAGCACAAAAAAGAAATAATTTATAACTTGATCCATGGGGGGAAGAGAAAGGGAAATGAAGAATTTTTTTAAAAAAAACCAGCGGGGGAAAAAACATGCGAAAAATACATCGAAAGAAAGAAAGACGGGAGGGGAGGGGAGGGGAGGGGGAATTGCCAATATGTTTGTGTGAATGAAAGATAGTGTGGGGGGGGTGAATGAAAAGGTTGAAGTCAGAAGCAGAGAGAGATACTGACACCAAATCTCTGTAAAGCGTTCCAAATTCTCCAGCTGCCCCGCTTTTAATTTGCTACCATTCTAATTAAAATGCAAATTAAATTTATAATTAGCATCAGCGCTTTCTAAAGGAACCTTCCTTGCGCACTGCGCCGGCATATGGGAGGCTGGTATGGCGGAAAGTTTAGTCAAAACAGAAGGAGATGCACTAACGTGTGAGTTTAAAAAATGGGAACACACACACACACACAAACACACACACGCACACACTCTTGTGCATATGCATTTGCTACAAAGTCTTGGGCTGGAGGGAAGAGATCAAGGAGGCAGAAATGGGACAAGGAAAGGCGCTGGGGTTGAAGGGACGGGGGGCATGTAAGGGGGGGGGTGTCCCCATGTAACAAAGAGACTGTCAAATCAGAGGAGACAGTTGAGGAGTTACTTTGTGTCCCATCGACTGTCAAGGGTCACGTTGCGTGTCACCGCTGTTGTATAGAGGATGCTGAGCAGGCAAAGCAGGGGTCACGGCGACTAATAGCAAAGCCCTCCGTCCAAAATTAACCGCCACTTGCTCTGGGATAATACATTTTAAAAATGGATGGGAAACTCAGTGCTGGAAAACACTTCTCCTGCTTGCTGCATGGGGAAGCTTGCTATAAAGGTGGACGCGCTCTCTTGGACAGGATGACTCACTTAAAAGGGGGAGGGGTCAGCAAAGGGGGAAAGCAAAGGGCATGATCCAACCAAAGCAGAGCGGTTTTCAGTCCCACTGATTTCACAAGCTTAGCAGCGCCTTCCTAAGCGGTTACAGCCTTCCTTCAATGGAAGGGTGTCACTCCACGGCCCAGGCTAGACTGATCTTGTCAGATCTTGGAATGACGCCTGGTAAGTACTTAGATGGGAGAACTCTAAGGGAGTCAAGAGTTGTTATGCAGAGGAAGGCAATGGCAAAACAACCTCTGAACATCTCTTGACTTCAAAACCCCCGTGGGTTTATCGTAAATCGACGGCAACTTGACAGCACTTCCCACTGTGACTCAGTGACAGAGCAACCATTTGGCATACAGAAGGCCCCGGTTTCTGTCCCCGGAATCTCTAGTTAAAAGGATCCAGTAGTCCAGGGCTCGGGAGCTGCATGTGGCTCTTTCACACATATTGTGTGGCTCCTGGCAGTGCGTCTGGGGAAGCTAAATGTCAATAGCAAACAAATATCACTGAAGAAATAAATATCATTAGCAATATCAGCTTTTACTGCTTTTGTTATTATTTTTGGCAGTCTCATTTAATGTTCATAAAAAGCAACTTTGCATATTTCCCAATAAGAACATGTAATAGATGTTCCTGCCTTGTGGCTCTCAAACAGCTGGCATTTATTCTATGTGGCTCTTGTGTCAACCAAGTCAACCAAGTTTGACCTTGAGGGCCAATGATCTGATTCAGTACAAGTCAACTTCATCTGTGGATGTGTTTATCACCATTTAGTATTGTATAGGGATGGGAACGAACCGGAAGGAACCTCACCCACTTTGCAAGCCAGTTCGGGAACTTAAACTTTAAACTTTCCCTTTAAAGAGATCCACTTCCACGCAGCGCCCACTGTCAATACCCATTTAAAGAGAACATCCCCTTTAAACAAGTTTCGCAAGTGGATGCCGTGCGGGAGTGGAAGCCGAGCAGTGAATTTGTGGCTTGGCCTCCACTCCTGCAGAGTGCCCGCTGTCAGAACCCATTTAAAGGGAACTTTCCCTTTAAATGGGTTTTGAGTCAGAAGCTGAGGACAGACTGGCATTTTGGCGCGATATAGGTCCGCTTTGCAAGCGGATGAAGAGAGGCGTTGCCGTGCCGCACTCACCTGGGCCTGAAGCGCTTTCATCCTGCGTTAAACAGATACCTGGTGAAACCGGTGTAAAGCGGTCTGGGTGCACGTTCATCCCACTTCATAGCAGTGAGGATGCAAATAAGCCGCACATCAAGCGGCGCCGGTAATGTAAACCTGCTGATCCGGCTGCTGCGCCCATGCGCATATGCGCATCTTGGCAAAATAGACCAAAGCCACAGGCCACTGCCGTGCCGCCACCAGGAGCCACCCCGCAGTGTGAACGCGCTGTTCTGCCTCTTCCCTGGAATGCTCCTGCTTCAGTCTGCCCGGTGGGAACGGCAAGCCCCGGGACAATTTGGCCCAGGTCTTTTTGCCCCTCTGTCCTTGGCCAGAGACTGCCCAGGAGTGGAGGCCAAGCAGAGAACTTCCATTCAGCACCCGTTTGCAAAATCCATTTCAAGAGAATTATTGGAAGTGTGTGTGGGGGGGGGGGAGTGAGAGGGGTGGCTGAAATGACTTGCATCGATTTCAGCCTGTCAGAGTGAAATAGATGCAAGCCATTTCAGCCATCCCGCTTGCTTCCGCCCCCCCCCCCCACTTCCCACCGTGAACTACAAACCCCATGAACCTCCAAAACCACATTGACAGGCCTGGTTCGTGATGGATTTAGGTTCGTAATTCGGTTTATTCCCATCCCTAGTATTGTATAGTAAATCTCTCTCATTGGAATGAATGGGATATCCAAGCGGTTGGTCTGAACTGAATCGCTTTCACCAGTGAGGAAAAACTGGGCTACCTGAGGCGCCTTCTTCACACATCATGCTTTTAAGATATGTCCCTAGCATATACAGATCAGAAAATATAAAACCGGCGGGGTTACCAGTCCAGGTAGCATACGGGTACGTTTGCTGGATCTGCCCTCCCTGGGAAACCAGCCTTTGGCTTGGGATAATGGGTGGTATGAAACATTTTGTGAGGCATCTTTAACCTCTGCAGAGTAAATCAAAATAGAACCTGAGCACACGTTTGAACATACGAAACTGCCTTCTCCTGAGACAGACTTTTGGTCTATCGAGACCAGTAT
Source organism: Lepidodactylus listeri (assembly GCA_029233225.1). Lineage (NCBI taxonomy): Eukaryota > Metazoa > Chordata > Lepidosauria > Squamata > Gekkonidae > Lepidodactylus > Lepidodactylus listeri. The sequence continues at coordinate 10,791,204 of JARCFY010000021.1, forward strand.
TTTTAAAATATATTCAGGGGTCCGTTGGAGCGGGAGCGCACAGGAGCACAGCTCCAGGAGTGAGGAGCCCAGGGGGCGGGCACAGGACCAAGCCCCGCCCCCTCCTCGGCTTCCCCGAGCTGTGCAGAGGCGCAGCGCCCCGGGGAAAGCCCTGCTAGGGTCTTTATTGTTTTTAATGTTTTGTTTTAATATTGATAATTTTATCATACTTCCTTTTATGACTGTGTGCTGCTTTTCCAGAGACTTGCTCAAGGTGGCATCTAAATTTTCTAAGTATACCATTTTTTATCTGGGCACATGGCACATAAATACTGGAGAAATTTCACCAACCCTTTAGCAGTTTCCACCTTATCAGTTTGGTGTAGTGGTCAGGAGTTGGCCTCTAATCTGGGAGAACCGGGTTTGATTCCCCACTCCTCCACATGCAGCTGCTGGTGTGACCTTGGGCCAGTCACAAGTTCTCTCAGAGCTGTTCTCTCATGAGCAGTTCTCAAAAGACCGCTCTCAGCCCCACCTACCTCACAGGGTGTCTTGTTGTGGGGAGGGGAAGGGAAAGGGATGGGTGGTGCACATGTCCTGGGTATCTCAAGTCTACTTGAAACCTGGTGGTTTCAAGGGAGCAGGAAGAGAATGAGGGTGTGTTCTTTACGCTTATTTTTATTGCACAAAGTATTGGATGGGGAAGGGAATGGAGGAAGAGCAGGTCAGTTTCACTCACCTGTGGAGTGGAGCCTGAGGGGTGGGCGTTGCCTTCTGACCCACTTCCGTATGTTAGGGTGTGTGGCATATGCAAATGAGTTATGCTAATGAGTTATGCTAATGAGCTCCTGCACCTCTTTTTCTATGAAATGACCCCTGAATATATTTGTGTGTGGGTGCGTGCGTGTGCATGCGTGTGTGCTTGCCTGGAAATCATGGCTGACTTGGGCAACCTTTACAGGGGGCTTGGACGTTTTTCAGAAGGTTGGCTTGATTAGCCTGCGTCTGCATCCCACCTCTGGTACTCCTTGGAGGTCACCCTTCCAAGTCCTTGCCAGAGTTAGCTCTGCTTAGCTTCCACAGTCTGATGAGATCAGGTTTGCCTGGGCTATCCTGGTCAGTTATTGTCTCCTCTGACTGGCAGCAGCTCTCCAGGTCTCAAGTGGAGGTCCTTCACATTATTTACAACTGGATCCTTTTAACTGGGGATTGAATCTGGGTCCTTCTGCATAAAAAGCAGAGGCTCTTCCACGAGGCCAAAGCCTCCTCTTAAATGGTTCTGAGTCATATAAGTGATCTATTATGGTCAATACTGTCTACTCTGACCAGCAGGAGTTCTCCAAGGTCTCAGGTGGAGGCCTTTCATATCACCCAATCCTTTTATCTAGAAATGCTAGGGGTCAAACATGGGACCTCCTTCTGGGAAAGCAGATGTTCCTGTCACCGAGCCACATCTCCTTCCTAACTGAAGCCAGTTTGGTGTAGTGGTTAAGTGCGCGGACTCTAATCTGGGAGAACCGGGTTCGATTCCCCACTCCTCCACTTGCACCTGCTGGATGACCTGGGGCAAGCCGTAGTTCTGGCACAGCTGTTCTCTCAAGGACAGTTGTCTCAGAGCTCTCTCAGCCCCACCTACCTCACAGGGTATCTGTTGTGGGGAGGGGAAGGGAAAGGAGTTTGTAAGCCGCCCTGAGACTCCAAGTGAGTGAAGGGCGGGATATAAATCCAATCTCTTCTCTCTCTTCTTCTTCTCTTCTACTGAGTCAGATGGTCAGTTTAGCAATGCCAGCGGCTGTCCAGAGCATCAGGCAGAGGTTTTTCACATCACTTACTACCTGGTCCCCTTTTAACTAGAGATGCTGGGGGATGAACATGGAACCTTCTGCATGCCAAGCAGGTGTTCTACCACTGAGCCATGGACCCTCCCCTATTTAAAAGAGAATCTCATATGAACATGCATTCCAGAAAACAAGAAGCAGAAGTGGGAGAGAAATATTTGGCGCACAGAGGAGGAACATGTTAAGAATCATGGTGTTCCCCCCCCCCCCAAAGATATGGTGTATGTGTGCACATGTGTGTGTGCATATATCTGCATTATGATAACAGCCTGCAAATGTTTGCAGGGAAGCAAATATCCAAGCATCAGGTGTTAGGGCCTGTGGGTACATGCCTTTCAATATGCAAACGAGTATCTTTTTTTTTTAACCAGCTCTGCCCAATTGGTCTGTAGGAAAGTCATCATGTGACCGGCTCGATTGAGGGTGATAATATGCAGCCGCTTGCCTTTGATTGACTAATCGTTCACCAGCGAGTAAATTTGCCATCCAGCTTTTTTGTTTATTTATTTATTTTCTTAAGTGCAGATTAAAAAAAAAAAAAAATCCCCGGCCTTCTTCAGAGCGGCACTGTCTCGCGAGCCAAAAAGGAAGGCAAACTAAGCGAATCTGATAAACGATTCGGTACAAAGTCCTGCTTCATCTTTATCAAGAATGCGCCATGGGCACCCGTGTATTGCCATTGTGACTGCATATTAAACAGCCAATGTGGCTGTATTTTTTAAAAAAAAAGCTTGATAAGACTCCCTTTGGACAAAATTGTCTTCATTGTATTTTTTTTTTTAAAACGAGGGGAGTCTTTTATGAGTTCTAGTGGGAGAGGGGTTCTAGAAAATACCTGTGATCATCGAGGGATGTCATCTCTTTTTACTTCCTACGGAGGAACAGGGCTGCAGACTGAGAGCTTTTAATATTCCAGGGATTCCGTTTTATCTATTAACGGGGGGCTCTCCATCAGATATTTCAAAATTTGAATTGTAACGGGGACAAATATTTCGCCGCCGTGTGTTAAGCTGTTATTAAACCGTGATGGAAAATGGGAGTGTAGGCATAGTTTTTTTTTCCCAGAAGTCAAAAAGTCAATTAAAAAGCGATAAGCCTGCAATATCACCATTGTCAAGCACCATTAAAAATTCTTCCCACGTGTTGTGCGGGATGGTTTCGTTATCATGGGCACAGAGGAGACGAGGAAGTGTGTGCGGAACCAGCTGTAGCTCCCTAGTTTATTAATAAAATTCTGATTTATTTTTTAGGCTGAAATGGAAATCCACTTTATTTGTAGAAGTGTGGGATCTTCCTGCTCCCCAGTGCAAATTAGTTTGGCATAAACTAAACTCCTAAGTCGATGACCCCCCATGCATTTTACCTGTATTATTTAGATAAAGAAATAGGTGGCATAGTAGAATTGCATCTAATATCTCCTCATCATGCAAGTAGGCCTCCCGTTTACCCATCCAGAGCAGAGAATTACCAGCCTTCAGCAATAGTTTCTGAACCCCAAGGAACTGAGGAGAAAAAAAATGGCCTCTACACAGTGACAGTCTAGGAATTTCCCCTAATCTCTATGGTAAAGACCTTCGAGACTATGGGAGGTCGCTCAGAAATGTCAGGACATTCTCCCCAATCTCCCAGCTTTTGCTGAGGCAGTGTTGGGATCTGTGCATGCAAGTAGCACTCAGTGAATTGGAGCCAGGACAGGGAAAAGCTGAATGTGATGATGATGTCTGTTAATTTTTCTAAACGTTGACCGCCAAGGTGCTTGGTGAGGGGATACAGTAGCAGGCACGAGTCCCTGGGACCATTTATTTTGGGGCTTGATTTCCATGGAAAGTAAAGCCATCTTGAATAATCTAAAGCGTTTTATTTATTAGAATATTTATCTCTCACCTTTCCCTTGTGGCTCAAGATGGCTTACAGTCCCAAGAATAAAAACATACGAAACACCTCCTTTTCCCAGCAATATTGTCTGCAGTTTAAAACCTCATTAAATGCCCACACAAATAAAATGCCCTAATGACATCTCCTTTTTTTAAAAAAATGTACAAATGGTGTCCTTTCTCCTCCACAAGGTGGGAACAGCTCCAGCAAAGGACTGGGCTTCAGTAGATGCTAAGTAGGCTTCCTGTAGTAAGGGAAGAGCTGGAAGGTTTCAACTACAGATGGAGTGAGCAGGTGTTTAGGGAAAGGTGGCCCTTCAGATATGTGGGTTCGAGGGCATGAAGCCCTGACCTGTATGACCTGGGCTAGCTAGAATTAGTCAGACCGTGGAAATGAAGCAGGGTTGGCCCTGGCTAGTACTTGATCCGAGAGCATCCAGGAAGTCCTCAATTGCTACATGGAGGCGGGCAATGGCAAGCCATATGCTTGCCAGACCCCCGGTCTGGCCAGGTGATCCCCTAAACTTTGGGGCTCCAATCCGTCACCAGCCAGCTTGCTGACAGGAGAGGCCCCACCCCCGAAGAGGCCTGTCATGTGTCAATGTTGCCAGTGTGATGATATCACACGGAAGTGATGTCATCACACTCAGGATGTTTTGTGTCGATGCTCTAGCATTTTGGCCAGAAACTCTATGGTTGCACACAGTGACATCACCCTGCCCACCACATCCCTGAGTGGCTCCCCCCCCCCCCCCAGTACCAGGACAATAGGACCTGGGCATCCTAGCAAACCACCTCTATCCATCTCTTGCCTTGAAAACCCTAGAGGGCCATTATGCGTCGGCTTCATCTTGGTGGCCCTTTCATGAAGAGACAACTTGCATTAATTCCTAACTCGTCAGGTCTTCAGGTGATTTTATATGTGGTGATATTATAATATTTCAGCACTTGGGGTCCAGGGTAGCGTTGAATCCATACTTGGATTCACTTCCTGATTCCCCAAGAACTGTATTGGAAGAGCTGAAGGACTGGAAAGTGAAGTCTATACGCCCGTGGGGTTTAGTGAGTGCCAGTTTAGAACTTGAGAGTTCCAGGTTCAAATCCCCCAATTCCACTATGAAGCTTGTTGGGTGACTTTGGGTCAGCTATCCCCTCTCAACCTAACCTACATCCTGTCGTCACAGTGTTGTGAGAACAAAATGGGGGAGGCGACCCCCTAAGTATCCTATCTTGAACTTCTTGGAGGATGAACAGGTGTAGTAGTCGTAGTAGTCAGGGGTAATTTCATAGAAAAAGAGGAGCTCATTAGCATAACTCATTAGCATAACTTATTTGCATATGCTACACCCCCTGACATCACCGGAAGTATGTCAGAAGGCAAGAAAGAAAGAAGAGAGAGAGAGAGAGAGAAAGAATTTAATGATTTTAATGGATTTATCGTTCATTCATAAATGTATTTATTGACATGATGTACATCACCCTGAGCCCTATATAGGGGAGGGTGCTCTAAAAATCAGATTAGATAGATAGATAGATAGATAGATAGATAGATAGATAGATAGATGTGCTCAAAAGCCCATTGAATCTGACTCTAGGGGGCAGTGGTCATCTCCGTTTTCAAGCTGCAGAGCCAGTGCTGTCCGAAGACTTCTCCCTGGTCATGTGGCTGGCATGACTAGATGCTGAGGCACATGGTACCCTGTTTACCTTCCCACCGAAGCGATACCTATTTATTGACTTGCAATTTCTTGCTTTTGAACTGCCAGGTTGGCAGGCGCTGGGACCAGAGACGGGCGCTCACTCCGTCACGTGGCACTCGGGTCTCGAACTGCTGAACTACCAATCTTTCGGTCTGCAGTTCAGTGTCTTAACCTCTGAGCCACCACGGCTCTGCAGAGAGAAAGAAAGAAAGAAAGAAAGAAAGAAAGAAAGAAAGAAAGAAAGAAAGAAAGAAAGAAAGAAAGAAAGAAAGAAAGAAAGAGCTGGCAGAGAGAGGACCGCTACTAATCCAGGCCTCAGAAATACCACTGTTCTGGGAGGATAGCTTCAGTGGTGGCTGAAGCCTTCAGAAGGCTGGTCGGAGGAACAAGGACCTTTCCAGGGGACGGGGTCATTTTGCTGCAGCCATGACACAAGCAGGCATTCCCCTGCAAGGGGTGGGGGGCTGGCACCAATTCCCGGAGCTGCACTCCCCTGAGCTCCTGCTCGAAATGACCCCTGGTAGTAGTTGTAGTTTGTTGTTGGTGGTGGTTTTGTTGTTGGTGGTGGTGGTTTTGTTGTTGCTGTTGGTGATAATAATAAAATAAATAAATAATACAATGCTATGCAGAATGCCTTCCTCTGTGGAACAGACGGAGGGGAAAAGCCACAATCCTGAATGGGAGGAGAAGGAGTGACAGTATCAAACTTCTTCGTGGGAAATGTGGAAGCAGATTGCAGTGGTCATCGGAGCACCCTCCTCGTGGTATAACTGACAAATGTCACATGATAGTTTCATCTTCAGGGTCAACGCCAAGGAGAGGCATGTAGATCCACAGGCCAGATCCTGCACATCCATTCCACCAACAGATGCCCTTTCCTCTTATGAAAGGAACCTTTCCCTGATATAAATCTTGTGCACCAGGGGCCGACTTCGTCCGTCTGAGGAGAACTCCTCCATTATTTGGACACGTCCATGGAAGCAGGATCCGACTATGTAAACAGATATTGCCTCACATCCCAACTCTACCACGGAAACTTTCTGCATGACCTTCACAATGGAACCCACTTCACAAAGCTGTTGTGAGGCTAAAATGGAGGGGAACAACATAAGCCACTCTGAATTCTCATTGGGGAGAGAAGTGGGGTATCAATCAATCAATCAATCAATCAATTAATCAATGTCTCTCTCCTTTATGTTAAGTAGTAGTTCAGGGCAGGCCCATAGTTCCAGTGGGGCATTTCAGGGCCTAGCCCCCCAACCTATTGCCAAGGCCCCTCAACTTCCCATCCAGCCCAGCCCCCCCCCCCAACTCCATTTTTAAATTTTATTTGTGGTGCTCCCTTGGGGGGGTGTGGGGGTGTCCGTTTATTTAACCCCCCACCCCAAATTTAAAAATCCTGGCTACGGACTGGGTTCAGGGGTTCCCAATGGGATCAGTTCCCTTACATAGAGGGTGGAAGGAGTTGACCCTTTAACAAGCAGCCCCCCACAAAGCAAGCTGTGTGTTCCTCCCCATGGAAACACAGCAACTTAGGAATGGGTTCGGCCACTTGGGAAAGCACTGGAGATTTCTTCTTCAGCGGGAGTGAACTGGCCCTTTAGTTTACCGGGAATGTTCTTGGTGGACCACTGGCGGCTGAGCACAAGCCATGCTTAGGCTTGGCGGACACTGGCAGTGCCAGAGGGACCACTCAACTCATGTTGAAGTTAGAACAATGAGCAAAGACTCACCTGCTGCCTCCTCCTTTGGCTCGGTCTGAGCTCAACAGTCCCTGTGACACCGCCAGTATAGTCTGGGTTCTTGTTAGGAGGTGCTTGTTAAAGGGAAGTGCTTGTTAAAGAGTTAGCCCCCTCACCAATTGGTATCACACAGACTGATACTAGATGAATGGCTTTGTGTGATGTCTGAACTGAGCGAGACTGTGTACTTCTGGAAAGCAGATCCTGGGTATCCTTAAACCTCACTGTCTAAGGAGGGGAATATACCAATAGCACATCAAACATGCTAGGTTCAGAAATGCATACCAAGGGAACAACACAAATGCTTAGGATTGGGTTGTAATGGCCAAAATGTACCATCAGCAGAATCAAGAGGGGTTTTTTTGGGGGGGGGGGGGGTTCCATGTTTTAATGTTCCCCCTGTGAAAAGGAAACCCCTCTATATATGGAGACTATGCGGGATACATTTCTGAAACACATGACCAGAAGTTCTAGTGACAGTGGTGGAAAGTGCCATCGAGTCACAGCTGACTCATGGTGACCCTGTAGGGTTTTGAACAGAAGAGATGAACAGAGGGGGGTTGCCATTGTCTGCATCTTCTGCACTGCAGTCCTTCACTGGTCTCCCATCCAGGCACTAACCAGAGCTGACTCTACTTAGAGCCAGTCCTCCTCCTCCTCCTCCTCCTCCTCCACCAGAACTGCTGGTCATGCATTTCAGAAATGTATCCCACATGGTCTCCTTTTCAGACGGGGGACACTGAAACATGGGCTGAGGACAGACTGGGCTTCTGGAGCGCCCTGCCTCCGCTTTAGAAGCGGAGGCAGAGAGGGTGTCCAGACAGCCGCAGCTGTCCCCCGTCGCCGGCGCGGACTCACCCGTCCGCGAGGCGCCGAAATGCCGCTTCAGCCGGAAACGCCTAGAAACTGGTCCCCAGGCATCTCCGCGTGCGTCCCCAGTGCTTCCAGTGGGTGTTAACGTGCCAAAGGCGCATCGCACACGCTGCCGGAAGTCTGTACAGTGGCCGCAGCTGCACATAGCCGCGGCTCGCCCAGGCAGCCGGCAGCCGCGCTCCGCCACCCCTCACAACCAGTGTGAACAGGGCAGCCTGGGCAGCTTTTTCTGCGGGGCTTTTGGCCCCGCAGCTGTGCCGGGACAGATCTCCAGTCTGTCCTCGGCCATGGACCCCCTCCAAACCACATGACTCTGCTGATTACAACCCAACCCTAAGCATCAATTTGATTCCTTTAAGTCATGAATCCAAAGCCTTCCTCGGGCCCAAATTCTTCTGTACTTCCAGTTTTCTTTTGTTCAGACGATACTTCTCCCACTGTTCCTTGACAATGAGTGATGCTCCCCAACCCTGACCTTTCGGCCATTACAACCCAATCCTAAGCCTTTGCACTGTTGCCTTAGTATGTGTTTCTGAGCCTACCACGCTCATTGTAAAAGTAACGTCAGAGAGAGAGCCTTTCAGTATGCGTCCTGCACGGAAAATGTGAATACACAGTTATGTGGAGAACTCAGAAATTCTTCAAAGCTTCAAGCTAAGAAGGAGGTCACTGCTGCAGAGACCTTTCCCAACTAGCTGAATAGTTCGTGGGTTTCCTGGTAGGGCTGAAGCAATTCAAGATCCTCCTTTTTTTTTTCCAATTTAGATCTCGAAAAAAAATAATTGAATACCAATTGTTTGCCATCCCCAGTGAATTAAATACCCTAGGTTTCATATGGGAAACAGTAAACTCTTCTGTGCATCATACAAAGGGCAGATATGCGAGGGGGATCCTGACATAAAAGGGAGTGCTTTGTGTAATTTCTGAATGTCATTTCTTCTTCTTCTTTTTTTTATCTCATTCAGTAAATGAAGTCACCTTTGTTGGGGGTTTCATGAACCGCTGGCTAATCAAAATTATTATGCTGCCACCTGTTGTCTGTTAATTATTCTGAGAAGATACTCATAAATCATAACCCTGGACAATAAATCAAACTGTCAGGACCCAGGTCAGAGGTCGCACATGGAAAGTTATAGGTCACCAAGAGGGTGTGAAAGAGCAGGTCTGGGGAGCATCACTCATTGTCATGGAACGTTGAGAAAAGTGTCATCAGAACAAAAGGAAAACTGAAGTACAGAAGAATTTGGGCCCGAGGAAGGCTTTGGATTCATGACTTAAAGGAATCAAATTGACATGTCATTACACTCATGCTCTGACTGCCAGCAAGATTGTCTGGCAAGGCGTACCACTCCAATCCTTTTTGTCTTGTCTGATCTTCGTTTTGAGTCAAGGAAGGTCCCTTTTGAATGTGCTTTTTTTTAAAAAAAAGAAATAATAATGCAGATATCGGTGATCCTGCTGGTTAGTGGATTTCTATCCTCTGTGCATTTCAAACCATCCTTTTTATTTAGCTGTATCCAGACTTCTCAGAAGTATTGAAAGTTTGAGAAGAAAAACTGAAGAATTTTTGGAAAAGATCTTCAGAAGATCCATAGTCCAGTTCTTTTTGCTTGCCTCAAAATGTCTCAGCTATTTCTCTTGAGCATGAAACCTCCAAATTACCTCAGGTTTTGCTTCTAAAGGGGGATCAAGTAGGAATTTCACTCTTTGTTCTTACCCATTTCTTCCACTATGCGGATGTTTCTTCATTTAAAGCTGTGGTAACAAGGGCTGAGGACAGACTGGCAATGTAAAGCGGGACAGCCCCGCATTGGAAGTGGAAGAAGGGAGCACGTTCAGACATGCACATTTCTCCGTCGGCTCCGTTTCGCACTTACCCGTCTCCCACTCGCTTTCCATCCGCTTTAACAGGACACCGGGAGAAACCGGTGTCCAGGGGCCGTCTTGCGCTTGCCTCCCGCTTCCAGGCAGTGTGAACCAGAAGAAGGCGGGAGGCAAGCGGAGGCAGCAGTGTGAACGCGGCGTTTTGCCGGTTTGCGCATGTGCGCATGTGCACACATGCGTACATGTGCAAATTGTCGAAACAGCCCTACCACGAGCTGCGGAGGCCGGCCCACGTGGGGCCACTCCGCAGCAGTCTGAACGCTCCGTATCGGCACCGTTGCACAATACACCGGCCGGTGTGAACGGCCAGCCCCGGGGAGTTTCCCCCCCGCAGCAGTTTCCTCCGCATTCATCTCGCTCCAGATTGCCAGTCTGTCCTCAGCCAGGCTCATCACACTCATGGAATTGTGGTAAGCGGTTCCTCACTTAGGAACAACACAGATTCTTCGAGAAAAGGCTATAAGTACAGTGTGGCCCTCCCATATAGGCGTGAATGAAAGCCATTCCTTTATATAACAACATGATAAAGTGGTGCATTCTGGAACAACATTGAGTTGGGAGCTAAACCTGTGTCTAGTGTGAGCATGAGGACAGCCTTACTAACACTGCAGTGGTCCATCGTCTGTTTCCCACAATGACCAACCACATAGGTCCATGAGGAGGCCCACAAGGGACAAAGCTTCTCCTTTGTTGCCTTTGGTAACAGGTAGAAAATTAACAAAAGGCCAGAAACCCGTGAATATAATAACGAAAAATTTATTTTAAAAAAATACTTTGTGAACCCTTAACAAATGTTATGAATGAAGAATCTCTATATCTAATTCCCAAGTGCCCCCCCGCGTGCGGATACTTAAATCCGTGCGGGGGGGGGCACTTGGAGGGCAGAGGGGGGGTTCTGCAGGTGGGGGGTAACCCCCCCGCTTGCAGAAAAATCCCAAAACTTAAATTTTTTTTTCGGGGGATAGTTAAATCCCCCGAAAAGTTAAAGCGCTCTCTGCGCACGCGCAGAAAACGCTTTAGCTGTGGGGGGGTTGGCGCGCGGCGGGCCTCGCCGCCGCCGCCGTTGAAGAGGGCAGGGGGAGGGAGGGGAAGAAGCTCAGCATGCGGCGGGCCTTGCTGCCGCCGCAAGCCGCCATTGAAGAGGGCAGGGGGAGGGAGGGAAAGAGGCTCGGTGCCGATGGGGGGGGTGGCTGGAGGAGCGGCAGGGCTCGCCACCACCACTTGCCCTGGGGAGGGGGGTGGAGGAGAGCGAGGCTCGCCACCACTTGCCCCAGGGAGGGGGGGCCAGGAGGACTAGGGTACTCCCCCCCGCGAGTATCGCGGGTGCCCCATCTTGTATTATACTAAATGTCTCTGGTGTCAGTCCAGTTTTTGAAGACACCTCAACTTCGTAACAAAATTCCTATCCGAAAGCAGTCCTTCCCAGTGAAGCAATACAGTCCAATGCTGATGGAGCCAAAGCGATCCTGTTAATGGGGCACCAGTAGAAGCCCCATTTCCACAGTGTCTTCTTCAGGAATAGCATACTTAATCCATAATACATTCAATATCTCCACTTCTTAGCCTGGTCTGATAAAGCAGCTCCCAGATTTTCAAAGAACTCCATGCTGTTAATCTCCTCTTTTTGCTTTGTTACTTTTCGAGCAATAGGTAATCAAGGCAGGCTACCTCGGAACAGGGAGGTTCCATTGGTGTACTCATCTTCCATGAAATGGCTTCACGGCCTTGAGCAGGTTTCCACTGTCAGCTCTCGCCGTGCTATTGAATGCCACCAGATTCATTTAAAACCTTGTTGAACCATATCTGCATAGCTCCATTTCAGCTCCTTTCTCTTGAGCTACATCCACACGTGACTGAATATTGCACTATTGACAAGATATTACGCTATTGTTCCCAGCACTTCCTCAACTGAAAACACAAGATGCCAACCATACATAGATTTAATTAGTTCTTTTAAAAAGGCATGGTTGATATAGAGCAAAACCATCATTTATTTTTCATTATTTTGCTTCATTTATATCCTTTTCTATCCAGTAGGGACCCAGAGTGGTTAATGTCATTCTTCTCTGCTCCCTTTTATCCTCACTGCAACCCTGTGAGGAAGGTTAGGCACAGGGGTCCGTTGGAGCAGGAGCACACAGGAGCGCAGCTCCAGGAGTGAGGAGCCCAGGGGGCGGGCACATGACCAAGCCCTGCCCCCTCCTCAGCTTCCCCGAGCAGTGCAGAGGCGCAGCGCCCTCTTTTTCTATGAAATGACCCCTGGTTAGGCATAATAACAACAACAACAACACAACAAAAACAAAAACAAAGAACAAAGATGGTGATGATGATGGTGATGATTTTCTCTCCTTATATATAATTGAGTTTTCGGGTGGCAACGTTCCATGCGCTCCTTAACAAGTTGGCTGCCTGATCTGCCAATCAGAAGGTGTCCCTGTGCATTGGCTGCGTTGCCTGTATCCCAGCCACAGAAACAGTCCTCGGCAGAATTTCCCTCAGCCTACGCCAGCTCTCTCAGATGATAGAGACTTTGCTCTGCTGCTTCCTGGTCTGGCCTCAGCCTGCTGCCACTCCAGGTAGGTGCCGCTGCCGAGAGCCCTACCGGCAACCAGTGCCTGGTGGGTGGGTGGGAGACAGGAAGCCGTAGCACTTAGTGGCCAAGCCAGGAAGGGGGGGGGGGCTCTGCTGGGTTTCTCCGGCTTGCCCACTTCAGCAGCTGGGCCAGGGGAACCTCGGCGAAGCATTTAAATGCTTCCCTGCACCCTCCTGGCACTTTCCTGGCAGCTGAGCCAGGAAGGGTGGGGGGCCTCTGCTGGGCTTCTCCAGCTCACCCACTTCAGCAGCCGGGCTGGGGGAACACACCCCACACCCACACACCCCGCACCCACCCGGCTCTTTCCTGGTTCACCCGCTTTAGCAGGCCAATCCAGGTCCCTTCAGCGCCCAAGCTGGAGAAGCCTTGGGGAAGCATTTAAATACTTTGTCGCACCCTCTCGGGTCACGCACATCACAGTTTCGAGAGCCAGTTGTATTACGTCTACAATGGGCTTTGCTGCTAGTTATTATTAATTTGATTTATAAACCACCCTCCCCCAAAGGGTGTACACCACAATTAAAACATGCAATAAAGTAAGGTCTACCAGCAAGCTTCCATGGTAAAGTGGGGGTTCGAACCTGGGTCTCTTAGATGCTAGCCTGAGACTCTAACACAGGGGTCCCCAGCCTTTTTGAGCCTGTGAGCACCTTTGGAATTCCGATAGTGTCGTGGGTGCAACCTACACCCATGGTGACCGCAGGTTCCTTTCCGTCCCACACTGAGGATCCTTGTGCTGTGGTGGCAGCTGCTGCCAAAGCAACGTTTTGAAAATCTGCAGAGTCAATCAAATCTCCAGTGGCCAATCAGAAGCCTTGCTGGGCAAAATACTAGTCTGGCTCCACCTACTTTCTAAAAACACTCAGCGGGTGCTGTCAAAGTGTCAGTGGTGCCGTGGCTTTGACGGGCGTCACGTTGGGAGCCCTTGCTCTAATACAACGTGACACTGAGCTAGGGAGAAATTCAGAGCATTTCTAGGCGACAAGTCAAACCAGGAGGTGAATAACTGCTACAGCTAGGGATGCCAGCCTCCAGGTGGGACCCAGGGATCCACCGGGGTAACAGCTCATCTCCAGACTACAGAGATCAACTTCCCTGGAGAAAATGGATGCTTTGAAGGGGAAACTCTATGTCATGGTACCCCGCTGAGGTCCCTGCATCCCCAAATCTCCAGGAGTTTCCCAACCTCAATGTGGCAACCCTACCCCCCCCCCCCCAGGGTTGCCAAGTCTCTTCACCTTACCGGTGGGGGGGAGTCCTCTGCTGGCCGGGCGATGTCACCGGAAGTGACGCCATCACGTCGGGGGCGTTGCCAGGGCGACGCTCTGGCAATTGCCCCAAAACTCTATGGTATCATAGAGTTTTGGGGCGATTGCCAGAGCGTCGCCTTGGCAACACCCCTGACGTGATGGCGTCACTTCCGGTGACGTCGCCCGGCGCGGGGGAAGTCGTTCAGGCTGGACGACTTCAGGGGTGGAGTTTCCCCCACCGGCCGAATGCTGGCCGGCGGATCAGGAAACCCTGTAGCGGGGGATCCCCCGCCCCCCGGGCTGACTTGGCAGCTCTACCCCCCCCCCCATTCCCCCCCCCATCCCCATTCCATACCTGACAACCCTAGCTAAAGTGCAGCAGCTGCACAATAATCCACAGTGTATGGATGCATCCCTTGTCATACCTGTGTGGTGGAAAATCGGGATCTGGAGTTTATCTATATAAAGGGAAGACACTGTTACAATTTGCTGTAATCAGAAAAGGAAGATTTGTTCAAGGGGGGAGTGGAGAAAATTTTTTAAAAAGTATTCCAAAACGAAGTTTGTACTTTTTTTTTTTTCCCCATTTCGTCTTGATTGCGAGTCAATGAGGTGAAACATTTTGCATGTTTGCAAAATACGCTCTATTTTGGATGCCTTGGATTCTGCTGATTATATTCATTAGCTTAACAGTGAGTGAGGAGATTGTTTATGATGCATTAAAAAATGATTGACCTTAATTGCTTTTCTGTAAGAATGTGGAAGCTAAATTTCAGGGCGAGGCTGGGGAAAGAAGGCTGTGACCCTTGCACATGATTTAAAAAAAAAAAAAAAAGTATAAATGCATCTTCAAAACAAAGCCATTAAGCAAAACCCAACCCACCATGCCAAAATCCACTGAAGAGAGATAGTATTAACTTGAACCAGTGAGTAAACTGCCCAGTCAAAGTTAGTTTGTGTTCATTTAATGTTCATGGCATCCATACTTATATCCATAGGCGTCAACTGCGGGGGGGCTCAGGCCACCCCTGAAATTTTCCAGCGGGGACTGAACCCCCCCGGCGAAACAGGGCGCCCACTGAAACAGGGCAAAACAGCTCGCCCGCCGGCCCACTTGCCGCCACCGCCCTCCTGCTGGCTGCTGCCGCACTTCCCCACAACCAACTCCCCCCCTCCCGGGGCCATCTGGGCGACTGCTGGAGTGACACTCGGGCAATTGCCAGAGCGTCGCCCTGGGAACGTCATCACACTAGCCCCAGGAGGGAGGGGCGTCAGGGGAGAGGGAAGCTGGGAGCCAAGGGGGCTCTGGCGGCAGTGGCGGGGACATTGTTTGGGTGTGCGCTTGCGCTTTGTGCATGTGCGCCCAAGAGCCCCCACCTCCCCCGAAGTTTAAAGAACTCTACGCTCCTGTTTATATCCCACTTTCCCCCCCAATGGGATTTACAACACTTCCCCATTGTATCCTCACAATGACACTGTGAGGTAGGTTCAGCTGAAATTCAATGACTGGCCCACGGTCACCAAGTAAGCTTCCAGGCAGGGTTGCCAACTTTGTGTTGAGAGATTCCTGGAGATTCAGTGAGGGGGTTTAGGGGTGGGAGGGGCCTCAGTAGGGTACAATGCCATAGACTCCAACCTCTAAGACAGCTATTTTCTCTGGGGAAACTGATCTCTGTTGTCTTGAGATCAGTCGTGATCCCAGGAGATCTCCAGACCTACATCTGGAGGTGGGAAATCCTGCTTCCACGGCAGAATGGAGATTTGAATCTGATTCTCTCAAATCTTGGTCCAGCGCTCTAACTGCTACACCACACTACCTCTACTGTTCAGAAAGCTGCCTAGTTTCTCGAACAACAGCTCTCCTTTTCCCTGCAGCAAGCTGCTTGGAACTTGTGTCTGTGGTAGTTAGACAGATGAGACGGAAGGCAGTTTGGTTCTTCGAAGAAAAGGGGGGGGAAGGAAGAAAAATCAAAGAGAGCCAGGGGTCCGTTGGAGCGGGAGCGCACAGGAGCGCAGCTCCGGGAGTGAGGAGCCCAGGGGGCGGGCACATGACCAAGCCCCGCCCCCTCCTCGGCTTCCTCGAGCAGTGCAGAGGCGCAGCGCCCCGGGGGAAGCCCTGCTAGGGTCTTCATTGCTTTTAATGTTTTGTTTTAATATTGATAATTTTATCATTGTTCCTTTTATGACTGTGTGCTGCTTTTCCAGAGACTTGCTCAAGGTGGCATATACATTTTCTAAGTATACCATTTTTTAATCTGGGCACATGGCACATAAGTACTGGAGAAATTTCACCAACCCTTCAGCAGCTTCCACCCCATCAGTTTGGTGTAGTGGTCAGGAGTTGGACTCTAATCTGGGAGAACCGGGTTTGATTCCCCACTCCTCCACATGCAGCTGCTGGTGTGACCTTGGGCCAGTCACAAGTTCTCTCAGAGCTGTTCTCTCATGAGCAGTTCTCAAAAGACCTCTCTCAGCCCCACCTACCTCACAGGGTGTCTTGTTGTGGGGAAGGGAAGGGAAAGGGATGGGTGGTGCACATGTCCTGGGTATCTCAAGTCTACTTGATACCTGGTGGTTTCAAGGGAGCAGGAAGAGAATGAGGGTGTGTTCTTGACGCTTCTTTTTATTGCACAAAGTATTGGATGGGGAAGGGAATGGAGGAAGAGCAGGTCAGTTTCACTCACCTGTGGAGTGGAGCCTGAGGGGTGGGTGTTGCCTTCTGACACACTTCCGGTATGTGAGGGGGTGTGACATATGCAAATGAGTTATGCAAATGAGTTATGCTAATGAGCTCCTGCACCTCTTTTTCTATGAAATGACCCCTGAAGAGAGCTAAGCAAGTCTTTGAGCAAGCTTAGTATAACTCATTTGGTTCCTGGTCCTAGATACCATAACAGCACGATGCAGTCCAAGAAACAAAGAGAACAGATCTACACATTAGATACTGGTTGATGTTCAGGATCCAGAAAGCTACTTCAAGTACGTACAGCTGTTCCTTGCCCTAAATGTCTGGGGCCTGTCTCTTAAGAACGTAAGAGAAGTCAATATTGGATCAGGCAATGTGACTCTTCCAGTTTAATGGATAGGGGTTTTTTTATGCTGTTTGTGTCCAATGACTTGTGTTTGAATGGCTTCTGTTTTAATACTGTGGTTTCTTTAATTGGAAGCCACCTCCACTGGGACTTTGAAGAGGCGTCGTAGAAATATTCTAAATAAATGAAGCGAAAGCTGCTTTTGAAAAGCCATTCCGTTTCAGAAACAGCTTGCTGTGCCACATAGGGAAGAATTGTTTTGAGAACCATGGGCAAGGCTCTCTCACATGTAGAGCGTTAGTTGCATATTTGGATCTCCAATAGGGATGCTCAGACACCCACCGGTCCAGCTCACATCCTGTTCATCAACTATGAGCAGAAAGTAATTTTTCCCCCCCATTTTCCTTTCGTTTTGTGGCTCTTTGGCAGGTTGCTTCAGTTATTTCTTCTTTAGAAACAATCGGGTTTTTTGTGCTCGAATCTTCTACCGCATCCCAATAGAGTTCTACTACCCACCCCGTTGCTGCACCGCTGCTTCACGTGACAGGAAATTATTGGAATCAAGGGTCTCCAACCTTTTTGGATGTATGAGGGGGTGGTGGGTGCGACCACAAAAGGGTCCCCACCGGAACTGGAGCAAAATCAAAAATGGCTGCCCCAAGAGATGGAGCCTGTCATGATCCGGACTGTGCGAGTAAGGCCTAGTAGCCCAGGCAGCCTGGGTAGCAGTGGGGGAGGCTGGGCTAGGGTTGCCAGGTCTGGGCTGGGAAATACCTGGAGACTTTGGGGGTGGAGCCAGGAGAGGGTGGGGTTTGGGGAGGGGAGGGGCCTCAGTAGGGTACAATGCCTAGGCTGGGTCTACAACTCTGAGGAGCCCCTGGGTGGTTTTGGCACAGAAATTAGCCAATCACAGGAAAAGGGGACTTACAGTAAGAGAGTTGGTACAGAAGAAGAGCTGTTCTTTCTTCCAGGAGAGCGGGGTCAGAGGGAAGGCTGCGGCATGGAAGAGACCCCCATCTTGAAAGGAAGGGTGAACAAATGCAGGCCCAGCTGAGACAGTGATAGGGTTGCCAGCCTCCAGGTGGGGCCTGGGGATCTCCAGCTTTTACAACGGGTCTCCAGCTGACGGAGATCAGCTCCCCTGGAGAAAATGGCTGCTTTGAAGGGTGGGCTCTATGGCATTGTCCCTGCTGAGGCACCTCCCCTCCCCAAACCCCGCCTTCTCTTGGATCCACCCCCAAAGTCTCCAGGTTTCAACCCAGACTTGGCATTTTCCAACCCAGACTTGGCAACACTAGACAGTGAGCTAGGGACTGTGTGTCTAGATATGTTAGGGCATTTGGTTTCTTTTCTCTTCACTCACTTATCGTCAGGGGTCATTTCGTAGAAAAAGAGGTGCAGGAGCTCATTAGCATAATCATTTGCATATGCCACATCCCCTAACAATACTGGAAGTGTGTCAGAAGGCAATACCCACCCTTCAGGCTCCCCTCCACAGGTGAGTGAAACTGACCTGCTCTTCCTCCATTCCCTTCCCCATCCAAGACTTTGTGCAATAAAAATAAGTGTCAAGAACACACCCTCATTCTCTTCCTGCTCCCTTGAAACCACCAGGTTTCAAGTAGACTTGAGATACCCAGGACATGTGCACCACCCATCCCTTTCCCTTCCTCTCCCCACAACAAGACACCCTGTGAGGTAGGTGGGGCTGAGAGAGGTCTTTTGAGAACAGCTCATGAGAGAACAGCTCTGAGAGAACTTGTGACTGGCCCAAGGTCACACCAGCAGCTGCAGGTGGAGGAGTGGAGAATCAAACCCGGTTCTCCCAGATTAGAGTACAACTCCTGACCACTACACCAAACTGATAAGGTGGAAGCTGCTGAAGGGTTGGTGAAATTTCTCCAGTATTTATATGCCATGTACCCAGATAAATAATGGTATACTTAGAAAATTTATATGCCACCTTGAGCAAGTCTCTGGAAAAGCAGCACACAGTCATAAAAGGAACAATGATAAAATTATCAATATTAAAACAAAGCATTAAAAACAATAAAGACCCTAGCAGGGCTTCCCCCGGGGCGCTGCGCCTCTGCGCTGCTTGGGGAAGCCGAGGAGGGGGCGGGGCTTGGTCATGTGCCTGCCCCCTGGGCTCCTCACTCCCGGAGCTGCACTCCTGTGCGCTCCCACTCCAACGGACCCTTGCTTATCGTTATTATTGCTTGTTTTCCCATATTGGGCTGACCTCCTGTAAAAAGACACCTTTTATTTGTTGTTTACTCTGCCTGGTCCCCCATGCCTATTATTCGGCCAAATAAGGGAGGTCTGAAGGTCTTGGGAGGGTGCGCTGGACCTTCTCAAGGGATCAGAAACCCAGAGTGGTGGCAGCGTCAGGGGGCACCCCACCTGAGCCGTGACAGAGCCAAACAGAATACCTCCCTCCTAACACTTGGGAAGAAGGCAATCGCCAAGGGAGAATGGGACCACACAAATGGGACTAAAGAAAGCCCATTTGCTTACAGTCTTTCTCATCCTCCAGCGGAAAACCCTTTCATTTGAAATGATGGGAACCAATGAAAAGCTGTGCCTTATGATGGGCCCACCCACTTTCTGAAAAGACCAATGGGCACCATGGGAAATACTGGTGGGTGGGTGTCTACGGGCACCATGCTGGAGATCCTCAAGGGTGTAGACTTTCCAATTTCCCGGGGGGGCTGGGCCAGAGACATTACAGGCCATTGTCTCCAGGGGAGGCTCAGCACATCCTGGAAAAGTTCGAGGGGGGGGGCGGCTCCAGCTCCCCAGCCCCCTTGAAGTTGACGCCTATGCCCTGGGTTAAATATGCAGAGAGATCAGTCATAAAGAAAGGTTGTTCCTTAAAACAGTCCTACTGTTCTGAGTTCGTCTAAGTAGTCCTTAGCTTTGTTAATGGCTGCCAAGCTGTTTGGATCAGTCGTGCTTCCACACATGTGGTTTTGCACAAATTTGATGCAAACCTGTTTGGTACGCTTCAGGTCATTTGGAGCCAAACAGAAAAGACCGGGGGATCACCTTACATCGGACTGGCACAGTGAGTTCGGTGGCCAAACACGATCCTTGCAAACGTCACAGGATCCCTCATTTCAACCCATATGGTTTGAAATGCCTCAGACTCTAAGTCTCAAGGATATTTTGCACTAATGTTACTTTGAATGCACTTTTTAAAATGTATTGATTGCAGTTTCTCAGTCTGAAGTTTCTGATTCTGCCTACATGTGATGCGCTGTTGCCCAGTCTACCTGGTATATTCTTGTTTATAGTTTCAGTGTTCGCACCTTGAATGCTTTGGACTGACTACTCAGCTAACATCCAAATTGTCCTTAATTCTGCCACTGAAATGACTCTCCTGTGCTCAGTCACTCCACCCAATGGGAAATACTTATTTATACAGACAGTGATTAAAATGTGGAATTCACTGGCAGAGGATGTAGTGATGGCCACAGGCACTGACCACTTTGAAAGGGGGTTAGGTTAGATTAATGGAAGGTAGGTCTATCAGTGGTTGCTAGCCATGATGACTAAATGATGAGAGCCAGTTTGAGAGCCATGATGAGAGCCAGTTTGGTGTAGTGGTTAAGTGGGCGGACTCTAATCTGGGAGAACCGGGTTTGATTCCCCACTCCTCCACTTGCACCTGGCTGGATGACCTTGGGCAAGCCATAGCTCGGTACCAGCTGTTCCCTCAAGAACAGCTTGGGAAAGAGCTCTCTCTGCCCCACCTACCTCACGGGGTGTCTGTTGTGGGGAGGGGAAGGAAAAGGAGTTTGTAAGCCGCTCTGAGACTTCCTTGGGGAGTGGAGGGCGGGGTATAAATCCAATCTCTTCTTCTTCTTCTTCTAAAGGGAGCCTCCACATTCAGAGGCAACTTCAAGGGAAGGCCTTGGCTTCTCTGCCCTGTTGTTGGCCCTCCAGAGGAACTGTTTGGCCATTGTGTGAGAGAGGATGCTGGTGGACTAGAGGGACCATTGGTCTGATCCAACAGGGCTCTTTTTAATTTTTTTACTAGCCTGATACTCATGCTTCACTATGGTATTTAAGTTCCATAAATCCAGTTATAATACTGACAACATGAAGTTTGAAATGTAACATTTGTTGTAGGAATTCTAATGAAGAAGATTGTAGTGTAAAAAGTGAAGTGAGACATACATACTTTTTTCTCTATTGAAGGACCTCTCTGTAGACCACATTGGTGGTTCTGCCCTCAGGTGCTAGGATCACCAGGTTGCTTGGTGAGCTCACTCTGGAGCAGGCCACATAGAATTGTCCCTGTGAGAAGCAGTTATCTGTTAAGTCAGTTCCTGCCACCTTCAGTGTCTGGCCTTGGGACTTGTTGATGATCATAGCAAAGCAGACTTTGAGGGGAAACTGCAGCCTCTTGAACTTGGAGGGGTTTTCTGATGGTATGAGTGATATGCGTGGTATGAACAACTCTCCCCAAGCACTGCCGGTGAGCAGTGTGGCCTCGATGATGTTTCTATGCAGGGCCTTCACTTGCAGTCTGGTGCCATTGAAGAGTCTGGGTGAGTTGAGGTTCCACAGCAGCATCACTGGAGCCCCCATTTTGAGGAGAAGCTTCTGGGCTGGGAAGCGAGGGGGTTTGAGGTGTAGGAACAGTAGCATGTCTGAAGGCATCGGGGAGGCAGGGCCAGCAGGACTGCTAAGGCAATGCTGCTTGGGCAGCCTCCCCAATGGCTTCCAATGCTCCTGCCCCTGACAAACAATCACCTGTCATGT
The DNA here is from genome assembly GCA_029233225.1 of Lepidodactylus listeri. Taxonomy (NCBI): domain Eukaryota; kingdom Metazoa; phylum Chordata; class Lepidosauria; order Squamata; family Gekkonidae; genus Lepidodactylus; species Lepidodactylus listeri. The sequence goes on from JARCFY010000021.1 coordinate 10,812,739, forward strand.
GGATGAGGGATAGGTGGGAGTATTGGGGAGGCTGGCCCAGCAGCATTACTAAGGTGTTTCTGCTTGGGTGGCCTCCCTGGTGGATTAAAGTAACCTGGCCCTTCTCCTCTACCTGACACCTGCCTGTCTGGTGTTGGGGGAAAGTGTGTTTAAAGGCACTGGGGAGGCTGGGCCAGCAGCAGCACTAAGGCAATCCTGCTGAGCAAGTCTCCCTGATGGCTGTAAGCATCCCACCCCTTTTTCTACACCTGATAGGCAGCTGCCTGTCCACTGTAGGAGGGGGAGGGGGGTTGCAATACATTGTGGAGGCTGGACTGGCAGGGTTGCTAAGGCATTACTGCTGGGGTGGGCTCCCTGATGGCTTTAAACAACCTGCACCTGCTGTTGCACCTGACAGACAATCACCTATCAAGTGTAGGACATGGGGAGAGTGTATTTGAATCCATCAGGGAGGCTGGGCCAGCAGCATTGCTGCACCTCACAGGAGGTTGGCCGTTCCTGATCTTCTCAACTGTCATTAGCTCTCTGCAGTCTCCTGTAACTGTTTTTTAAACCTCAGAACACTGAGATCTGCCGCTGACCAATCAGAGTGGGGGGGTGCAAGGAGGCAGCAGCCTGGCAGCCACATAGGAAGCAATGGAGGGAGCACATTGTACCCCTTTTGACCCCCTTAGGGTCGAATTTCTAAAAAAAAATCTTTTCTTAGTGAGCATCTACATCATGATAGGAGTGCTCTCCCTGAATTTCATATTTCTAGGTCCAGAGGTTTGGCCTGGACATTAATTTTATGATGAGGGGACTTTCTTTTATACAGACAGTTGGTCTTATGAGTCCTAGTCCACCAGAACTCATACTTCAGTTTCTCAACTGCTCATCCACCAACAGCCCAACATCAATTCCAAAAGATGGCCGAGCATCGCCATGACAGGTGGTCAACTCCTCAACTGGTCAATGTTGCTGCATCTTCAACAGCAGGTAATAATGCTTTGGTTCTGTCTTGTGAAAAGTTCTCTCTCTCCAGCTGCTAAATACAGAATCATAAGGTAAGCTGGAATTTGAGGGTCAGCTGGCAGCTCTTACACCACGGGGTCAAACAATTTCACATCGACAGAGAGACAGCTTCTCTCCAGTGGAAGTGTCTCGTAACTGGGTCCGAATTGCTAGGATGGCAGCCCGCCTCACCAAGCTCGCAATGCGCAGAAACTGATATTGTTCCTCATGAAGTGCACCTGGTTCAGTTCACATCTGTCTCTGCTTGAAGTTAAAGGTAAAATTATTTGGCTCAGCATAATCCAAACAGCCTCTCGCTTTCAAATCAGCATGTACCGGAGAGTTCCAGCTGTCTTTTGCCAACAGTGAATTAGATACGGGGGTTAAGCTGATTCCTTTCATCGACAAGGGGGAGTGAACAAAGTTCCAACAACGCTCTATCATATCTGCCTGGAAGAGCGGTGAGACACGGTTGCTAGCTGCGGTGTGATGCTATCTTAATCACACCGAGAAGTTTGCCTTTTCTCCCCCTGCATGTAATGCAATGAAAGGGAGCGCACTCCGTTGATATTCTGCTCTTAGATCTTTTATTTAAGGCCCTCTGACTCAGCTTAGTGGGAGACGGTTACATGTGGGATCGAATGCAAAAAGGTAGATCGGTGTCCTGGGGGAAAAATAGCTGAACAGCCTGAAGGGCTTAGATCAGAATTACCCCCCTGGCTGCACAAAAGAAGGTCTGTTTCCCAATAGGCTTTTTTTTTTTTTGTCCTTGGCACATTTAGAAATTGTATAGCGTATTTAGTAGCAACGCCTGGGTAGTATCTGTCTGATAAGTGTCTTCTCACACTCTGGGTCCCATCGAAGCAATTTGCATTCAACAATGCGGGGAATCAGCTGGGCCCATTTTATTGTTTTGGAGAATGGGGGAAAGGAGTGTGAAAATATATACAGGCCTTACAGATGGCGTTGCTTGTTAGCCCTGAGCATAGATACACGTGGAAGCATTGTTTTGGCTCTTAATGGGGAGAGAGAGATGTTCCTGGGAGCGCATGCGCCCTGCGATCTATTAATAGAAGCGAATTCACAGTTTGGTTGGGCTGGAATAATTAGTCATTCTTGAAAGAGAATCAAAGAGGACAGAGTTTTCTTTTCTTTTTCTTTTTTCTTTGAATGTGGAAGAGCTGTGAGAGGTTTCATGTTTCGAGAAAGGAAATTGTTCCCCTCTTGCGGGTCTCTCCAAAAGGCTTGTGATGGGCTTGTAAAAAAAAAAAAATCTGTTCTATTTTTTTTTTCTTAATAGGACAAAGCTAATGGTGGGCTTGAAATGGGATTACTTTGCCACCGTGTGAGAAACGTTCTTTTCACAATTATGAGCATACAGCTGCACCGATCGGGGAACGGTTCTGACCAGAGGTGGTTATGAAATTATAGTGCTGAATGGTGTGAAGTTCAATAAGTCAGCATTCATTCAAGCAGGCCTCATCAGTGGTAGATTTAAAACCGTTCCAGAAAGAAACTTATCCGGTCCTCTTCTGCAATTGTGTAGAGGAGAAAAATCTACAACGTTCTTCAGCGGTATGCAGTAACCAACCAACAGACTTTAGTGATCTGTACCCTATGTCTCTATAGATGGATGAACTCGACATAGCTCAAATCATAATTGGGTTACTGATCAAAAAGGGGCATCTGCCCATGCCAAGAGAGAGAGAGAGAGAGAGAGAGAGAGAGAGAGAGAGAAAGAGATTATTTTAGAGTTCTGCACCAGCTTATAGGAGGGTTTGCACATGCACATTCAACTGAGAGAGCCAGTTTGGTGTAGTGGTTAAGTGCGCGGACTCTAATCTGGGAGAACCGGGTTTGATTCCCCACTCCTCCACTTGCATCTGCTGGATGACCGTGGGCAAGCCATAGCCCTGTACCAGCTGTGCTCTCAAGGACAGTTGTCTCAGAGCTCTCTCAGCCCCACCTACCTCACAGGGTGTCTGTTGTGGGGAGGGGAAGGGAAAGGAGTTTGGAAGCCGCTCTGAGACTCCAGGTGAGTGGAGGGTGGGATATAAATCCAGTCTCTTCTTCTTCTTCACATTCTTGCATTGCCAGTTGGGAGTAGCCATGCCTTTGTAGGGGAAGGCTAGGGATGAGAGAAGGTTCCCTATTTTGTCTTCTTTGTAGTCAGATTTGTGTCAGTGAATCCCTTTGGTTTCTGTTCACAGCTGGTTTTGTATATTAATTTGTATTGGGTAATTTTATGTTATGTTATTGATTTCTTAAGGAGTACATGCCACAGCTTCAGAGACCTGCTCCAGGTGACTCAGCAAACTGAACAAAATAAAGACATAAAAATTTATTAAAATTAGCAAACCATTAAAAATCCAGCCAGTAAAAAGCCTAGCACATAAAAGTACATAAAACCCCCAAGCGTAGAACATTTAGCAGTGTGCATGCCATATAGACAGTGTTCATAAATCTATGCATAATACTGATTTATTGGTGCATAAATAACATTGGGGAATGCATCGGTTTGACAATGAACAGTCAGTGCGGAAAAACAGAAAGTGAGGAATCGTGGTCTTATTTCACACATAGGGGAAGCAAGATCAAAATGGGGGGTTTCAAGGATGAGAAATCTGCAATCCTCTTTACCTGTTGGAAAGTATAGGATTCTCAGAATCACCAGATCCCTGGATTTATATGTTTATTATTCCTGCTATAACCCTCAGATGGCTTGCAAGATTGTTAAAAATGATTGATTTGTTGCATTTAAAAAAAAAACAATTATCCAGTTTGTTGCATAGGAGGAAAGTTTTTCTCTTTTTTTTTCAAATAGTAATCTACCAAAAACATGTTTATTTTCCAACCTTCTTCATGCCTTTGTATTTGTAAAAGTCCCATTTACTCAATGATACATGTCCTGCCCTGTCATTGGGGGCGTACAGGACTCCCCAGCTCGGATGATGATACGACTGCTGTTTTCTGAGTATAGTCAAGGTACTTCACCGTTTTCTGTGAATGCTGTTCCCGTGAGCAATCAGAAAAGCTTCTTCCATGATCAGGACGCTTCCTTCGAAACCATGTAAAGAATTAAAAACCATCAGCAAATGTGCATGCGCTGAAAGCATTGATTGACCTTGGCTGTCTCATCAGAGGCATACTGTTTGCGCTGGCACAAAAACAGCCCATAAACTCAAAATAAATCTCGTTTGCAATTGTAAATAGGGTACTAAGGCAAGGGGGGGCATCTCATAATTTTAAAAAGTCTAAGAAGCACCGATGGGCTGCCGTGGCTCAAGTGGTTAAGACGCTGAGCTGCAGACCGGAAGGTCAGTAGTTCGGCAGTTCGAGACCCGAGTGCTGCATGACGGAGTGAGCTCCCATCTCTGGCCCCAGCTCCTGCCAGCCTAGCAGTTCGAAAGCAAGAAATTGCAAGTAGATAAATAGGTACCGCTTCAGTGGGAAGGTAACAGCGTTTTGTGTGCCTCGGTGTCTAGTCATGCCGGCCACATGACCTCAGAAAAAGTCTTCGGACAGTGCTGGCTCTTCGGCTTGGAAACGGAGATGAGCCCCACCTCTTAGAGTTGGATTCGACTGGCCTTCGAGCAAGGGAAACGTTTACCATTACCTTAAGAAGCACAGGGAATTCATGTTCCTTTAACAAAAATTAGTGGTACCAGTAAAGCTCTGTCTTCTACTCTTCCAGCTGGAAGCCATTGTTAGTGGCCTCCCTTCAGAATCTCATGCTGACCTCGCCTCCCAACACCAGTCCCCCCAAAAACCTGTAACTGTAAAAGCTGTAACTGTAAACTGTAACTTTGCTGTAACAGAAAAAGCTGTATGCTTTACAGCTGCAAGCTATAACTTTGGCCAAATAAAAAGCAGGATAAAATTGTTGCAGATTGGGAATAAACATGCTTAATTTGTTTCACAGAATATATTTGTAGTCGTTGAGAACTGAGCGGACCCTAACTCTATAGCTCTGTCCTTTTTGTTTTCTGGATGTAATACTTGACACAGGCCCAATCTACATCTAGCCTTTGCTCCCTTGTTTTACCAGAAAAAGATGCGTCTCAAAATGACATTCAGATACCCCGGGCCAATGCCGTACTGACTGAACAGTCACTCCTGAATGGCCATAAAATGGCCAAAAATCTATGCAGATAGCCACCATAAAACTGAGAGACCATACGAAGTGAAAGCAGCATGCAGTCTGGACACTGCCATAAAATCTGACGCTCAATCAAAGTGGAAGTGGCATGCAATGCAGATGGGAATTTCAGTTCCAGTGTGGGTTGGGTAAGACAGCGGAGCAAATGCTAGATGCAGATTGGCCTGAAGTCCCCCCAACCTGTAAGAACAGAGATTTGGTGCCACCACAAAATGGCTACTGTGTTGGGTGGGACCCATCACCAAATGGCCACCACAGTGGTTGAGCTGTCTCACAAAATACTGGAAGGTTCCACAGAAAGTTCCGGGCCGCATATCTTCCTGTGATGGAGATGAATACCCCCTTCTGATGTTTTCTGGGCTCTTCAAAAGAACTTCCTACACCAGCTAAATGGAAGAAATCCAGGACTGGATGTTTGCTTTGGGGAAGAAACAAGCGGACACCAGGGAACACACTTGGGTACACCATGTCTTTAGAGATAGCCTTCCTTTCTTTTGTTTCTGACAGCAGCTTTAGCTCCCATATATTTAATTTTCGTTTTACCATACGGGCGATGCTTTCCAGGGACAGGTTTCATCCATCTGCATTCAAGTCATCAGGTTATGGACACTGGGAAACCAGGTGGTGTCTATGTACGTATGAACCAGCCCATGCAAAACAGATTATTAGCTGGATGGAGTTCCTGTCCAAATATCCAGAATAGTAATTATGAAAACTTTTTTTTTTTTTTTTGCTACTGGCTTCAGGCTATTAAGTCCTTTATAATCCTTATCCTGCAGGGTATGATATCTGAAACTTGCCCCCAAGATGCACTTTCAGGAAACAAAGTTACTTAAACAACCACGGACCCCAGGCAGGGAAAATGTATGCTTTGAACATGTTGAAACTATCCATATTAAGTCAGTTTAGCACTTTGATTAAAGAGCTTAATCAATCACTATCCCAAGCTGCTTATTAATCATTTTATCAAGCGGTTGATGCATTGCTAGTTTTAATAGAACCCATTTATTTTGATTTCTACCTACTTCATCTTTCTAAAGGGGTTTTGGAATCAGCGGTGATAAAAAAAAAAGAGCGGGCGAGTAAGAGAGAGGATGCGTCTAAACCCCAGGAAGAGCCCGAAGACCTCGCTCTCACACGTTGCATTATCAACACAACACACCGACTTGGCCAATTTATTAAGGGTGAAAAAAACCCCTCCTCTGGACTGAGTCTTTCCGCGAGCCTCACAGTTTAGTTCAGATAAACAAGGGCCATTCGTTTGCTTTCACAACTGACACCTTCATGATATACGATCCTAATAAGATTAATCTTCGTTGGGTATATGTGTGTGTTAAGAATAGCATTTCCTGTTTGGAGGATGGCTTTTTATCCCCTCCTTGGTCATTTGACTTACCTTTAAGCCCAGCTGGTGGCTGGACTATTTTCAAAATTCCATCCTTGCTACCCAGGTAGACATCCCGTTTTCGTATCCCCACCCCACCCCAACTGATTACTGATGTATTCCACTCAGATATTAGAAGCAAGAATACTTTACAACCCATTGTTCGGTCATGTCTTGTGATGGTTGAATCAGGATGGTCAACCGGCACCAAACCATACTTCAGACTCTGTTTTGTAGATGGTTAATTAACTACAGTCTGTATTAAATGGGGTTTGTTAGGTTTCTGAATCTACAAATCAAAATTTGTTGAATAGTGATTGATTGACTTCATTTATACCCCACTTTTCTCCTCAGTGGGGAACACAAGGGGCTTATACTGTTCTCACCACCATATTTATGGGTTCTAGATTACAATGGAGGAGGAGGAGGAGGAGATGGGATTTTTACCCTGCCCTTCACTTGGAGTCTCAGAGTGGCTTACAATCTCCTTCCCTTCCTCTCCCCACAATAGACACCCTGTGAGGTGGGTGGGGCTGAGAGAGCTCTGCTTGAAACTGCTCTTGAGAGAACAGCTTTGAGAGAACAGTGACTGACCTAAGCTGGCTGCATGTACAGGAAAAGGGGGGGAATCAAACCCGGTTCTCCAGATCAGAGTCCGCCCCTCATAACCACTACATCAAGCCTGAACTTGACCTAGAAGCTATAATGACTAAATCATACTTTGGTCACGTTATGAGAAGAGAAGAGTCACTGGGAAAGACAATAGCGCTAGGAAAAGTTGGAAGGCAGCAGGAAAAGACAAAGACCCAGCATGAGATAGAGTGACACAACCAAGGCAGCCACGGCCCTCAGTTTGCAAGACCCGAGCAAGGCCATTAACAACAGGCCATTTTGAAGGACATTAATGCATAGTGTTTCTGTAAATTTGAAGCTACTTGACAGCACTTCAGGGGTCCGGTGGAGCGGGAGCGCACAGGAGCGGAGCTCCAGGAGTGAGGAGCCCAGGGGGCGGGCACATGACCAAACCCCGCCCCCCTTTCGGCTTCCCCAAGCAGTGCAGAGGCGCAGCGCCCTGGGGAAAGACCTGCTAGGGTCTTCATTGTTTTTAATGTTTTATTTTAATATTGATAATTTTATCATTGTTCCTTTTATGACTGTGTGCTGCTTTTCCAGAGACTTGCTCAAGGTGGCATATACATTTTCTAAGTATACCATTTTTTATCTGGGCACATGGCACATAAGTACTGGAGAAATTTCACCAACACTTCAGCAGCTTCCACCCCGTCAGTCTGGTGTAGTGGTCAGTAGTTGGACTCTAATCTGGGCTTTGATTCCCCACTCCTCCACATGCAGCTGCTGGTGTGACCTTGGGCCAGTCACAAGTTTTCTCAGAGCTGTTCTCTCATGAGCAGTTCTCAACAGACCTCTCTCAGCCCCACCTACTTCACAGGGTGTCTTGTTGTGGGGAAGGGAAGGGGAAGGGATGGGTGGTGCACATGTCCTGGGTATCTCAAGTCTACTTGAAACCTGGTGGTTTCAAGGGAGCAGGAAGAGAATGAGGGTGTGTTCTTGACGCTTATTTTTATGGCACAAAGTATTGGCTGGGGAAGGGAACGGAGGAAGAGCAGGTCAGTTTCACTCCCCTGTGGAGTGGAGCCTGAGGGGTGGGTGTTGCCTCCTGACACACTTCCGGTATGTTCGGGGGTGTGGTATATGCAAATGAGTTATGCAAATGAGTTATGGTAATGAGCTCCTGCACCTCTTTTTCTACGAAATGACCCCTGCAGCACTTTACATGCTCAGCACATTAGAGGCCAACAAGATTTGCGGGGTATGAGCTTTCAAGAGTTAATTTATAGGGTAGCCAAAAACCGGAGGTAACACACAACACACGCCCACACAGCTCTGTCAGGAACGTTGGGCTGAGAGAATGGAGCTGGCTGACAGTCACCCTGCAAGCTTCCATGACAGAGGGGGGATTCGAACCTGGGTGTCCCAGATCCTAGTTCAGCACTCCAACCTCCATACCACGCTGGCTGTAAAGAAGAAGAAGAAGAGATAGGATTTATACCCTGCCCTTCACTACCCAAGGGAGTCTCAGGGCAGCTTACCGACTCCTTTCCCTTTCCCTCCCCACAACAGACACCCTGTGAGGTAGGCGGGGTTGAGAGAGCTCTTTCGAGAATTGCCCTTGAGAGAACAGCTCTGACAGAGCTATGGCTTGCCCAAGGTCATCCAGCAGCTGCGAGTGGAGGAGTGGGGAATCAAACCCGGTTCTCCCAGATTAGAGTCCGCGCACTTAACCACTGCACCAAACTGACTATAGTGTTGTCTCTTGCAGCTGCCATGCTTCAGATGGCAGTACGAAGAGAATCTTATGTCTGCTGGGATGCAGCAAGGTGGTAAGGAAGCAAGTAAGGAAGCAAGGTGGTAACCTGTGGGTGTTTATGCACAAATTGAAGTTCGTTACTTGTTACAGCATTGGGACATAATGACATACTGCTGAATCATGAGAACATGTTGTCCTGCTGCTGTTTTCTCTCCCCCCTCCCCTTGCGCATGGAGCATGTTTGAAAGATTTGTGGTTTGAGGGGGAAGAAGCAAACTAGTGGGCATGGGCACAAACTCCAATTTGCCAGGCCTTCCCATTCAGATGCTCGAGCAACCTGGAGCTCGAGTGAAGACTTCCCACACCAAGAAGTTTTCAATTGCACTGGCTACCTAAGAGGAAGAGGAGGTGAGGAGAGGAGGATGGAACAAATAAGCACAGAAAACAAACTATGTTTATACCCATCAGTTGGAAAGGTTTTGTGACATCTAAATGAGGGCCTGGCCGTGAGATATAGTGGTTGAAGTGTTGGATGGAGATTTGGGTGACGCAGGTTCAGATCCTCACTCTGCACAGGTGATCTTGGGCCGAACATTCTCTGTCAGCCAAAGCTCCCTCATTAGGCTGTTTTGAGGACAAACAGAGAACGGGAGAACATCTGACATGGTCACCCTGCTGAAGTTAGGTAGAGCTAGGTCTGGACAGTGCCTTGATGGGACACCTTCTGCAGGCCCATAGCTATGGTGGGGCTTTTGGGGGCTCCACCCCCTTTCTTGAAGACAAAGGCCCGCAAGGATTTCTCCTATAAATGCTTTCCCCCCCCCCAATCATTTAAAAACATTTTTTAAAGGTGTGTGCTCCTTTAAGCAGAGTGGGGTGCTGTAGTTGACTAGTCCCCACGCTGAGCAAGGGGGTTGCAGTGGGTGACCTCTAGGAGCCCTTCTAACTCTGTGTCAAGAAACTGGTCTCCTTTAAGAGAGGTTTCTGCCTAAGTGTTAGCTTTCTTGAAGTCATCACCCCCACCTGCCGGCTTGTTACCAGAATTAGGCTGGCAGAAGTGATTAACTTGCAGCAGCTGGCAGAAGTGATTAACTTGCTTAGGCTGGCAGAAGTGATTAACTTGCAGCAGCTGAGAACTGTCATCTAAAGTGGCTGGCAGCTTGCAATTTAGAGATCTATCCTGGTAACAGCTTCCTATCGGCTCAATGACTTTTCTTTCTCCACTGAGAACTTCAGCCCCACCAGGAAAAAAAATTGCCCCACAAGCTACAGAATCCTGGCTACGGTCCTGAAAGTCCTTCTGGGATGTTCCACACAGAAATGCTTGAGATGGAGGAAAGGTGGAGTCCCCATCTCAATGAGCCGTAATATTCATCCCCATGCCCTGACCTGGATGGCCCAGACTCGTCAGATCTCAGAAGCTACTGAGGGTGGGTCCTGGTTAGTTCTTGAAATGGAGACCACCAGGGCTCATTAGCATAATAGGCCACACCCTGACAGCGCATCTTGTTAGCATATTAGGTGGGGGTCTGGGAAAGCACAGGGCAGCCATGGAAGCTTGCCTCTGTCCCTCTTGAGCTTCTCTGCAGTGGATGAGCTGGGGAAAGGAAGGCAGGCATGTGCACATGTCCCTTTCTTCCCTGAGCCTCTCCGCTATTGCAGAGAGACTCAGGAAAGTGGGGGGGGGGATGGTTAAATGCTTTTCTCTCCCTCCCCCAGATAGGGGAGGGAAAGAAAGGCATTCTCAAGGTGCCTGGGTTCCCTGCCTGCCCTTTTCCAGCTGCCACATGTCAGCTAGAGAAGGGAAGGCAGAGAGAGCCTTTTCCTTGTCAAGTTCACTCTCAGCTGACTGGCGGAGAGTGAAATTGAGGAGGAAGTCCCCAGGGCTCCCCAGAGAGAAAGAAGGCATTTTAACATGTCACCTTTCCCTCTTGTGTGTAACATGGGGAGGGCAGTGTGCTTTGTAGCCCCACATGCCAGAGGTTTTGGTCGTAGGTGTGGCCAACTCAGGAGCCAGCCGGGGCTCCATTCCTGTGCGTTTCTGCCCCAAAATAGCCCTGGAGACCACTAAGCATAACCATGGTTGCTATGCAGAGGCAGGAAATGGCAAACCCCCCCTCTATTTGTCCCTTGCCTTGAAACCCCACGAGGGGTTGTCCTAAGCAATGTTCCCTCTAAGCTGTGGAGTCTTGTGAGCAAAAAATCTACTTTGTGAGCGACTGGCATTAAAGTTGTGAGCGAGCGATTTGGCTGCTGCATAAATTAGTTTGTTCGGAGCCCTCCTTCCTGAGCTAAGATAAAAATGTGTGAGCTGGAGGCTGAAAAACTTTGAGCTAGCTCACACTAACTCAGCTTAGAGGGAACACTGGTCCTAAGTCAGCTGTGATGACTGCACTTTCCAATTCCATTGGTTCCCAGAGCACCCTGTGTCATCCCTCTCATTCTCCCTGCCACTTTCTGTGACCGTGTGGAATCGTAATTGGTCTGTTTTCTTTGGCAGACCCCAAATGGGCGAATGAGCTGATCCTCTTCGCAAAAGTGACACAATCCCAGTCTACCCTTTCCCACCACCTCTGGTGATCTCTGTTTGGCTCCGTTGTTGTTGTTGGTTTTTTTAAAGAAAGAAAATGAAAGGTCTGCAAACCATCCTAATCATATTGTCAGCCTGAGAGTTGTCTTCTGAAAGCAAATCTTTCACCTTTGGGGATGCACGCCCAGTAGTGATATGTAAGCAGCTGGGGAAAATATATATATCTATATATGTATATATCCTTGCTGAGCGAGGCTGCGCCTCTGCTAGGCAGAAAAGAAATCGATATGTTAGAAGAGAAAAGGTCGGAGGAGGGAAAGTGACATAAAGCCGTCCTCCGCGAAGGATATTGTTCTCCTCGTCTCGTTTGAAGTTTCCTTCATCCTTGCACGAGCCCGAGAACAGAATATATCTTGTTCTGGAACAGAAACTCGCATTCCCATTTTGCCCAGCTTTCTTTGAAAGAGCCACGTTTTCGAGAAATGCCTCTGAGGAGGAGGAGGCCCTTCGGAGTTGTCAAGGCACGGCATTTAAACCTACTCCACGGAATGGATCGGCTGATATTCCGAACGGTCCTTAATTCCCTTTCTGAAGAGGGCAGAGAGGAGATGTTACGGCCCTTAAAAAGGCTCAGGCGTTTCTCCCCTGGCTGCCCTCTGCCCCGCAGATCTGCCCCCCCCCCTTCCCTTCTCCATTCCCCATTGCTTGGGGTGTAATTTTAAAGTATCCCATAAGCCCCTTTTTACTTTCCCAACACATTTGCCCACAATTAACAATTGAGCTGCTCTTGCTTCATTCAGCCCCTCATTCTCTCTTCCCCTCATTTTGCCTGGCGTCTTTCTTGATCCGCCATTGTGCCCAAAAGCTATTTGCAACACCCCCGGCCTGCCCTTCTTACCAACCACAGGAGGATTTGTGGAGGGAGAAGGAGCAGGGATTGGGGGGGGGGGTAGAGGAGGAAAGAAAGGGGGAAGGAAAAGGCACACAGTATTCAGATGCTGAATAGCAAATTGCTCTTGAGTGTCCTTGCTCTCTCCCCCCCCCCCTTCCCTCAGAAGGACAAGGGAGGCCCTGAAAACAGCTATACATTTTGCTTAGTGCTCTCGAAAAGAAGCATTTCACACCTGAAGCCTCTCTCCCCGGCCCAGAAGTACCCCTTCAAACCGTTTAATTGCCAATTGCTCTGGAGCTCGTTGTTAAAAAGAGAGAGAGAGAGAGAGAGAGAGAAAAGAAAATGTCCATTATGTTAGCCAGCTCTATGGCGAATGACAAAAAAAGTATGTGGGAAAAGAAAGACTCCTTCTCCCAAGGCCAACATTAGAAAAAAAAAAGGGGGGGGGGGGGAGACAAAAAACAAAAAGACAAGAAAACACAGATCGCTGGCTCGCTTGTTATTAGCAGTGTTATTATCTCTGCCCAGCTTTTATTTTATTTATTTGGGGGGGGAGGAAGAAAAGAAAAGATGCAATTTCCCTTATGATTTCTCAGAAACACAGGCAAGCATGTATACAAAGGGCAAGTGTGTGTATGGGAGAGAGAGAGAGACAGAAAGAGACAGAAGATATTTCCACAAACAGGACTCTGAGGTGCCAATAACCTGAACAATGTGGAAATGTAATACTGTACCATTCTGTGGAAACTATTGGGAAAGGGGACATTAAGTAAGTTCTCACTGTCTTCTTGATTAAGAACAGTCCTCCCTCTGCATTTGTCGTGCGAGAGGATCTGAGGTCTGGCAGGGTCTCTGGGTGCACATAGAAACCGGCTCGAGAATCACTTTTTTGCCAGTTTTGGTGAGGTGGCATCCAAAGAAAGATTAGCGTTCTGAAGAGAAGTAGAAAATGGGACTGTTAAAAAAATCAGGACTGTGAGTTTTGTTTGTTTGAAGTTCACTAATATATATTTTTAAAAAACTATTTATTCCTGGTATAAGCTTTTGTGTGCAAGCACACTTCTTCAGATACTTGCTCTCACACAAAAATTTACACCTGGAATAAAACTGTGCTGGTCTTACAGGTTCCCCCCCCCCCCGGACTCAAACTTTGTTCTGCTGCGTCAGACCAACACACTGACCCATTTTAATCTTTTTTTTTTTTTTTAAAGAAGTGGCTTCCTTTCACTAGGGAAAGTTGTACAGCTGTATTGGCCCCCACAAAGTTTAAAACAAACAAACCCAAGAGTGAAATCCATGTAAGAGCTTTTTAGGTTGCCACCCTCCCGGTGGGGCCTGGAGACTCCCCTGGTCTTAACAATTTCTCTCCAGACTACAGAGATTGGTTTCCCTGGAGAAAATGGCTGCTTTGAAAGGCGGACTCTGTGGCCTTCTCTCTCTCCTCCTCAGCCTCCCCTTCCCAGGCTCCACCCTCAAAGTCCCTGGTTATCTTCCACCCCAAAGTTGGCAGCCCTAGGTTTCTTTTTAAAAAAAATTAGGACCAACAAAACTGACATAAAAGACTGTACAAGCTTTAAGTCTCACCAGAACTCTTCATAGGGCTGGATGTTGCAAAATTTCAAAAGACAGAAAGATGGAAAGCACACTTTTCTATGTAATGGCCTGAAAAACCTGTTCTCCACCCTTCTGTCTTCTCGAATTGTGTTAATATTCGGCCTGACGAAGAGTTCTGGTGAGCTCGAAAACTCGTACAACCTTTTATGTCAGTTCGGTGGATCCCAATCAAAGGCAATGCAAGGATTCCATTCTTCCTTTTTCACCCTAGTAACTCAATATTTCTTTGCACCAACCCCCCCCCCCCCCAGTGGTACAGTGTGAATTAAAGTTTTCAACAAGAATAATAAAATAAAGAACTGAGATTTTTTTTTTTTATAAAAAGAGAACTCTTAAGACACCATAAGTAATTCAGTGCCACCAATTTCTATGTCTCGTCAAAGCATAAATAAACAGGAGTTTAAGAGCTGCAACTTGAAACCAGAGGGAAGGGAAAGCTCAACCAGTAAAATTTGCAAGGAAATGCAATTAGAATAATAGAATCATAGAGTTGGAAGGGACCTCCAGGGTCATCTAGCCCAACTCCCCGCACAATGCGGGAAATTCACAAATACCTCCCCCCCCACACCCCCCAGGGACCCCTGCTCCATGCCCAGAAGACGGCAAAAAAAACCTCCAGGATCCATGGCCAAACTGGCCTGGAGGAAAATGGCTTCCTGACCCCAAAGTGGCAATCAGCATTTCCCTGGACATCTAAGAAAGGGCTGCAAGAACTAAGCAGTCGAGTTAGAACAGATAAAAGGAAGTCCTTCTTCACCCAAAGAGTGATTAACACGTGGCATTCACTGCCACAGGAGGTGGTGGCGGCTACAAGCATGGATGGCTTCAAGAGGGAATTAGATAAACATATGGAGCAGAAGTCCATCAGCGGCTCTTAGCCACCAAGTATAGATAGGCACTCTCGGTCTGGGGCAAGTGATGCTCTTATTCTTGGTGCTGGGGAGGGGCAACAGTGGGAGGGCTTCTAGTGTCCTGGCCCCACTGGTGGACCTCCTGAGGGCACCTGGCATTTTTGGCCACTGTGTGACAGAGTGTTGGACTGGATGGGCCACTGGCCTGATCCAACACTGGCTTCTCTTATGTTCTTACGTTCTTAAGCACTGATAAAACCCTTCCTGCCCTTCCTTCTCGGGACCTGCCCAAGTCCACAGAATCAGCACTGCTGTCAGATGGCCATCTAGCCTCTGTTTGAAAACCTCCAAAGAAGGAGAGCCCACCGCCTCCTCCCAAGAAAGCCTGTTCAGTCCACTGTATCACTACTTAAATAAAGCAGGTGGCTTGTGCCAATGCAGAAACAGGGCAAAAGCAGGCCACCCAGATAGAAGGAACCAGTTTCTACATGCTCGGGGGACTTGGATTTTCCAGGGATGCAGGGGAAAAAATATGACTTTGCAAATTAAACAAAAGAACAAAAATCCCAGAATAATTTATTTACTTCACATATGCCCCACCTCTCTCCAAACTGGCTTATCTTCTCCTCCTCACCTCCATTGAATCCTCACAGTCACACTGTAGGTTAAGAAGAGAGAGAGAGAGACCCAAATTCACCCACTGAGCTAGGGTTGCGAGGTCCCCCTTGGGGGGGGGGGGTTTCCCACTGAAAGGCCCCCAACCCACTGTCCGGATCAGGCCGATAGGGGGAACCCCGCCCCCAAAGTCCCCAGTTCGGACCGACGTGCCCAGCGTTATGATGTCACTCGGAAGTGATGTCGTTGCACCGGGCACGTCGCTGGCCGACACTCTAACAATCAGCCTGAAAAACTCTACGGTACCATAGAGTTTCCAGGCTGATTGCTAGAGCATCAGCTGGTAACGAGCCCAGGGTGATGACGTCACTTCCGGGTGACGTCATCGCACTGCCTGCACACATAGCGCACGGACGAATATCCTGGACTGGGACCAGCTCCCCCCCACTGCACCAAGTAAGTGACTTGGCAACCCTACAGTGAGCTTCCATGGGGCTTCGAACCTGGGTCTAGCCCAACACTCTGACTTCTACACCATGCTGGCTGATGAGAAAGCAGCCTGATATGGCTGCCAATTCTCAGGTTGGGAAATTCCTGGAGATCTGGAGGTGGATCCTGAGGAGGCTAGGGTTAGGCAAGGAGAGGGACCTCAGTGGGGTAGAATGCCATACAGTCCATTCTCCAAAGCAGCTGTTCTCTCCAGGGGAACTGATATCTGTTGTCTGGAGATGAGTTGTGCTTTCAGGAGAACTCCAGACCACGCCTGGAGGTTGGGCACCCTACAATTCAGGACTAGGCTTGCCAAGTCCCCTCAAGTCCCAGTAAACCCCTGCTCCAGTGACCCATTGCCTGCAGGCCAGGATTGGGCCACCAGGGAGAACCCCGCCCCCAAATTGGCGGGCTGAGGTGGAGATGTCATTGTGTCAGGCACGTTTTTAGGGGGGCGCTCTGTAATTCGAGGGAAAACTCTATGGTTTTCCCTCGAATTACTGAGGTCCAGGGCTATTTTTGGGCAGGAACGCACAGGAACGGAGTTCCGGCTGGCTCCTGAGTTGGCCACACCCAGCAGGAACTCATTAGCATAATAGGCCACACCCAACAGCAGAAACTCATTAGGATTGGCTATATTAGGGGTATGTGGCCTAACATGCAAATTAATTCCTGCTACAAAAAAAACCCTGGGTTTTCACAACAAACAAGATAAACAGAATAAGAAGCAAAAGGTGGGTGTGGCTGGATGACCGCTCTTCTGGTAACATGGGGGTGTGGCCTAATATGCTAATAAGCTGTGCTGTCGATGGTGTGACCTAATACGCTAATGAGTTTCTGCTGCTGGGTGTGGCCTATTATGCTAACGAGTTCCTGCTGGGCTTTTTCTACAAAAAAAGCCCTGCTGAGGTCCCACCCCCAACGTCCCCGATGCGATGACACGCGCATTCCAGAAGACTCCTGGAAGACGACGGACTTCCCCCCCACCCCGCTCCTAAACTGGTAAGACCTGGCAACCCTATTCAGGACTGAGCACTCTCCAGGAGGCACATAATACTGAGAGTGGTTAAGGGTCACTTGAAGAGTGGGGTATCATGGAAGAGTTCAAATTGGCTTGGTCAGGTTCCTGAGAGCTTGAATCGGGAGATGTGGGTGAGGGGGAAATTGCCAAAGCATGGATGTCTCGCCTCTGATCAGTCTCTCAGGGGTCTCCCAGCTCTACCTGTCATCCACATGCATATTAGTGAAGTGGCCTTCTAGGTGCATTATGCTGAGCTGCCAACCTCTTGGTGGAAGCTGAAGATCTTCCAGAATCACAGTGGGTCTCCAGACAATAAAGGCCAATTCCTTCGGAGAAGATGGCTGCTTTGGATGTGTCAAGGTTTCGGTTTCATTTCTTTTGGTTCTGCTTCACTGTTCACCTTGCCATTAATTGGGGGGAGGGAATTCCTAAGGGGGGGAGTATGAGGGTGTGAGTGCTTGCTTGGAGTAGCCATAACTTTTCATCAAGTCTTACCCCTGGGCCTTTTCTCAGGGGATTGGCCTTGGAGACTCTCTCGCCTGGCTAGGATAGATAAGACACCGTATATCTGTCAGGGTTGTCATAGTAACGCTAGGGGGCGAATGCTGACGTATGCATGAGGTATGGGGGTGCATCTGAGTGGACCTATAACCTTTGGGTTTCACTAGGGTTGCCAAGTCTCGAAAACTCACTGGCGGGGGGGGGGAGTCCTCCTCTCGCCGGGAGTTTCTTCTGGCACACGCGCGAAGCGCACGCGCCCATCGACATCACCAGAAGTGACGCAGCACGTTGGGGGCGTTGCCAGGGCGACGCTCTGGCAATTGCCCCAAAACTCTATGGTGTCATAGAGTTTTGGGGCGATTGCCAGAGTGTCGCCCTGGCAACGCCCCCAACGTGCTGCGTCACTTCCGGTGACATCATTACGTCGTCCTTGCCCGACAACAAACATTGGCCGGCCGATCGGGAACCCCTTTAGCGGGGGATCCCCCGCCCCCCGGGCTGACTTGGCAGACCTAGGTTTCACACACTTCCTTTATCCCTGACAACGAACCAGTTCCTGTAGTAAGCGGATCTCTAATAAAGCATTGTTACAAAAGGGCTGTGGAGAGTGTCTTAACTGGGGATCTGACAGGAAGGTGGACTGTATGGACTTTATACCCTGCTGAAGTGTATATACCCCAGGCTCCACTTTAACAATCTCCAGGTATTTCCCAACCTAGAGCAGGCAGCCCTAGAACTGACTGAGTGAGGATAGTGTCTCCAGTGGACGACCCCTGAATACCAGAGCTGGGAGGCAGACTAAGGGAAGGTCTTGGGCTGGGGTTCCCAGGTCCCTCTGAGCAGCCAATGGAGGCTGCTTACCAGGAATAGGGAGGAATGCCCAGCATTTCAGCGACAGACCTACGTGACTCGGAACTGGAAGTGACATAGGTACATTGAGGGTGACGCTCTGTTTTTTGGGCAAAACTCTATGGTAGAATTAGCTTCTACCATAGAGTTTTTGTCCAAAAAACAGAGTGCAGCCCCCGATGTCCCTGATGTGCTTATGTCACTTCCGAGTCATGTAGGCACATTGCTTTAATTTCTGGCATTCTTCCCTTTTGGGGTGGGGCAATTCCCCCTCCCCTCTGGCCAGCTGGCTGGCAGTGTAGAGGTGGGGCCCAGCAGCAGGAGACCCCCACTAGGGGGTCTGGCATCCCTACCTTGGCCTCTGTGCCTTGTTTGTTTGGCCTTGGCTTTCCTACACTGACTCCTGTTGAAGGGTGCATATACATGCAAGCAGGGGTCCTTTGGGGCCGGAGCGAGGCGGAGCGAAGCTCTGCCAGCTCAGGAGTGGCCTCTAGGGCAGCCACAGGCTGAATCAGATTCTCTGATCTGATTCGGCTGGGTGCCGAATTGCCGCCGAAATGTGGTGGCAAATTTAAAAGCAACTGGAGGGGAGGGGGTTTGAGGGAGAGGCTCCAAAATTGCAGGATAGCTGCTGGGGCCTCTCCTCGAAATACCCACCAAGTTTCAAGAAGATTGGACCAGGGGGTCCAATTCTACGGGCCCCCAAACAGGTTGCCCCCATTCCCTCCATTGTTCTCTATGGTAGGAAAAAAGTAACACTTTGTCCCACCATAGAGAAGAATGGAGGGGATGGGACAACCTGTTTGAGGGCCCATAGAATTGGACCCTGTGGTCCAATCTTCTTGAAACTTGGTGGGTGTTTTGATAAGAGGCCCCAGCAGCTACCCTATAAGTTTGGAGTCTCTCCCTTAAACCCCCTTTCCTCCAGCTCCTCATATACCCTATGAGTTTTTGCCTTTGACTTCAATGGCCCATAGGGTATAATGGGGCTGAAACTGACATTCCCTTTCTGACACACTTCCGGTGATGTCAGGGGACGTGGCATATGCTAATGAGTTATGCTAATGAGCTATCCTAATGAGCTCCTGCACCTCTTTTTCTACAAAAGGACCCCTGCATGCAAGGACGTACCAGCATGCATACCAGCCTAAAAGACATACCAGCCTAAAAGACATTCCCTGCAACAGCATGACTCCACGTCAAACTTTGTCCCAAAGCCTTGAGAGCAGTAACAGTGGATTTCCGTTTGGACCCCAGGACCTTAACGCTGAAAAACAAAAGCGACCGGAAGCATCTCTAACTTGCCTGTGCCTTGAGGTGCGTGCACAGAGAACGGCTCTTTGCGAACACCTCTGTGTGCCAGTCTCAAACTCCAAGTGAATCAGATTCTTATCGACACAAGCAGATAGCTTCGCTTGTGGCTTTAGAAAATGGAGTCCGCCGCGGTTTGAAAGCAAGGAGCAGGTACAGCTATGAGGATTGTAACTGTCACATTTATCAACTCCAATAAGTGCACAGGGGCGAAGGAAGTTCTCAGAATGGCAGCGGGTTTAAAAGGAGCGCTTATAATTCTCTCGCTGCCATCCAGGATTTGGTTTCTGGATTTACAGAATATAAATGAATCGTAATATTCTCCCCCCCCCCCCCAAAGGGATGAGAGACAGCCTAGCACAGGGGTGGGCAAACTTGCTCGGCGTAAGAGCCACCTAGAACAGGGGTGGCCGAACTTGCTTAACGTAAGAGCTGCATAGAATAAACATCAGATGTTTGAGATCCGCAAGACATGAACAAATATTACCTGCTTTTATTGGAAAATAAGCAAATTTGCTTCTTATTAACATTAAATGAGACTGCCAAGAATAAGAACAAAAGGGGTAAAAGCAGATATTGCTAATGATCTTAATTTGTCCAATGATATTTGTTTGCGAATGATATTTAGCTTCCCCAGCTGCCCTGCCAGGAGCCACATAATATATGTGAAAGAGCCGCATGCGGCTCCCGAGCCACAGTTTGCCCACCCCTGGCCTAGCATATGTGGGCAGCTGCCTATCAGTCATACACTTGAATTTATTTGGAGGCCACAATGGGTTGCCACAATGGGCTGGGGTGTGTGTGTGTGTAATTGACTATATATTACTTTGAACCAAGAGGACAGGATGGAGAGATGTGCCGAGAGATGTGCCAGGCAATTCTGTGCAAAGCTGGTGGGGGGACGAGCCATCAAGCTGCAGTCAAATTCCGACGACCCCATTCAGTTCTCAAGGCAAGAGATACAGAGGGGGTTCGCCTTTGCTTGCCCCTGCTGGACTTCTTTGGCGGTCTCCCATTCAGATATTAACCAGGGCTAACTCTACTCAGCTTGATCTGACGAGACTGGGCTAGCCCGTTGCATCCGGGTCAAAGCAAGAAACAAACGGAGGTGGTTTGCCATTCCCTGCCTCTGCATAGCAACCTTGGACTTCCTTGGTGGTCTCCTATCCAGTAGCCATGGGGGGGGGGGGCTTGGGGCAATGCTTCCTCCCAAATTTGCCCTGCCCCTTATTTCCGGGTCCCCTTCCTCTTCCGGTCCACCCCCCTCCCCCAGGTGGGGGAGGGAGTCTGGGGCTGCTGGTCAGGAGAGAAGCGGTGGAGTGAGCAAGCAGGTGTGAGACTTCTGAGTCAAATCAAATAAGCCAGGCCTCTTGATAAAAGCAAAAGTCCTTTTTATTCTTAATGATGGTTCAGGTACTTCATGTTTGTTAGAGATACCGGGTTACAGACATCAGGGATTAATATACCCCCCACAGAAAGGTAAGAATAGGCAAAGCGCCAATCAGAGCCAATACAAAAAAGCGCGAAAACCCCCCTGACCGTTGGTTTCCACAAAAAAAAGGTGCAAAAGCACTAAATATCCCCCCTCCCCAAGCCCCTGAGTGACCTCTACTTGCAATTCACAGGCCAGGCACCTGGCTAGAAACAGTTCAACAGTTCCAAGGTTAGAAAAGCAAGATAAAACATTCACAGTTCCAGAGAGAAATAGGGAGGCAACAAGGGAAGATAGCCAGACTGTTTATGTGACGCAACGGAATGCAGCAAGCCATCCTCCCAGAGAAGAAAAAGACACATTGAGCAGAGCAGGCAATAAACCTCAAAGCTAGCTGTAAATTACTTCACTGATTACTGATAGGGACCCCGGCCTGAACAATTAATGGCAGCAGATCTGACAGCAGGTGAGAACGGGCAGGGAAGGAGCGTGCAAGAGCAATCTACCACTAAATGCCAAGGTGCTGAGAAGATGAGGCACGGGACTGTCTGTGGGCTGCCCTGCAGCGTCTGCTTCGAAGAGAGCCCTCAAGCCCCCTCCCCGGATCTCCAGTGCACCTCCTGGCCTCTCTCTCTGGCCTCCCCCCACCTGTTTCCAGCCACCCAGCTCTCCCTCCCCTCTGTAGGGTGGGATTGGGAGGTCACATGAGCCGCCTCAGCTCCCTCACTGCTCTTGGCCAGCAGCTTCCGTCCGTCCCTCTCCTGCTTGGTGCCCGTGACTTCTCCCTGGCCATCCCCGCCTGGCACACCGGCATCGGGGCAGGGGTGAGGTGGGGCACGCCAGCACACCTGCAGCCTCCCCCTCCCCTGTGTGGTTCCTCCACTCCCCCTTCACCTTCTTCTCATTCACTGGACCTTCAGGATGGATTACAGACCAGCGGGGAAATCTGTGGGAACCGATGCCCTTGTGTAGGGGCACTGCCTAGGAGCTGAGGTCCACCACCACCTTGGAGGGAATTGGCAGTGATATTGTCAGGGCTCATTTCATAGCAGGAGCTCCTCTGCATATCAGGCCACACACCCAGGGGTCATTTCGTAGAAAAAGAGGCGCAGGAGCTCATTACCATAACTCATTTGCATATGCCACACCCCCTAACATACCAGAAGTGTGTCAGAAGGCAACACCCACCCCTCAGGCTCCACTCCACAGGTGAGGGAAACTGACCTGCTCTTCCTCCGTTCCCTTCCCCATCCAATACTTTGTGCAATAAAAATAAGTGTCAAGAACACATCCTCATTCTCTTCCTGCTCCCTTGAAACCACCAGGTTTCAAGTAGACTTGAGATACCCAGGACATGTGCACCACCCATCCCTTTCCCTTCCCCTCCCCACAACAAGACACCCTGTGAGGTAGGTGGGGCTGAGAGAGGTCTTTTGAGAACAGCTCATGAGAGAACAGCTCTGAGAGAACTTGTGACTGGCCCAAGGTCACACCAGCAGCTAAATCAAACCTGGTTCTCCCAGATTAGAGTACAACTCCTGACCACTACACCAAACTGATGGGGTGGAAGCTGCTGAAGGGTTGGTGAAATTTCTCCAGTACTTATGTGCCATGTGGCCAGATAAAAAATGGTATACTTAGAAAAATTTATATGCCACCTTGAGCAAGTCTCTGGAAAAAGCAGCACACAGTCATAAAAAGAACAATGATAAAATGATCAATATTAAAACAAAACATTAAAAACAATTCAGACCCTAGCAGGGCTTTCCCCGGGGTGCTGCGCCTCTGCACTGCTCGAGGAAGCCAAGGAGGGGGCGGGGCTTGGTCATGTGCCCGCCCCCTGGGCTTCTCACTCCCGGAGCTGCGCTCCTGTGCGCTCCTACTCCAACGGACCCCTGCACACACCCCTGATGTAGCCAATCCTCCAAGAGCTTACAGTAGCCCCTGTAAGAAGAGCTCTGTAAGCTCTTGGAGGATTGGCTACATTAGGGGTGTGTGGCCTAATATGCAAAGGAGCTCCTGTTACGAAATGAGCCCTGGATATTGAGAATAATTTTGTCCCCTCTGCCCACCCCCCCTTTGATGATTTTTTTGAGCTGCCCCTTCTGTACTTCCCCACAAAAATCCTGGCCACAGGGCTGCTTTCATCCGCATAGTGACCAAGGCAGACTTTGTTTAGCTTCTGAGAACTGGTGCAATCAGGCCAGCCTGGGCCATCGGGGGTCAAGACACGTGGCGTCCCTCCAGTCTAAACTTGAGTCTGAACTGAAAGAAATTGCATAACGTAACAAGAGAGCCAGTTTGGGGTAGTGGTTAAGTGCACAGACTCTGATTTGGGAGAACCGAGTTTGATTCCCCACTCCTCCACATGCAGCTGCTGGTGTGACATTGGGTCAGTTGCAAGTTCTTTCGGAGCTGTTCTCTCAAGGGCAGTCCTTAAAAGAGCTCTCACAGCCCCACCTACCTCATGGGGTGTCTGTTGTGAGGAGGGGAAGGAAGAGGGGTTTGTAAGCCGCTCTCGAGACTCCGAATTAAGGGCGGGGTATAAATCCAACCTCCACCTCCTCCTCTCCTCCTCCTTCTTTAATATGTTTTAGTTAGTTACTACATTTTTTTTTATCCTGTCCTTCCTCCAAAGAACTCAGGGAGGTGTGCACTAACGTCCCCCCTTCCATTTTATCCTCACAGAAACCCTATGAAATAGGTTAGTCTGCATGTGTTTGACTGGCCCAGTGTCTCAGCAAGCTTCCATGACACAGTCAGGATTTGAACCTGGGTCTCCCAGATCGAAGGGCAACACTTTAACCACTATGCCAAGTTGGCTCTTATATTGCACGGATATTGTTTCCTGTGATATCCCTAATGGCAGGGCTATTTTGGGGCAGGAACGCACAGGAACGGAGCTCCGGCTGGCTCCTGAGTTGGCCACACCCAGCAGGAACTCATTAGCATAACAGGCCACACCCAACAGCAGAAACTCATTAGGACTGGCTACATTAGGGGGATGTGGCCTAACATGCAAATTAATTCCTGCTACAAAAAAAAGCCCTGGGTTTTGACAACAAACAAGGTAAACAGAATAAGAAGCAAAAGGTGGGTGTGGCTGGATGACCACTCTTCTGGTAACATGGGGTGTGGCCTAATTTGCTAATAAGCGCCACTGTGAGGGGTGTGGCCTAATATGCTAATGAGTTTCTGCTGTTGGGTGTGGCCTATTATGCTAATGAGTTCCTGCTGGGCTTTTTTTTTTTAACCAAAAAAGCCCTGTCTAATGGTGTGGGGTTTAGAGGACCACATTCAAGGACAGTGATAGTGTGTCATCAGAGTAGCAGCAGGTCTCCAGGGGTCTTCCACGTCACTTATTCCCTGACCTCTAACTGGGGATGCCGCAGACTGAACCTGGGACCTTCTCAGTGCTCTGCAGAGTACACCGCAACAGCCCTCCCCATTCATTTACACGGGGGAAAGAACTGATATCAAGTATCCGATAGGTGGTATGCAACGGTGTTGAACATGGAGCAGCAAAAAATTTAAAGATTGCACTGTTGCTGTTAGGGTCAACAAAAGACCATCAGCAGATGAATGAAATGTTATCCAGAGTTGGAAGAAACTTACTCCAGTTCGTACTAGAATTTAGGGTTCAGATTGGAGTAACTCTCCATAGAATTGCTCTTTTTTTTGGAACAAACATAGATAGATAGATAGATAGATAGATAGATAGATAGATAGATAGATAGATAGATAGACGGACGGACGGACGGACGGACGGACGGACGGACAGACAGACAGACAGACAGACAGACAGACAGATTGACGGACATAGAGACACAGACAGACAGATGATAGACAGATAGATTGAGACAGACAGACAGACAGATAAAGATGAGACAGACAAAGATTCATTCATTCATTCAATTGGATTTATTGGCCACCTTTCCCTACAAGTAGGGTTCAAGGTGGCTTATAACAAATAGTATACAATCTCGTACAACAACATTTAAAACAATCCAATAAATAACAATAGTAAAAACAGTATAAGATGGCAGAAGGATCCTAACGCCCCAGCCTCCCTCCCCAGATGAAAGGTGATCAATGTTAGATACAGACAGACGATGGATGGATGGATGGATAGATGGATAGATAGATGGATGGATGGATGGATGGATGGATGGATGGATGGATAGATAGATAGATAGATAGATAGATAGATCTAAGGGGATCATATAGCGCTGGGCAAACCACTTGCTGGGTAGCTCCTTGCTCCCCTTTTGATTGCCTGTCCCCCTCCCCACCACCTCACCCCTTGCCCACCATTCTCTTCTCCACAGCCCTACCCAGACGGGGGCTGCCCAGGATGGCAGCTGCTCCCCAGTTTGGTGTAGTGGTTAAGAGTGGTGGACTCTAATCTGGGAGAACCAGGTTTGATTCCCCACTCCTCCAGATGAAGCCAGCTGGGTGACCTTGGGTCAGTCAAAAGTTCTCTCAGAGCTGTTCTCTCAAGAGCAGTTCTCTCAGAGTTCTCTCAGCCCCACCTACCTCACGGGGTGTCTGTTGTGAGGAGGGGAAGAGAAAGGAGATTGTAAGGTGCTCTGAGACTCCGAGTGAAGGGCGGGATATAAATCCAATCTCTTCCTTGTCTTCTTCTTCTTCTTCTTCTTCTTCTTTTTTTTCCCCCTCACCTGCCTCCAGCATTGTCACTTCAGCAGCAGTTTTGCTGGCAGGGAGATGGCAGCAGATGACAGAGATTTCCCCTCTTTTTTGCCACCAACCCACCTCCACAGCAGCTGTCTCAGTGGTGGTTTTTCTGGTGGGGGGATGCAGGATCCTCCCCCTCCTCCTCTTCCTCACCCACCTGCCCTGGCAGCCTTCCAGCAAGGGGATCTCTGGAGGGCAGGGGAGGAAAAGGATCCCAGGAGACCACTGTTCTTCTGTGCAACCAATTCAATTTTGGGGACGGGTTTGGAATACTCCCTTTTAAAGTTTCAGATTTTTCTGCAAACCTGGAGGGGGGGGATCCCAAGTTTGGGGAACAACCTCCCTTCTGATCTGCAGGTTTAAGGACCCGCAGTAGGGGCCATGTTGACTATTAGATGTATTGATATGATATTTTGCCTTTCTCCACTGATAGAGGCCACGGAGGCTTACACGGTATCCTCAGGACATCGTCCTTCCCGGCACTGATTAGATCCAGTCTTGCTTAAACTTCAGCATTCCTGTCAGGCACTGAAGCTACCCTTTGGGACATGGTTCCCTCTACTGGAAAAATACTATGTGTGCGAGTTTGTCATGACAGCCTTCAGAGTTCTCCCTGCACCCATTTCATTCGAATGAAGGGAGCTTTTGACCCTTAAAAGCTTACACCCTGGAAATCTCGTTGGTCCCTCAGCTGCTACTGGATTCAAATCCTGTCCCTCTACCACAGACCAACATAGCTATCCACCTGAAACCTGTGAGGTAGCTAGAGACCATGGCTGAGGACAGACTGGGAAACTGAAGACGAATGGCAGCGGGGCAAAAAGCCCTGGGGCAAATTGTCCCGGGGCGGGCCACTCACACTGGCCAGACTCCTGTGGGAGCATTTCAGGGAGGAGACACAATGATGCATACACACTACTGCAGAGTGGCCCCTGGTGGGTCAGCCTCCGCAGCTCATGGCAGGGCCATTTTGGCAACCGGCGCATGCATGCCTATGCGCATAGGCGCATGTGTGCAGCAGCAATTCCACCACAATCCAGTGGCACACAGAGCGCATATTCGCATATGTGCATCTCTCTGCGGCGGTGCCTCCATTTAAATCCTGCTTCTTCCCATCTACACAGCCAGGAAGTGGGATTCAAGTGGAGGAAGTCCCCTGGTGTCCACTTTCTGCTGGTCACCACTTTCTGCTGGTGTCCGACTGAGGCGCCACGGAAGCACTTCGGAAATGGGTGAGTACAGAAGGGGGATGGAGGACAGCTGCGGCTGTCTGAACTGCCTCCCTTCCTCTGCTTCTAAAGCGGACCTATCCCAGGCCAAATTGCCATTCTGTCCTCAGCCCATGACTAACCCAAATGTTTATTGTTTGACAGTCAATGACAACTAACACGTAATTGTATCCAGTATCTGTAGTTGTCCGACATCAGGGACCTTATGGGAGTTCCAGGTGGGTAGCCATGTTGTGAGCGTTCGTATTTGATGACGGCCAGATAAACGGCTCAGACCGAACCTTCTGAGGTGTGGAATCCCACAGTCTAATCGTAACTACAACGTGAATCCGCAAGGCCATATTCACAGTCTGTGTGGCCGGTCTGGAAACTGGAGCAAACTTTTGTGAATCTTTATGTCGTTCTGTTAAAGTCTACCCAACGCACTGTAGTGCAAATCTGTCCCAGGCCCGCCTTTCTCCCGACAAATATGGCTAGGCCACAGAATTTCAGGCCAGTTTCTGTAGTCTGTCAGGTGATTTTTCTGTGGGATGTAACATCTTCTGGCTAGCTTTCTTCCACCACCCACCACATCTCAGCTACCTAAGAAGACATGAAGTAGCGTGAACACAGACATACCTCAGAAGGATCCGTCGTTCCCCACAGGTTACCTAAGAATAGAAGTTCAACATTTCCCCAATCCACCCATCTGCAGTGCCCTTTCTTGTCTGCATCGGGTCATGGAAATTTTTTCTCCCTCTTTGCCAGCTGTCAAGAGCACTCTATCACAAAAAAAAGATAGGCCGTTTCTCATTTAGCACCTTGGTTTCCATAGACAGTAGTGGGTGGCTCGCCACCATAAACTTCAAGGTAGATGTCAGAAATGGAATGATATTGAGACACCAGCAACTTTGTCGTTCCCAGTTCCCTTCATCTGAATGTTACTAAATGGGTTTCTTTTTTCTTGTATGCATAGATCCTCCTGGATAAGTGTTGGATCTGGACAGTTTGGTGTAGTGGTTAGAAGCATGGACTCTAATCTGGGAGAACCAGGTTGGATTCCCCCCTACTCCACATGCAGCTGCCGGTGTGACCTTGGGTCAGTCACATGTTATTCCAGAGCTCTTCTCTCAAGACCAGTTCTCAAAGAGCTCTTTCAGCCCCACCTACCCGTTGTGGGGAGGGGAGGGAAAGGAGACCGTAAGCCCCTCCGAGACTCCTTCGGGTAGTGAAGAGCATAAATCCAATTTCTTCTTCTTCTGCTGCTGCTGCTTCCTCCTCCTCCTCCTCCTCCTCCTCCTCCGCTGCCTCTACCCTTCCACTGCTCTCCACTTTGAAGAATGACATGGGGGGGGGGGTCCACAGTGAGAAGGGGGAATCAGTGCCAAACTGCCAAATTAGTCTGGATCCAACCCCCTGGTGTGTATCCTCCCACAGGAAGGCTCCTTACATTGAGAAAAGGTTTCAGACAAGGCTAAGTGGAATGGCAGAACGGAGGGCAACACTCCCATCCAGCGTTCCCTCAAAGCCGAGTTCGTGTGAGCTAGCTCACAGTTTTTTAGCCTCTGGCTCACACATTTTTGCCTCAGCTCAGGAAGGCGGGCTCCAGGGCAAACTAATTGATGCAGCCGCCAAATCGCTCGCTCACAACTTTGATGCCCATAGCTCACAAAGTAGGATTTTTGTTCACCAGACTCCACAGCTTAGGGGAAGCATTGCTCCCATCTATACTGGAATGTGTCAAGAGATGTAAACAGAGGCATCAAACTCATTTGTTACGAGGGCCGGATCTGACATAAATGTCACTTTGTCAGGCTGGGCCATGCATGGCATAAAACGTAATGGCAGGTACAGGTGATATAAACTCTACAAAGGATGCTTAAAACATGAACGCTCTTACGGTATTTCTTCACCGTATCTCCCTGATGCCCACCCTCCTGCTTCCTCCGTGGGACAGGATACAGGGACATAATGGGCAGCCTCTGTTATCTGGCCATTAAAGTAATGGCCAGTTGTTTACGGGCCAGATTAGAGCCCTAGATGGGCCGGTTCCAGCCCACGGGCCTTATGTTTGACACCCCTGACCTACATGAATCTGCCTTCTACTGGGTCAGACCCTTGGTCTAGCAATATTGCCTAATGAGACAGGTAGCTTCTCTCCACTGTCTTTTAACGTCACCTGCTACACCCTTTAAATAGGGTTGCCAAGTCTGGGTTGGAAAATACCTGGAGACTTTGGGGGTGGAGCCAGGAGAGGGTGGGGTTTGGGGAGGGGAGGGGCCTCAGCACGGTAGAATGCCATAGAGTCCACCCTTTAAAGCAGCCATTTTCTCCAGGGTTGCCGATCTGTGTCAGCCGGGGATCAGTTGTAAAAGCGGGAGATCCCCAGGCCCCACCTGGAGGCTGGCAACCCTACCTTTAAATGGAGATGATGCAGATTGAATCTGGGGCTGGTGCTCTACCACTGAGCCACAACTCCTCCCATAAGCACGGCACTGTAACGCAGTTTAAACAAATAGAGATGCCTTATATTGGGTCAGACCATTTTCCTATGGTCGGTATTGTTGACTGGCAGGGACTTTCCAGGATTTCACAAAGCTTTTTCCTGCTACCTGCTATCTAGACCTTTGAACTGGATACACCAGAGATCAATCCGGGACCTTCAGTATTCAAAGCAAGGTACTTTACCACTGATTGATAGCTTCTCCCCATTTGTAGCGGCAATGACAACAAAGCTCCCTAGCTTCTATTGGCTGAGTTCATATGATGTCACGGCATTCTCACAAACATTCTGAAATGCTGAAAATAGCCTTCAGGTGTACCGACTGTTAGACTGAGAAAGTGGACAGTGGTCTAGGCAAAAGCCACCATTTTTGACAAATGCATTTCAACTGTGTTACCCTGGGGTGGAAAGAGCCCTCATTGGAACCCATGTGTAAGGACTTATAGGTGCCTGTTTCAGCTTGGTGACCCATATCATCCAATAGTTAAAACAACTGGGACATTGCGTGTGGATTTCATGAGAGTATTGCCAAAGAAGAAGAAGAAGAAGAAGAGATTGGATTTATACCCCGCCCTCCACTCCCCAAGGGAGTCTCAGAGCGGCTTACAAACTCCTTTTCCCTTTCCCTCCCCACAACAGACACCCTGTGAGGTAGGTGGGGCTAAGAGAGCTCTTTCCCAAGCTGTCCTTGAGGGAACAGGTGGTACAGAGCTATGGCTTGCCCAAGGTCATCCAGCCAGGTGCAAGTGGAGGAGTGGGGAATCAAACCCGGTTCTCCCAGATTAGAGTCCGCACACTTAACCACTACACCAAACTGGCTCAAAGTGGAGCGTTTCTTGCATACAGCTGAGTATCTTAGAGCACAAACTTATGGAGAATGGGGTGCTTTTGACCATGCAGATTGCTGGTTTCTGTTTTACTTCCACTTTTTATAATGTCCACCCATGTTTTGTTTTCTCACACTGAACTTCTCCTGTAACTAAATGCAAGTTTTCAACATTATTTTTGGTGTGTCAGTGAAACAGTATTATAAATGACATACTTTGTATATATACATATCATATTTTGTATATGAAGACTGTAAAGATGGCCCGAACAAACCCACAAGCCCAATTGTGCATTCTGGTGCAGAACCACTTTAATTCAACTGAATTAGACTGATGTAACTCCACAGAAAATGGTTCTGCAGCCGTGAGAAGTAAAAAACCCAAAACCACTGACATCAAAGGAAAGGAAATTAATTCAGGAACTTCCTTAATGAAAGTAATGTCCCAGATAATTGTTGGATTTGTGGTCATTGTATAGGTACTTATTTTCATATGTGGTGGTTATGTAAAAATGTAAAAGAGTATTGGTTGATGGTAAATAAGATGATATTTGAAATTATGGATTTGGACCTGCCATTGGACCCTGCAGTCTTTCTACTAAACATGCTGCCGGATGACTTATCAAAAGAGAATCAAAAGCTGTTGTTGTGTATTCTAACTGCAGCGCGTATTTTAAGGACAAAACTATGGAAATTACCGATTGTGCCACGAAAAGAAGAGATTTTGAACATGTTGCTTAATTGGGCCAAAATGGACAAATCAGGCTATTTGTTGAATGCACAGGCTAAGACAGATACGTTGATGGTCTGGTCTAAATTTTATGCTTGGTTGGATTAATTTGGTGGCTCCCTGTATATAAATGTCTAAATGTACAATATGGAATTGTAAGGATTCAGGAAAATTAATAAAAATATGTTAAAAAAGAAAAGAAAAAAGAAAATGGTTCTGCAACCATGAGAAGTAAAAAACCCAAAACCACTGACATCAAAGGAAAGGAAATTAAGTCAGGAACTTCCTTAATGCAAGTTTTTGTTCACACTACTTGGCCCATCTTTTC
Source organism: Lepidodactylus listeri (assembly GCA_029233225.1). Classification (NCBI taxonomy): domain Eukaryota; kingdom Metazoa; phylum Chordata; class Lepidosauria; order Squamata; family Gekkonidae; genus Lepidodactylus; species Lepidodactylus listeri. Next base: position 10,843,996 of record JARCFY010000021.1, read on the forward strand.
CTTTTAAAATCCCATCAAATGCTGATTTTCATGCAAATATTCCTTGATGGGGAGTTTATTTTAAAACAAAATTAAAAAAACCCAAATTATTCCTTAATAGAACCAGTGTGATATAGTGGTTGAGTGTGGCAGACTCTAATCTGGAGAACCGGATTTGATTCCCCACTCTTCCATTCCCCACTCCTCCAACTGCAACCAGCTGGGTGACCTTGGGTCAGTCACAGTTCTCTCAGAGCTGTCTCAACTCCACCTACCTCACAGGGTGCCTTTTGTGGGGAGAGAAAGGGAAGGTGATTGTAAGCTGCTTTGAGACACCTTCGGGTAGAGAAAAGCAGGGTATAAAAACCAGCTCTTCTTCTTCTAATTGGGGGGGGGGGGAATGCTGTCCCCTTGCCACAAACATTAATAATAAATCCCTTTTATTTAAAAAAGAACAATCTTTTCTTATTTTATACTCCATAGAATCCCTACTTTTCTTCCTCCAAATTGATCTTGGCATCATTTTGTTTGTTCCTACAAACCACATGTATCCTCTTCTCTGAGAAATGTTGCCAGTTGTATAGAAATTTTGTTGGCTTTCCTCAGAATTCTCCTCTGACCTTCCTGCAGGCAACATTCCATGACAGTCCGGGAATATGCCAATACCACCTTGTGAAATTTCACTGCTCGATTAGAACTTACTTTGCTTCCCTCAGAAGTCTTCAGATGTTTCCTCTGAGAGGGAAGCTTGAAACGTCACTTTATATAAGTTTCAGGGGTGATGATATCATTGCAACGCTCAATAGCAATTGAAAGGAGGGTATTTTTCATATTTTTTCCTTTTGTTTAGGTTTTCTTCCTAGCTTTTCTTTATTGACTTTTGTTTCATTCATATATTCCCTTCATGGAACCGAGGAAGGAGGTGACCGATAATGAAATCTCATAACAATATAACAAAGTTGGCAAACTCGATGGTGCCAAAAATATTCTTTAAGATGTTCTTTGGTACGACAGTGTCACAAGGAATTTCTTGCCCCCCTTAAGGGTACAAAAAATATTGTGCCCTAAACTTAAATGCGAACTAGGCTCTGGCTAGGGCTGGTTTTACATTTCTCGTACCTGTGTTTTTGATCTGAAAAGTCTAGTTTTGGTTTTACGTCTCCCTTGGGCCACTCGAAACTTTTTTAAAAAATTAAGTCATTTTCTGTTTCCTCTCATCCAGTTTTCCCCACAAAATGCACCCCTTTCTCAACAGGATTTCCTCTTCAAGGAATCAGTATCATACTTCACTCTGTACTAAACATGCAAACAATGTTTGCTGCATACATGCATTCGATATAAAAGTGGTCCAGAACACAAGCCAGTGTACAAAAAGATGTAAAAATCAGAGGAACCCCCCCCCCCCAAAAAAAAGTAAGTGAATGTAAAGAGTTACAACACAGGGAACATTCAACTAAAAATCTTATGCCGTGAGAAAACTATCATCAAATTGCCACATCTTGGTGGCTTGTGATGCACCAAAATTATGACTATGACCACCCCTCCACAGTTTCTCCTTGAATCCATCTCTCTTTCCTTCAGGATGTTAATCTTATACAAAGCAGATATAATCTGCTCCCCTCCACCGAAAATAAAAGTTCAGCTTTGTTGCTTTACCATAACATTTCCCCCCTGTCTGTATTGCTTGAGAAAGAAGCCTGCATTTTCCAACAGTTAGAACAAGGAAGCCTAGTGGTTATTTCAGGCACTGCATTTCTGTTTCATCTGGAGCTCACAAACAATCAGGAGGGAAAGGTGGGGAATGCTGAATTCATGGAAAACTTCTGCAAGCAGTTTTTGACATGAGAAAAAAAAGGACCCCAACATGGTATTCTGTTTAGAGCTCTCCCTCTCTCTCCCCCCTCCCTCCCCCTCTCTCTTCCTCTCTCTCTCATATGCAGGATTTATCCTTCCTGACAATCAGTGCCTGATAAAGAACAGAGCTAATCTCCAAATGTTCTGCAAAGGAAAAACTGTATACTGCACTGGACCCTGTTTATCGGAGACCTTCCTGGTTTTCTGGGTCTTTCCACTATTCTTCTTTAGGGGTGCTTTTGTCAAATTTTGCTTGGCGAGTTGTTAGCCTTGCAGTCCTTCCACTTTCACCCCTCTTCCCCTGACCTAAAGAAGTCAAACCTCTGCAAGAGCACCCAGTGCACGCATAGACATATCAGTGAGCATGCTTGAACATGAATGTGTCAGTTGGTACGCAGTCTGCACATTTTGTGCACTGCAGCAGGCTAGGTTCACCGTTGATGCATTAGAATAATGATGTTTTCCTGGTAAAGCTTTAACTAAAAAAGAAAAAGAAAAAAAAGCAAGCATGTTCATTGCTTTACTGTGGAAAGTATGCACGTTCAAAAGCCAGGAAGATAAAAGTGCAAAAAGGGACCCAGTAAAGAAATATGGCTAGACCAACCGAATCAAAAGATGCTTGAACTCCCTTTTGGGGAGGGGGGCAAAAATCCATTCTCCAAAGCATGTATTTCCAAAGAAAACTAATCCCCCCAAAAGAGTTCTGAAACTCCCGAATTCTCTGGCTAATAACTTTAAATAGTTAGTGGAGTCTTCCGGAATTTTTGTTTTGTTCTTTTCGGAATAATCTGCTTACATCGTTAAGACCCCAGCTAAGCTCGCTAACACAAATTACCAGATGTTGTAGCCCCCTCACCCGGTATTTTTTTTCCCCTCCTTCCCCTCAAAAGACCAACCACCAAGCTTGTTGAAAGAGCGAGGTCATCATCCCTTATTAGCAATAAAACTTTTTTTTTTTTTTTGCAACTGCCAACAAACGAAACACGAACACCTTTCAGCTGTAGTGGGGGACCCTATCTCCAACTCCTTCCAAGTCTGGCCATTTGGCTTTGTTACTTCCTAATAACGCACTCATGTGTAAGTTAATAATGTGAACAGAGGGAAAATGAAGAGACCTTTAAAAAAAAAACAGAAAGAAAAAGCAGAATGAATTAGGGCAATTGAGGTCGTCCTCTTTCATTTTTACTGGAAGGATTGTCGCCCTGGTTTTTACCTTATCGCTTATTACACAATTTATGATAAAATGAGATGTGAGTCCACTCTTATTGTTGGGCTGCCGCCTATTGAATGTGCATATATAGAATTCATTTCAAATTTAAACACTATCTTAATTATAAATTGAATAAAATGGACAACCTATCAGGTTTCCTAAATTGCATTCTGACAAATAATTTCATTTTCTATTACTTTCCCACCAATGATATATAGGGCTAACAATGTCTAGCATAATCCTGTTCTGTTGCCTTAATTGTTCTCAAGATTCTCCAATGAGACATAGTCTATACCTGCTGTGTGGCTGTTGCATGAACATATAGGCTGAGTGGAATATATTGTGGTTTTAGCAGTACAGAGATTAAAAGCTAAAACAAAGGAAAACAAGTTAAGGGCGGGGGGACTAGCTTTACCTATAAATTTTCAAGACCCTGCTCCAGATCTCCTTGAAATAAAACTAACTGTTTCAGTTCTAAATAGATGGGAAAAGTCTATCCATCGAAACATTTAAAAATATTAAACCCGCAAAGCAGCATCTGTAATAAGCACATGCATTATTTTTTTTGCATATAAGCTACCCCGCTGTTAAAAACTGCTGACTAGAAAAGAAAAGTTTTCAGAAGTCCTTAGAACTTTTTTCTTTAAAAAAGGAAAGTTCTGTTACTGATACATTTCAGAGAATTTTTCAGTCAAAACTACCTAAGGAGAAAACGTAATAGTATAGAAAAAGGGCGATGGTATGAAATACAAGAGACAGAAGGAAGGAATCCAGCGATTTGGAAATCAGTTTATGACTCAAGAATTAAAAAATTTACAGCAGGCTTTTTGCGTTAACCTCTCTTCCTTTCCTGCTTCGTTTCCAGCAACTGAAGGAACACATTTTAAATTAAATGCACGCCAACCTTTCCCTAAAGAATAACAAAAAAAGAAAATGCCCATGAAGCTATATTCATTTTTGCAATGTGTATTTGCTGTCTCACAGAGAATTTCTGCAGCAGAATGGGATTTTTGCACACAATACAAATTAGATATTCATTTGACTGTATATATTATATTACAAATCAAAGGCACCAATACTGGTAGCAGTGAAAACTAGAAAACTTGGGTCATAAATAATGTAGAATTCAGTCTGAAGTAGCCATAATTCAAGCCACATGTTCCACATTTGTGATAAACACAATTAAAATCACATTATGAGTTTTATCTCGGGGAGAATTTGTAGGCTTTGATTCATGAGGGGCAAGGGGGGGAAGAAAAAGACTTTGTGTTTTCTAATATGACAAATCAATTGTGGGTTTTTTTTGGGGGGTTGCTGATATTTGAGAAATTAGAGGCATGTTTTTCTGGTTTGAAGTTAAGACCATCTAAAGATCTTTTCTATTCAACAGAATTTCAAGAGATAGAATAATTATCCGACAACAGACAGAAGTGTTAGTAGTCTTAACCTTTTTGGGTACAGGGTAATGCTGACCAGTTGGCTTGGAAGTCATTTACTTTTCATTCCATCTTTGAGTCGTTTCGACAATGGGACTCTTTGCAAGTATTTTAGAAGTCATATTTTTTTATTCTTTTTAATAAACGAATAGGAAAATGAATTACTTGTTGCGTCTGCAGAAAAAGGAGCGGTTTTCTGATGTCTGGGAACAAACTAGTTTTCAAAAATAATTTTTAAAAAGACTGTTCCTTTCAGAATTTCTAGAAGCTTCTACCATGAAATAAAGACCACAATGAGAATTGTCTACGATATTATTGTTTCAACTCGCATTTTTTTAAAAAAATGCAGAGGATTTCTTTTTTTCCCCCTGCCCCCCTCCTAAGTTGCAGTGCTTTGCTTTATCAGTCCCTCTATCTTTTATCTTCCAAATAGTTTCAACTAATATGTGTTCCTCCCCCCCCCCCCTTATCAGGCGGTGGGCAGCATTTGTGATTCATAGCAGTCATCAATGTGATAATAAACTCATTCACAAGACCTAACAAACATGCAGCTCCGAGTTATTTACGAGGCAAATTCACTTGCAATGCCGGGCAGTGGAACAGGGGGAGAATCAAGATGGTGTTGATTGATAAATTGACAGGTTAATTTACAAGTGGATAATAGGAGTTAGACCCGGAGGGAGAGAATGCAGCCGGAGAAACTAGCTTGGTTACAGTGCCATCTGTCTTGCGTAGGCAAATCTGCAGGCACTACTCTGGAGTCAAGATCAAATGCGCACACATCCCCCCCCCTCCAAGTTAGAGACAAAAGCCCCCCTCCCCATATACTGCAGTTTAATTTCTTCCCTGCATTGACACAGTGAACAAGGGGACCTCCCACCCTCTGATAGCATTCATGACGAGAGAAACGTGGAGACGCTTTGTCTCTTAAAATGAGAAGCATTAGTCTATCGCTTTCAGATTGTATTTCTTTCCTTTCGCTTCATTCTTCGAAGAGAACTGAAGGGAGATATTTGTGTGTGTGTGTGTGTGTGTGTGTGTGTGTCTGTATGTGTGTGTTAAGGATAATGAATTGGCCCTTGCTGTGATCAATGTGCTAACAATGTGTGTGTGTGTGGGAAATCCTGGTTCTCTCATATAACACATGCCTATTTTAAGGGGAGGGGGAGACACTTCTAAAATTAAATAAATCATATCCGCCCTTTCAGGCTACTCCTTAAATCAGTTTCATCCTTTCAGATACCAAATTATGGAAACCCAGGGAAAGCATGTGTGCTTCTTCTGGAACGTGTAATGAAGTCAGACAGCGCCTTTTCCCAAGCTGAAATTTGATGGGATTGGAGATCAAAGAACATTGGCAGCTCCAAGTCTTTGAAGTTAATAACTTTCACTCTTACCAGTTCGAAATTAAAGCAACATTACACAGAACAAAACATGGCAACCTGTTTGAAATGACAGGATTCTTCTTTCTCAGAATAAACATTCAAATACCTTGGCAATATGTCCCCCTCCCTTCTTTCCACATATGTGGTAGGTAGTGTGTCTGCTTTGAAGATATTAGATATATACAATTAAAACTGGGAATGAGTGTTTAATAGCATTCTTTATCATAAAAAGGAGTCGTCTGGAGGTCCAGTTCACGCGGCAAAATCTTTCCAGAATTAGAATTCCTCAGATGCTAACTCCGTTGAGTTTTGCCCTAAAAGAAAAAAACCCAGCAAACGGAAAGTGCAGGCTTCTCCATTTCTCTCTCCCAGGTAAGGCTGGTTTAAACACCCGTGTGAGCCTTTTAAAAATAACATTCCTTTTCAAAAAAAAAAAAAAAAAAAGAGTGAGAGTTTTTTTGAAGTACGATCCATTTCGAGATCCTGTCTTTTCAAATCAGCTTGTGGCTTTTAAAAAGCCACTGCCTTGGTGTGAAAAAAAAAATGAAATTCTCTCCCTGTAACCAGGGCCGCATCACGGGGAATCTATACTGTTCAGCTTTAAAGGATCACAAAGAGAAAAAAAATCAGAAATCCAAGCACTCTTTCTTTTTACTTAAAAAAAAAACACACACAGTCATATTTATAACACAACTTCACCTTTCCTGGCGCAACAGCCCCCCCCCCCCAGCTAATAAATCAACCCAGCCATCTTCTCCTAAACTCAACGGCATCCTTGCATTCGATAATGAAGCTCTGCTGGACACTCCAGGTTAAATCCTCTCCTCTTTGCCCTGGCCTACACACACGGGGAGCTAGCACGCCAAGAGAGAGAAGGGCTTATCCGGGGGTCACCCAACCCTCCCTTTGTACCACAGACGAGCTCTCTGGTCACCACTGTCGTCTTGGAGCTTCAGAGTCCGCCTTCTCGGCGATGGCTCTGTCACAAGGGCGAATCGCTAGGGGCTGTGCATCACAAGAAAGGCCCTGGCCCTCACCTTGCGCACTCCAGCCCTGCAAAAGCTCCCTGCAGTGTGCCCTCAACACCCTCTCCACAAGCTTTGGCCTCGTGACCCTCCCCCCCAGCTCTCTGAACAGCCTCCTCTCTCTCCCCCCCCCTTCACCGGCGCTTCAGCAGCCACCAAAATATCTCCTTTGACGGCATGAAATGGGATGAATTTCTTCAAACTGCCCTCTGCTGCGCAGCGAGATTTTACAAGGAGGTGTTTAGAAATTATTCCGGGGAGGAAATATATATAATAAAGAATCCACCACAACAGCCTAAGGTTTCAATCATGAAAAGTTGGCTGTATAAAAGAAGCAGCTTATTTTTTTTCCCCTTTTCTTTTTTTTTTTATGCCTACCTCTATTCCCCAGCCCAGGCATTTATTTAAAAAAGCCTTAACTGTTTATCTCCCACATCCCAATGTCTCAAATGCATCCCTTTCTTGCAACCCAAGAAGAAAGGAAAATCACCAAGCCCGGGGTGGGTAGGGGGATGCCATATTTTGCAAGCCCTTGAAGATTCTTTTTAAATCTTCGTCCTGGCTTAATTTGAGCTCCCTGTCCAATGGAGGCCCCGGAACTTGCGTTCAGTACCAGGTTCCAGGTCAAGGATATGTAAAGCGATTTTTTAAAGGGAAGTATCTCTCAGCACATACAGAGTGTCTTCTCCTCTCCCAACGATGAGAATGGGAGCTCACGTGGGAATGGTGAATGGACAGCAGATGTCATTTCGAAACTTCCTCGTTTTGACAGGTTGCATGTTTAAGCCAAGCCAGTTTTCAGTAGCCAGCTCCATCTCTGATGAGAAAATATGGATCCGGAGTTCAGTTGGAGCATCAATCCAACAAACAATGATTTGTGATTTTGGGGAGGTCCATCTTCCATTTGAGTTCCGAACATAAGAACATCCTGTTGGATTGGATTAAAGCCTACTTAGATTAGCATCCTGTTTCCAAGACCAGACAATCAGGCGCTTAAGGCAAGTCACAAACAAAACATAAATGTCATGGAAGATAGTGGCCAGTGCTCATTTCCTTTTCTCTGTCCCTGGCACCTGGAATTTCGAGGTATACTGCTTCTATATAGGGAGGCTTCATTTAGGAAGCATTGCTAACAGAACACAACTGAAGGCTATAGCATCCTGTTTATGTATGTATGTATCTATTTATTACAACACCCCCCCCCAATGTTTGCAAGTGAGAATGAGCTATCTAGCACCACAGAGAGTGTCACTGCATATCATTTTGGACCCTCATTTTCAAATGGGGCCAGCTTGCACATGCAGCTCAATCATGAAGCACGGTAGAGAAATCATGTGGTGTGCATGCACTTCTGATCTGACTTTTAGGGTGTTCCTGATACTCTAAAGCTTCTAACTGTGAAAAATTGTAACAGCTTCTCCTCACTGGGATCTATTTCCAGTTTTTAAAATGCTTGTAGCCAAACACATTTGGTACCTTAATTCATGCAAGTAGTTCTTATAGCACTTATTAAAGATGCTACGTCATCCCATTCAGAAGAGCCTGTAGCAATAAGAACGGTCAACACTACTGACGGACAGACACACCAACTATTGTTCTTTTTTTCTTCCATAGTTAAGGATCTCTTCTATTCTGGACATCTTACCCACCTCCCAATCACTTTTAGGCATTCTATCGGCCACATTAATTTCTGGGATTGGCGTTGGAATGCTGCAGTGTCTGGAACAAATCAATAAGACAGAGCTCTCTCTTTTTCAGATTAGAAATACGGCAACAGCCTTGCGGTTTAAGAGAGAAGGAATGATGTCAAGTGGTGAAGCGAATGAGAATTCTGTGTGTGCAGGGTCTTTTTGGTGGCGGCACCACAGTGCCATAAAAATCTTTCCAAGGAGCTTCAAGAGGAGGCCAATCCTGTCAATTTTTTAGCACCAAATAAAAATGTTGCTATTTCCACAAGTCTCTTAAAGGTTGTAAAAATTATTATTTTCATGTCTAGTTGTGTTTGTCCCGTTCCCCCCCCCCCCCCCCGGTATAGTAACTACCCACATTTAACCTAACCCAAAATTTGAAATGAATTCGGGGAGTTCATCCTGAGGTGGGAAAATGTGTGGGACTTTGAGAAAACCCCTCAAAGTCTTGAAAGAATAGACAGGGCTCTATTACAAAACAAAAATATCCAAGAAGGTTCCATGTGTCCCAACATCAATACCAGGTTTCCCCAAAAAGCAAAATTAAAAAAAAAAAAGATGAGTTCAGAGCCTTCCCCCCGGGAAAATATTTTAGGGATGTTGTCAGGAACTAAATGGATTTCAGAAAGTTAGTGGAATTTCTTCTGGGGGAGGGGGGAAATCTACTTTTTATACATTTATTTTCTGTGTTTTAATTTGCGTTTAAATTTTATCCCCTGTGTTAGGCTTTTAAAAAAATAAGGAAGCTGATGCTAAAATGCCAAAGCCTTGTTTCAAACTAGTCTTGAACCAAAAAGCTAGATTTGATTTTAATTATATCCCAAGTCCGCTGGATAGCATTTAGCCAGGAGTCCCAAGGAGAAAGAATCTCTGCGTGAGTTATATATTTGTGTGTGCCTGTGCTAGAAAAGAGTAAGTTATTCAGAATCAATACATTTTCGCCGTTTTCTAGAGGCTGCTGAGACTGAAGGCTGGAGAAATCTCAAAATGCTGAATAGGGTATCAGGAAAGGACCGGGGAGGGGGGGAGTAAAAAAAAACTGTAGATTTAATGATTGCTGCCTCAATTATAAAAATTTCCCAGGAATGTTTTGAGGAAGAGATCAAATATGTCATCATCGCTGAACAAAGAAATTCCGTTTCAGAGAGTCGAAAATTCCCCTGAAGCCTCTGTCCTATTTTAAGCCTTTAAGAAATCATAGCCAAGCCCCATGGGGAGAAGGAGCTTGCGAAGTTGTAATTTCATGTGATTTGAAATGTGGTACCTGAAGGCCTCCTGCGTGGTCTCACTTATAAGAAACAGTGGCTCTCTTCAGTACAAATCACCTCGGTGGCCGGCTAGGACTTTAAAAAGCCCCCCCCCCTTTACTTTTATGTTTTTACATCAGACACACAAAATCTGTACATACCTAACAGAGGGGCAGAGTTTGCAACCGGAGCTTCTGTGCCGAACCAGCGTTTGATTCCTCTCCCCCAATTGCTCTGCCTCGGGGAAATCCATGCAGCCAGATCTGACCAAGGGAAAGAGAGATGACCTCCATCGTCTTGTGCAGAGCAGGAGGGTCTGACGGAAGATGAAGTTTTAGAACAGTGGGATGGAGGCAGGATGGAGGCTATCAGCATGCACTCAAAGCAAAAAATATCTGGGCAAATTTGGGAGGAAATGTACAAAACTGTGAGAGAAGCGTAAAGAATTGTGAGAAAATTAGTGAAATAACAGAGAGGGCAGAGGTGGTGTGAAGGACCGTCTCCCATGTTCTCCTCCAGCGCCCTCTCTATCTGGCGTCCTGTCGGGATCTTTTATATCCCATATTAACCCAACTTTTAGAGACCTCTGATGATTTTAAGGTCCTTTTCTTGCTTGATAATCCAGATACAGAAATAACTGAAATAGTAGCAAAGTTACTTTTCATGGCTATGGTTACACGTTCTGATAAGTAATATTATGGATTAAGTTTTATTATGCTGTTACTCTGGGGGGGGGGGTTATCCTGTAGTTCTAATTTTACTCTGCATGGATTTTGTATATTCCTAATCTGTAATCTGGTCAATTTTCTATTGTATCTATATGTATATGCCAATAAAGGCTTGTCTGTCTGAAGTTCAGAGCACTCCAGCTTGGGAACCACTAAAAACATGGATGCAGATGGTTAGACGTTTTAAAACTCCGGCCTGGGACATATCTTTTTCTCCCCTGCACCTCCTTTTTGTCATGTAACAGCCACTCCGAAGCAGAGCTTTAGGGAACTTGAAAGCCTGCGTGCTGTTCTGTGTAATTTTGGTTGGACTGATGTGGACTGTGGTTTTTCGTTCTGGATTTTGGACCAGCGTGGCTGTAGAAAACTTTTCTCAGTTTCTCTCTCACACCAGAAGAAAGTCTCCACATATTGGATAAAATGGATAACACAACTAGACCTGAGTATCGGGACGGCATTGTGGCAAAGGGGAAGACATGTTTTCAGCGGGGTCCCTAGTTCAAATCTTACCTCTGCAAAGAACTCACTAGATTCATTTAAGCCAGTCGCCTTCTGTCACTCTGTCTCTCCGTCTCTGTCGCGCGCTCTCTCGGTCTCCCCCAACTCTGGGGATAAAAATCATTGGCCACTTTTGCACAGTTGTTGTAAACAGTACCCCAAGAGGTCAGATGTCAAGAGTTTTGGGTTGTGAATATGCTGTCTAAAGTTCCCTAAGCTTTCGTGTGCATGCACACTTCCTCAGATACAATGAAATGGAAATTACCCGTCGATACATATAGATAGAGGGTGAGCAGTAAATTAGCCTACAGCATAATGAAGATGTTCCAACAGATTCAAGGACCAAACAGGAATAACATGCTTAGTTTATACGGTTACGATTTGTTTGGGTTTAATTAGGGGAAAAGCTTCTGGGCATAGAGCAGGGGTCACTGGGGCATCGGAGGGGGGAGGTATTTGTAAATTCCCTGCATTGAGCAAGGGGTTAAACTAGATGACCCCGGAGGTTCCTCTGCATTCTGTGATTCTATCTGAACTTACTGGTCCTTACCTAAAAGAAACTGGCCTGGTCCACATTTCCTGGGCAGGGGGGCATACCTCTCAAAAACAGCTGCCAGCCATCCTGCTTCCCAGTCCCAGGAAAGTGCACACAGGATCCTAGTCAGGGAAAGGTTTATTTCTCCCTCTCAGATCTCTACCCCAGATTCCGGACTGGTTACTGCTGCCCTCCAAAAATGCAAGGGCCAGCCTTGTATCCGGGCTCCCCTAAAGCTCGGAGAAGGAAGAGAAAGACCGGTCCTTTCTCCTTCATAAATTCCACTCAACAAAATCCACCCTGAGTAGTGTTACTGACTTCCAGGTGGGGTCTGGATTTCTCCTGGAATTATGACCGAGCTCCAGATGACAGAAACCAATTCCCCGGGAGAAAATGGCTGCTTTGGAGGATGGACTTTATGGCGTAATATCCCATTGATATCCCTCCCCCCAGCAGACCCCCCACTCCCCTGCAAGCTCTGCTCCCAAATCTCCAGGAATCTCCCAACCAGTGTTCCCTCTAAGCTGAGTTAGTGTGAGCTAGCTCACAGTTTTTTAGCCTCTGGCTCACACATTTTTGTCTTAGCTCAGGAAGGAGGGCTCCAGAGCAAACTGTTTTATGCAGTAGCCAAATCACTGCCTCACAACTGTAATGGCAGTAGCTCACAAAGTAGAATTTTTGCTCACAAGACTCCACAGCTTAGAGGGAACATTGCTCCCAACCCAGAGGTGGCAACCCTGAGACGTACAGTGCCTTTACACACACACACACACACACACACACGCTAAATAACGCACTTTTGATTCACTTTCAGTGCAATTTGCAACTGGATTTTACTAGGCAAGACAGCAAAATCCACTTGCAAACAATCACTAAAGTGCAATGAAAGTGGATTGAATGTGCATTATTCAGCGTGTGCAAAAGTGCCCTTAGTCCTGTCCCGGAAGCGGAAAATGCAATAAAAGAGGGGAAGTGACAACGAACGTGTGACCTCCACAGTTAATTGCGCAAGCAGTATGAGTAACCTCAACACAAAGGCCAGCAGGGGTGGAGATAGGGATGCCAGCCTCCAGGTGGGACCTGGGCATCCCCTAGAATTAGAGGTTGTCTCCAGACTACAAAGGTCATTTCCCCTGGAGAAAATGGCTGCTTTGGAGGGTGGACTTGACGGCATGGCACCCCAATGAGGCCCCTGTCCTCCCCAACCTGGATCTGGCCACCCTACCTAGAGATCCCCTTTTTTTGGTATAGGAGAAATCAGGGCTTTTTTTGTAGAAAAAGCCCAGCAGGAACTCATTAGCATAATAGGCCACACCTAACAGCAGAAACATATTAGCATATTAGGCCACACCCCGGACAGCGCTGTTCCCTCCCAGGATCGGCTTCCCCGGGTGCCCCGCGGCTTGTGGGGTGCCTGGGGAACCCAAGAGAAGGAAGGCAGTTTCTGGGTCGGCTTCCCCAGGTCTGAGGAACCCAAGGAAGGGAAGCAGTTAAAACGGCCTTCCCTTCCTGGATCAGCTTGGCTTTCCCAGGTGCCCCGCGGCTTGCAAGGCACCTGGGGAACCCAAGAGGGGGAGAGGCTGTAGGTGTGGCCAACTCAGAAGCCAGCTGGAACTCCGTTCCTGCCCCAAAATAGCCCTGGCAGAAATTACTAAAATGTCATATCATTGAAAGAAAGATCAGTTGATTCAAGGAGATCAGACAATTCAGCCTCAAATGATGGGGGCAGTGAGGATTTTGCACAGGAGAATTTGGCCTGCAACCTCAAAATCCCACCCATATCAGTGAGATATTTTAACACAGGTGGGGAAGAAGAAGAAGAGGAGGAGGAGGAGGAATTGGATTTATACCTCGCCATTCATTCAGAGTCTCAGAGTGGCTTACAATCTCCTTCCTTCCTTTCCCCACAACAGACACCCTGTAAGGTAGGTGGGGCTGAGAGAGCTCTGAGAGAACAGCTCTTGAGAGAACCGCTCTGAGAGAACTGTGGCTGACCCACCCAGCTGGCTTCATGTGGAGGAATGGGGAATCAACCCCCCCTAACCAGGTTCTCCAGATTAGAGTCCTCTGCACTTAACCACTAGACCATACTGGCTCTCATAGTGCATGAAAGTGCATAATATTCCTCAATGGAAACCAAAATGCTGATCTGGAAATATTATTGTTGTTGCTGTCATTGTTATGGCTATCAGAAAACATCCTCTTTTATTGTGGGGTTTCTCATGTTGTTGTTTTTTTCACTCCAAAATGGTCTCGTAGGAATCCAAAGTCAAAAATGCCACCAGTCACTACTTCCAATGTTCCTTATTGGGAGTAGACTTCCCAGATGCCTGCTTATGGTGCGCAACCTCCTGGAAATTTTGGCCATGGCTCTTTGATGCAGACTAGCCAAATGGGGGGTGGGAGTGCTTCCCCCCTCACATGATGATGTCACTTTTGGCAGAGCCTGGAAGCGGGGCGACACTCTAGCGTTTCCCACCCCCCAAACTTTATGGTTTTCATAGAATTTGGAATCAAGTGCCAAAGCATTGCCTTGGCGTGACGCCTGCTCTTCTGAGCTGCTCTAGAATGTCTTCATCACATGTGGATGAAGATTGTCCACCCCCTACGGTAAGTACACTCCTTCTCCCGTCTGCTGCTTGTTGCTCCATCAGCTGAAAGAGAGAGAAAGACCCCAGTTGACTTTTTATTTCACCATTCTTACGCATGATACCCATGTGAGTGACCACGAAACCCCTAAAATATGGAATTCACTGCCACAGTATATAGCGATGGCCACAGGCATAAGTGGCTTTAAAAGGGGATTAGACAGACTCATGGTAGAGAGGTCTACCAGTGGCTACTACCTATGGCAGTGGTGGCGAACCTATGGCACGCGTGCCAGAGGTGGCACTCAGAGCCCTCTCTGTGGGCACGCACACCATCGCCCCAGCACAGAGTTTGCAAGATTGGACAGCAAACATCACATTAATTGTTCAAAAGCATGCCAAATGCAAACTTTTACCTTTCAATAAAAAGTTGTTTGTATCATTGAAAGCTCTGTTATTGTGTTTTTCTTTTAAGACAAAAGATGTTAATGTATGAGTTGTTTTTTTTCTAAAACGAAAACCTCAGTATTCAGGTTAAATTGCTGTGTTGGCACTTTGCGATAAATAAGTGGGTTCTGGGTTGCAGTTTGGGCACTCGGTCTCTAAAAGGTTCGCCATCACTGACCTAGGGTAACGCAAGGGAACCTCCATGTTCAGAGGCAGTCAACCTCTGAATCTCAGTGCCAAGAGGCAACATCAGGAGGAGGCTTCAGTCTCTATGTCCTACTGTTGGACCTCCAGAAGAACCAGGTGGTCATTGTTTAAGGCAGGATGCTGGACGAGATGGGCCACTAGTCTAATCCAATAGGGCTACTCTTCTTATGCACACTGACAAACATGTGTGAATGTGAAAAGCAACCATGAGGAGTCTAGGAACAGACTAACTGGGTAAGTGGTGGTGCTGGGCCGGATCAGTTTTCTTACAAAAATATTTTATTTCTTTTTCTTGTCCCTCCGGAGCAACCATGTAGCAACAGGGCCTTATGACCAGGACAGTTGAACCCACCTTGCACCTCTCAGGACGAGTGCCCAGTTCCACCAGCTCCCATGAAGAACAGATTACGGTAAAGCAATATTCATGGGACTCCAATACATTTTTTTTTTTGGTAATGATTTCTGTCCCTCTAGGATCTATCAGGATGACAAAATGTGACAATTTTAAGGTAGAGAATATTTCCTTCAAGGGAAGGTGGCGAAAAAAAAAAAATCAAAGATAAATCCTAGCCTGGTTCTTTCACTTTTTTTTTTCTTCCCTCCCTCTCTCTTCCTATTAGTTTTTTGACAGTCTGCTTATGGAGATCTGGCTTGTCAAGATGAAAGTCACCTTTCTCACTCTCTTAGAGCTATTTCAGTCTCTTTTAAGGAGTTAAGTGTACTGTCAGTTACTAGGAACAGGAGGGGGAAAATCCACTCATCCACACAAGTCTTTTAAAACTTCTTAATTCAGTAGAATGCGAGAAGGTCTCTCTCTCTCTCTCTCTCTCTCTCTCTCCCTCTCTCTCTCCTTCCCCCCCCCCCCATTTGCACCGATTGCTAAAGAAAGGGAAAGTGTAGGTTTTGGGGGGCAAAGATGGTATGACTGGAAAAGGATTATCCGGAAAATGGGGGGTAGGGGAGTAGGGTTGCCAGATCAAGCCCGGCAACCGGTAGGAGGATTGGGGTCAGGGACACCCGGGGGGGGGGGGAATGCATCATCGCTGATGTCACCACATCGCTTCTGGGGAAAACCTGGAAATGATGAAGGGTAGCTCTAGGAATCACCCGGAACCCTATGGTTAGGGTAGCTCTAGGGATCGCTGGTTTTCCCCAAAAGAGACATACCAATGTCAGTGATATTTTTAAAAAATCCTGCTGTTGGTCCAAGTGGTGGCAGTAACAAAGGGCTCCCAGTGGGAGGCCTGGGAGCCCTAACTGGGGAAGAGTGAATGGTCTAAATGGGGGAGGACTGGAAGTGTACGAGAAGAGCATGGATGCGGTAGCTATCTCTGGCTGCCAGTGCATTGCACCTTGGACTGAACGTATCACCTTCAAAAACTCTCAGATGAAAATACGGATGCTTATAACCCTCTTGCTGTCAACTGAAGCGCCATTGCTGAATTTCCACACACGCACCCCTGTTCTATCTCACATTCTTTGAATGGCTCAGACGTTTTGATTGTTAGGCAACGGACACTGTTAGGAAAACAGAAGTCTTCTCTACTCTGTTCTGATCTTGAGATGCCTTAATATTCATGCACATTTATTGATATGCATGCGCACTAGAGACATCTGATCCCCCGCTCTGGGAGTTAACAGCTAAATACTATAGAGGAGAGCAAATTGGGGTGACTCTAGCAGCCCTCCGAGAGCTACATTCTCATAAAACGTTCTCCAAATCCCCCAAATTGGAAGGAGGAAGAGATTGGATTTATACCCTGCCCTTCACTACCTGAAGGAGTCTCAGGGCTGAGAGAGCTCTTTCGAGAACTGCTCTTTCAAGAACAGCTCTGACAGAGCTATGGCTTGCCCAAGGTCATCCGGCAGCTGCAAGCTGAGTAGTGGGGAATCAAACTCGGTTCTCCCAGATTAGAGTCTGCACACTTAACCTCTACACCAAACCGGTACAAGATCGGAACAGCAATTTAACAGGGACTAGAAATCATTGCACAATTGGGGGGGTATGTCAAAGGTATCCTGCCTCTGCACATGGAGGTTCCATTTAGCTGTCACTCATCCTCCATTAATCTCCTCCATTGGAGAGCCAGTTTGGTGTAGTGGTTAAGTACACGGACTCTAATCTGGGGGAACCGGGTTTGATTCCCCACTCCTCCACTTGCACCTGGCTGGATGACCTTGGGCAAGCCATAGCTCTGTACCAGCTGTTCCCTCAAGGACAGCTCTGGAAAGAGCTCTCTCAGCCCCACCTACCTCACAGGGTGTCTGTTGTGGGGAGGGGAAGGGAAAGGAGTTTGTTAGCCGCTCTGAGACTCCCTTGGGGAGTGGAGGGCGGGGTATAAATCCAATCTCTTCTTCTTCTTCTTTTCTGGGGACAAAAGCCCTATAGAATACTGGTTGTCATCATATCTTGCAGTATCAAATTCCATATATATATATTTGCCTCTACTACAAATCAACTTCAGTGCATGACCTAATGCCCTTATATTACAAGGGAGAATCATCTCAGCAGGGTAAGTAGAGGCAGAACAAAAGCCAAAAAGCTGTAAATTGGGTTGGTTCTTCACAGCCGGAGCGAAAGCAGAAAGGAGATTTAGCAGCCCTTCCCGTCCCTGATTGTTGGCGGAACGAAGGCCTAGAAGTGTCAGCCAGATACTGCGGATCCGCAAAGATAAATCTTGACCTGTAGGGCTCTTAGCGGCACATGTCAGGCCTGTAATTTTGTCATGGTCCGTATTTTTTTAAAAAAATATATGTCAGAAGTCATGAAGACCTGGGAAAAATGAAAGGCAGAGAAGTCACTGACAAGCTTTTGAAGTCTTCAAATGACCCTTGAAGCTCCCGTATCTTTCTAATCTGGTTTTCTTAAGGTCTTCAGAGTGGCTTTATTAGCCAGCCAGTATCCTTTAACTTACAAGGATGCCCGTGCTGGGATACTTTGTGTGTGTGTGCACGTATGTATGTGTTGGAAAAGATCCATTCTACACAGACAGACAGACAATAAGAGAGAGAGAGAGAGAGAGAGAGAGAGATTAGCCTCACAACAATTCCTCTTTTTTTAAAAAAAGGAAAAAAACCCAACCCTTATTTGTAACAAATCCTCTGGTTTTTATTTCTCTGTGGCACTGACGTATCAGGTCTCTGCAAGAATACGGTACAGGGTAGAAAGGTGACCACAATGTAAAGCCTTCCTTTCTTTCTTTCTTTCTTTCTCTCTCTCTCTCTCTCTCTCTCTCTCTCTCTCTCTGCGGAGCCGCGGTGGCTCAGAGGTTAAGACACTGGACTGCAGACCGAAAGATTGGTAGTTCAGCAGTTCGAGACCCGAGTGCCACGTGATGGAGTGAGCTCCCGTCTCTGGTCCCAGCGCCTGCCAACCTGGCAGTTCAAAAGCAAGAAACTGCAAGTAGGTAAATAGGGATTGCTTTGGTGGGAAGGTAAACAGTGTACCACGTGCCTCAGCATCTAGTCATGCCGGCCACATGACCAGGGAGAAGTCTTCGGACAGCACTGGCTCTTCAGTTTGAAAACGAAGATGAGCACTGCCCGCTAGAGTCAGATTCGATGGGCTTTTGAGCACATCTGTCTGTCTGTCTGTCTGTCTAGCTATCTATTTATCTGTCTATCTATCTCATCTGATTTTAGAGCACCCTCCACTATATAGGGCTCAGGGTGATGTACATCATGTCAGTAAATACATTTATGAATGAACGATAAATCCATTAAAATCATTCAAACAGTAAACAGTGATTAAAAACAGCTATTCGGAATGGTGTCTTAAGGACAGTTTCCCCATAAGAGAGAGGACAGATGAAGAGAGCCAAGCTTAATGGCATTTTAAAACATTTTATGTCATTTCCCACGGGGATGGGAGAGAATGGAGGAGACCAGGCTCGATGGAAAAACCATTGCTGTCCTCAACTGTAGGCCTGGCAGAACATCTCTGTCTTACAGGCCCTGCAGAACTGCACAGAGTCGTGCAAGGCCCAGATGTCATCTGGTAGAGACTTTCACTAGCTTGGTGCCAGCCAGCACCAAAAAGACCCTGGCTCTAGTCAAGGACAGCTGGGTATCTTTAGGGCCAGGGGCCATCAGAAAAAAATTATCTCCAGAGTGTGAAGCAGTTTGGGGGATGTACCAGGAGAGGCAGTCCTGTAGATACTAAGGGTGTTTTCAGACGGCGTGCTGGAGCCGCTTTAAATCGCCCCACTTTATTGTGGCTTTTTTTTTTTTACTCCGGGCAATCGCGATCACACAAGAGTGTGTGTTGGAGGTTTTTTGTTTCGTTTTTCTAACTTTGCGCATGCGTATAGGTGCTCATCTGGAGATCTGGAAAGACTAAACCCTTGCGCATGCGCAGAAGCAGTAGAGCAAATCCTGCCGGAGTTCCACAAGCACCGTGATTTCACTGCCCTGATAGAACACGTCCCTTCAAACTTTTCGCCTGAAACTGGCCTCCTTGGGATCCCTAACTCAAAACTAGTGGCCATTTAAATGTTATATATATATAGATGTGGGGGCGGAGCAGCACTTATGCGCATATCGCCGACGCAAAAATAAAAATGGTGAGCGAAAAGGGGAAGCTAGAGGCTTCCAGGGTGGGACGGGTTTAAAGACCCAGAAGTGGATCAACCACGGTGGAGCAATCACACAGGGGGAAATGCGCCTTCAACCGGGAGAGCACAGAAAACATCTCTTAAGGACCTGGTATCAAAATACTACACTTTGCTCCAGAATTTGCTCCGGTAAGTAACTGCTGGGGATGGGAGACAGCTGCTGCCGTCTGAACGCGCACATTTGATCCGTTTTCAAAGCGTGTCGAAGCCGGATCAAACGGCGCATCTGAACACATACTAAGTGTTGCATACTGGGTTCGACGCATGGACGAGCAGGGCGATAGCGTAGTGATCAGCTTAGTTTATTGTCCACAGCAGAACATGGAGAATACAGGCCGAAGTGGCCAACTATATACAGGCCCCTGAGACACACCCACTTTCCCATTGGAGTGTTTGAATCTCCCACCAAAAGTTCCTATTGGTGCACACTCGGAGGTTCAAGATCCGAGGCTTCTATTGTTCCCCAGAGCCAAACGCTGACTGTCAGTTGCTGGTGCCTAGTGGTGGTCAGTGGATATAACACTAAGTGAATGCTCTGATTCCCCCGATGAAGAAGGAGATGAGGAGGAGGAGGAGGAGATTGGATTTAGACTCCACCCTTCACTACCCAAAGGAGTCTCAGAGTGGCTTACAATCTCCTTTTCCTTCCCCTCCCCACAACAGACACCCTGTGAGGGAGGTGAGGCTGAGGTGAGGCTTTCAAGAACTGGTCATGAGAGAACAGCTCTGAAAGAACTTGTAACTGACCCAAGGTCACACCAGCAGCTGCACGTGAAGAAGTGGGGGATCCAACCTGGTTCTCCCAGATTAGATTCCATGCTCCTAACCACTACACCAAACCGGTACCGATTCCTCACAAGCAGCTGTGCCTCCCTCGCTCTTCCGTTTCCCCCGGTTGCATGGGTCAATTTCACACTCTTCAATGCACAGCGGCATTCTGACCCGCATCTCTCCCCCCCCCCATTTCTTTCGCAACTTCTCGATCCTTGTTTTTGTTTTGTTTTGTTTGAGATCGAGAAGACGTGGGGAAATCAGAGGGAGATGCAGATCAAAGTGCGACCGCACAGCGAAGAGTGAGAACTTGTCTAATACAAATGAAACACACAGGGACTTTGTACAATAACAAATCAGTGAGCCATCACCTGGCATTTGTTCTGTTGCTGTGCAGCTCGTTTTTTCCTTCATTTCAGGATACCAACAGACTGTAGGAGGTTTGTGATGTTAGTTTCTCTCCTGTCAAAGAAGAGATACCTGCTTTGGTTTTTAAAGCGTCACAGGACAGGTGACTGCGGCACAGAGGACCGATTAAAGCCTTTGGCGACGTGCAAAGGTGGATGGGGATCAGGCTGCATTCCTGAGCATAAACAAGGATGCTACTAACCAGGGGTCATTTTGTAAAAAAAGAGGTGCAGGAGCCCATTAGCATAACTCATTAGCATAACTTATTTGCATATGCCACACCCCCTGACATAACCGGGAGTATGTCAGAAGGCAAGAAAGAAAGAAGAGAGAGAGAGAAGAGAGAGAGAAGGAAGGAAAGAAGGAAGGAAGGAAGGGTGGAAGGAAGGAAAGAAGGAAGAAGAAGAAGAAGAAGAAGAAGAGATTAGATTTATACCCCGCCCTTCACTCATTTGGAGTCTCAGAGCGGTTTACAATCTCCTTTTCCCTTCCCCTCCCCACAACAGACACCCTGTGAGGTAGGTGGGGCTGAGAGAACTCTTTCCCAAGCTGTCCTTGAGGGAACAGCTGGTACAGAGCTATGGCTTGCCCAAGGTCATCCAGCCAGGTGCAAGTGGAGGAGTGGGGAATCAAACCCGGTTCTCCCAGATTAGAGTCCGCGCATTTAACCACTACACCAAACTGGCTCTCAGAGAGAAGGAAGGAAGGAAGGAAGGAAGGAAGGAGTTGGCAGAGAGGGGACCGCTACTAATCCAAGCCTCAGAAATACCACTATTCTGGGAGGAGGGCTTCAGTGGTGGCTGAAGCCTTCAGAAGGCTGGTCGGAGGAACAAGGGCCTTTCCAGGGGACGGGGTCATTTTGCTGCAGCCATGACACAAGCAGGCATTCCCCCGCAGGCGGGGGGGGGGGGCTTGGCACCAACTCCCGGAGCTGCACGAGCTCCTGCTCGAAATGACCCCTGCTACTAACACATTCTTGTTTCCACTGTATTCCTCTGTGCAGTGCTGAAGGGCATGGGAAGAGCTCTTGGGGGGGTCAAAAGAGAGGGGGAGTCCTTGTGATTTAAAACTGGACTTTTTCAACCTGGCTGCCGAGACTCCACCCCTTCATTGTCAGTGCTACCCAAAAGGATGCACCTCACTGACTGAGGGCTGTGTGCAAAAAAATCATCATCAGGGATTTGAAATAAACCAGAGGCCTGTTTCACCCCCTTCCTATATTTCACTCTATAGATACGAGGATCCTTAGCTGCTTTGCCTCGAAAGAGATGGTCCCTCCAGCCCAAATCAGTCTGCATAAACTTCTTCCCCAAATATCTTCCCAGCACGTTGCCCCACGGCTTGGAATTTCAGGCGGCAGCAGGTACCCCTCTGGCTGTACTGCAGCACCCAGATTTTCCACGCAGTGTTCGCTTTCCCCATCTGTCCTGTCGCCTCCAGCCGTTGAGAAGTTCCACCACCAGGGAAGGCCTGGAGTGTTCAAGCCCCCGTACAGCTTTGATGCCTCATGCGCCACCAGGGGCCGTGTCCTGAACAGGCAGGGGGAGAGCTGAATTCACCAACAGCAGCCCGAGGTCCAAGCCTGTGGTCTGTCATTAGCGTTCAGTTGACCCCGCAGGGATGTAATCGCGGGCATCGGCGAAGGGGAGATGAAGACATGCAGGATCTGAAGACAATTGGGCTGGCACTCTTTCACTGAGGAACCTGGTAGGGAACAAAGAGAGGCTGGGAGGCTGCAATGCCGTCGGTGCGGGTCAGCCCTTGAAGACTGTTCAGGTATTCGCTGCGATTCAGAAGACTGCCTCCCCAGCAAGGTCAGGTCCCCAACAGCATCTTTCAGGAAGAACCACTACAAATTGTAATTAATCAGAACTTTGGAAAACAGTAAAATGAAACAAAAACTAATTGGTGAACCTCCAT
Source organism: Lepidodactylus listeri (assembly GCA_029233225.1). Lineage (NCBI taxonomy): Eukaryota > Metazoa > Chordata > Lepidosauria > Squamata > Gekkonidae > Lepidodactylus > Lepidodactylus listeri. Next base: position 10,866,535 of record JARCFY010000021.1, read on the forward strand.
GTTTAGTGACAGTCTATCTCCAAATAGCAGATGCTTGGGAGAGCACAAACGTTATGCTTCTCAGATGTGTCTGACCTGCCGCAGAACGTTAGATTCTTCTGGGTGCTTTCACACATGCTAAACAATGCAGTTTCAATCCACTTCCACAACCATTTGCAAGTGGACTTTGCCTTTTCACTTGGGCCCGTTCTGCATTAGGCATTTAATCCTGGATCAGCACTGCCTCCTAGTAGCTATTCTGCACTACCTAGTAGCTACACTTCCTAGTAGCTAAACTTCCTAGTAGCTACACCTCCTAGTAGCTATTCTGCACTACACTTGAATTAATCCTCTTTAATCCCTTTTTTGGGGGGTCAATTCTACATAACATTGTGGCTATCCCGGGTTTGAACCGGTGTCGCCCCAGGGTATACAGGTCTTGTTTTGCCACAGGCTGTCCGTCGATCTGGAGTGGCCCTAGTGCAGATTTAACTGTATAATTTTAACTCCATTTCAATCCTCCTTGCCCCTTTCCTGCCATACCTAGGACATTGAACCCGGGTTTACTATTCGCAGTACAGAATTTATAACCCGGGGCAGGCAAGTAAAGTGGAGCAGGACAAAATTAGTGCAGAAAACAACAGATAAACAGAGATGACTGCAAGGTAAATGGCTTTGAGTTGAACATAGAGAAAACCCGGGGTGAGGTCCGAGTGCGGAAAGGGCCCTCGTAAAATCCAGTTGCAAAGTGCATTGCAAGTGAATTGAAAGTGCGCTATTCAGCATGTGTGAAAGCACCCTCTTAATCTGGTCGGATCCAACTGTGCAATTGATACATTCCCCTCCCCCAGTAAACAATACATCAATAGAAAACTGTTTCCCTGTTGTTTAAAGAACAACTAAGTCCTATATGTGGCAGAATTAAATAGGGGTGAAGTGGTGGAGTCCCGGACTGGTAGAATGGGGGGGGGAGGTATATTTTTTGAATGCTCCCCTATGGGTAATATAATCCTCGCAAGCAGAAAATTAGCACACCAGAGGGAAGGAGGTACTTTTCTCCCCATGCTAGCTTTCTATTTTCAAGGTGTTTCCCCCCTGGGCGAGGCATTTGAAAATGGCGCCCCCTGCCTGCAGCATGAAATACCACAGGCCCCGGATGCTGCCTTAGGAATCTGTTGGCCTGGATAGATGAAGTCCAAGGCTTTTAAGAGGCCTCAAAAAGAACTTCGAAGTCGAATGCTAAATTGCTATGTGATACTTTGAAATAATCAAGCCGGGAAATAAAAAAAAAAAAAAGACTACTAACCTTTCACCGTAGTAATAAATGCTTTGCTACTGTGCTAAGTAATATAATTATAATTTCAATTAATTCCTCTCATAAACACATACAGTCCTGTGCTAAGCATAGACTTGAGGCCTTGTTCTTATTTCCCAATAGTATTGCATTCCCCCCCCCCACCCCCGCCGAAGCTATTTACACTGATTTAAATGCAAGGAGAACTGCAGTCTCAATATGGCAACCGCGTTTATGAAAACAAGGCTGAAGATAGATTTCTAAGTTTGGGGAGCTGGTCGTTGGAGGGGAGGGGAAATCGGCAGTTTCTGGGGAGAATCCCTGTTGCGGCCTGTATTTTTGCAATACCAACCGTTTCATGCAAAGCACATTTCCAAAGCATTTCCCACTCATTGGCTAAGGGCAAACCTTATCTTCTGATGCCTGCCTTTGGTTAATTGCCTTTTCTTTTTGGCCTGTACAGGGGAATGCCTGGCTCAGTTTTGTTAGTGGGAGATACCGGAGTCAACCGTCTTCATTGTTCCACCCCCTTCCAAGGATCTATAGGGCTAGATCCTATGGATTACCGTGGGTAGGTTATGTGTGTAATGCAATTATGAGGAAGAGGAGAAAGGTCGGGCGATTGACCTTGGGTAGGGGGCCAGGTAGTTCCCAAACGGCCCCTAGCTCCGGGGTAGCCTGGTAGGGAAACTAGTCTGTTGTGCCAGTTTGAGCCAGTTTGGTGTAGTGGTTAAGTGCGCGGACTCTAATCTGGGAGAACCGGGTTTGATTCCCCACGCCTCCACTTGCACCTGGCTGGATGACCTTGGGCAAGCCATAGCTCTGGACCAGCTGTTCTCTCAAGGACAGCTTGGGAAAGCGCTCTCTCGGCCCCACCTGCCTCACAGGGTGTCTGTTGTGGGGAGGGGAAGGGAAAAGGAGTTTGTAAACCGCTCTGAGACTCCAAATGAGTGAAGGGCGGGATATAAATCCAATCTCTTCTTCTTCTTCTTCTTGTGTTTGTTTAGAATATGAAGCAGTAATAGCTTGAAAGGGGCTCTGGTATCCTAAAGCTCCAATTCCGATTGGCTGATTAGTAAAGACTCCCATTGGTCCTGAAGCCAATCTAGATACCCAATCGCTGAGCCCTGCTTGGGTCCAATAGTATTGCTTATATATAGTCACATCGCTGAAAGTTATGTGTTGGAACAGTATAAATGAAAGTGCTGCTCTCATAGAGCTGTCTTTGGAGCTGAACAATGTCACTGAATGAAAGCCTGCTTGTTTGAATTCATCGCCTCCTGCTCAATTCTGAAAATAGTCCTTGCCTGGCCCATCAGAATTGGACTTTCTCTTGCCGAGATTTGGCCGCACCTCTCATCCATCCACAACCCCCAGTGATCTGGCCGGAACTCTATTTTTAGATAAAGCTTACAGCATCTTTTACAGGTTCTTTCTCCCCTCCTACCATTTACAGCCACAGACCCGTGAGGTTAACTAGATAGAGAAAGAGTGGCTGGTCCATGGAGGGAGGGGGCTGTGGCTCAGTGGTAGAGCACCTGTTTGGCATGCAGAAGGTCCCAGGTTCAATCCCTGGCATTGCCAGTTGGAAGGACCAGATAGGATGTGACGGGAGAGGGCTCTGCCTGAGTCGCTGGAGAAAAGGGCTGCTTTGGAAGGTGGACTCTCTGGCTTTGTGTCCTTGCTGAGGGTCCTCCCCTCCCCTCCCTGAACCCTGCCCTCCCCAGGATCCACCTCCTCAAACCTCCAGGTTTTTCCCAACCCAGAGCTAGCAGCCAGTTTGGTGTAGTGGTTAAGAGCACGGACTCTAATCTGGGAGAACCGGGTTTGATTCCCCACTCCTCCACGTGCAGCTGCTGGCGTGACCTTGGATCAGTTGCAAGTTCTGTCGGAGCTATTCTCTCAAAGGCAGTTCTCGAGAGAGCTCTCTCAGCCCCACCTACCTCACAGGGTGTCTGTTGTGGGGAGGGGAAGGGAAGGGAGTTTGTAAACTGCTCTGAGACTCCTTCAGGTAGTGAAGGGCGGGGTATTTCTTCTTCCTCTCTCTTCTACATGATGTGGTGGTGAGAGCATTGGACTTGACTCTGGGCCAACCAGGTTTGAACCTCTTCTCTGCCATGGAGGCTGGCTGCGTGACCCTGGGCCCATCACTCTCAGACATTCTGAGGACAAAGGGGAGTCGGGAAGAACAATATGAAAAGCCCCTTTGGGTCCTCATCAGGGAGAAAAATGGGCTATAAATAAGTGTTTGAAACCAGGTGTTAAGAAGGAAGAGTGAATCCCTTGAAGACCAAAACAATCCCAGTTGGCTAGCTGACCTCGGCCTGCTCTCCTGGCTTTCATTAGAAGCCTGATGTACAGACATCAGCTGCAAGGAGATCTTTTTAAAATCACTTCTCCACGTCTGCGCTCCAATCCGCTCTGAAAGGCACAACATTGCTAAGCCGGAGCCAGACGGGCACCTGTGAGAGATTTTCCTTAGCGAGACCACGAGTTGTGTTCCACCTGGCAGGCGAGAGACTTGGCCTCTTCCGCTACACCCCCTGCTCTTGGAAGCGTGACGCTCTGGTGCTGCTAGTGGCAAAGGAAGACAGTGTGGCCGTGTTTTGCACGCTAGATCAATGACAAAGCCCGGCTGATGTGTATGGCTGCAGGGACAGACGCCATCTCTGAAGATGTGAGCAAAGATCTCTTTCATAACCACTGAAGACATCTTTATTCAGCCTCTAATACAAATTTCTGCCCCAGGAGAAAGACGTCACCTGCATGCCTCCAAAACCCATCCGGTGGCAGGACTTCTCATTTTCAATCATTGCATAACGAGTCTCTGGGGGAGGAGAAGAACCTTCTTCTATGTATTAATCTAACCAATCATTATTCTCATCCGTTCTCTTCCAGTGGTAAAATTACTCTGTCTCTCTTTTTTGTAAAAAGAACCCTAAAGAATCAGTGACCAGTGCTGTGACAGGTTTCTCTAAGTATGGACTAATTAAGACAGGTATTTGCATAAGTGGTCCGATCTTCCCAAAAGAGAGAGAAAATTTTTTCCAGAGATCTAGGGGCACCAATTTAGATCCCAGTGGAGAGGAGGCTAAGAGGTTTATCAGCCTCCATATTCAAGGTGAAAAGGCAGCGTTTTTTAAGAGTGTGTCTAGTGGGTCCTTTATACGGCTGTATACTGATAGCCAAACCGGCAACTTTTGCTGAGACTTAAACCTGGAGACTGGAGCTGTGAACAGACAAGAAGGATCTTCCTGCAAACCTGAAAAGGGCCCCAGGTTTGAAGAAAAACCTGAAACCTAAAAAAGAATACTTTTGGTAGGGGGGTTAGAAAAACCCAAAATGATAAAAGGAACACCTGCAGCTTTAAAAAGAAGAAGCCCTCAGTGGTGGTTGCTAGGCAACCACAGGTTTCTAGGCTTGGTTTCTGTCAGTAAAAGGCAGGGGGAGGGGGCAGGGCCCTTTCCAGGGTTATTTTGGCCTCTGAGAGAGGACTTAACTAGGTCAGGCCTGGCAGCAATAGGGTTGCCAACTCCGGGTTGGGGAATACCTGGAAATTTGGGGGATGGAACCAGAGAAAGGTGAAGTTTGGGGAGAGGAGGGACTTCAATGGGGTATAGTGCCATAGAGTCCATCTTTCAAAGCGGCCATCTTCTCCAGGTGAACTGATCTCTGTCACCTGGAGACCAGTTGTAAATTTCAATGCTTTCTCTGAGCTGTGGAGTCTCCTGAGCAAAAATTCTACTTTATGAGCTACTGGCATTAAAGTGGTGAGCTAGCAGTTTGTCTGCTGCATAGATTAGTTTGCTTTGGAGCCCTCCTCCCTGAGCTAAGACAAAAATGTGTGAGCCGGAGGCTACAAACCTGTGAGCTAGCTCACACCAACTCAGCTTAGAGGGAACGCTGGTTGTAATAGCAGGAGATCTCCAGCTACTACCTGGAGGCTGGCAACCACCCAACTGCATTTGTTTCCTAGGCCTGGCTGCTTGCTGCTGTTCACCAGCGGCCACCCTAGGAAAGCCATTGTGGTGTAGTGGTTAGAGCTTCAGAGTAGGGCCTGGAACACCTGGATTTGAATCACCACCCTGCCGTGGAAGGTCACTAGGTGATGTTGTGCCTGTCACATGTTTTCAGCCTAACCTACCTCACAGGGTTGTTGTGAGGATAAAAAGGAGTAGAGGAGGATGTAAGCTGCTTTGGTCCTGCCCTGTGGAGAAACACGGGGTGTAAATGAAGTAAATAAGTAATAAATATAGCTGAAGATGGAGGGAAAGCTGAAGACAGGGGGATGCCAATACATGTGGGTTGGCTGTTGGTAGGGAAGGGGAGAAGGAAGCAGGAAAAGGGGAGAGGCTATGGGGGTTTTCAGGAAAGGGAAAGAGGAAATAACGGGGGAGGGAATGAGAGGCCTATCACAAGTCCTTGTGGGTTGGGACTTGTACGTGTCTGTCTGTCTGTCTATGGAAGGATTGGCCGCAGGTCTTCACGGCCCTATGCAGGAGGCCCATTCTCCCTTAGGGCTGCCAACCTCCAGATGGTGGCTGGAGACCTCCGGGGGTTACAACCGATCTCCGGGAGACGGAGATCAGTTCACCTGGAGAAAATGGCCACTTTGGAAGGTGGACTCAAAAGCGTTATACTCCATTGAAGTGTGTTCCCCCCCCCTCCCCAAACTCCACCCTCTTCAGGTTTCAACCCCCAAATCTCCAGGTATTTTCCCATCTGAAGCTGGCAACTCTACCTTGCTACGCCCCTCTCCCCACATTTTGGCCTCCACATCCCTGTTCAGCTATGCTTGAGATAGGCTGGCTAGGCTGATTAAAGTGTTGTGAATGGGGACATGGCGGGGGGCAGCGTTGCGAGCATGACGATGTCACTTCCAAGGAAAAACCTAGAAGCAATGGCGGTAAACCTAGGAATTGCTAGAAACTCTATGGTAAAAGTCTATGGAGCGGTGATGGGTAAAAGTCTATGGAGCGGTGATGCCCCATTCCAAATGCGGGCTAGGCAGCCCCATCTTTGGAGAAAGTGGTGGAAGAAGAAGAAAAAGAACAAGAAGAAGAGGAGGAGGAGATTGGATTTATAGCCTTCCCTTTACTACCTGAAAGAGTCCCAGAGGGGCTAACAATCTCCTTTCCCTTCCCCTCCTTTCCCTTCCACTCCACCCTGCGAGGTAGGTGGGGCGGACTCTGATCTGGGAGAACTAGGTTTGATTCTCCACTCCTCCACATGCAGCCAGCTGGGTGACCTTGGGTCAGTTTCAAGTTCTCTCAGAGCTGTTCTCTCAAGAGCAGTTCTCTCAGAGCTCCCTCAGCCCCACCTACCTCACAGGGTGTCTGTTGTGGGGAGGGGAAGGGGAAGGGATGGTAAGCCGCTCTGAGATTGTAAGTGAAGGGTGGGATATAAGTTGATCTCCTCCTCCTCCTTCTCCTCCGCCTTCTGCAGAAACACTCAGGTTCAATCCCGAGCATTTCCAATTGAAACGATCAGTTTGTAGGTGATATGAAAGATCTCCTCTGGAGACCCTGGAGAAGCCAGTTCGGTGTAGTGGTTAAGTGCGTGGACTCTAATCTGGGAGAACCGGGTTTGATTCCCCACTCCTCCACTTGCACCTGGCTGGATGACCTTGGGCAAGCCATAGCTCTGTACCAGCTGTTCTCTCAAGGACAGTTGTCTCAGAGCTCTTTCAGCCCCACCTACCTCACAGGGTGTCTGTTGTGGGGAGGGGAAGGGAAAGGAGTTCGTAAGCCGCTCTGAGACTCCAAGTGAGTGAAGGGTGGGATATAAATCCAATCTCTTCTCTTCTCTTCTTCTTCACTGCCAGTCTGAGTAGACAACACTGACCCTGATGGACCAAGAGTCTGATTCAATAGAAGGCAGTTTCACGTGTATTCATGCACGCCTCTCAAAATCCGATATCCCTGCTCCATGGACTTCTTCCCTAAGAAAATCAGCCCAGCAGCTCCAGCTTGGAATGGCCCCTCTGCTGGATGGCAGGCCTTCGCAGATGTCCAGCCATGCTGGTTTTTGATACTGGCCCCTGAATACAAGTCCAAGAGTTGTAGAGCCAGTTTGGTGTAGTGGTTAGAAGAGCAGACTCTAATCTGGGAGAACCGGGTTTGATTCCCCACTCCTCCACGTGCAGCTGCTGAAGTGACCTTGGGTCAGTGACAAGTTCTTTCGGAGCTGTTCTCTCAAGAGCTGTCCTCGAAAGAGCTCTCTTAGCCTCACCTACCTCAAAGAGTGTCTACTGTGGGGAGGGGAAGGGAAAGAAGACTGTAAGCTGCTCTGAGACTCCTTCGGGCAGTGAAGGATGGGGTATAAATCCAATCTCTTATTATTATTATTCCCTTTCATTTAGAGGCAAAGTGAGCTATGCCTTTAACATTCACACTCTATACAAAACCCCATTTCCTTGTTTACAACTAGGTTTGCAGACGTGCCTAGCAACCCGCAGGAGATTCATTGGCAGGGATTGGGGGGGGGGGTGCTATTGCCGCCACCACCTTGTTACTTTTGGGTACCTCCAAGGATCATCAGAAACTCTGTGGTAAAACTGGAGCAGAGGCCTCCATGTGCGCACAGGCTTTCTATATGCACAACCCAGGCACTGTGTGCTTTGCAGCGTTCAAAGTCTATGTGCTTACACTTGTAAGCTCTTCTCAGATCATCGGCTGGATGCATGGGCAACTGAAGCTATGTGGTACAACCCCATGACCCTCTACCCTCTACGCTCACTCTATTGAACATGAAACATCTGAGCAAGGCTGTGACTGACTGAGAGCATGGGCAGGTGAAGAGACACGCTTGTGAACCAAGAAGCCCCAGTCTACCATTTAGCATTTATATGACTTTTTTTTTTTTTTGATGTTCAGAGCACTTCGTATACTTTATTTTGTTGGAAGCATCATGAAGAACAGGCTTGTGGAACACTCCGAAGCATGATATAGCTGTAAAGTGTTATTAATGTCTACAGTTTACATTAAAAGTTCTAAGGTGAGGTTTGAGGGACAATCTATTTTCTCGATTCATTTTTTGGGCAAAGGGATATTTTCCTTTTGTACCATAGTCGGTGGAGCAGCTGAGTGACCCCGGAGAACATTGGAGTCAACTTCAGGAAGGCTGGGGAGCCAGAGCCCCCCCCCCCTTGAACTTTTCCAGGACAGGCTGAGCCTCCCCCCGGAGACCACGGCCTGTAATGTCTCTGGCCCAGCCCCAGCCCCCCACCCTGGGAAATTGAAAAGTCTATGCCCTTGCCGGAGAACAAAGAACGCTTAAGGTGCCAGAAGCAAAGAGCAGCCTTGAGAGATGTATTCTCAAGATGCTTCTGGACTGTCCCAGATGTGCCAGCTAAGGAGGAACTCCCCAAATGCACTGGAGGATCTCGCTTGAATCAACATTTTCATAGGTGACTTGAGCACTGATATGATATTATTTAAAACGGTGGGCTGGACACACAAATCCTGCACAAGGCAGCCGAAGGAAGCATTTCCTTGTTGCGTTAAATGATTGCAAAGGATAGAGTCTTGTTGTCGAAAATGTATCACCGTTACATTGTTCTGGAGATGGAAAACAAGACGGAAAACTTTCCAAGCGCGCAGAGGCGTCCCCCTTTCCCCAAACATTCCCCGGCTCTCCATGCCATTTTGTCAGGGTGAGATTCCCTTTTCTTTGCTTTCCCTGTTGACATTTCTTCCCGACCTACGTGATAACTTGTCTCTGTCTGTACCTCCCCCGTCACGTACCTTCACTTGCTAGGTTCTGCTTATATTTTTTTACCAGTAGCCTCCGGCGTTGCTGTCTGCCGCTCTGCAGTCCCCAATCCCTCTAACGAAGAGAGGAGGTGACGTATTACTTTTAAAAACATAAACCACACATGACTCGGGCCCAATAATTCCCCCGCTCCCCTTCTAACCCTGAATGATTAAGTCTGACATCAGTCAGTGCCAGTAGTGGATTTTTGATAAACCACAGTTGTCTGCTGTATCCCACAACATCTGTATTTTCTCACACCAGAGGCATATGTCTTCCTCCGGAGAAAGAGAGACGTGAACGCCCACTGCCTGAGCACGACGAAAGATCCCTGCGATTTCTCTAAATTGTTGGGGGGGGTTTTGTTCGCCCCTTTGGCAATAGCAGATGGCAGATTGGGACCATTTCTTCACTAGTGTAAGGACTTTCGGGCTAGCTCGTGACTTTGCAGGACGTGCAGAGCAACAAAATCCACAGAGTCATGAGGGATGGGAGACCAAGTTTCCTCCTAACCAAGGGCATGCTGGACTGGAGCACTGTGATTGATTTGTCTACTTTATTTATACCCGGTCATTCATTTATACGCCAGTTTGGTGTAGTGGTTAGGATCGCGGACTCTAATCCGAAAGAACTGGGTTTGATTCCTCACGCCTCCACATGCAGCTGCTGGTGTGACCTCGGTTCACTCACAAGTTCTTTCAGAGCTGTTCTCTCGAGGGCAGTCCTTGAAAGAGCTCTCTCAGCCCCACCTACTTCATGGGATGTCTGTTGTGGGGAGGGGGGGGAAGGGATTATAAGCCACTGAGACTCCTTGGGGTAATGAAAGGTGGGGTATAAATCCAATCTCCTTCTCCTCTTCTTCTTCTTCTTCCTCCTCCTCCTTCCCAGTGGGAACCCGAAATTCCCTTCCCTTCCATTTTTACCCTCACATCATCCCTGTGAAATAGATCGGGCTGCAACCCATGTGCCTTGCCTCAGTTCACCCAGGAAGCTTCCCTTCCGGAGTTTGTGAGATACCTTATTCACATAAGCATTAAGAAAGGACTTTTCACGTCCGGCCTATTCTAGCTTAACAGGGGACTGTTGCCATGAAGGCCCTCAGATTCTCAATTGGTTCTCAGAACTCAGCATTGAAGAAAGGGGTAGGGATTCCACAATTTTTTTCAAATGCTGCTGCCAACGTTTAAGAACATAAGGGAAGCCAGTGTTGGATCAGGCCAGTGGCCCATCCAGTCCAACACTCTGTGTCACACAGTGGCCAAAAACACCAGGTGCCCTCAGGAGGTCCAGCAGTGGGGCCAGGACACCAGAAGCCCTCCCACTGTTCCCCCCCCCAAGCACCACGAATACAGAGCATCGCTTGCCCCAGACTGAGAGTTCCTATCTATACCTTGTGGCTAATAGCCACTGATATACCTCTGCTCCATATGTTCATCCAATTCCCTCTTGGAGCCATCCATGCTTGTAGCCGCCACCACCTCCTGTGGCAGTGAATTCCACGTGTGAAGAAGTACTTCCTTTCAACTATATGACAATGTGGAAAAGACAACTTTATGCAATATTTAGAAAAAGCATACAAAGGGATCTTTAAAAAGGTCTATATAAATATTTCTGAGGCACGCATGGGAAATGATATAATGCTGGGAGCTCAGCTTTTACATTAGACTCGGATAAGGCTGCCAACTCTGGGTTTGGAAATTCTTGGATATTTGGGGGATGGCGTCTGAGGTAGGTAGAGTTTGGTGAGCAGAGAGATCTCTGTGAGGTATAAAGCCATCGAGTCCACCCTCCAAAGCAGCCATTTTCTCCAGGGGAAACTGCCATCTGGAGATGAACTGTGATTCTGGGAGATCTCCAGGCCCCACCTGGAAGCTGGCAACCCTAGACTTAGACCATGGCTGAGACAGCGGCCCACACAAGGGACAGGCTGCTATGCAGCGGCCTATTCCAGAGCAGGTCTTATAAAGCGCACTTCAGCCACTCAGTCTCCGGATGAATTGCTGGAAAGGAGTGCTAAAATAGTTAACAAGGGGCCGCAACTGCAAGCACAGCTTTAGAGAATGGACGGGAAGAAGATGAGGAGGAGGAGGAGAGGGAATAGATGATAAAAAAAAAAATTGAAGGATATTTTTCTCCTTTCTTTTTTTTTTTAAAAAAAGCAGAGGAATGCAGCTTGGGAATAATAAAATAAGAGAGAGAAGTTAAACCGCTGACCCTTGTCAGCAGTGAAAAGCCGGAGATTAGAAAATGTTTCATGCTAATTTCCATGGAGATTTCTTTAATTTATCGAAAATTACTTTCTTCTGCTTTGATTTGTCCGGCCGCCTGGCCCCTCGCCGGTTTCCTGGGGTGGTCCTAACCGTCAAGGCAGCCGGGAGACGGGCCTCGCTGGCCCCCACCCCGGGCCCAGGCTTCGTAAGATTACTGAAGCGGCTCTGACGTCTCTATCAGCCGGTGCCACCACAATGCCCTTTCTTCATCTCCCCCCACACACCCACCCTCTGCTTCCTGCTCTCTCTCCCTTTCGCAGCAGGGTTTTAGGATTCTCCTCACATGATGGCTTCATTGTGGGGGCCCTCGCACTAAAGCGATGGCTCGTCTCCCCCTCCCCTCCCCTCCCCTCTCCCCCCCCAATCCGTTCAGCTTGGTTTTCTCTGCTGCTTGGCATTATCAAAGGAGAGTTGTGGGTCATTGGGCTGTGGACGCAGAATATGGAGTCATCAAGCCTGCTTGGCAGATATAGATAAAGATATAGATAGATATAGATATATAGATTGTGTATAATTCCACAGAAATTAACTGTAGTAATAGTAAACGGGAAAAATTTGCTGAGACGTACATCTCAGTAAATGTTTCCCACTTGCTATCACTGTAGTCAATTTCTGTGGGGTTTACGATTCTCTACTGCGAACGTGATGCTGCCACACACACACACACACACACACACACAAACACACACACACACACACACAGAGCCATTGTTCTCTGGTCTCATATTCCAGTTTTATCATTTAACAGAGAGCCAGTTTGGTGTAGCGGTTAAGTGCGTGGACTCTAATCTGGGAGAACTGGGTTTGATTCCCCACTCCTCCACTTGCACTTGCTGGATGACCTTGGGCAAGCCATAGTTCTGATAACAGCTGTCCTTGAAAAAGAGCAGTTTCTGCCAGAGCTCTCCCAGCCCCACCTACCTCACAGGGTGTCTGTTGTGGGGAGGGGAAGGGACAGGAGATTGTGAGCCGCTCTGAGACTCCCTTGGGTAGTGAAGGGCGGGGTATAAATCCAATCTCTTCTCTTCTTCTTCTTCTTATTGCTCTGTTCGGATGTAAGCCACCCTGAGCCCTGCTTGCAGAGAAGCGCGGCCTAAATGCCCAAATAGATAAATGAACAAATAAACACACACACACACACACACACACACTGTGTGTCATATGATGTTTCGGTGCATCGCCCCCCAATCTTGTAATTTCTGCTTTGCTGTCAGCGTCAGATGGTGGCTAGTTCGGTTTTCGGTTTCTTTCCCTGCGCGCTCGAGACATCCTCCAGTTTTGTTGGCACACATTGCTCCGTTCTTACTGCCTTGTTGTTGTCTCTTGCCGTAATCCACCTCAAGTGTCAGCGGGAAAGGCCGACTCTCCGCGACGCTGGTCAACGAGTAAATGCTCTCCTTGCTAGGGATCACGAGCTTCGTCTCAAGGGTTTCGTTCCCAAAAGCTCGTCAAAATGTAGCAATAACAAAGCTTAAAAAGACTGTCAAGGCTCTGGCTGCTTAGAGGACCCATTTGCTTTACAGGAAGCAAGAAACGAAGGGGCTATCGAGAGCTTTGTAGAGTGGGGTGTGTGTGTGTGTACATGTCTGCAGTTATAGACACTGACTGATATTAACACACTGTCTGGTTCTTTTTGAAATATCATCCTGGTATTTCTGAAGCATTAAATTGTTACGGCTAATGCAGCCTTCGGCTTCTTTTCAGCAGAAAGGAGAAGTTCATTCTCGGAGCCCAGCTTGCTCCAGTTGATCCTCCTTAATAGATCACGTTTTCTCACAATGTGGATGGGTGCCTGGATGGCATCAAACACGTTCCTAATCAAAGGCGCTTTCCTAATGAGGATGCGGCCTTTTGGGCTGACTTAAGTAACAGTCAGTCTGGGCTGAAAACTCGACTGTGTAACTGGCTTACAGTGTATGGCAGGGGTCATTTCGTAGAAAAAGAGGTGCAGGAGCTCATTACCATAACTCATTTGCATATCCCACACCCCCTAACATACCGGACGTGTGTCAGAAGGCAACACCCACCCCTCAGGCTCCACTCCACAGTTGAGTATAACTGACCTGCTCTTCCTCCATTCCCTTCCCCATCCAATACTTGGTGCAAGAAAAAGAAGCGTAAAGAACACACCCTCATTCTCTTCCTGCTCCCTTGAAACCACCAGGTTTCAAGTAGACTTGAGATACCCAGGACATGTGCACCACCCATCCCTTCCCCTTCCCCTCCCCCCAACAAGACACCCTGTGAGGTAGGTGGGGCTGAGAGAGGTCTTTTGAGAACTGCTCATGAGAGAACAGCTTTGAGAGAACTTGGGACTGGCCCAAGGTCACACCAGCAGCTGCATGTGGAGGAGTGGGGAATCAAACCCGGTTCTCCCAGATTAGAGTCCAACTCCTGACCACTACACCAAACTGATGGGGTGGAAGCTGCTGAAGGGTTGGTGAAATTTCTCCAGTACTTATGTGCCATGTGCCCAGATAAAAAAAGGTATACTTAGAAAATTTATATGCCACCTTGAGCAAGTCTCTGGAAAAGCAGCGCACAGTCATAAAAGGAACAATGATAAAATGATCAATATTAAAACAAAACATTAAAAACAATAAAGACCCTAGCAGGGCTTTCCCCGGGGCGCTGCACCTCTGCACTGCTCAGGGAAGCCAAGGAGGGGGCGGGGCTTAGTCATGTGCCCGCCCCCTGGGCTCCTCACTCCTGGAGCTGCACTCCTGTGCGCTCCCGCTCCAACAGACCCCTGGTGTACGAAATTCTAAATGGTATCAAGTTCTGGTTGCCAGGACAGTTGTTACTAACAAGTTTTATCCTCACATGGTGTTTCAGGCAATTCCTAAGGGAGCCCATGATAGGAGTTTATGAAACGTACGTGGCGTAAAGAAAGAAGAGAAAACTTTTTCTTCCCCTCCCCAAAAGCTAGTAAACACTAGAGCAATGATGGTAGCAGTTATTAGTTTTGGTACAAACAAAACAGAGTGCTTCTTCAATAGGATTGCCGGCCGCTGGCCAGAAGGAGACATGGGGGGGGGGGCACCAGTGTTCCTTCTAAGCTGAGTTAGTGTGCGCTAGCTCACAGTTTTTTAGCTTCTGGCTCACACATCTCTGCCTTCGCTCAGGAAGGATGGCTCCAGAGCAAACTAATGTATGCAGTAACCAAATTGCTCGCTCACAACTTTAATGCCGGTAGCTCACAAAGTAGGATTTTTGTTCACAAGCATTGGGGGGCACCATTGCATCTATGTCATGACCAATGCTCCCTCTAAGCTTTGGAGTCTTGTGAGCAAAAATTCTACTTTGTGAGCTACTGGCATTAAAGCTGTGAGGGAGTGATTTGGTTAGTGCATAAATTAGTTTGCTCTGGAGCCCTCCTTCCTGAGCTGAGACAAAAATGTGTGAGCTGGAGGCTAAAAAACTGTGAGCTAGCTCACACTAACTCAGCTTAGAGGGAACATTGAATTTCCAGGCTGAACCCAGAAGTGACGTCACACCACTCTAGTGTCCGCTAGTGCTGCCATCTCTCCCAGGCTGGAGTTGTCCCCTCTCTACATAGGTTGGGTGGAATGTTAAGTTTCGTTTCTTCTCCAGCTGCCTTATCGCTTGCCGCCTGGCTCCGACCTCGGTGTCCGGCGCTGGCTCTTCCCTTGGGACCTGTAGTCATTATTTTAGGCGCTTTGCTAGTTCAATGTGATTGGACTTGGTTGGCGGGGTTTTGCCTTGAATTCTGTATAGCCGCTCATCCCTGGGGACCCTCGCCATTACTGACACAGAGCGTGTTCAGATGACCTGCTACTTTCTCAATAAACTACTTCTAGTTAAGTAACGCTGTTCGGACTGCGTTTGTGGGACTCTGACATCGAGGATGTCAGGGGAAACAGGAGGGTGTTTCATACCATAGCATATTCTCTGAATCCTAGAGTGGTGCAACATCACTTCCAGGTTCACCCTGGAAATGAAGTCACACCATCAACATGATGGTAGGGGTTTTTTCTTCTGCATTCCCATTTCCACTGGTATGCTGAGCAGTAGCAGGGGGAAGGATGCCAATGTCATGAAACGCCCTGGTATACCTAAAGCAAGAGCTCTGGCAGATCTGTTTTTCTCACAGTGTGTCATTATCCTGGGGAACTTAAGTGAGAGCCAGTTTGTCCTAGTGGTTAAGTGCGCGGACTCTAATCTGGGAGAACCGGGTTTGATTCCCCACTCCTCCACTTGCACCTGGCTGGATGGCCTTGGGCAAGCCATAGCTCTGTACCAGCTGTTCCCTCAAGGACAGCTTGGGAAAGAGCTCTCTCAGCCCCACCTACCGCACAGGGTGTCTGTTGTGGGGAGGGGAAGGGAAAAGGAGTTTGTAAGCCGCTCTGAGACTCCCTTGGGGAGTGGAGGGCGGGGTATAAATCCAATCTCTTCTTCTTCTTCTTACAGGAGGTATGAATGGACACTGGCACTGATGCCTGTAAAAAGAGACACGTTCAATGGGGGATGGCTGAACAGAGTATCAATATTCCAAGGCTCTATGTATGGCAATTCCAAGGAAGCAGCTATGTAAGGAAGCCCAAAACTCCGTGTTTGTAGACCTTTCTTAGGGCTTCTGACTGACCACTTGTCAGTTAGCACTGCCATAGATATGGCTGACTGTCTTGCCGCGATCAATAAAGTTGCTGAACATATTACGTATATCAATACATGCTGTTCTACCATGTAGTTTGATGGTCTCATCACACTGCTTTTGTTCCAAGCCTTTAGGTCCCGCCCGGGAGATAGCATCGCTGACTGGACTCCCACCCTTGGAATGCAAGCCTTGCTTGCCTGCTTTGCTTTGCGCATGATTACTCGTCGGCTCGCCTTCCCTCCTTATCTCTAGCTAGCTATTCCCTGGCTAACGGCCTTGAGCAGAAAAGCCTCCTGTTATGTGCCACAAGAACCACAGGTGTTATGTGTTTCTTTCCTTGGTTTTCCTTGGGAACATTTAATCCAGAAACCTTCAACAGTGTTTTCCCGTGAGAACCTGATTTGCCGCACTTTCCTTGGGAACAGTGGGTCAGTATATTTGGGCGCCAATAATTCTCCCTATTGATTGGTAGGTGGTAGAGGGGCCATATTTTGTATCAAGTCTAATTATAATTGCATTTCTATGCTTGGGCATCACTAACAGGAAAAGTGTTTGGCCATCACGATTTTTCCTGCCAATAAAGGACTTCTTGCTTAAGGAGACCTGTTGGGGACTATATCTATTGGCGCATTCTCTATAGATATCTATATCTATTGGCGCATTCTCACACCACTGTGTGAACCAGTAACAAGCCCACTAGCGCCTTTAAGACTGACACATTTTATTGTCGCATAAGCTTTCGAGAAACACGGCTCTCTTCGTCAGATGCATGGAGGGCATGCATGTATCTGACGAAGAGAGCTGTCTTTCTTGGAAGCTTATGCCACAATAAAGTTTGTCAGTCTTAAAGGTGCTACTGGGCTTCTCGCTACTTGGCAGCAACAGAGTAACACGGGTAACTCCTCTGGATCTATGTGGGAACCAGGAAGCTGGACTAGGTGGGCACATTGGTTTCCGATGGCAATGGCGGGGCAATTGTAGGGCAGTCGCGATCTTTTCCATGAGAGGGGCTGAAATGTACCTTGGGAAACGAAGGTAACACGATAAATGTATCGACCACTTTATGCTTCTTTGAGTAAACTCAGAAAAGGAAGCAAGAAGGCACCAAGATCCCCTTTGATGGGTTGCTGTTGGTGCCAGCTTTGAAGGTTAGGAGTTTGGGAGTGCTCCTGGATGCCTCCTTAATGATGGAGGCCCAGGTAGCAGCCACTGCCAAGGCAGCCTTTTACCATCTTCAGCTGATCAGGCAGCTGGTTCCCTTCCTCTAACGCAATGACCTGGCAACAGCGATCCACGCTATGGTCACCTCAAGATTAGACTACTGTCATGCTCTTTACATGGGGCTGCCCTTGTCGCAACTCCGGAAGCTGCAGCTGGTGCAAAATGCGGCGGCCAGGCTGTTGATGGGTCTCCCTATGCGGGAGCACATCCAGGCATTGCACTGGCTGCCGATAGCATACTGGATTCGCTTCAAGGTGCTGTCTTTGACCTTTAAAGCCCTATATGGTCTGGGGCCTGCCTACTTGAGGGACTGTCTTTCCCCACATGTTCCCCAGAGAGAACTGAGGTTGAGGTCTCAACATCGTCTAGCCCTCCCTGGACCAAAAGACGCCAGACTGGGCCTACTAGGGCCAGGGCCCTTTCAGTGGTGGCTCCATACTGGTGGAATGAGCTCCCGGAAGACATCAGGGCCCTGTAGGACCTTTTACGGTTCCGCAGGGCCTGCAAAATGGAGCTCTTCCACCAGGCCTTCAACTAGGAGCTGCTACCAATAACAACCAAGGCCCATTATATTTCAACATCAACAGCTTCCGATGGATTGGACACTGACTGGGGCTACAGTTATACCATCTATTTATCCTGCTGGGATGTCATCGTTATTACCACCAGCACTTTACTCCATCTGCACTTTATTTGTACTGTGTTTGTTGTGTTGGCATTTTATGATGTGTGCTGCGTCACACCTATGTTTTAATATGTCGTAGTTGTAGTGTGAGCCGCCCTGAGCCTTCCTCGGCAGAGAGGGCGGGATATAAATCTAAATAAATGAATAAATAATGCAGCCACTCAACAGCTGGCAAGGTAGGAAAACACTATAAACACCTCGGTTGCCTGGAAAATACAGTCATCTTCACAACCAGCTCTGGGTTTTGGAGACCCTGGGGAAAGATGTCCCACTTCTCATTCTAGCATGCACACCCTCCTTCCGCAAAATGGGAGGAGAGCATGACTCTTGAAGCCCTATTGTCTCCTTCAAGCATGGAGGAGACATCCTGATTCCATAGGTGCTTCTGAAGGAAATGGGAGATCACCCAGAGACCCTTGTTGTTCCTGCCGGAGAGATGATACAGAGAGGGCTGGCTGGTCCTCTTGGGCCCTGGCAGCTATGCCAGTACCTGATACCATATGCCAGTACCTGATACCAGCTATGCCAGTACCTGATACCACAAGCTGGGTCACATGACTGGGTGAAGGAGTGGGCAAGATGCCCGGAAGGAATCTTTTTTTTTTTTTTAAGCTTTTATTTTTTCCCATTTTTTTAACACAATTAGCTTTTATACATATTCCACTCTCTATAAAATTGCGTACTAAGTTAAAAAGATATAATCATTAAATGACTCCCCCCCCCACCTGCACCATCATATATATCGACTGATAAACATATATATAAAAATATTTGTCTCCTAAGGTAACATTTTGAACAATTATAACTTTTATACATTTAAATTGATTATCAAAGTATTCGTTAGGGACGGTTACATTTTGCGGTTAACCACGGACTCATTTTTTGCGTTATAAACATATTTCATCATTTCAATAGTTAGAAAGTGTAAAAAATATTATTTTTCATATCCCAGTACTGCTCCATATATTCCTTCAAATCTTTCCAATCCTCTAAGAACTTCGCTGAGTCTTGATTGTTTAATTTTCTTGTCCATTTATCCATTTCTGCCATAAACAGCAGTTTTCTCAACCATTCCCATAGTTCTGGAGTTTTCTCCTGGTTTTCATCACCCGGAAGCCCTGCTTACTCCGAGGTCCCGTCGTTTTTCTATGCTTCTTGTCTGCACTTCACTGCACTTTGCTGCATGTCACTTCCTGTGAGAGTTTGTGGAACGTAACTCTCACGATATTTCCAGTCTCTCCAGCCCCCTGCCTGGAAGGAATCTTATCAGGACTGTCTCAGAGGCATAAAGAAAATGCCCACCCAGTGACGGTCCCGGGACCCTCTCCCCACTTTTTGTAACATCTGATCCCCACTTGTACATGTATATATCTCAGCATGTGCCTAGAAATGATAGATGGTCTATATCAAACTAATATTAAATGGCAACGAGTTATGCTAAGGCTGCAAGGAGCGTAGGCAGCTCTTCTGTCCATCGTGCAAAACCCATCCTAAAGGGGAGTAAATAGGAGGCGGTTTCCCCTGAGGACCTCGGAGCCTCCTCCATGAGAACTTGATCTTAATTGACTACCCAGATCTCCAAAACAATAAGCAACAGGCCGATTCCAGCTAGTGCCTCCATATCTTAGTGCCTTCTGCCCTTCCATAATCACGCCAAGTACCCCGGTGCCAATACTTACCTATCTAACCTCTCAGTCACCCTAAAGGGATATTTCTGATACTTTTCATGCAAAAGGGAAAAACTCTCCTCCATGATGCAAACAAAGGATTGCTTTTCAAAATAGTTCATATCCAGAAGGATTGAGCTGTCCTCACTCTCGCGTCCCAATGCCTACATTCCCTTCCCCTCCTCACTCTTGGCAAAAGGATATAAAGAGTTACCCCTCAGCTCCAGGTTTTGCAGCCCCAGGTTTTGAATTCATCCAGTTATCCCCCAGCTTCACAGCTGGTCTCTCTGCCTCTTTGGACCCTTGTTGATGCCTTTTTCTTCCTCCACCTGGTCAGTTTCAGGTCCAGAAACTGTTTCATTGCCTTTGAGGAACCCCTCTTCCTTGTCTCCAAGATGAGGCTTGTATGTCTGGTTCGCCGCTTCTTCTAGTCTGTTTCCCAGGTTTCTTAGGGAAACAGTTTCCCAGTTTCTTAGGGAAAGGCACTGGATGGTTTTTTAGTGATGCATTCCTCTCTTTTGTAAATATCCATTTCACTTTGCAAACCTTTTAACTTCTAATTTGGTTTCTTTTCTGTTATTTTTTTTTTCTGTTTAAGAAGCTTATTCCTCCGCATTCTTTTGAGAGTTGGTCTAAATGTGGACCTTGGTATACGTATGGTTAGGATCAAAAATATATATTAAACTAGGAATAAGGCCCATTGTGAAAATAAATACAACGGGCTCTAGAAAGAGGCTCTGGGAGAGTGCCAAGGCCTCGGGCCCTCAGCATCAATTTGCTGTGGCGACCTCAATAAGGTATAATGACACAGAGTCCACCAGTTTATCCAGGGGAAGATCTCTGCCATCTGAAGAGCAGTTGTAGTTCAGTGTGATCTCCATCCCTCCCCTGGAGATTGGCAACGATGGTTTCACATGAGGGAACCAGTGGTTTGGAGGGTGGAGTCTATGGCAATGACCCTGTCTGAGGTCCCACCCCTGCTGAAACCTCACCCTCTCCAGGGTCCACCCCTCAAATCTCCAGGAATTTCCCAACCTGGAGCTGACAACCCTATCTACCTCCCAGCCAACCGTTAATGTATTACTATCTGCCCCCTGGCTTAGTTCCATAGTTCCCCTGGAGGAAAAGTAGTCTTTCTCTGCAACAGGGACCAAAGCAGCTTACATCATTCTCCTCTCCCCCTTTTGACTTGCACAACAACCCTGTGAGGTAGGTTAGGCTTAAAGTCTGTGACTGGCCCCAAATCACCCATTCAGCAAGAAGTTGAAGAGAATGGTTTGATGGTCACTGGCCTACCTCGTTAGCCAGCCAGCCATGGTGGAGCTAAGCAGGAGTGAGAGCCATTTTCAGTTTATTCTGACAAGAAATTGGCCACGCTGGCAGTGCGTGGGGGAGGCGGTTATGCTGAAAGTCCATTGTCTTTTCACTGACAGAAGCAGGCCACTGAGGGGACCAGGTCCTCCCTTCCCTGGGAGGCAATCTGCAAAGACTCACAGCCCCTCACATTACCTCCTCCTCTCTTGCACCTTCAGCTGCTGGTGTGCCGTGTGCCTTGCATCTGGGACATTCAGTTGAGCTAGGTGGGGATTCTGGCCTCGGGGTGTCTCCAACGGGGGGGGGGGGGTGCTGGGCCAGGCTTTCGATCCGTCTCTCCCTCTGACTGCCTTGCTGCCCCTCCTGCGCAGCTCTTTTCCCTCAGGTGCTGGTAAAAGTTCTTCTTCTGGGCTGACCTCCAGAGGAGGCTGGGTTGCTCCGTGGTGCCTCTTCCTCACCTCAGGAATAGTCAGCCTCAGCAGATCCAGGGCCCACGACACCCTGGTTCTAACATGGAGTGGGACAGGCTGCCCGCGACTCGGCGACGAAAGGCAGATGTCGTCTGATCCAGCCCTTTAAATCCTCACAGGTAATGCTGGTCTGTCGCAACAGACTGCCCATGCGACTGCAAGCATTTGGATATTTCCCTGTTGTTTCGTTAAAGCCACATTCCCCTCCTAAATTGCCGTGTCCGCACAGGAAAATTAAGTTACGAACGACTGCTTGAGTAGAGTAACAGCGCCGCCGTTCATGGTAGACAATATTCAGCTAGGCTTGACCTGTATCCAATTATAGCTGAATATTCCACTGAGACTCCAGTGGGTGAAGATGAAGGTTTCCAGCCCCAGTTTCCTGAGATACTTCAGCTGGAGATTCTGGTGGCTAAATCTGATGGCAAAACATGCTGTCAAATCACAACTGACTCCTGGCAACTCCATGAAGTTCCACTTCGCAGGGTTTTCAAGGCAAGAGATGAGCAACAGTGGTTTGATCTTGCCTTCCTCTGAATAGCAGCCTGGGTCTTCCTCGATGGTCTCCTGTTCAAATACCCACTCTGTTTAGCTTTGGGGCTATAGTTTGGTTAAGAGTGTGGACTCTAATCTGGGATAACTGGGTTCGATTCCCCACTCCTCCTCCACATGCAGCTGCTGGTGTGACCTTGGGTCAGTCATAAGTCCTTACAGAGCTGTTCTTTCAAGGGCAGTTCTTGAAAGAGCACTCTCAGCCCCACCTACCTCCCAGGGTATCTGTTGTGAGGAGGGGAAGGGAAAGGGATTGTAAGTCGCTCTGAGACTCCTTCGGGTAGTGAAGGGCAGAGTATAAATCCAATCCCCTCTCTTCTTCTATAGTGAGATTGGGCTAGTCTGAGCTACCAGGGCAAACTTCTACGCATGTATTTATGGACCGTCAAGTTGCAACTAACATGGCCACCTGTCAGATCCTCTGCCATTAATTGTCCCTTGTCCGGGGTCTCTATCAGTAATTTACTGCCAGCCTTGAAATTTATTGCCTGCCCCGCTCCATGTGTCTTTTTCGTTCCCCAGGAGGATGGCTTGCCGCATTCCACCACGTCACATAAACAGTCTGGCTATCTTCCCTCGCCTCCTCCCTCTTTTCTCCCTGGCATCCTGAATAGCTTATCTTGCTTTTGTAACCTTGGAGAACTGCTGAACTGATTTTAGCCAGGTGCCTGGCCTGTGAATTGCAAGTAGAGTTCACTGAGGGGCATGGGGGTGGGGGGGTTAGTGCTTTTGCGCCTTTTCTGTGAGAATTAACGGTTGGGGGTTTTCACGCTTTTTTATGTTAACACTGATTGGCTCCTCACCAACCCTTACCTTGTTTTGTATGGTAAATTAATCCCTGTAACCTGTAACCAAGTATCTCTAACAAACATTGAGTACCTGAACCATCAATAAGAAATAAAAGGACTTT
Organism: Lepidodactylus listeri; assembly: GCA_029233225.1. Lineage (NCBI taxonomy): Eukaryota > Metazoa > Chordata > Lepidosauria > Squamata > Gekkonidae > Lepidodactylus > Lepidodactylus listeri. The sequence continues at coordinate 10,889,267 of JARCFY010000021.1, forward strand.
TGCTTGAAACAAAGGCCTGGCTTATTAGATTCTACTCAGAAGCCTCACGCCACCCCAGCAAGGGGCTTTCAAGGGAAGTGAGAAAAGGTGGCTTTCCATTGCCTTGCTCTGCAGAGCTCTCCTTGGTGGTCTCTCATCCAAACACAAACCCTGCTTAGCTTCCAAAATCTGACAAGACTGGATTGTATTATGCTGTCTTTTCTACCAGACAACCTTCTTTTCCAGCTGATATTCTCACACAAGAACCCTCAGGAAGCTTCTGAGGAATTTCAGGGCTCCCCAGAACACGGTGCGGAAACAACAGGTATAAAATCATGCAAGGCTTCATGCACTTGCTGCTTGTAATGTTTTTATCCTGCTTCCCCATGAAAAACATGTCAAAGCAGGACTGAGCCAAAACAGCCTTCCCCTTCCCCAGCTATTTCTGTGTTGTGTTCCCCTTTCAGTGATTCACTGGGGGGGGGGAGGGAGTGTCCCAGAACAAAAATAGCCCCCTCTCACCACTAGTGCTGCAAGAAAAGAGGTAAGAAGATAGACAAACCCCACTGAATAAAAGTCCGTTAGGAGCAAAAGCACACGGGAAGTCTGAGGAAGCTGGGTTGGAGAGAAAACACCATATTGAAACAGGTTTGTCTGCAGAGTCCTCCTTTGCAAAATAATAAAAAAAAACTGGGGCAAGGAACTCTAGCTGGCCTTCTCCCAGGCTAGCCAAGGAAATGGAAGATTTATTGCCTTGAACTCTGATACACTTTGCCTGGTGCTCCTTATCCCTGGCTAGGTGAGTGGAGGAACAGCCATAAATCAGCTGTTACTTATAAATCCTAGAAGATCATGAACTTTTGTGCTAACAATAGTTACCTCTATCTAGGACTAAATCTCATAGTGAACCAGATAACCTTGGTAAGGCACCACTTATATTGTCCGCAAGCCAACTCCAGCTCAGTCTGGGATGGCAAAACATAGGTTATTCCATGACGGTATTTGACACTCCATGGCATTTGAGTTGGATATTTGGTATTCAGCAAGTACTGGATGGTTGGCACACCAGAGTGTACTGTGCATAACTGCGTTTTATAGCTGGCATGCAATCGTACTCAGTATGTGATGTCATTAGATGGAAGGCATGCAATGGCATTTAGTATCTGACAGCTGCTGAGATTTCACACTGTGTGCCTGCCAAAGCAATAAGAGGCATCGTTGACAAGAATGCAGCACTCAGAGTTTCAAAATGCTGCGCTGGAAACGCCAATCTGGATATGGAATTCAAAATATCTGATTGAAAACGTAAGTGGTGAAAATAGAAATTCGGGGCGAATTTGAAATATTTTGTCGAGCCTCCTCAAGAAAGCTCCTCCATTAGCATGTCACAGCCTGGGAAGCTCCTACAAGATAATGACTCAGCCCTACCCCACCTTCCTGAGTAGATATAAATTATCTGCCTATCTTTTTTTTCCCCTTCTCACACTGACCCAGAGAGCACTCCATCTTTCTGTGTTATTCCTCTGAGGATGCCAGTCACAGCTGCTGGCAAACCATCGGGTACTACAATGCCAAGACCACGGCCATACAGCCCGGAAAATCCGCAGCAACTAATTTGGAATATTCGTTTCATCTATAAATGGATTGCTTTCCAATTCTTCGTGTATGCCTTTATTTATGTTTTTTGTTTATTTTGTCTCCAAGCTCTTCTTTCATTCCACAAACTATGTTCAGGAGGGCATTTTTATAAAGGGGGTGGGGCTATACAGTAGGATAATAATAATAATAATAATAATAATAATAATAATAATAATAATAATAATAATAATAATAATAATAATAATTGTGTGCCATCAAAACATAACTGACTCATGGTGATCCTGTAGGGCTTTCAAGGCAAGAGATGAGCAGAGCTGGTTTGTCATTTCCTACCTCTGCATAGCAACCCCAGCCTTCCTTGGTCTCTCATCCAAGTACTAACCATGGCTAACCCTTTTTAACTTTCAAGCTCTGATAAGATCAGGCTAGTAAAGGCTATTCAGCCAGCTAAAAGTTGAGGAGGAGGAGGAGTTGGAGGGGGAGGACGACTTGCAATTTCCAAGAACTTGGCCATACCTTAAGAACATAAGAGAAGCCAATGTTGGATCAGGCCAGTGGCCCATCCTGTCCAACACTCTGTGTCACACAGTGGCCAAAAACACCAGCTGCCCTCAGGAGGTCCAGCAGTGGGGGTAGGACACTAGAAGCCCTCCCACTGTTGCCCCCCCCCCCCGGTCAAGCACCAAGAATACAGAGCATCACTTGCCCCAGACTGAGAGTTCCTATCTATACCTTGTGGCTAATAGCCACTGATGGACCTCTGCTCCAGATGTTTATCCAATTCCCTCTTGAAGCCGTCCATGCTTGTAGCCGCCACCACCTCCTGTGGCATTGAATTCCACGTGTTAATCACTCTTTGGGTGAAGAAGTGCTTCCTTTTATCCGTTCTAACCCGACTGCTTACCAATTTCACGGAGTGCCCACGAGTTCTTGTATTGTGAGAAAGGGAGAAAAGGACTTCTTTCTCTACCTGATCTATCCCACACATAATCTTATAAACCTCGATCATGTCACCCCTCAGCCGTCGTTTCTCCAAGCTAAAGAGCCCCAAGCTCTTCAACCTTTCTTCATAGGAAAAGTGTTCCAACCCTTTTATCATTCTAGTTGCCTTTTTCTGCACTTTTTCCAGTGCTATAATATCTTTTCTGAGGTGTGGCGACCAGAACTGTACACAGTACTCCAAATGAGGTCGCACCATCGATTTATACAGAGGCATTATGATACTGGCTGATTTGTTTTCAATTCTCTTCCTAATAACCCCCAGCATAGCACTGGCCTTTTTCATTGCAGTTGCACACTGACTCGACATTTTCATTGAGTTATCTACTACGACTCCAAGATCTCTGTCTTGGTCAGTCTCCACCAGTTCGGACCCCATCAGCGTGTATTTATAGTGCAGTGGAGGGACTACTTGGTGTGGGGAAATACCTACCTTCTCCTCCCTCTAGGTACTATGTCAATTAGTGAAGTTCATAAATTTCACAGGCCATTCAGAAACATGAAATTGTCCAGAACGCTTGAGCAGAGCTCTGCGGCTGTCGTGTGTTTATGCATTTAAGCACATATCGTTAAGAGTATTTTTTAAAATGATGGATGTTCAGGATGGTCTGGAGTCAGATTATCCCAATGGGTTGATTGCGTGCTGAAACGAACTGACGGGGGAAGGTCCGCCATTGGCCCACCGGCAAGCGTTAGCCCCAAACTTTCAACATTATCTTTAAAGTCCGCCTCCCTGGCGGGGCTCAACAGGCTGATCACGGAAGCGGCACCTTTCCTAGATGTCACCATCGGATCGTTCCCTTAGAAATGACACATCAGAGAGACCAGCTTCAGTAATTAAGGCTGGTTTTACACCTCCCCTCTAAAGTAGTTTGACTGCTGTCTTTTCCTGTGCTGATTTCACAGTGGTGTGAAATTTCACTCCAGGGGGTCAAAGTGCACTAAGAAACCACAATTGTTTAAAGCAGAATAAAGGGGTATAATACTAGCTTGACCACAGGAGGGCAATTCGTAGATGTGGACATTTCAGTAGCAGCACGGTTTCACACCACACAGAGGTATGGGCAGGTTTTTTTGGAACTAGAATGATTCCAGCGGGAAAGTCAGATGTAAAATCAGCCTAAGAATGCACAGTGGCCCAGACAAAGTCTCAGCTCCAGTTCCATTTAAGTGCAGGTTTCTAATGCCTTATTTTGTTCATTTCTGTTTTCATTTTCATGCCTTTACTCTCTCTCTCTCTCTCTCTCTCTCTTTGCATTTTTCATATGCTCTTGCCTCAGCCTTTACAGGGAGATTGCTATTTGGGAAGATTAAGATGAATCTGATTTTATGTTTCAGATCCACACAAAACGCAGATAGTTATGGAAGCTTAGACTCATTTTGACAGCAGATTCAGCTCTGGAGGGCCCGCGGGGTATTGTGTCTTAACATATTGTGTCTTTCCCTCTCTCGCTCTCTCTTTTTCCTCCAGTGCTTACAAGCCCTCTTTTTATCACCATGTAACCTGCATGGTGGGGCAGCAAGAAAAAAAGAGGGGGTACATGTGTGTGTATAAGAGAGATTGAAAGAGAGAGAAAGAGAGCATTTTTTAGAATGTGAATACAATATCAGAAGTAGCCCCAACAGATCATTGGCAGTACCTGGCACACTATGGCTGGTTCCATCTGTTTCCTCGCAGTTTTCCCACAGCCACATCAGGGGCCTAATCTGCCTCTACTCTGCATGCCACTTTCACTTCCTTTGTTCATTGGGTTTTATGGTCCCTTCTGCATAGATTGATGGCTGTTCAGGGGTGACTTCGCAGTCAGTACAGCATTGCCCCGGGGTCTTTGAATGTCGTTTTGAGCGATACCTTTTCCTTCCTCCGCTTCCGATTCGAAGGGAACATTAAGCATGGCTTATTGACGTGGCTTCGTTGATCTCCATCAGTCCCCCCACCCATAGGCGTAAACTACGGGGGGACTCGAGGGCTCGAGCCACCCCCGAAATTTCCCGGGGGAGGCTCAGCCACCCCCGGGAAAATTGGGCGCCCAGGCCGGCTGGCTGGCCGGCTGCCGCCACCACCGCCTCTCCCCCTGCTCCGATCCTCCCTCCCTCCATCCAGGAACCAGCTGGGCAAATGCCCAGCATGCTGGATGGAGGAACGGAGGCAGGAGCAGGCGCGGGGGAGGTGGCGGGGATATGGAACTTGTGCCAACAGGCGTGGGCTGCCGGCTCGTTTGCCTGCCCGCCGGCTGCTACCGCCGCCACCTCCCCCCCGGGACTGGCCTGGCATGCTGGGCAGTTTCCCAGCTGGCCCCACGGAGGCAGGAGTGGCCAGGCTAGGCCAGTCCGGGGGGGCGGGGACATGGTTCCAGCACATGCGCACGCTTTGTGCGCGCACACAAGAGACCCCCCCCCCCCGGATTTAAAAAGTTGACGCCTCTGCCCACACCCCTATTTTCTGTTCTGTATTTATCACCTCTCCATGAATTACTTGGCTCGGGCAGCTAATGACCACAGAGGCAAGTACTGACACAGGAAAATCTGCATACCAATGAAGGAGCAAGCGCTGAAAACATAACAGATGGCATGCTGACACTAGCCAGTGCAGAAACCAGGATCCAAGGAAATCCAAGGAAAACAGATATTCCGAGGCAGTCAAGGGGGAACCAGGTTGAGTGCTGAGAAAATGTGGAGTGAATGCTGGATGCAGACTGGACCAGTGCTGTGTCTCACAGGTAGCAGACTCTTTTGACCCAAAGCCCCCCGCCCCTGCTCTGACTATGAGGGGATTCCCTTAATTCGTCTTCACCCAGTTTCTTCCTGAAATTCAACACTCTGTTTCTTTTCCGCATTTCAGGAGTTGGAGTCTGTTTCAAATCAACTTCCTTGTGATCACAAGAGACCTTTAAAGAGACTAGGTGCAGGAAGAGGGATTCCGCAGAATTGTCACTCTGCACATGCTCAGAGGCAGGCAATGCCTTCCCCAAACCTTCCTACCCTCCTGCTAGAGCACTATCTTGTGCACTACGGGTACCTTCTGCATTTTTTGTAGCTTGGGCCCTTCTCCTCATCTGTACACTCATTTTCCCTGCACCTGAGACGAGAGCTTTTGGGGGAGTGGGATGTATGGAGATGCCAGATGATCCAAACATCTGTGTCATCCTTTTGATGGACGGGATTGCCTTCTTGAACACAGAACAGGTGCTTTGGCCCATCAACAGAGCTAAAATACCTTCCTTTTAATCATCCTACCATTCTCAAAGACACCCAGGGCAATACAGATGGTCCCTTCTTCCCATTTTATACTTGTAAACCCTGTAAGGCAGTTTTGGCTACGAGACAGAAGGACTGGAGAGCGGGGACTCTAATCCGGGTCTCCAATGATTCTCCAGCACTGAGCCACTGTACCATGCTAACTTCAACACACATAAAGTTGCTTCAAAGCCAAAAGTTAGTTTTAAATCCCACCGGTTTTAAAAGCAGCGCTCCCTCCAAATGAAAGCCAGCATGGTGCTCTGGTTAAGAGTGTTGGACTGGAATTTGGGAGATGCAGGCTGTGGTCACACGGCACAGTAATCGTGGTTTGCTACCGTTGTAGTTTAAATTCGGAATTATTTATTTTGGGTTGGGATGATCACACATCCCTCCCCGAACCACAGTATTGCTGGATGAGGCTTGTAAGGGGGTTTATTTAAGTGCTTGCTCCTTCTGCTGCTGGCTGATGTTCCCCCCCCCCCCTTCCCCTATCCTCTGGATCTGTTCTGGAGGAGGCGGAAGAGGCAGTGATGGCTGGGGAAGGCAAGGCGAGGGCTGCCTGCCCGCCCACGCACGGCTGCCTTCCTCCGAACACCACATGGAGGAACTGGCTGGCTGGCTGGCTGGCTCTGCGCTCCATCCGGAGCCCAAGCCCCGCCAGCCACTGCCTGATGGACAACTGGCGGGCCTCGGGGCCCGGAGCGAGGAACCAGGACCGGCAGGCATTTGAGTGCTCATGCGCTCAAATGCTGAGGAGGGGGGGAAACCTCCTGGGAGAACGAGCAGACGGCCGTAATTGCAATCATTGCGAGAGAGGGCTGTCCAGGTCGGCGAAATTGCGGATTTAAAGCGCAACTACCAGGAAAGTACTTGATTTTCCCGGGGTTGGAAAACGTGCTAAGGACCTGGGAGTGAGCGCGCTTCGGCACGGGAGGCCGATCGGCCGGTCTGATCAGCCTATTTAAATCCGCGAGGGAACAGCAGTGAATCCCGATTTAAAGGACCGTGTGACGGCAGCCCCAGGTTCGACTCCCCACTCGTGCCATGGCAGCTTGCTGGCCAGTCACACTCTCTCAGCCTAACCTACCTCACAGGGTTGTTGTGAGGGAAAAATGGAGGAGAGGAGGAGGAAAGAGAAATTGGATTTATACCCTGCCGTTCACTACCTGAAGGAGTCTCAGGGCAGCTTATGATCTCCTTCCCCTCCCCACAACAGACATCCTGTGAGGCAGGTGGGGCTGAGAGAGCTCTTTCAAGGACTGCTCTTGAGAGAACAGCTCTGAGAGAACTTGTAACTGACCCAAGGTCACACCAGCAGCTTCATGTGGAGGAGTGGGGAATCAAACCTGGTTCTCTGGGATTGAACTCTACACTCCTAACCACTACACCAAACTGGAGAATGATGCCAGCCGCCTTGGGTTTCCATCACTGTTTCCTCTAATCTAAGTTGGTGCGAGCTAGCTCACAGTTTCTGAGCCTCTGACTCACACCTTTTTGTCTCAGCTCAGGAAGGATGGCTCCAGAGCAAACTGATTTCTGCAGCAGCCAAATTACTTGCCCACAGCTTTAGTGCCAGTAGCTCACAAAGTAGAATTTTTGCTCACAGGACTCTACAGCTTAGAGGGAGCATTAGAAGAAGAAGAAGAGAAGAAGAGATTGGATTTATACCCCGCCCTTCACTACCCAAGGGAGTCTCAGAGCGGCTTACAAACTCCTTTCCCTTCCCCTCCCCACAACAGACACCCTGTGAGGTAGGTGGGGCTGAGAGAGCTCTTTCCCAAGCTGTCCTTGAGAGAACAGCTGGTACAGAGCTATGGCTTGCCCAAGGTCATCCAGCAGGTGCAAGTGGAAGAGTGGGGAATCAAACCCGGTTCTCCCAGATTAGAGTCCGTGCGCTTAACCATTACACCAAAACTGGCTCTCCATTAGTCTCCATTGTGGGGAAAGGTGGGGTATAAACAAAGTAAATGAACAAATGCAACCTGGATTTCAGGGGGGGAGTTATTTGGCCATAAAACCAATTTGTCTCTTAAAAACACACCAATTATGGGGGAAATGGGCCTTCCACCCTGCTTCCGCTTCAGAGATCTGTTTGTCTGATGTTCTCTGCTGCTCGCAACACACCCTTCGTACTGATGCCCTGAAAACATGCAAAGAAAAATCAGGATATGGGTTTTTGTACTTTTAGTGAGTGTCACTTAAACGTAGCGCAGATAGATCTGGAGCCAAAGTGTCTCGGAGTCCGCGTCTTCTGACCGGCTTGCTTAAGTGCAGCTCATCCCCGTTTCATAACTAGCCACCCCAGGGGCAGATGCTCTGACTCCATCCTCTCGCTTTGGCGCTAGATGTTTCTCAAGGTCTGGGATGTGAACATGCAGTGTCACAATGCCGCTGGCCAGCAGTGGGCAAAAGCCCCCCAAAACGGGGGAACCCACAGTGGGACCTGGAGTCTGGCAACCGTACTCTGTGTATGGGGGAATATGAGAGCAGCAAGTGTGGTTTATTTTCGGAAGAGAGGGCGATTCCTGTGCGGTGAACTAACCCATCGATACCGAAGATTTGTACAGAATCATTTTTAATTCTCTCGAATGCCATTGTTGTGTATCGGTTGGAACGTCTGGGAGGCTTGGGTTCAGATCCCCCACTCTGCCACTGAAACTCGTGGAGTACCCTTGGGTCGATCACACACTCTCAGCCGAACCTACCTCACAGGGTTGTTGTGAGGATAAAACGGAGGAGAGGAAAACAATGTGAGCCACTTCGGGTCCTCACTGGGGAGAGTAGGAATGAAGTGAATAAATAAATTATATTTGGGGCGGTAATGAAGGAAAGACCCTGGGATGGATGGCCTAGGCTAGCCCAGTCCCATCAGATCTTGGAAACTAAGCAGGGTCGGTCCTGGTTACAGCTTTGATGGGAGACAACCAAGGAAGCCCAGGGTTGCTACGCAGAGGCAGGGAATTGCAAACCACCTCCATCATAAGTTCTTTCAGAGCTGTTCTCTCGAGGGCAGTCCTTGAAAGAGCTCTCTCAGCCTCACCTACCTCACTGGGTGTCTGTTGTGGGGAGGGGAAGGGAAAGGAGATTGTAAGCCGCTCTGAGACTACAAGTGAAGGGCGGGGTATAAATCCAGTCTCTTCTTCTCTTCTCCTTCTCCTTCCCTTGATAACCCTAAGGGATTGCCAGGGGTCCGTTGGAGCGGGAGCGCACAGGAGTGCAGCTCCGGGAGTGAGGAGCCCAAGGGGCGGGCACATGACCAAGCCCTGCTCCCTCCTCGGCTTCCCCGAGCAGTGCAGAGGCGCAACGCCCCGGGGAAAGCCCTGCTAGGGTCTTTATTGATTTTAATGTTTTGTTTTAATATTGATAATTTTATCATTGTTCCTTTTATGACTGTGTGCTGCTTTTCCAGAGACTTGCTCAAGGTGGCATATAAATTTTCTAAGTATACCATTTTTTATCTGGGCACATGGCACATAAGTACTGGAGAAATTTCACCAACCCTTCAGCAGCTTCCACCCCATCAGTTTGGTGTAGTGGTCAGGAGTTGGACTCTAATCTGGGAGAACCGGGTTTGATTCCCCATTCCTCCACATGCAGCTGCTGGTGTGACCTTGGGCCAGTCCCAAGTTCTCTCAGAGCTGTTCTCTCATGAGCAGTTCTCAAAAGACCTCTCTCAGCCCCACCTACCTCACAGGGTGTCTTGTTGTGGGGAGGGAAAGGGAAAGGGATGGGTGGTGCACATGTCCTGGGTATCTCAAGTCTACTTGAAACCTGGTGGTTTCAAGGGAGCAGGAAGAGAATGTGGGTGTGTTCTTGACTCTTATTTTTATTGCACAAAGTCTTGGATGGGGAAGGGAATGGAGGAAGAGCAGGTCAGTTTCACTCACCTGTGGAGTGGAGCCTGAGGGGTGGGTGTTGCCTTCTGACACACTTCCGGTATGGTAGGGGGTGTGGCATATGTAAATAAGTAATGCAAATTAGTTATGCTAATGAGCTCCTGCATCTCTTTTTCTATGAAATGACCCCTGGGGATTGCCATAAAACGTCTGCAACATGATGGCCCTTTCCCCCAGCAACAAAAGAAGGAACAAAATGGGACACATTTCCCCTTTCAATAACTACTCTACAATGTCTTCTATCTTCATGATTTTTTTCCCCTTGAGTCACAGTCCTGAGAATTTAGGAACTCTGAAAGATGCCACTCTCTAAAGACTGGATGCTTCCCTGCTTGAGTGTGTGTGTGTGTGTGTGTAAAGTGCTGACAAGTCACTTCCAGCTTATGGCAAGCCAATGAATGAATGACCTCCAAAATGTTGTATCATTCACAACCTTGTTTAGGTCCTGCAAATGGAAGGCCATCGTGGCTTCTTTGACTGAATCGATCCATCTCAGGTTGCATCTTCCTCTTTTCCTGTTGCCTTCAAGTTTTCTGAGCGTTATTGTCTTTTTCAGCAACTCTTGACTTCTCATAATGGGACCAAAGTATAGTTCCATTCCAATGTGAGAAGTATTGGAGTCGGGAGTCCATGGAACAGTGAAACAGCTAGATCTTTATTGCTGGTCCGGATGAAGCATACAACCCAGGGCTCGAAGCCCTCCTTTTATGCTGGTCAGGGACAATCCCCTGACCTTGCCCAACTGGCCTGATAGGCTATTATCAGTCTATTTACATCTCATAGGTTCCCTGGGAGAAACCTAGGTACATGACTGGTGGCCGGTTCGAATCCACCTGGCCTTTGTTCTACCTGGCTGAAGCTCAGGTAGTTTCTTGGCCATGTGCTCTGGCCACATGGCGGTCGCCATTACTGGAGCACATGGCGACCGCATGGTCAATACATAACACAATGTATTTGAAAAAGCATGCATACGCATGAAAGCTCAGACCTTGAATAAATCTTTGTTGGTCTTAAAAGTGCCACTGACTCTAAACTTGTGACCAAAGCATGATTGCCTCAGTTTAGTCATGTTAGCTCTAGGGAGAGTTCAGGCTTGATTTGATCTAGAAGCCACTTATTTGTCTTTCTGGTAGTCCACGGTATTCATAGAACTCCTCTCTAACACCACATTTCAATTATTGCTTGAATAGTCTTGAGTTAATCCCAGTGCACATTTGTGATCCCCAACCACGTGCAAGGAAAAGCCAGTGATACTATTGTGGTCCTTGCCTTGACCAAAAAGTCCTGACCTGTTGGGTCTTTCTGATACAGCATCTGCACTACTTTCTTCTTGGATAAACATCTGGAGCAGAGGTCCATGAGTAGCTATTAGACACAAGGTATAGATGGAACACTCTATCTGGGGCAGTGATGCTTTGTATTCTTGGTGCTTGGGGGGGCAACAGTGGGAGGGTTTTGAGAGTTCTGGCCCCACCAGTTGACCTCCTGGTAGCACTTGGGTTTTGGCTACTGTGTGATACAGATTGTTGTACTGGATGGGTGTTGGGTATAACAAGTTTAAAACACTTCAGTGTATTTACTGGGTTAATGTTGTTTGCAGGGGTCCGTTGGAGCAGGAGCGCAGAGGAGCGCAGCTCCGGGAGTGAGGAGCCCAGGGGGCAGGCACATGACCAAGCCCCGCCCCCTCCTCGGCTTCCCCGAGCAGTGCAGAGGCGCAGCGCCCCGGGGAAAGCCCTGCTAGGGTCTTTATTGTTTTTAATGTTTTGTTTTAATATTGATCATTTTATCATTGTTCCTTTTATGACTGTGTGCTGCTTTTCCAGAGACTTGCTCAAGGTGGCATATCAATTTTCTAAGTATACCATTTTTTATCTGGGCACATGGTGCATAAGTACTGGAGAAATTTCCCCCACCCTTCAGCAGCTTCCACCTTATCAGTTTGGTGTAGT